>OZ023312.1:4953916-5083916 GCA_964007375.1 Ophion obscuratus
TGGATCGATTTCACGATAGGACGATAAGAACAACCGGGGCGTTTGCCACTTTTCATCATCGGTACGCGACAGACCAGGTACGTGTCAAAGCTCCTATAATGCCTGAAGATTTATGACGAGGAGACAGGGCGCCGAGCGTTTGACGCTCTTGACGAGAGCTCAGTACTTCGGAACTGGACGTGCCACGATGTTTACCGGAAGTTGCTGTGACAGCGTATTTTCTTCAACATTTGAAGATTCGATTGGTTCGGAGCTACTTTGCTTCGTTTTCGAGTTTTCTGGTCGAGGTGAATTTTTTTATGTTTCAAGCTTCTAGGCTTGTTGGATTATTTTTGGACTCTGGGGTTAAGGGATAATACCACTCTAGCGGCAGAAATTTTTTATTTTGTGAAAACTTTTTTTCACAAACTTCATCCGTCTCGGGCTAATTTGATTTGCGTATTGAAATGACATTCCCAGTATATGGATATCAAAGGGCTCGAGGTGAGCTACGAGAATATGCAATGAAAATAGCGTTCTCGTTTAACAACTCTGACGATGAGCCTACGGTTATTTGGAAAATTAATCCAAGATCAAACTCAGTCCTATCTTCTTTTCACCTAGGAACCATTGACGGGAGAAAATCCTTTAGAATTTTCTGAAAATCGTTTTTCTTCTTACATATTTCGATACTACAATATATTAAGAAGATACTGCTAAAAGGCAAAATCGAAATATTAAATATTTACGGAATTATACGTCATACTTTTGTATATAACAAGCGGCACAGCTTGTTTTCTTGCAGCAGATGTTCGCTAGAATATTTCAAGCGGAAACACCATCACATTTTATTTGAAGGACGTTATATATCGTCGTGCTAATCGCCAAACGCAACAGTTTGGCGATTAGCTCGAAAACACCGCCATTCTGTGCTCAAAATCGTTGAAGGCGATTTTTCATTTTACAATTTAAAAAAAATCTATTTTTTTAATAACATTTCTTGAAAGTATACATATCCAAAAGTATCACACTAGAATTTTCTAAAAATCGGAGGAGTCTAACTCTATTTTTGTGTGTCCTTTAGCTTACTGCCTGAGCACGTTCATCCGCTCGTTAAAAACTTTAACGGTGGGGTAAAGTTAATTCGGCGAAAAAAAGCCATGTTTTTAAGATTTTTTTTTGGCGTAACGAATAGCGTTCGTTTATTGAAAAATTTACATACACTTAGCACAAAAATTTAGGGAGCAAGAAAAAAATCCAAATTTTTGGGGGATTTTCAACAGGCTGTAACTCATACAAAAATGGTCGAACAGCAAAAAGAAAAAAAGCAAATTGTAGCTCTAAGTGTCTAGTTTTCGGATCTGAGTTTGAAAATTTTTTTTTGAAAATATTTTTCGAGTAATCATAAGAAAACCACCGAAAAAAAAATGTTCGAAATTTTTTTGGTTTTTTTTTTAATCTACGGACGTGGAAATTTTTTTTTCGACTTAACCTCTATATGGACCGGATAGCTTGTGTATTCAGCTTTAATTTGGTTTTTTAAAAATCTCGATACGAGCATTTCTCGCTGAGATATCGGTATTTGAATGGAAAAAGATCATTTTGTCTTTGATTACCAATATCTCAGCAACCAATGATCGCACAGAAATTTTGAGGTTGGTTTCAAAAACTTGAATAAATTCTCTACAAGGATTGGCAATTGAATTTTGAAATTTTTTTTTTTTTCAATCATTACATGAATTTGAAAAAGCGACGAAAAAAGGGCTTTTTGTGGTTTTTTGGAAAATCAAGCGCCCAATCAAAAATATTGCGGAAACCACTAATGTTAAGTGTGCCTTTTACTATTCAATATACCCACAAAAACCCTACGAAGTTTCAATTTAATCCAGCCAACCGTTTTTTTTTCCCACTTGATCGAATTTTTGAAAAAATTAAAGGAGCAAGAATTTCGCTCTGAAAATGTCATAATTTTTATCAAAAATGAAAAAAAAAAAAAAATTTCATTTTTCTCTCAATTCTGTATTAGTGACTTGGAAAATTTAAGAAAAAAAAAAAATCGAAAATTTTTGAAAAAAAAATTCCAAAATTTAAGAAATTTTTTTTTTTTTTTTCAATTGGCCCTAAATTAAATAAATATAGCGACTCACTTTCTCACCGATTTTCCTCTTCCGCACTTTAATTTTCCTAGTCACAAATTAATTGAATAAATTAAAAGTTGATACCCCCAAGGCAAGTCGAATATTCGTTCTACGAATATTGGGACAATAATTTTTTTGTGCGAATTTAAACAGTGTCTAAAAAAAAACAGTTTTTCTTAAAACTAACCTGCTTTCTTGGTAATCGAGCCAATCAACAGTTTTTCTCAAAACTACCGTATTTTTTAATTTTTAGAAAAGCAAATTAACTGAGTTTTTGCAAGCTTTAGTTTTCTTTTTCTTTTTTTTCATAATGCCTAGGCGGCATTTATCCGCGCCACAAGTCGCTCAGATACTGACTCTAGTGCAACAAATCCTCGTGATCCTTACAAAACTAAAGCTTGCAAAAACTCAGTTAATTTGCTTTTCTAAAAATTAAAAAATACGGTAGTTTTGAGAAAAACTGTTGATTGGCTCGATTACCAAGAAAGCAGGTTAGTTTTAAGAAAAACTGTGTTTTTTTTAGACACTGTTTAAATTCGCACAAAAAA
This sequence comes from Ophion obscuratus, assembly GCA_964007375.1. Classification (NCBI taxonomy): domain Eukaryota; kingdom Metazoa; phylum Arthropoda; class Insecta; order Hymenoptera; family Ichneumonidae; genus Ophion; species Ophion obscuratus. The sequence goes on from OZ023312.1 coordinate 4,956,582, forward strand.
ATTATTGTCCCAATATTCGTAGAACGAATATTCGACTTGCCTTGGGGGTATCAACTTTTAATTTATTCAATTAATTTGTGACTAGGAAAATTAAAGTGCGGAAGAGGAAAATCGGTGAGAAAGTGAGTCGCTACATTTCTTTAATTTAGGGCCAATTGAAAAAAAAAAAAAAAATTTAAATAAAAAAAATTTCTTTCGAAAATTTTGGAATTCTTTTTTTCAAAAATTTTCGATTTTCTTTTTTTTCTTAAATTTTCCAAGTCACTAATACAGAATTGAGAGAAAAATGAATTTTTTTTTTTTTTTTTTTTTTTTCATTTTTGATAAAAATTATGACATTTTCAGAGCGAAATTCTTGCTCCTTTAATTTTTTCAAAAATTCGATCAAGTGGGAAAAAAAAACGGTTGGCTGGATTAAATTGAAACTTCGTAGGGTTTTTGTGGGTATATTGAACAGTAAAAGGCACACTTAACATTAGTGGTTTCCGCAATATTTTTGATTGGGCGCTTGATTTTCCAAAAAACCACAAAAAGCCCTTTTTTGGTCGCTTTTTCAAATTCATGTAATGATTGAAAAAAAAAAAATTTCAAAATTCAATTGCCAATCCTTGTAGAGAATTTATTCAAGTTTTTGAAACCAACCTCAAAATTTCTGTGCGATCATTGGTTGCTGAGATATTGGTAATCAAAGACAAAATGATCTTTTTCCATTCAAATACCGATATCTCAGCGAGAAATGCTCGTATCGAGATTTTTAAAAAACCAAATTAAAGCTGAATACACAAGCTATCCGGTCCATATAGAGGTTAAGTCGAAAAAATAATTTCCACGTCCGTAGATTAAAAAAAAACCAAAAAAATTTCGAACATTTTTTTTTCGGTGGTTTTCTTATGATTACTCGAAAAATATTTTCAAACAAAAATTTTCAAACTGAGATCCGAAAACTAGACACTTAGAGCTACAATTTGCTTTTTTTCTTTTTGCTGTTCGACCATTTTTGTATGAGTTACAGCCTGTTGAAAATCCCCCAAAAATTTGGATTTTTTTCTTGCTCCCTAAATTTTTGTGCGAAGTGTATAATAAAGTAACATTTGAACAACATTCTCCTAAATGTGCAATGCAAAATATTCAAAATTGAGCGAGTGAAAATTAAACCCCGGAGGCGCCTCGAAAAAAAGTTGGTTTGCGGTGTGCACCATAACTCGCAACAGAATCGTTTGAAACAAAAAAATCAAAATGCATTTGTTAAAGGAGATGTTTCTCGAGGTAATGACGGGAGGATTTTTTTTTTTCGATTTTTCGATTTTTCGTAGCACTTGGGAGCCAAAAACCCGATTTTCGCTAAAAAAATCGGCTAATTTATTGCTGAAAAATTAGTAATTATTAAAAAAAAAAAAAAAAAAGCTCTCGAAAATACCTGGTGAATTATGTGAACAAGTACTGTGCAAAATTTCAAAGCGATTGGTCCAGTAGATTTTGAGTTATCGTGCACACGGACTTCAAATATGACAAATCTCAGAAAAACGGTTTGAAAAACGCAGAAGATAAGAGAACGGCATGGAGCAATAGACGCTCAAATACTCATAGCTTCGTCAATTTTACTCCGATCGACTTGAAATTTTAACACAATATTCTTGATATATTAGGCGTTCATTGAAATTTTTTTTTAAAAAATGAAAAAAAAAATTTAATACTTTACCCCGCCCTTAAACGCGTGTTTCTCGAAACAACTTTCCTCGACGGCTTGTTCATAAAATCTTCGGAACTACTGAACCGATCCTTACGAAATGTTAACCACACATTCCTTACAACTACAGATATAACGCATATCAAGGATTTTTTTCATTTTGATATTTACTGTTTTATGCCAAAAGTGGTGAAAAAACACGTTTTTTTGTTTTGTTTTTTTCGATAAAAGTCCGCCATTTTGTTATTTTTGCATATATCAAAAATCGTATGATTTTTGAAACTATCATTTTCGTCTATAAATGGTGACTTGAATATATATTTATTTTTAAATATATTTCGAAAGGGTATTTATTAAGTGTAACAACTTTTATATCAATATATCTATGAAACCTATGAAAAAAAATTCATGAAAATATCCCTTTTTTAGCGTCTAAAGTGAGAAGAGTAGAGCGTGAGAAGTTAGTGATGGGCCTGAACTCGCTGATTGATCGGCAAGTCATTCAAATTCATAGTTTTATCGTATTGAAAATTTAAATGCGATTATCTCGAAACTACATTTTCAAAAAATGCTCACACCGTACCTTAAAAAGTTATTGCTCAAACTCGCTGAAATTTTGAGGGTTTCTGTCTATGACATTACCGAAAGGATAAACCTGAAGTTTGTCGGATATCGCGTAGATAATTTTTTTTCCGAGTAAAAACTGTCGAAAAACTGGTCGCAAATTTGAACTTCTAGTTTTAAAAAATTGCGTAATTTTCACACTTACACTTTTTTAAATAATTTCCTAGGTTTATCCTTCCCTATTAAGGTTTAATGTGTTCGGTACTTTTCAAGATATCAGTCCGTGGGTCACCATATGTTTACGGTTAATTGCTGCGTCGAAGTATTCCGTCACTGTATTGCCCATATAACGAAGCTCGCTACTCTCATCAGTGTACCGCAGTTGTAATAAAAACGAGGCGTCTTAAGGGCGAGCGCAAATTACCGTCGCGACGATTGCCCGTTGCTCTCGGCATTTTTCTTAGAGCATAAAGATGATGAAAAAAGAGAAATGAAAAGCAATATGGCGCTTGACGTCAGCCGCTGTCCACTACTTTGTCCCTCGTTCAGGGCTTTTCGCCCTTATTCCTGCGTACCGGCCGTCAATCCACGCACACTGAGTACACGCAGAGTCGAAAAAGAATATACGATGAGGTGAAGAACACTGAGGGAAAAGTCGCCGAGCAAAGGAAAAGCGCAGAAGAGAGAGAGAGAGAGAGAAAGGGAAAGGGCGAGAAAGGTTTGACATTACACCCGACTTTATAACCTTTCCACGGGGTAAATAACTCATCCCCCTGTAACTGATTTCGCGTCGGCGCCAACGTTCTTTACGAGTGCGTTCCGCCATCGGGAAGTACAGCGTCGCGACGTCGCGGGACCTTCGTCTCGACCATATATATATATATATATATATATATATATATATATATATATATATATATATACATATACATGTACATATACATATACATATACATATACATACATATATATATATATATATATCCTTGTGGGCTGTTGCCCTTGCAGACGCCCTGCTCCAGGCAAACGAGACGTATAAAAGAGAGAGCGAAAGAGAGAGAGAGAGTGTGTGTGTATCGTAGATTCGTACGTAACAGCCGCGAGGGTGTGCCTGGCCGAGTAAAGGGTGCTGGGAAAGCAGACGAAGATGAAACGTACAGGGTCAAGCGGGACGAGAGGGCGCCACGGTCGTATAGCGCAAAAGAGCGGAAGGAGGCTTCGAAGTCGTTGCAAAAGAGGGGTTGGTAGATTTTACGCCACTTCCGCCTCGTGTATCTCCACCCCCTCCCCTGCCGCCGCCGCTTGCCATCGTCCTCCTCTCGTCCTTCGACGGCCCTTCGCTTTATCTCTCATACACGCCGCTATCCTGCCGACGCTGAGCTTTTGCCGACGTAATAGAAGTTGTTTGCGTCTCATCGTTCCGCTGTCTACCGCCATCGCCCTCCCCCCCCCCCCTTCAAGGCTGCGGGTAATTTGTCGAACGGGCGCCGGTTGCGAAAAAAAAGAGGAGAAACGAAGAGAAACTGGAGGATGCGGAGACGTTCATCCGCCTCGCGGCTCCGCGTTGCCTCGGACACTCTCGGGTATAAGTGCGCCTGGCCTTACTACTGAGCATCTTGGTCTAAATGCGTTAACGAGCAGGCTGCGCCGCTCTAGTTCGCACGACGAAATATCCCGGAAGGGATTAGGAATACATGTTTGAAACGAAAGTTTCACAGTTTTGAGAAACAAAAATGATGATGCTGACTAATTTTTATTTCATGGAATATTCAAGGTTATTTTAAGGTCAACTTTGGTTTTTCACACGGAAATAAAGATTTTTTATTTCTCGACGGCGTTTTGCGTAACGAAATAGGTAACTTTAGGCTGAAACATTTTTTCGTTTCGCTCCAACTTTTAAATATATTTTGAATATGTAACGAAATAAAGACCAACCAGATCAGCGCGAAATGATACGTTACATTTGCAATATCAAAAAATTCAAGTCGATAATAATAAAAGTTCCGGCCGAAGGTACCTACTTCGTGACGCGAAAAATCATTCTAAAATAAAAGTGGTAGTTCCCATTTGAAAAACTCAAATTCTCCTTGGAATAACCTCGAAAATATCGACCGAACATGCAATATCTAATTACCATCTTTTTTAGCTTTGAAAACCATGTGAACTTTTGTCCGAAACATTTTTTCCTAAACCACATGTTCCTAGAGTGATTTCTTCACGCCATCTTGAATGGCACACCCTGTATATACAGGGTGTCCCTATTTTAATCTTACACCTGAATTTTCTCGAAAAATATTGCTCGGACGAACTATTGTGTGTAACAAAACTTCTCGGGATTGAAGGGGGACGTTTGAAAAAAATTCATTTGAGGAGCCAAAATTCAAAATGGCGGCGTTACAAAGGCTGACATGTTTTTTTCATACGGAAACATAACTTTTTTTTATTGCCAAAAAATTTGTCAGCCGAAAACTAAAAACTTTTGTTGAAAATTTTTTTTGATAAAGTTCATAGTGTTCAAGTGAGAACTTTTGATAAAGTTCATAGTTTTCAAGTTCTGGGTAACGCGAATGGTCTGCAACAGACTCAGCCATGCAACCTCCTACGCTTTGGCTAACGCAAATGCCGATGGTAGGGACAATTAGACTAAATGTCTCACGGCAAGCCGCTCAATGTAGTATTTTCGAATGTATGACCACTTGAACAAAAAAAGAATCAAATTTTTTTGTTGAAAATTTTGTTTTTTTTTTATTTTCAAATTTGGACGATATTTCATGAGAAAATTTTGGAGGAAAATCGATAAAAAATAGTTTTTTTCCATTTTATTAGCGTTTGTGCCATTTTCAGGCCCAAAAACGTGTTTCTTTAAATCCTTGACGAACTTTGATCACGATGGGTAGAAAAACACACACACACAAATCCTGAATACATCTGAAATAATTGAAAATGATGTTCTCACTTGAAAACTATGAACTTTATCAAAAAATTTTTTCAACAAAAGTTTTTAGTTTTCAGCTGATACATTTTTTGGCAATAAAAAAAGTTATGTTTCCGTTTGAAAAAAACATGGCAGCCTTTGTAACGCCGCCATTTTGAATTTTGACTCCTCAAATAAATTGTTTTCAAACGTCCTCCTTCAATCCTTAGAAGTTTTGTTCCACACAATATTTCGTCCGAGCAATATTTTTCGAGAAAATCCAGGTGTAAGATTAAAATGGGACACCCTGTATATACACAGACCTTAGGCAAGTAGCTTCAGGCATCAAAATAAAATCGAACGATTACTCCCGTTCCTACGTCTCGAGCTTGTACTTTGAAGTGTTCGACGTAAAATCGAAAGCACCAATTGACAGCATACCAGGACGCAAGAGAGTCGAAATTCGATTCCTTTATAAATTCATCACACCCGTGTCGTAGGCATCAATTACCAGGGCGAGATCGGAGCGTCGAATGCATTCGTCACATTGTCTATGAAATTCCTGATCAGGATGCAAATTTTCGGCGAATCTTCCAGCAAGATGCACCGCCCACGCACACATACATGTTTTACCAAGGTAAACTCGCGGCGTCCGTCTTATTCCGGCGACGACCACATGCGAGGGGTTGATTAATGATTTCAAAGTGTGCGGCCGGGATTTCGGGGATGGAAGTAATTCGTGCACGAAGCACACACATCCTGAGCTCCTATAATATTTATACGACGGGAAGATCTATGTGCCTTTTGTTCACGCAGCATATGTATATGTGTGTGTTTGTATATATATGCAGTTGCATGCAAAAGTGTCCGGCCAAAGATAATTTTATCATTAAGTAATGTTTAAAGAATGGAAAATGGAAATACAAATATATCATCGTAAAGTTCTTTTATTATGTAATCAAAAGATGTCATTCAAAAATTGTTCATAGAGATTAACAATTATTTGTAAGAAAAATAACACGTTTTGGTGCTTCATAAGTTTCCGGCCAAATTCCAAGATGATATTCACTTCGCTTTGTTTACGTTATCTGTCGCGAAATCATATAAACATTGAGAGCTCTGTTCCTTTTGCATTGTACGATCTGTAACTCAGTCAAGATGTCGAAATGCACGTCTTTGGATATACGTAAAATGGTTATCAAGTTGCACAACGAAGGAAACGTTGCTGCCGTGATAGCTTCTGATGGCATGGCTACCAAGTATTGATGAAAATCTTACATTTATTACCGATTTAAATATTTTTTCTTGAGTTACTATATTTATTTTTGTATATAGTGCGCGTAATTCATATTTGGCCGGATAGTTATGAAAAAGCAAAAATTGTTATTTTGGTTATAAATAATTATGAATAGTTGCATATAATTTTTCAAAAACATTTTTCGATTGTATAATCAAAGAACTTTACGATGATATGTTTGTGTTTCCATTTGGCATCTTTTAATCGTTACTCCATCATAAAATTATCTTTGGCCGGACACTTCTGCATGCAACGTATATATATATATATATATATATATATATATATATATATATATATATATATATATATATATATATATATATCGGGTGAAGCAGCAACTATTAGCAGTCAAAATATTTTCTAACCTATCAGACTTAGGAGAAAACTTTTCCCACAAAAGTTGTATAGTTCGAAGGGGGTCATCGAGTGGTGGCTACGAGTTTCATCCTAGTGGAGGCGGTACGGCCATTTCACAGTCACGTTCATTTTTTAAAATGGGTCCACGATATTATTTTTTTAGAATTTCATCAAGGAACAAAAGATAAGCTGACATCTCAAATTTCAAGATAATCGATCAAAATTTCCTAAAAGGAATCGAGAAATCGGGAATTTATATATGATTTATGAAACTATATATATATATATTAGGGTGGCCCTTGATATGGATCAAAAAAAAATCTACGCGAAGCCCCAGCACTGTCCGTAAAGAGGAAGGCGTGCCTGTAAGCATGAACTTAAATTTAAATATCAATTTTTCTTCATGATTGGAGAAATTTCGATTTTATAAATCTAGTTTATTTGTCAATTTTTTTTTCACTTTCTGAAGCTATTGTATATTGGTATTCAATATACCGATCAAACAATAAGGTCCTCCATACTAGATTTGATGAGCGTTCAGTTTTACCATCCTATTATTTTGGAACAATAGTCCGATTTAGCCGCTGTCGAACGCTTTTAATCACATCAAAATCAAACTTTAAATTTGCATCTTGTCAGAAAAATCTATTAAGTATGAAGGATATAAATTCACGATAAACCATTCACATCGAACTTCCGGACTGGCAAGAATTGTTTTTTTTTTAAATTTTGTTAGAAATATTCTTTGCGTGCTGATATACAAACATATTCATATTTCACTGAGATCAGACTTCCAGTGCTGTGGATAAAAAATGTATTTGAAAATTACTTTCGCAAGAATGCATAGGGACATTTTAAACTAGGCAGAATTTTAAACTTGGCGAGCTTGTTCGTTTTATTGAAAACAAAGGAATTATTTATTCGCACAAGTCATCCAATTGGTCGGAAAAAACAGAATATTTAAAAAAAGTACACATAAGATATCGATACTATATCGTTCAGTACGAATTTTTCATTTAAACCACAGAAATATCGTGTTGAAAAATTGACAAATAGACTAGATTTAAAAAATCGACATTTCTCCAATCATGAAGGATAATTGATATTTAAATTTAAGTTCATGCTTACAGGCACGCCTTCCTCTTAACGGACATAGCTGGGGCTTCGCGTAGATTTTTGAAAAATTATTTGGAACCGTTTTGGAGGGCGGCGCGATCAATTTTTTTAACCCACATTAAGGGCCACCCTAATATATATATATATATATATATATATATATATATATATATATATATATATATATATATTATATATATATATATATATATATATATATATATATATATATATATATATATATATATATATATATTAGACTGATTCAAAAAAAAAACATGATTTTTTTTCCTTCGGGATTCTCGTGCTATTGTTGGGCACTAATAAAAGAAAATTTCTCTAAAAAGATGGGCGCGGTCACTCAATTTTTAGAGGTGGCTATCTCGACTTTTTTGTATTTGAATTTTTTTTAACGAACGTATTGCATTTTAAGCATAGTCACGGCTTCGGGTTCCGGATAAAAATCACATCCAGCAGCTATTTCGTAACAAAAATAAACTCTAACAATTTGAAAAGATTGCAATATTCACAATTTAAATCCAGGTAGATCAATAATGGCGTCTATACTACTCTCTTTATTCATGTAGATTTATTTTTACGCATTAACATTTCGCACTTTTTACGAAAAATTAAATTATAAGCTTTTATTCATAAATCGTATATTTACATTTTCAAAATGCTACACTTATATTATCTTCAAACTCATTTATATTTCTTCCCAGCCACTGTACATAAAATCGCGCATACCACTGCGCAAGTCACTGCGCATCCGTGGCGCCATTTTGTATTGGCGCAACGCATTTGTAAGTGGTGTTGTTTTTTTTTCAACGTGGCTCAAGTAAAGACAATTTTAAACAATGGCTCGGAAAAACGAAGACAACATAATTTGGCTAATCGGCAAAGAAATTCCGAAAATAAGTACCCGTCATTTACCGTCAAATCGGAAAGTTTTCAGTTTGTTCTTTTACAAACATAAGAGAGAAAAACTGACCATACGTCGAAGTGCACACGGAACAATGAAAGAAGTTTTCGAACAATGGAAATGTGCTGAAATTCCAACGCGTAGATTGAATAACGCAATCGTGAAATTAATAAAACTCCATTTAGTCTGGAAAAAACTTTTAAAAAATCGGGTTAAAAAGAATTTGCCCTCACAAATATTGAAGGAGAGTAAATTTAAGAGAGATTTGGACAAACTGTTCAACGTTGCACATTTTCGTTCTGCCCAAAATGTTAACGAACTTGGGCGGTTATTTTTGCTATCACACGTTTCGATTATTTCTCCATTGTGACGGCAACTTATTTAAAACCCGATTTTTTAAAAGTTTTTTCCAGACTACATGGAGTTTTATTAATTTCAAGATTGCGTTATCCAATCGACGTGTTGGAATTTCAGCACATTTCCATTGTTCGAAAACTTCATTCATCGTTTCATGTGCACTTCGACGTATGGTCAGTTTTTCTCTGTTATGTTTGTAAAAGAACGAACTCAAAACTTTCCGATTTGACGGTAAATGACGGGTACTTATTTTCGGAATTTCCTTGCCGATTAGCCAAATTGTCTTGTCTTCATTTTTCCGAGCCATTGTTTAAAATTGTCTTTAATTGAGTTACATTGAAAAAAAACAACACCACGATGCGCGATGTTATGCACAGTGGCTGGGAAGAAATATAAATGAGTTTGAAGATAATATACGTGTAGCATTTTGAAAATGTAAATACATGATTTATGAATAAAAGCTTTTAATTTAATTTTTCGTAAAAAGTGCGAAATGTTAATGTGTATAAATAAATCTACATGAATAAAGAGAGTAGTATAGACGCCATTATTGATCTACCTGGATTTGAATTGTGAATATTGCAATCTTTTCAAATTGTTAGAGTTTATTTTTGTTACGAAATAGCTGCTGGATGTGATTTTTATCCGTAACCCGAAGCCGTGACTATGCTTAAATGCAATACGTTCGTTAAAAAAAATTCAAATACAAAAAAGTCGAGATAGCCACCTCTGAAAATTGAGTGACCGCGCCCATCTTTTTAGAGAAATTTTCTTTTATTAGTGCCCAACAATAGCACGAGAATCCCGAAGGAAAAAAAATCATGTTTTTTTTTAATCAGTCTAATATATATATATATATATATATATATATATATATATATATATATATATATATATATATATATTGGGAGTACAAATAAGTTGCCGCCGTTTGGTATAAAAAATTGGGCATTTATTGTGAAAGAACGGTACTTTATGTTTTATTCAAATTATTGTCCATCGCTAGCCGCTACTTTTTCCTATCTTTCTGGCAGCATATGGATACAGCGTCGCAAAAACGCTTCATCTTTTGAGGCTATCCACAAATCGACCCAATTTTTGGTATCTTCATATGATGTAAAGTGCTGGTGAGACAGTCCTTGCGTTATCTATCGAAGTAAATGATAGTCAGAGGGAGCAACGTCTGGTGAATACGGCGGGTGGGGTATAACTTCCTGATTGAGTGTTCCCAAGTAGGTTTTGACCTATGCCTGGCAAGCAGCATTTCACATGCGCAAAATCGGCGTTCAACGGTTCTCGGCTTCAGTTCACGTGGAACCCAATTTCCTTGCTTTTGAATCATTCCCACCGATTTCAAACGATGTGAAATTTCTCGTTAAGTCACTCCTAATGTAAGTGCACGTTCTTCTTGCGTTTGGCACGAGTCTCCCTCTAATAATGCTTCCAATTCCGCGTCTTCGTACACTTTCGCCCTCCGCTTCGTTCTTTGTCTTCGGAGTTAAACTCACCGTTTCTTAACTTTTGAAACCACTCACCACAACTTCGTTCACTTAAGGCAGCCTCACCATATGCTTCTACAAGCAATCGATGCGCCTCAGCTGCACATTTCTTCAAATTAAAGACGTAAATCGAAAGTCCCCTCAAATGACGGTTATTCGGCTCGAAACTTGACATTTTCAGACGAAAAAAATTATGCGATGCTGATACAAAATCGCTAATGTTTCAAGGTTATGGTCTTGCCGGATGTCCAACCTTACGATATGACGTTTTACATCTGACAATTTCAACCATAACCTCCTGGTGCAGCCATCTTTTGTCAAACGGTGGAGACTCATTTGTACTCCCAATATGTACGAGCCTACTACGGTATATGTCTGATAAACTGTGGTGATGAACCGCGGGATTACTCATTAAGGCAGAACACCACTGTGAACCCCGGTTTTTTTGCCATTTTTCAAGAATTTTTTTTTGTGGGAAAGAAAAGAGATATTCGAAATTTTTGTTTTGTTTTTTTTTCGTTGTTTATTGAAGATACATAAAAAAAAAATTTCAAATTTTTCACGCCCCATGGTGATGCTGGGGAAGCTCCCGCGTCAGGTACTGTTGCCTCTGCAGTGGTTCGCGGCACGCAGCAGAACTCTCTTCAAAGTCGATCTGAAAAAAAATACCGAGTGTTTTCGTTAATAATATGATATTTTGAAGAGAAGTACACAGGGATTTGAAAAAAAATTGATTTTTAAAAAATAGGCACGCTTTTGAAATTAAAGGACGATTTTCGAGCAAAATTTCTCGTCGAAAATAGGCTATAACTTTTTTTATTATTGAGATATCGAAAAAATCCTATGTACTTCTTTAGATAATCTAGTTTTATTGATGCAGTCCAAATTTGAAGTCAATCGGATAAAAATTGCTCGAGTTCTGCTGCGTGCCGCACTCAAAAAAGTGGTTTTGAGAAAAACGCGTTCAAAGTTTTAGGTTTGTTAATTTATGCGATAAATTGGTAAAAAAATTTTTTACCTTTAATCAGCGATGCCGGCACCATATAGCTGGCCTTCAAGAAGCAAATCATTGTCCCTAGCATCTTTTCTCGAACTTGTAGAGGCTCTTCTTGCCTCTTTTGCAACGTGTGTGAGCGAGCGCTCTGCCAGCTCGATCCGCGCTGCATCGGTTTCAACGCAAAAATTGAAACAATTTGGGCCGATAGTTATCCCCAACGTCTCCAAAACTTTCATGAGGCTTCTCAGGCCATCATTGAATAATAGTACCGCGATATCAGCTGCAATATCGACGATTTTTTTGCTCCCGGACTGACAATTGGGGGCTATTGCCCAAACTGATTTGTTGTAGCTTTCGTTGTTGTTTTGCGTGAAGGCGCCCAAACAACGCTGCAGCAAATCGTCTCTGCTCAAATTTTCGAAGACTCCGGGTCGAAGACGGCACCCCGAGCGTCACGGAGCGCTGGACCGCTCCACAAAATATTCAATATCACCGAAAATAATTATTTTTTCGACCTCCGTCCAACGGCATCTTAATCTTAAATGTATTTTAGATTTTTCTAGATGGTTTTCAAAAAATTGATTTTTTGAAGCCGTCACAGTGGTGTTCTCCCTTAAAACCATTCATATTTTCACAGCCGGATAACGTGGCAACGTATCGATGTCAATGTGTACGAATAACTATCTCGGAAGAGAGAAGAGGATATATATCAGTCGCGGATATATCGTCTTATTCGGAATTAAGGTAAATGTCCCAATTATTGAACAGCTAAGGATCTGAGGGATTGAATTCGGTGAGAAAAAAATACAAAATCAAGAAAGAACCATCACTTTCAGGTTCAAACGATACTTTGATATTTTTACTTTCGAAAAATCACCCTTTAAATTATTTTTATATGATTTCAAATGAAAAAAAAGAATATCAATGTGAAGCATGCAAATGTCCCAATTATCGAACACTGGAAGTGCCTATGTCCCTAATATTGAACAGGCATGTCCCAGTTACTGAACACCCTCGAGAATTCTTTTTCCGTTCTGAAAATATTATTTTGGGTACAATATTAAGAAATAAAAGCAAAATCAAACACTTAAATAATCTTTTATTAATCATGTAAAAATACAAAAATATATATTTAGTCTCTTTTGACAGGTTGTTCGTTCATTCGTATTTGGTTTATGTTTGCTTTTCAACTAGAACTTTATTTTATTTTTATTTTCAGCTTCTTCGTTTTTATGTTCTGTTTTTGTTTGATTTTGTCCCAGCTTGGCAACCTGAAATATCGGAGAGCAAAAAATATTGAACAGTGCATTCGTATTTTTAGGTTACATTTAGGTTATATTCTCTTTTTACTTTCCTTTTTATGTTTATTGCACGAAAATACAAATAAAAAATATATTTGACGATCTTAGAGTTATTATTAAAAGAATAAAGGTAAGTTTATTCAGGAACTTACAGTTTTTGTTTGAATAAATCCGATTCACGCGATCTGTCACACGTTAACTGTCTCGATGTTTTGATGGGTTTAATGACGACATCTTGGAGAATTCGAGTGTTCAATAATTGGGACACACTGCATTTTCTATGTCCCAATGATCGAACACCGTATTTTTTAAGGGAGCTTTCCAGTGTGACAGCCCGAAAAATCGCTGTTTTTCGCGATTTTTTTTTTTAAAGAAAAAATAATCTAATCGGTCTGGTGTTTTTTTTGTATATTAATTGGGTATTGAAGAATACAAAACAATTTTTTAAAGATCGATTTATTTATTAATTAATATCTATAAAAATGATGAAACAATTGTTGCAGAAAATGCACTTGGATGTGGTGTCCACGTTGGGGGTCACAATTTTGATCTGAAACAAAAAACACAAAAAGATTATTGATCGGTATATAATTGGCTTTCGTGCTATGGAGGCTTTTTTTTTTTTTGCAAAAATGGCGCCGGTTTGAACAAAAAGTATCGATTTTAGCATTTTTTTTGGCAGTTTTTTTTACAAAAAAATAGGAAGATGTCAAAAAAAAAAGCTTCCATAGCACGATAAACAATGACGTTAAGAATATTGTGTAAAAAATTCAACTCGATAGCTTTAAAACTCTGCCCTCCAAGTTGGACACCGTTTTGAAAAAAGCTGTTTCGAGAAAAACGCGTTCAAAGTTTCAAGTGAGGAAATTTTAGGTAAATCGTTTACTTACGGTCAATCAGCGATGCCAAAGAAGCGATGGGAAGAGTGTATACTATTCGATAAAGCAAAAAAAAAAAAAAATCGATTTTTTGAAAATTTCACACTGGAAAGCTCCCTTAACAAATAATTGAATAACATTTTTTCATAAAAATTGGTATTTGTATGAAATTTTCTGAGGAACCTGAAACGCCTTTACTTTTTGAGATGCGACAGTTTTTGAATTTTTTATGCCCTTACGCATGAAGCGGCGCGTCTTAGCAAAAACGATAAGCAGTTACCACGAGACGTCAAATCGGGTCACCGTTGCTGATTAAATAATTTTTTGCTCTATTATTTAAAGCTTTTTTTGCACAAGTGAGGTAACATTTCGATAGCTAAAAGTTCCATATATGTAATGCAATTTTTACAAATAAGTAAATGCATGCAGGTGAATGAGAAATAATAAAAATACAAGATAGTGTTCAATAATTGGGACCTGTTTAATAATTGGGACATTTACCTTACCAATATTTAATTAGTATCGTCACCTCACGTTATTTGGCAGCCTCGTGGACGACGAGATTTCGGGGAAAAATATACGAATATTTCCGCTTGTTGAAAATATGTTCCAAAAAGTAGAAAATTATGATTGGGACGAGGACAATGGGAAAAAATTGGTTTGAATCTGTAAACGCGTGGGTGGATATTTTTTTATAATAATAGAAACTCCCAAAAATTGAGAAATATACATACGTACATATTAATCAAGTGTTACTACATCTCCATTTTTCTCATAACTGTACGAAAAGTAAACATTTTTTTTCAATTATTTCTCTTAACAAATTTACTTCCAACGGAAGGAGCGTATGTTAATGAGTCTGCGTGTGTTTGGGGCCCAAAAAACAGGTCGATTTTCAATCTTTATTTCTAATGAGAGTACTGGGATGGTGAGGTCGGGATTTCACACATAATTAACAGTCTTGCCGAGTGTGAGTTTTTTTTATTAAAAAATATTGGTATACAATGACGTTATTATTATTAAAAGTAAGCGCCATCGTTGCTGCATGACCATTCGGTGTTGGTGGTTCTCGCAACTAGGATAATCTGAAATGAAAAATAATCAATTCTACTTTTAGCATGGCAATGCAAGTTTCGTATGACCGGATACTGGTTTTGATTCCGAAAATTACTGATGAAAATTACTGAAAATAAAAAATGACAAGCCACAGATAAGAAAGTTCGATTTTCGTCACGTTGTAGAACATTTTTTTTGCAGTTCATTGTAATATCGTCTTTTACAAGGATGCCAGAAGGAGTAAATATCATGTAATATGCGCATACACACACTCACACCCATATATATATATATATATACATATACGCGAACACAAATATGTAAATTGGCGAAATGATATTCGGCGAGCCCGCGTGATGACCACGGCGGGCTCTTGTAAAGTTTCGAACATGGTCCTGGGTAGAATCGATGGGGCTCCCAAAGGGGTGCGTCTAAGGTACGTCTCGACACGATAAGTAGGCGGTGCCGATTAATCATGACGGTAAGTCGGCGGATGGAAAGATGCTCCGCGGGCTCGCGTAAGTATATTACGAAGGAGAGGAACGAGAGAAGGATGGATAGAAAGAGAGAGATAAAGGGAGAGAAAGAAAGGTATAAAAAATAAACAGCGAAAGACAGCGGCAGAGAGAGAGAGAGAGAGAGAGAGAGAGAGAGAGAAAGAGAGAGAGAGAGAGAGAGAAACAGCAGCGAGCCCTATACATACACACACACACACATATATATATATATGAGGTATTCCACGTGAATCCGGTAGACTTTTTCCCCGACCCCCGCCAATTCGATTAATTTTTTAAAATCTAATTCCATTGACTCTAAAAGACGGCCTGATTTTTTTTTACATTTTTTCGAAACAACCCTTAGTCCGAAAAAACGCCCCGATTTAAAAATCTGAAAATATCCCCAAAAATGCGCAATTAAATGTAAACATTTTCAAGCTATCACACGCAGTGGAAATATGATTTTTTTCTATGCTTACTGAGAGATTAACATTTTTTAAAACCCAAAAAATTCAATTCAATTCATATCATATTTTGATACCCACAATGAATTTTTCAGATTTTTTAAAACGTTAATTGCTCAGAAAGCACAAAAAAAAATAATACTTCCACTGCGGGTCATAGCTTGAAAATGTTCCCATATAATCACGCAATTTTGGACATTTTTTCAGCTTTTTAAATCGGGGCGCGTTTTTTCGGGGAACGTTTTTTATTTTTTACTAAGGATTGTTTCGAAAAATGCAAAAAAAATCAAGGTGTCAATTCAGAGTCAATACAATCAGATTGAAAAAAAAAAATCGAATTGACGGGGGGTCAGGGAAAAAGTCCACCGGATTCACGTGGAATGCCTCATATATATATATATATATATATATATATATATATGGGCGGCAGGACCTCTGCGGCATGCAGCCGTGAGATTGAGACCTCCGGCTCGCGTCGGGACTCGCGCGTCGAGCCCCGGGGCAGTTTCTCGCTGACCGATCGCCGGGGCCCCCGCGTGTGAGGCCCGCGGTCCCCTCCCATTGGGCCCCGTACTCCCCCTACGCGGATCAGACCGCGCCGGGCTCGGCGGGAGTCGCGGGCTCTTCGGTGCCCACACACCTCGCCGCGCACACACTTGGGGACCACACCGCCCGGTACACTTTTCTTGGGCCCGCTCTCTTTTCCTCACTCCTTCTCGTTCCTTCTCTCTCTCCTTCGCGGCTGAAGATTTCGCCGTTTATTCATTTTGTGGGTCCATCCGTCCCTTTCTCTCTCTCTCTCCCTCTCTCTCTCTCTCTGTCTCTCTCTCTCTCCCTCTCTCTCTCTCTCTCTCTGTCTCTCTGTCTCTCTCTCTCTCTCTCTCTCTCTCTCTCATCTCTCTCTCTCTCTCTCCCTCTCTCTCTCTCTCTCTCTCTCTCTCTCTCTCTCTCTCTCTCTCTCTCTCTCTCTCTCTCTCTCTCTCTCTCTCTCTCTCTCTCTCTTCTGCTTTCGTCTAAGTCGACGCTCTTATTCTCGTTACGATAGTCACACACGATACTCGTTTGTGCGGCCACGCGAGACCGTGCCGCAAATTGTAGCACGGATTTGTCCGAGCGTTCGATCCACTCGTCGGATCCGCGTCGCGACGCCTTTTTTTTACGGCCGTTCCTCTCATCGCTTCGGGATAACGATGAGAATTGCGACACAACGAACGTGGAAAAATGGGGTCAGGGGCTTCGAGGGATTAAAATCGCTTATTTTAATACGAATAAGGAGACACGCTGCTCGAAGTACCCCGCAGAAAATGAATCATTCATACGGGGGATTTTTCGCTTCGTACGCATGGCCATTGCGAGCTTGATACGCATTTGCGGCAACTTCCAAGCCGCTATGATCACCTGAGACTTTTGGGGTGAAAATAAACCGCGGCTCAATCTCCAAGGACCCGAATTTACTCTTCTTTCTCGAACTTTAAGGGGTCGACGGTAATAATGGTATCGGGAATATAAAATTATAGAAATCATAATGGCGATGAATATACTCACTTAGAGGCACCTGCGTAAGCTTACAATTTCCAAAATTTTATAGCCTAGGGTTTTAACTTCAATTTGCGATAAAGATTTTGTAAAAATTCCGAAAATTGATCGTGTTATGACGATTTTTGTGAAGGTGCGATTAAATTTTTTTTTGCGTTTTTATCGAAACTGTTTTATGAAGCGGTGTAGAATGTATCTCAAAATTTATTCGTCTGTTCCACTTCAAATTCGGACAGAGCGTAGCTTACATCATTTTCTATCGTATCACCGGATAATTTTTTGATATTCTTATCCATTTGTTAACAACAAATAATCAATGATGTTTTTCTTGGTTAAAAATCGAACGTTTTTCTACACCTTGCCATTTTCGTAGGTTAACATTTTTAATAAAGTATCCAGCCTTACGAACGTTTGATTATTATACTAAAAGTTCATTTTTTGATTTTTATTTTCAGATCACCCTACTTGCCAGACCCACCAACAGTTGCACTTTGTTTAAATAAAAATAACTCCATCGTTTATCGATATTCTTCAAATTTTTTATAAAATCCACCTCGCAATACCATGTATCAATCGTGTGGAAAAATTCTGACCTCGTCGTCTCGATACTGTTATCAGAAAAAAAGTTTGAAAGTCGACCTGTGTTCTCGGTCTTCCAACTCAGGTTCTTCCGCATTCACCAACCTGTGAACTGCTATCCACAATTGTTTTCCGTTCGCCTGTATGGCCGCGAAGTTTGGGAACCTGTATATCACGGGTCAGTGTCTGGCCATCGTGTAATTAGGTCCCGAGGTGTTCAAATTGTTCGAGCAGTATTTATCGAAAGTACACCGAGAGAAAGTGAGCTTGGTGGGTATTGGAAGCATTGAGCTACGCTGGTGTTCAGGCCCTGATCGCACTTCCCTTACGATCCTTGTTCCACGCTGAAGTAACCGCATCTACGGGAGTCTCAACCACCCACATCATGGTGTACTATCGCTCATGAAGATTCGGTCGAAACTGCTCGATGAGGAACAAAGGAGAGAGAGAGAGAGCGAGAGAGGTAGATAGATCTAAGCTCGATGAGCTTCATGACCCGAAGGCTGCACATTGCCCGCCGAGTTGTCCGAGCCCTCGACACAAGTTTGCCGAAGCATCGCCCTGTATCTAGGGCTTAGGTAGACGTACGTATAGGTATGCCCTACGACAAGCAGCGAGGTTCGCTTAGGTGCAAATTGAAGGCCGGAAGGCAGACCGGGTAGCCCGTAATAGGCGAACCCCGTCAGCATAATGACGTACAACCTAACGATATATATAATACTGTATTCACGATCCCCTGACGAGGTTAAAGACTCTCAGTTCGCCCGGTATGCCTCGGGGGTGCCTTGCTTCACCAAAGTCCTACGCGTTTATCATCCCTTCTCAACTGTGCATCGTAACTAGGCCACCCTAACGTGGCCCGCGTATCATCACGATCGAATTGATGTATGCTCTGCGCTCCCACGTAATGAGAGACGCCCTTAGTTATCTTTCATGTATTCAATGGAAATTCTCGCTTTGACAGACCGGGGGAATATAGGGCGGGCACCAATCGACTGCTTGTTACACTTGGACAAATAGAACCGGTTTCAATTCGGTTAGGCTGATCAGTGATCGAGATGGTTGGGCTGGCTGATGTGTCGTGTTTTGGTGCAGATAACCAAACAGGCTCATTTGCTTGGGTTCGGAATTAGTAGCAGGTTTTTTTTCGTTGGGTTTGAAACTTGCAGCTTACTGTTCAGGGCGGGTGAAGAATTTATCTTAGCTTCGTGTTTGGAGTTGAGATTTTTCCTGATTATCGTTTGGGGTTGAGCTTCTTCAGTTCACAGTTTGGGGTTCACAGTTTGGGGTTGCTTGGATATCATTGTAGTTTTGGTTAATGTAGGTATCGGATGAGAGTGCAAAAATGTTTAATTGGTCGGGTTGGTTGGGGTTCAGAATTTTTCTTGGCTTGGTGTTTGGGTTGGACATTTTTCAAGTTTAATGTTTGGGGTTGAGATTCTTGAGCCTACCCGAGTAGAAATTGTGCTAGCCTGTCTGAGTTACGAGCTAGTAACTGGCTCCCCCAATTGAGCTCATATTAACTGACCAATGGTTGGCTCTCTATAAGCTAGTAATATTGCGAAAGTTTTGTTATCCAGCCCTTGCCTAGTCATTGCCCAGCTTCTTTCTATCTAGTCACCATCTAATTTCTTTGTATTCAGTCACTTGTGGCTAGGCGGTGATGAGTTACGTTTTCCACTCAGGTAATTTTTCCTTAGCTCGCGGTTTCGGTATGAGATTTTTCCAGTTTATCGCTTGGCTGTGAGGTTCTTCGGCTTACTGTTTGGGGTTGTTTGGAAATTATAGTAATTTTGGTCGATAGAGGTATGGGATAAGGGTGAAAAAATGTTTACTTCGTTGGGTCTATTGGGGTTTAGAATTTTTCGGATCTTGGTGTTTGGATTAGATTTCACCACTTTTTGTTTGGATTTGAGGTTCTTCAATTTAGTGTTTGGGGTTGCTTAGGTTTTATGATAATTGTGGTTTTCTGGGACGAGGGTTCAAAGGTGTTTATTTGTTTGAGTTTATTTGGGCTTCGGATGTTTCTCAGCTGGTTCTGAGGGTTTGAGGTTTTATTACGTTCTGCTTGTGTTTGGGATGTTTCCTGTCCTTTTTTTTGGTTTGAGGTTCTTCATCCTACTGTTTGGGATTGTTTTGGTTTTACGGTAACTTTGGTTGGTATAGATTTACGTTGAGGGCCCTGACATATTTGCTTGGCTGGATTCGTTTGGGTTCGACATTCATTTTAGCTTGCTGTTCGGTTTTGCAGTTTTTCCAGTTTATTGTTAGTTTGATATTCACCAGCCTACTGGTCGGGTTCGTTTGGGTTTCATGGCAATTATTCACGGTGGAGTGAACATTCACGTACATTTAACATTTCTCAGCTCATTGTTAGAGCTCGAGTTTTTTCCAGTTTCTGACTCCAGTTCCAGGATCGGGGACGAGGGTCCGCAAATTTTCATTTGCTTGCCTCCGTTTGGGTTCATGTTTTTTTGCGTGTTTTTTGGGTTTGGGTTTGAAATTCTTCCAACTTATTGTTTGTATTCGGATGACGGAAATTCAACCTACTGTCGGTTTTTACGCGTGGTTGGAATTCTTTGCGTTTTCTGATTTTCGTTAACGTTTGTTCGAGTTTGGGCTTGACATTTTTTCAACGTATTGTTTGAGTTTGATCAATGGAAATACAGTCTACTATTTGTGTTTACTATTTGTCTTATGCTTACTTTTCCTTCAGTTCTAAGGGATAATTTATCACTCACTGTTGACTTAAGAATATTCATAGAAAAAATTCTTCAAGCCTCAACAACGTAATTCTACAATGAGATTATAAAAAAATACATATATTAATTATTATTAGTATTATTATTGTTTTTGATATGCTGATTATTATTGAAGTTCACAGAAAAAGTTCTACGAGCATTAGCGAAATGTTGCTACGATAATATTAAAAAAGCGTATATTTATTGCTATTATCGCTGGTATCATTTTATGTTGTTGATGTTATCATTACAATTGTTAACTCCCTCGGAAAAAGTACGAACCCTCGAGAATGAAGCGTGTGAAAAACGTTTCCTAATTATTTGTTCGTTTGTCAATTTATTGGGCAATTGAGAGTTTCCCGTGCAGAAATACATGCGGGTCAAGAACTTCGGAGCGTCAAGAATTTCGGGACGCTGCAAACGATTTTTATCGTATGTCACGGATGGTTTCTTTCGTAGTGTAGACCAACTTTTATTTGATTTGCCAGCGAGAGGGGTGACGGGAGAACGAGTGAGAGACACGGAGAGAAGTAGAAAGAGAGCGAGAAACAGAGAACAGACCTTAATCGGCCTTGTCAGAGCTCTTGTGTCTATATACAAGTACCCATAGGACTGCCCAGCACGAAGAGCCCAAATTAGGTGTGGGCTACGGCGTCACATGAAGGTCCGAAGGTAAACAGCAGTTCTCGCGGTTTGTTACATGTATATACAGAGTGATACACAAGTGCTCGAGTTCTCTTTGTCAGCATATAAGGTTTGTCATTGCGGGCAAAACACTTTTATAATCCAAAATGTCGCGTAACGAAAACTGGCGGAGATATTCGCGTTCAAAGTCTGCGTAGTAAAGAATGGAACAGTAGTTGCTCATGCGCGGAACGTGCAAGCCTAATCGAGCCCGGCTTTAAATTCACCTTCAGGAAAGTACATTTTTTGTCAACATTTTGTTCTCCCTATGAATAATGAAGACGGAAACTCGCTTTGCAAATTCATATCATTCCATAATTTTCGTTTATCATTCAATACTCGAAGAAAAAAAATCCTGCGTGATGGTCTACTGTGCCACTGTTTGCTCAGCATCGAGCTCAGCACGGGAATATCTCGGTCAATTTTTGTCGCACGACATTTTGAAAAAAAGCGTTTTGTCCGCAATGGCAAATTCTATATATAAACCCTAATGAAGAGTGTCTCAAAATGACCTGACATTTTTTATTGCTTAATAAATCGTATTATTCATTTGACAAGTACGAAGTGTTTGCAAGCGTTCACGCTTTTGATGAAATTTTCAATAACATTTTGGCATAATTGCGGTGCAGTGGTCAAAAATTTGTACTCCATGTTCGACACACAAAAATGGCGCCGAATTAAAAATGTTATGTAATTTTGAGACATCCTTTAGTTGTGAATCACGCTGTATATTCTTTTTTTCCACATAATACACGAAACACCTACACGCGGTGTCGAAAATTCCCTGGAAACCTGTCGGCAACCCCAACTTGGGGTAGGTTCGATTCGCCCGTGGTTTTCCGTGAGCAGCGAGGGCACGACCGGATGTAACTTATTTTCACGGCCTTTGACATCTATCACTATACCGAAGTTCATCGTACTTCGTAATGTGATTTTTCCGTCTCTGAACGCGCTCTCACTTCGATCTGTAATCGGGTCCAGGCGCCCTACGATTGCGCCGAGGAAAGACCGTGCTTTCTTTCGAAGTATCTTGTACGAGATATCGAGTATCGTCGTAATACTTTTTAACGATGAAACAAATTTATCGGAGTACGTGGCATTAGGTAGTTGCATATAAAACTGCTCGCTTGGGATAGATGGCGTTAGATACACTATTTTCTCGAATTAAAAGTTGGCAATATAGGCCGAATGTTGCTCAACCGTTTAAGAAGTACTTGGAAGAAGTCATCTGGAAAATCCTACCCACCCGCCCCATTAGCCAGACATCGCCCCCTTCGATTAGCATTTGTTCCGGTCGATGCCGTCAGCGCTCACGGCTCAGCACTTCACCTTGTACGACGCAGTCAAAAAATGGCTAGATGACTGGATCGCCTTTAAGCTAGTGTGACACTTTCAAAAAAGTTATTTTTTTGCTTTTTTCGACAATTTGTACTTCCAAGAATATTATCATTTTTATCATTTATATCAATATTATTTTATCTTGCAAAAATCGATAGTTAAATCTTTAAACGCGTTTTTCTCTAAATGAGATTTTTCAAATTTGCCGTTGCAACTCAAAGAGCAATTATCCGATCAACTTGAAATTTTAACTGAGTACTCTTGAATATATTTACTCTACAATGACGTAGGATATTTTTGATTGGATGAAAATTGACGATTTGGCATTGGACAAAACGACCATTTTATAGGCAAGAAAACAGACTTTTTTCACAACTACGCCATTTTGTTCGATTTTGATATTTTTCGAAAATCCTACATCATTGTACAGAAAATACCTTCCAGTTTAACGACATTTTTTTCCTTTTTTTGGTTTCAGCTACTCAATCGGCAGGAATCATGTTAGCAGGGCAGGAACTTTTTTTTTGGCGCCTCCGAAGGCAGCACATTAGTCGCTTGGAACTCAATATATTTCTAAAAAATAATTATGTAATATAGGTCAAATATAGCCATATATTCAAAATTTTCCGAAAAATTTGAGTACTTTTCTTTAAAAAAAATTCGAGCGTTCATACTGGTATAGCCCCTTAAAGGTCAGAGATACCTTTAGGCGATGAAAAAATTGCCGGTTTTCATGATTTTGTTTTTCAAAGGAAAGATTTGTTCGCCATTTGCGGGATTTAAGGCATGTTTTATTACTACTTTGGGCTGTTACTTGGTATTTTGTCATTCCAAGCTTCTATTTAACTTGACTTGGTGTCAGATGCAAAACGAAAAATCGATATTTCACTCACTTCCCGACTACTTAGAGCTCTGGATTTTTGCAAACATGCATCTAAGAGGTGACAATGCATGACTCGACTTTTAAAAAAGTAAAAAATAAATAAATTAAAAAATTACTTCAGTTTCTGTGAGATGTGAAACGGAAAATCGACATTTCACTGACTTCCCGACTACTTAGAGCTATGAAATTTTGCAAACATGCATATAAGAGGTGACAATGCATGACTCAACTTTAAAAAAGAATTTAAAAATAAATAACTTGACTTTCTGTGAGATGCGAAACGGAACATTGATATTTCACTCAATTCCCGACTACTTAGAGCTCTGAAATTTTGCAAACATGCATCTCAGAGGTGACAATGCATGGCTCAACTTTTAAAAAAGTAAAAAATAAATAAATAAAAAAATTACTTTAGTCTCTGTGAGATGCAAAACGGAAAATCGACATTTCATTCACTTCCCGACTACTTACAGCTATGAAATTTTGCAAACATGTATATAAGAGGTGACAATGGAAGACTCAAATTTAAAAAAAATTTAATAAACAACTAGACTTTCTGTGAGATGCAAAACGGAACATCGATATTTCATTCACTTCCAGACTACTTAGAGCTCTGAAATTTTGCAAACATGTATCTAAAAGAGGTGACAATGCATGACTCAACTTTTATAAAATTTAAAAATAAATAAATAACTTGATTTTCTGTGAGATGCGAAACGGAAAATCGACATTTCACTAACTTCCCGACTACTTAGAGCTCTGCAATTTTGCAAAGATGCATCTAAAAGAGGTGACAATGCTGACTCAACGTTTAAAAAATTTAAAAATACATGAATAACTTGACTTTCTGTGAGATGCAAAACGGCAAAACGATATTTCACTCACTCCCCGACTACTCAGAGCTCTGAAATTTTGCAAACCTGCAACTAAGAGGTGACAATGCATGACTCAACTTTGAAAAAATTAATAATTAAAGAACTTCACTTTCTGTGAGATGCAAAACGGAAAATCGATATTTCACTCACTTCCCGATTACTTAGAGCTCTGGATTTTTGCAAACGTGCATCTAAGAGGTGACAATGCATGACTCAACTTTTAAAAAAGTAAAAAATAAATAAATTAAAAAATTACTTCAGTTTCTGTGAGATGTGAAACGGAAAATCGACATTTCACTGACTTCCCGACTAGTTACAGCTATGAAATTTTGCAAACATGTATATAAGAGGTGACAATGCATGACTCAACTTTAAAAAAGAATTAAAAAATAAATAACTTGACTTTCTGTGAGATGCGAAACGGAACATTGATATTTCACTCACTTCCAGACTACTTAGAGCTCTGAAATTTTGCAAACATGTATCTAAAAGAGGTGACAATGCATGACTCAACTTTTATAAAATTTAAAAATAAATAAATAACTTGATTTTCTGTGAGATGCGAAACGGAAAATCGACATTTCACTAACTTCCCGACTACTTAGAGCTCTGCAATTTTGCAAAGATGCATCTAAAAGAGGTGACAATGCTGACTCAACGTTTAAAAAATTTAAAAATACATGAATAACTTGACTTTCTGTGAGATGCAAAACGGCAAAACGATATTTCACTCACTCCCCGACTACTCAGAGCTCTGAAATTTTGCAAACCTGCAACTAAGAGGTGACAATGCATGACTCAACTTTGAAAAAATTAATAATTAAAGAACTTCACTTTCTGTGAGATGCAAAACGGAAAATCGATATTTCACTCACTTCCCGATTACTTAGAGCTCTGGATTTTTGCAAACGTGCATCTAAGAGGTGACAATGCATGACTCAACTTTTAAAAAAGTAAAAAATAAATAAATAAAAAAATTACCTCAGTCTCTGTGAGATGCAAAACGGAAAATCGACATTTCACTTACTTCCCGACTACTTACAGCTATGAAATTTTGCAAACATGTATATAAGAGGTGACAATGCAAGACTCAACTTAAAAAAAAAAATTTAATAAATAACTTGACTTTCTGTGAGATGCAAAACGGAACATCGATATTTCATTCACTTCCAGACTACTTAGAGCTCTGAAATTTTGCAAACATGTATCTAAAAGAGGTGACAATGCATGACTCAACTTTTATAAAATTTAAAAATAAATAAATAACTTGACTTTCTGTGAGATGCGAAACGGAAAATCGACATTTCACTAACTTCCCGACTACTTAGAGCTCTGCAATTTTGCAAATATGCATCTAAGAGGTGACAATTCATGACTCAACTTTCAAAAAAGTTAAAAAAAAAATAAATAAATAAATTACTTCAGTTTCTGTGAGATGAAAAATGGATAATCCACATTTCACTCACTTCCCGACTACTTAGAGTTATGAAATTTGGCAAACATGCATATAAGAGGTGACAATGCATGACTCAACTTAAAAAAATGTAATAAATAAATTGACTTTCTGTGAGATGCGAAACGGAAAATTGATATTTCATTCACTTCCCCACTACTTAGAGCTCCGAAATTTTGCAAACATGTATCTAAGAGGTGAAAATGCATGACTCAACGTATATTTTTTTTTAATAAATAAAAAAAATAAAGACTTTCTGTGAGATGCAAAACGGAAAATCGATATTTCACTCACTTCCCGACTACTGAGAGCTCTGAAATTTTGTAAACATGCATCTAAGAGGTGACAATATATGGAAAATGCATGAGAACATATGAATTGGCTCTAAGTGCTCTCGGATCGCACAATCGTTAAAAGGATCCAATGAGTAAAATAGGTTTAAAAGTAAGGTCCAATAACGGTAAAGTGAAAGGTAAATAGCTAGCGAGCCAACATCTATGATAAATGCCACCTATCACAGTTCCCCAGGATTTATCCTGACAATCAACCAATAATAACACTGGTTTATTTGGAAAGATTAATCCCTCTGAAAAAATTTCAGAGGTCTAGTAAAATCAATTAAAGACTAAAAAGTAGAAAATAATTTATATGTACATTTTTTTAACAACTATTTATTTAATGTATTAGAAAGTAGAAAATAATTTGTTTTACCAAGTCACTTATTTGTGACTATAAATAAATGCTTTGGGGGCTCAAAATTTAGACGGATCATCTTTATTTTACGTAAATCCGTTAACATATCAACTGTATTTAATTTATTGTGAACAACCTTTGCTTTTTAAAGTAAAAATCCTGAAACTGAATATAAACGTATAATATTAATTTTTCTGATTACTATTTTGCCAAACTAAATACGGTAAATGAAATGGAATTGATCAAATATATTAAACATTTAAAAAGTTGAGCGCCACAAGCTTTGATTTATAGTCACACATAGGTGACGTAGTAAAAAAATATTTTCTACTTTTTAGTACATTGAATAAAAGCTTGTTAAAAAAAATACATATAAATTTAACTTTTAAAAATGGCGGAGCTATAGGACGGTCTACTAAACAGGTTGCGGCGGTTGTTTCCAGACGGCGTAATACGTAGCGTCGGCGGGAACAATCTGAAAAAAAAACCAACGATGATTTTGCTTTTATTGACATTCATACGTAGTCTATGAACCAAGAAAAAGTGATAAATGTTCAAAAACGATGAAATGGTATGCTTTGAAAAAAAAAAAAAAGAAATATTCTGAACAAAACGGCTACAAATTATAATGATGTTTTTTTAATTTTCAAAAATATTTAGGATCTTGATGTACACAATGAGGATACAAAGATTTATAGCAAATTTCATCAGAATCAAGGGATTAGTTTTTAGGGGTCCGTACCCAAAGGTTAAAACGGAGCCCTGTTGCTGTCACTCTGCTGACTGTTCGTCCGTATGTCACGGGTCTCTAGATCGTGAACGGAATGAGTTACAGACCTGAAATTTGGATATGTCGTGTAAAATGTTCACCCAAAGCCGAATATTAAATTAGAAATTCAATTAAATTAATTTTCATGCGGGTTTCATGCTCAAAAAAGGAGCAGAAAAAAAATGTCTGACCCTGGCATGTGGGGTGTCATTGTTTGAAACTCATTAAGTGGAATAAAATATATTTTTTTCTAATTATTTTTTATCTCAAAAAATAAAGAAATGGGGCCGTCAAAATTGTCAGTTGGAGACCATTATTGTTACGGGGTCTATCTCAAAAACTGAACTAGTTAGGAATTTGGAATTCCTGTGTATTGTGTACCATATGCTGTATTTACACAATGAGTACTGAAAACGCTTATTAATAATGTCATATAATATAATAATTAATCATATAATAATTTATTGTATACAAAATACAATAAATTTATTATGAAAATATTTAAATAACAATAATTTTATATATTTTCATTATTAGCTCAAAGCAGGAGTGTACAAAGCTTTCTCTAGTTATCATCACCCCATATGATTTCAGTTTGGTACTGCCTAAAAACTAAGACTGAAAAAAAGCATCACCTATTTAAAAATATGGTTTAAAAAAAAAGTTAATTGATGATATGTACAGAACCCTAATAGGGCGAGGTCCGACTCACACTTGCTTAGTTATACGTTACGCTAGTTTTGAAAATGCCTTTTAGCAGACCGTGCCATACCTCCGCTATTTTTAAAGATTAATAAATTTTGTTTAAATACCCTTTAGCCACCTCAGGTAGTAATAAAACTTACCCTGAGTCTAAAAAATGGCGAAGAAATATTTTCCTTCAGGTAGTACCTCCACAGAAGAGTTGAATTAAGCAATCGTTGAAATTTGACATATATGTTATTTAATACATTATGCAAACATCTGTGCAATTTGAATAAGTTTGACCACCCTAAACCTGAGATATTTACACTTAAAGTTGGCTCGGTTTACACGTAACAAATGCGTTATGATAGGCAAACAGAGCATCATTAATTCTACCGTCAAAAATAAAATTAAGAAATTGATGAAAAACAAGGATAAGCTAGAGTAAGATATCATGAATAATGTGAAAAAAATGAGAATGATTCACCATCTAGTTTCCAAGATATAACCATGAGAAGCCCTCACAATTTTGGTGCAAAGCCTGGACAGTCCCGGCAAAAAGTTTACTGACAATGGTAGATCAAAAACACAATATAAAATATATTTTACTGCAATAAATAATATCCATCGTATTATCTACTAGTACCAAGTCAATATTGCGTACTTTTTAATGTTATTTATTACTAATTAAACCAATTATCAATCTTTTCAATATGAACATGGTATGTAAACTTTTGGTTGAGATTTTCGCAGAGGAACTACCTTAAAAGAAAAATCATGAAAAACAGCAAATTTCGTCTTCGCCTACAGGTATCTCCCCCTTAAATAACCCGAATTTTCCCCACGTGGAATCTGATTGTTGGACAAGCAACGAAATTATCGTCCAAGCAACGACATCCCAAATGTCCTTTTCTCGAAAACATTTTTTTCTCATGTATCGAAAAGTGGCAACTCGTGCTATTTAAACGAGCGCGCAAAGTCGTTACATTCTTAATTATTTTTGCTCTCCCTCGTGACATTGGCTTTTACGCGATCTGACGCCAGAGAAGTAAAAAAGAAATGGGGCAGCAACGGCGCAAGGGTAGAAGGAGGCGTAATGGAATTTCGCGGGTGACGCAAAAGCGCGGGGAGAAGAGCGGCGGATCGGAGAGTATATATTCCCGTCTCATGTGCGTCACCATGTGTATGCACACACATATCTATGGACACTGAAATTAAATGTATACAGGGTGGCAATCATAAATTTGCCAGATATTTTTTGAGGGTTTTGCGAGGAGATTTTACGACTAAGGAATACATGATTTTTAATGGTTTTTCAAGCTTTCGAAAAAAAAATTCACCCTATTTTTGCGATGAGTAGAATTTGCCAGAAAAAATTGAGCGTTCTGGAAAAAATTAAAATTCTATTTCGAGTAAACCAGAAATGGAAATAATCAATCCCGAAAACGAAAACCTTGGGGATTTTTTTCTTTCGCGTCCATCCATCGAGAAAAAAAATTCCGTAACGCATTTCAAAGTCGATAAGTGGAATTTCACCTGATTGAAAAAAGGTTGTTTAGGAGTGTTTTGTATTCGGAATTTAATTATTTTCGACTGGCTAAATTGAAAATGGAGCTTTGATTTTTTTCTAGAATATTGAATTTTTCTACCAAATACTACGCGTCACAAAAATACGATATACTTTTTTCAAAGAACACTTGAAAAATCATTGAATGTCATATTTTCCTCGATCGCAAAATCTCCGCCCCAGAGTCTTGAAAAACACATGGCCATCTTATAATTGTCACCCTCTGTACCTATATATATATACACATATACATACAAGGTGTCCCAGAACTGAATGCGTTCCCTAAAACGGGGGGTTGGGAGTGAAATTCTGAGTCGATTGATATAACCCTGTATGGGTCTCAGATCAACCCCTGAATTATTATTAATTTTCAAAGGCGGGCCAACCAGGTGCTCGCGATGAGCCGGCGTCGGTGAGCGATACAGCGATACCAACCCCCCATTTCAGGGAATGCATTCAGTTATGAGACAACCGTATACATGTGTGTACTCATATGGTTATTTAATGCATGAGAGGAACAGCATAATCGCTCTCTCCCTCTCTCTCTCTCTCTCTCCCTCTCTCTCTCTCTCTCTACATGTATCGTAAAATATGTTTTCGAACTCATTTGATTTCGCAAACCGTCCTCATAGTAGCCGATTGTCCTTACACTGGACCCTATATAAACCCCAATGTCTCTGCAGCCGCCTGATGATAAAGGCATGCATAATTATACAAAGATAATTTCCAGGACCGTCCTGTACCCAAAATCAACAATTCGTTTGAACAAAATTTCAAGGACAGTCTTTAAATTATCCATATCTCCTGATAGCTAACGTTGCATAGATATAAACGTTCAAAAATCTTTCTCCCATATATATCTGTAGATACACACACACACACACACACACACACACACACACACACACACACACACACACACACACACACACACACACACACACACACACACACACACACACACACACACACACACACACACACACACACACACACACACACACACACACACACACACACACACACACACACACACACACACACACACACACACACACACACACACACACACACACACACACACACACACACACACACACACACACACACACACACACACACACACACACACACACACACACACACACACACACACACACACACACACACACACACACACACACACACACACACACACACACACACACACACACACACACACACACACACACACACACACACACACACACACACACACACACACACACACACACACACACACACACACACACACACACACATATATACATATGCCTCCTGATGTGCTCATCTCCAGCATCCACCCTGAAGAGAATGTACTCTCTCGTGTGCGGTTCGTGAATGGTGTCTACAGAGGGTGTAGTACGCGCTGCCACCGAGCAGTCCGACTTTTGTACTGTTCGTTTCGCGCATGTATCCCATTACCGGCGAAAGCTCCCGCGTGTTCTCTTTATAATACTTTCTGCTCTTCCACACGGTCGCCTTCAGCTCGTTACGCCTCCAGTATCCATTATTCCTGCGGAAAACAAGATGTTTTTTATTTTCTTTTTTTTTACTTTTTTTACATTGACATATATTTATATATGGGACATTCCACGCCATTTCAGCTAGCCCGTAACTCCGTTCATTTTTGGTTGTCCTGATTTTTTTTTGGTAAAATGGTAGCCCATGAAAGGAACAACCACACCAATTTTTTATTTTTATCTCTTCTCTTTTAGGAGTTATAATTTTCCAACAAAACGTCGATTTCGGAAGTTTTGGAAACGTCTCAAAGCTGATAACTCCTGAACTAATTGAGATGTCGACAAATGTCACTATAATTTTTTTTTTCATTTTAAAACACTAGTTTAAAAATATGAAAAGATAATCAATTATTAATGTCATCGTTTTATTTGCTTCTAAAGTGAAAACTATTTTTCAAAAAAATAATTGTCTTCTTTTGATTTTTTCAAAAATTCTCTTAAATAGAGTGGCCCATTCTATGATTTTAAGGACCAGTCTCATCGTGGGCCCATTTGTCCTTTTTTTTTTAAATTAATCATAATTTTTTAAGACGATTTTTATCATTTTAATGTCCAATAATGCGATTAATGTTTTTGTGATTTCCGATTCAGCTTCGACAGGCGTGAAACGGTTTATTTTTAATTCGTGCTGAATTGAACGAAAACAAAGTTTAAAAAAAATTTAATCACTTTTTTTGTTAAATTCAGTACAAATGAAAAATAAACGGTTTCAGGCATGTCGAAGGCGAATGTAAAATCACAAAATCATGAACAGCATTATTGGACATTAAAATGATAAAAGTCGTTAAAAAAAATATGATTAATTCGAAAAAAATTAATGGAAAAATGGGTCCACGATGAGACTAGTCTTAAAAATGATAGCATTGGTCACTCTGTTTCAGAGAATTTTTTGACAAAAATAAAAAAGGCAGTCATTAAAAAAAAAAATAGTTTTCACTTCAGCAGCAAAAAACACATTGATATTGATAATTAATCATTTTTTCATGTTTTTAAACGAAAGTATGCTTCAAAATATAAATAAAATTATACAGTGCCATTTGTCGATATTTCAATTAGTTCTGAAGTTAGCAGCGTTGACACGTTTTCAAAACTTTTGAAATCAACATTTTTTGGAAAATTATAACGCCTTAAAGACAAGAGATAGAAATCTAGAAATTGGCGTGGATATTCCATTCGTGAGGTACAATTTTACAACAAAAAAAATTAGGAAAACCAAAAATGTTCGGGGTCACGGGCTAGCTGAAATGGTGTGGAATATCCCATATATATTTATATATTTATATACACTCGTCTGTGGATATGGGCGAGCTCAATTTTCCATTTCGAAATGCGTTCATACGTAGCGCGTTGAACTGAGATCCCTCCGCGGTCATGCATTTTTATCAACGTTTCCGCAGCTCAATGATAATCGAAGGGCTCTATGGGCCGAAGGGATTCGTTGGACATAGAAAAAAGGTATTGGCAACTTTAAACCGCCTGCTTCGAGTCACTTTTCTTATTTTTCCTTTTTTTTTTCGGTTTTGGTTCTTCACGTAAAGGCTTTTTCGTGAGAAAATGTAGCTTTGAGATAAAAATGAGACATTATTTTTGGTCATTTTTAACGGTTTATGACAGGCTGTTGAATGTTGGGAGAGGAATGGAGCTTCGAGGTAAAAAACGGGACGTGAAAATTTCGAAAATTATTGAATTTTCAACACTCAACACTAAAAAATTTAATTATGAAGGGGTCATGCCTATTTGCAAGTGTCGAAAATTCACATTTTTCGAAACCGATAAATTTTGACAGTATATCATTTTATAAATTTTCCTAAAATATTCAAGGTGATCGCATCAAAATGGCCAGATTTATAGGCTATTGTGTTGACGGCCCTCGAACCTTTAAAAGCTTCATTTCTCAAAGGTACGTTTTCAAAGTCGGTGAGCAAAATATCTCAAAAACTACTGCATCACTATACACTACAGGATGACTAGTGGAATACGGTGGGAAATGTAACAAGAGGGACGACCCCGCGATGTGGAATCTATTATTAAAAAAAAAAATTATACTGTATCGACATTTTTGAAATTTTGAGAGCTTTTTCTAGACGTAAAAATATAGCATTCAACCGATGGACTTTTTTCCGTTGTATACTTTCGATTTGATCAAAGAAAAACGCCCATTTTTTCGCAAAAATCAGGACTCTCACTTTGAACAGACGCCATTTTGTTTGAATTTGACATTTCGAAAATTCCTTTAGTCATAGAATATCGGCTCTAAATCGATTACAATTAAATATTTTTACAGAACAAAATTACAGAATGTTTGTCAGATTATACTTTTCCAAATACCAAATTTTTGTAAAAATTTGTCATCACGATTTTCTACGAAAGAAACCAAAAAATGAGCTGTTTTCGACTGTTACAACTAAGCATAACCCGATAAATAAGTACTGTGAAACGAACCTACTTTGAACAGATTTTGGAAGTTTTTTGGAGGTAACTTTTTCGACGCCCTAGATACCAACTTTTCTTGCTCCAATAGAACAGTGTGTCCTTTGGCTATCAAATGTAGGTATACGTAAGCCTAGCTCCACCACCCCCTCACAATATGATATATACATTTTTCAAAGTGTCAAAGTAGCCCCGAGTGTGGGGCTTCTTTGACAGGACATTGAAATGCAACTTATGTCAAAGATTAAGGGTCACTTTGGAATCATTTTGATATAAAATGTAACATTTTATGCATTATACATGGAATTAAATGAAAAGAACGTTTTTTATAACCAAATTGTCATCGTTATAAAGGCAGCACAATTCGAACTATTTTCCTCCAATCGGCTTGAAATTTGAATTGTAGCTCCTTAGATTGCTTCAACAGTCAAGTACGAGTGATTTTTTCGATTAGTCGAAAATTGTAAAAAATATATCACTTTTAAGATGAAAATTATTCTCGAAAAAACGAACTTTTTTTCAAACTCGTCTCTATTTTTCTTTTATTTTTTTTTAAGGCGTTACCCCCACTTGTAGCGCAAAAAAGGCCTTTTTCATGAACTTTTTAAAAGAAAACTACAAAACTTTTTTAATCGATCAATATACCAGCTTAAAGAACACATCTTGAAGAACTTTCAGTAATTTTTTTATTGAAAAATATTACATTGTTTAGTGGCAAATGGCCGTCAATGAAATAATGTTTTTATATACACGGTTTGCGGTGACCAACATTGCGGCGAAGTGGATCATCTGAAAAAAAAAATGCGGATGGATTTAGTCAAATATAAGTATAAACTAGTCTTTAATCGAAGGATTTTAAAAAATATTCATTTTTCACAAAATGGCGGACAGTCAAAGTTAATGGTTCGATTTTAACGAAAAAAACGGCCGTTTTTTGGCTATAAAACGGCCATTTTTTCGAAAAAAAGAATCGAACGATTAAAGACTACATTTTTATGTATTAAATAAGCCTGCAAAATTTCAAGAAGATCGGTTCATTAGTGTTCGAGTAATCTTGGTCACCGACTTCGGAAATGCCATTTTGAGAAAAATGCGTTTAAAGTTTCAATTTCCGGTCGTTTACACAATGGATTCTTCTCTTTCAACGCTCATATCTCAGTCAATTTTGTTCGGATCGACTTGAAATTTTCAGGACATATTCTCAGATACTTATACTTAAAAAAAAATGCAATAAAAAAAATCGATTTTTTCAAAATCGCAAGTGGGGGTAACCCCTTAATTCACCCCGTACTTGACTGTCAAAAATAATATAATTAAGGGGAGGGTAGGGGTTTCAGCTTGAAAAAAAAAACTTTTTTCCGATTTTTTTTTTTCATCTATATGGATAGAGTAAATTTATTGAAACCTTTTGTACATTGTTAAGTGTCATTTCAAGAACATTCCGTGAAATTTGTACGCAAAAATATCCACAAACAAGCCGATGACAAAGCTTTTCCAAGAACGCCTTTGGAAAAACAGGATTTGCGGTGTTCACTGTATCTCAGCTAGAAATTATCTGAAATCAAGTACCATTAAAATTGAGTCAAAGTATCATCAAATCCTCCCCCCAACGGTCTTTGATCATTTTTTTTTCATTTCTAAATTTTTGGTGGTCATGTAAACTGAAAAGTGCTATTTTTCACGAAAAATTCCGCCATTTTGGGGGTGGAAGACCCCCTCAATGTAAAAAAATCTCAACCTAACAGTTCGGGGGAGGTATTTTATATGTAGAAAGTGTGTACCAAGTTTGAAATAAATCGGTCAGGTAGTTTTCAAACGGCAACGAACACTGACTTTGAAAAAGTGGTTTCGAGAAAAACGCAGCGCCGGCTTGTTCGTGGATATTTTCGCGTACAAATTTCACGGAATGTTCTTAAAATGACACTTAACAATGTAAAAAAGGTTTCAATAAATGTACTCTATCCATATAGATGAAAAAAAATCGCAAAAAAGTGTTTTTTTTTCAGGCTGAAACTCCTACCCTTAACGGAAATATTTCACTCTTAGTTCCGGGACTAAATTTACGACAGTTCTCCTGCGTACCGCGGAGAGGGTTGGCTGAGAAACAGTAGTGCCATAGTGACTCGTGTGCCGCCATTTTGTATACTTTTGACAAATAATTTTTGTTTTTACATACTTCAATATTTACCTTGTAAAACCTAGAAGCTCTTTTCACCATGTATTATATTCCTTTCTTTAAAAAAAATCCAAAAATAACGGTCGAAAATGGGCAGTTACAGGTGGTCCCTTAAGGAAACATTTTACATAAAAATATCAAGTACCTGGGGTGCTATTATAGGTACTTAATGAGTCTTATAATTGTCATTGAGATCAAAATCAACTTGCGTAACATTACAATCAACTTTAGCAACATTATAATAAACTTGAACAACAAATTGTTCAAGTTTATTTCCCGCCCGCCACGGAAGGTCAAACGGGCTCGCTGCGCACACATTTCAAACGTATTTTGGTACTCTGACAAAGTAGCCCCAAAAACTGTCAAAGTTTCCCTGAATGTCGAAGTAGCCCCGTTTTACGGTAATTCTCAAAATAACCGAAAATTCCATTGTTTTCAATAAATAATTCATTTGCGACGGCCAATCACTCATTTATTCAGCCCGCCTCATTAGCTTTCCTGTGCGGAGCGAAGTGAGTTTTTTAATTGCGCAGAGTTGACGCAAGCCTCGCACTCGATAATTGCCGTACAGCCTGCCCGTATATAACACGATCTCCAACACATCGCGATACGTGAAAGTTAATGGGGAATTATTTATCTTCCGTTTTTTTTCTGCTTTTCTTTCTCAACAGACATAGTACATTCGTGCTGTATATTGGAATCGGAAAAAATTAGAAGAAGGCTAGTTTTTTGACTGGTGATTTTGTATGTGCCACGGGTGCTAAAATCAAGTTTGCCTAAAAATCGGGGGGTAGGGTTTTTTTAGGGGATGGGGGTGGATTAATGCCAAACTACAAACCCCACGAGGTCGGCGCCGGGAGACAAAATGTTCAGAAAAATCCGGGTTTTATTTTTGTCCCTAGCGCCGAAGTCGCGGAAGTTCATTTTGAGGGTGAAAAAGTGGGGTGAAATTTGAAAAATCAGTTTTCTTTCGATAACTCGTTAGGACAAATTCATACAATTTTTGTTTAAATGGAAACGTTGTAGCCCTTGAAAAGACGCGTCGATCAAGTATTCGATCAACCCTCTCCAATAATATCTTCACCCCCAAAAGAATTGTTGAAGAATTAACAAAAAAATTGTTTATTGAATAACTCAAAAGCAATGGATTTTTCGGGGATGGTTCAAATATACGAAATGTAGAGAATAATTTTCTCTATATTTTCGTTCCTATGGACAACCCTTGAAGTTTGCTTTTTCGAACCCCTCTCAGGGGTTGAAAATTCAAAATGAAATTCTGGGAAAACTATTGATCGAAACTAAAGAGATACGTGTTTGGCGCTATGGGCAAAAATGTAGCTGAGGGTTCAAGCTACAAATTCTTCCACGGCGGCGAATTCGTGTGGTCAATAGTTTTTCCCAGAATTTCATTTTGAATGTTCAACTCCCCAGAGGGGTTGGAAAATCAAAATTCAAGGGTGGTCCATAGCAACGAAAATATAAAGAAAATTATTCTCTACATTTCGTACATTTGAACCATACCCGAAAAACCGATGGTTTTTGAGTTATTCAATAAAATATTTTTTTTTTGGTTTTTAACCATTTTTTGGGGGGTGACGATATTATCGGAGATTGATGATCGAATACTCGATCGACGCGTCTTTTCAAGGGCTACAACGTTCCCATTTGAACAAAAAGTGTACGATTTTTTTTAAAAAGAGTTATTGAATTAAAACTGATTTTTCAAAATTTCACCCCACTTTTACAACCTCAAAATGAACTTCCACGACTTCGGCGCTGTGGACAAAACTAAAGCCCGGATTTTTCTGAACATTTTGTCTCACGGCGTCGACCTCGTAGGGGTTGTAGTTTGGCATTAATCCACCCCCATTTCCTTTCATCACCTAAAAAAGAACCTTACACCCCGATTTTTAGGCAAACTTGGATTTAGCACCCGTGGCACTTACAAAATCACCTGTCAAAAAATTAGCCTTCTTCTAATTTTCTCCGATTCCGGGTTTTTTCAGCGACAGCACGAATACTACAAGGAAGGTTGGAGTCTCATATAACAAAATCGAATAAACTTAATCCCACATAAATATATCTACATGTACACTACAGTCAAAAAGTATACATACATTTTTTTTAATTTTTCTTCAAAAATCAAAGATAAAGATGAGATAAGATGAAAGATTTTATTTTTTTTTTAATAAGAAAGAAATGCAAGCACTATAACGTGTTTTTTTTATATACGACTTTTTTTCATCGACTGAACCTGAACATATTTTTCGATTTTCCCACTGCCATAAGCTTAGATCGAATTTTGTGGAAAAATCATCTGGAAAAATGCGATATAATTTTTTTTCTCAGAGAGCCTGTACCTCAGAGCCCTTGCTTCCTTCCACTTCGCTGCTGAAAGCTTTTTTCCAGTTTTCTTTTCACCCAAGATTATTAAGCTTTTGGTGAAGCGGTGCAGCTTGCAGACTGCGCTGCAATCCGCGAACGGCGAGTCTCCAAGTGAAATATACAGAGGGGAAAAAAGCGAGTGAAAAAAAAATTAACATATTCAAGTTTGCAGGGTGCTTTTTCATGGAGATTTTGTTTTCAGGAGTGCCGACTTTTTTGGACATTTTTTTCACGAGAGTCACATTTCTAAAGAAGTTTGTAAAATTTGTAAAATTCTAATCTCTCCGATTTTTTTATGTCGAGTGTTTTTCATTTATATATTTTTATTTTCAGAGTTCCAACGTATACCCTTGCGGGGTTTAACGTATCACCCTTCCCAGTTGAAGCCTTATCTTTCACTGTATACTCGCACTTCGCTAATTCAACCGAACTTCCTTTGCGTCCACAGCCGTCTTGAGGTTGTTATGGGGTCAACATGTTACCACCGAGCTGACATTTTTTCTGGGCCTTTATAACCGCTTTGCTGATCATCCTGTGCAGTTAGAATACGATCCACAGTACCGTTTTTTAGGGAAAAAAAATGGCATCTCGACGTATTTCGTGGGCTAATTACATTACGGTTTTGAAAAACTCCCGATCATTTTTCAGCACATTATCAATATCTCCTAAGTGAATGTTACCACGGAGCTGAAAAAATAGGTACGGTTTCGACTAATTATCGGACTAATCCTTGGTACCGTGAAAATGAGGATTCACAGTACCGTTATAAAATTATTTGTGTTTTTGATAGCGAATTTGTGCAAAAATCAAGCACACAAAATATTAGACTGTGCAATTTTGGCAACGTCGTAGACGGCACAAATACTACCTATCTTATCGGTATTCGGTAATTATGCCCGGGAACTTCAAACTACTCGGTCACGATAATTAACAACGAATATTATTGGTACTTATTCTCTTAATTAGTAATTATTACTTAATATTAATTTGATAACTATGTTCAGAAATTATACATTTCTAGACATTTCGTGGCAGAGGCGCGGATTTTTTTTCATACATACAATTTTTTCTTAGAATTTCGGGAAAAATTTTTTAAGTTTTTGGATTTTTTCAAGATTATAGACATTATAGATTGTAGACATTATAGACAGTACACACTTTTTCTTTCCAGCGGATTACTTTTTTACTCGGATCGATCTTCATTTTTGACAGCTCCTTTGGCCGATATTAACCCTTAGTAGTCACACTTGGCTAGAATCACGTAATAGTCATACTGGATCCATGGGATCCAGGCGTTTTTAAATGGTTATAAGCATTGAAATAATGGATTGAGCGACATGAAAAAAAATAGTGAGATATAATTTGAACCTTGTTTAAGGTGTTACCCCCACTTGTAGCGCAAAAAAAGGCCTTTTTCATGAATTTTTTAAAAGAAAACTACAAAACTTTTTTAATCGATCAATATACCATCTTAAAGAACACATCTTGAAGAACTTTCAGTAATTTTTTTATTGAAAAATATTACATTGTTTAGTGGCAAATGGCCGTCAATGAAATAATGTTTTTATATACACGGTTTGCGGTGACCAACATTACGGCGAAGTGGATCATCTGAAAAAAAAAATGCGGATGGATTTAGTCAAATATAAGTAGAAACTAGGCTTTAATCGAAGGATTTTAAAAAATATTCATTTTTCACAAAATGGCGGACAGTCAAAGTTAATGGTTCGATTTTAACGAAAAAAACGGCCGTTTTTTGGCTATAAAACGGCCATTTTTTTTCGAAAAAAAAATCGAACGATTAAAGACTACATTTTTATGTATTAAATAAGCCTGCAAAATTTCAAGAAGATCGGTTCATTAGTGTTCGAGTAATCTTGGTCACCGACTTTAGAAATGCCATTTTGAGAAAAACGCGTTTAAAGTTTCAATTTCCGGTCGTTTACACAACGGATTCTTCTCTTTCAACGCTCATATCTCAGTCAATTTTGTTCGGATCGACTTGAAATTTTCAGGACATATTCTCAGATACTTATACTTCAAAAAAATGCAATAAGAAAAATCGATTTTTTCAAAATCGCAAGTGGGGGTAACCCCTTAATACAAGGATATTGGTTAGAAAACAAAAATTAAATTTTAAATGTGCAAAAAAAAGATGCAAATAAAAACTTGAAAAATGACTTTTTTTTACAAAAATTGCTGTAACTCTTGTAATTATTGACAAAAAAAAAATGATTTTATAATCTGGAAACAATGTACTTTGAAATAGACATAGCGGTTTCTGTGGACTTTTCAAAAAGCATATTTATTTAATCCAACGCAGGTGCGATTTAGACGGAAAGAATGAAACGCCCACGCATATTGAAAAATGTATGTTTTATTGGGGAAAAAAAGTTCTACGGCATCAAAATAATTTGTTTGGGTCCCGTGGACCCTGTGTGACTATTAAGAGTTAAAGCTACGAACGGCGCACATATGTCTCTAACTTCGCGTCACGTCTGCCAACGTGGTCATTATGATATACCACGATTTTCGACGTTGCCAATTCGTTTCGCGTTAATTGAGCGAGAATAAGTTATAGAAAATAATTATACACAGTAATGAAAACAATGTAGTCACCGAATGTTCAAAAATGCATATTTTTACAAATAGATGTAGACTAATAGTTCGAAAACGTACGTTTAATATGATGATTATTTGGAAGCTAACAGTTGGTAACAGTCAATCGGCTCCGTGCATAAGCATAGGTCGCTCCCTTCGTACTTCATTGCCGAGGGTCATGGGGAAACTGTAGAAAACCCATACCGTTATAGACGGCCCCATATTCTTCTATTTCTCTGGTGCACAGACTGTTTACTCAAGTATCTCCAGAAATATGTCAGAAGTATTGGCGTTCCGCTAGATGACTGATACGCCAGAACCCGTTGGCACACACTGACAGAAAAATTCTATTGTTATCACCTAACCGTACTTGATTTTTTAACATTTGAATTCACTAGTTTTTTTCGTGAAATCAAATTTTCCCTATTGCATTCCATTATTGGAATTATTAATTTTAAATATATTTATTTATTGAAATCAAAATCTATTTAATATTATCTAATAACTAAATATTTTATTGAATCCTAATAAATCTGTGATTTGGTTTCATCGGTTCAAAAAACAATTCAGTTGAATCCAATAAATGTTTGCATTATTTTTTCGTCAATTTAAATATTTCTTTACATTTAAAACTTTCATTATCACAATGATATTAACTAATTGATATAGTTTTTGTGATACAACAAATAATTATAGGAATTCATTTGGTCTCTTATGCCATATCTGCATGATACAAAATAATTGTGGTAAAACTCTCAGGTAAGTGTTGCATTTTATTTTGGATTTATGAAATATTTTATGCATATACTGCACTTGGATTTATCAAATAAGATCGTAGTAGACCGTGAGACAAATGTTTTTTCTCACGTTTTTTTTTCAAATTTGCATTTTCTTCATTTTAATTACCGTCACATGGAAACTATACATGTTCTAACAATTTTTTTTTGACTTGTTTGCAAATCAAACCCCCTTTTCTCAACATTGAATTATCTTTAAAAAAAAAAAAAATTATACATAAAGCGAGACGTCAAAAAATATTTAGAGGTGGTTGAAGTCTCCCAACCATTTAAATCTTCATTAAAAAATCGATTTTTTTTAAATCCACTTTTCCCCCATTAATTTTACGCTTTATAATTTTTTAATTAACCTCGCGAAACCTCCAGCCGGCCAATGAATATTTAGTGGTCGTTCAAGAACTTCAAAATTTCCAATTTCTGCCAAAAAATTTTAACTTTTCTCACTCATAAATTTGACGCATTGTAAAATGTTCAAAACGATGAAACCTTTTTTCTTTAGAAACAGATTTTTCAAATTTACCCCACACTTCTAAGCCAAGAATTATAATCTTTGTTCTCGTAAAAAAATTCTTTAAATCTCTTGTCCGTAAACAAAATTATAGGTCGTTTTATTCGTAAAACTGAAACGGCAGCTGTTTTCCGCGCATCGTAATGCGTCCCACAGTTAGTCTCCTTAAGGGGTAAGGCCACTGTAAATTTTTTGAAAAATCGATTTTTTTGTTATTGGCTTAAAAAATAGTTTTCGCAATTTCTATATAATAGTTTTCAAAAAACTATATCGCACTTTCTATATAATAGTTTTCAAAAAACTATTCGCAAAACTTTAAACGCGTTTTTCTCGAAACATGGTTTTTCAAAATGGCACGCAGCATAACTCGAACAATTTTCATTTTTTTTACTTGAAATTTTAACCAGATGTGAACATTTACATTATCTTGAGAATGTCGATCGGAATTTTCAAGAACTTTATTTATTGATTTTTTATTAACAAAAAACTTGCCGGTTTTTCGTCAAAAATCAATTTTTTTTTCAAACGCACGCCAAATCCACAAAAATTGATACTTTTTAAAATCCGATCGACATTCTCTAGCTATAGCCCTCTAGATTAATGGTTTTTTTTTTGTTCTAGATTCAAAAGTGCACCAGTGGTGCTGCGTGCCGCGGAGCCCTGGAAGCAAAACATGTCACGGGAAGATAGCTGTGGAACCGCCATTTTGTTTTTTTTTACTGTAAAAAAATTTTATAATAAAGTTTAATGTATGCCCGATAACACCATTAAAAGTTTTTTTTCAAATACCTTCAATTTCGGGAGCAAAAAATTAGTGAAAAAACCTTTTTTTTGGGCCGTTACAGTGGCCTTACCCCTTAATCAAACTGCGAACCAATCGTAGCTGTACTCTGCGACGAGCGACGCCATAATACAACAATACATAATAATACATAATAACACATATCGTCTAACTGATGTTTGTTACAAATTATTATAATAAATTATTTATAAAACGTAAAACTTCGCTGTTGATTTTGTTTTTATGCTACAAAGAATTATGGCGCATGCGAGATTTTTTTTCAGCGGAAATTCTGAAGTTCGAAAACCTTGAGCGACCACTGAACATTCATTGGACGGCTAGAGCTGTCGCGAGGTTAATTTAAAAATTATAAAGCGGAAAAATTCAGTCGTGATAGGTGAACGAAAAAAAAATCCAATTTTTTAATGAAAATTTGAATTTTTGAGAGGCTTGAGCTACTTCTTAATATTTTTTTGACCGCTCGCAGCTTTCGCGACATTTTTTTTTCTTTAGAGAAGATAATTGGAGGGTGGGAAAAAGAAAAAAAAAGTTGAGCTCATAATTGTGCCACCTTAATATAGACATAATATATATATATAGCACTACTTGTTACTAGTGATGGTTCGCGCCGAACCGAGACCGCAAATGTTTTCCCGAAGTAATATTCGAATCAGTACACAGGGTGTTTATCTCGAGTAGACTACGAGAAATAGACGGACGGACAAGACAAATGCCCATTGAAACAACCAACCGGCAGATTCTTGCCCAACGGAATTCAGGTAGTAAGCTTACACGATTGCATGTATATATATATATATATATATACACACATACATACATATATACATATATATATATACATATATATATATATATATATATATATATATATATATATATACACATATATATATTTCACTGAC
Organism: Ophion obscuratus; assembly: GCA_964007375.1. Lineage (NCBI taxonomy): Eukaryota > Metazoa > Arthropoda > Insecta > Hymenoptera > Ichneumonidae > Ophion > Ophion obscuratus. Next base: position 5,000,456 of record OZ023312.1, read on the forward strand.
CGACAGAATCGTCGTCCAGTGTGTAATCAAGGGAAGACGTTGATACAAGACCGCCGTATACAAGTTTGCATGTTTATTTGAACACTAGTGTTTCGAGCAAGATACTACGAGAGTGGAGCTGTACGAAAGCTGCGCCGCACAAACTCATCTATCCAGTGAATGTGCGTGTTCTCACGTTCGTTGCAAATGCTGCGCCCCCTTTAAGGCGAGAGCCTGTATAAGAAGGACCAAAAATCGGGTGGGAGTCGAAATATCGATGGATCAATATTCGGATGGGCTGAAATATCGAATTAAAAAATGTCGAATGTTTGAATATAGATAGATCAATGTTCGGAGGGTTTATATAGTCGTAAATAAAAATTCCGAATACGAATATCTCGAAGTTGAAATATAGCGAAAAACAATAACCGATTTAAAAAATATTGAGAGACACAATATCGAATTGCTTATATAAACAACACCAAATAATTCGAGAAGACGAATCTTCGAATTGTAAATATAGCGACGGTTCAAAAAACAGAAAGCATTAAATCGAACGGCCAAAAAGTCGAGTGGTTAACGGCGGGATAAAGTTAATTCGGCGAAAAAAGGCATGTTTTTAAGATTTTTTTTTTGGCGTAGCGAATAGTGTTCGTTTATTAAAAAATTTACATATAATAAAGTAACATTTGAACAACATTCTCCTAAATTTGTATTGCAAAATATTCAAAATTGAGCGAGAGAAAATTAAACCCCGGAGGCGCCTCGAAAAAAGTTGGTTTGCGGTGTGCACCATAACTCGCAACAGAATCATCTGAAACAAAAAAATCAAAATGCATTTGTTAAAGGAGATGTTTCTCGAGGTAATGACGGGAGGATTTTTTTTTTCGATTTTTCGATTTTTCGTAGCACTTGGGAGCCAAAAACCCGATTTTCGCTAAAAAAAATCGGCTAATTTGTTGTTGAAAAATTAGTGATTATTAAAGAAAAAAAACAAAAAAGCTCTCGACAATACCTGGTGAATTATGTGAAGAAGTACTGTGCAAAATTTCAAAGCGATTGGTCCAGTAGATTTTGAGTTATCGTGCACACGGACTTCAAATATGACAAGTCTCAGAAAAACGGTTTGAAAAACGCAGAAGAGTTTGGTCGCTTAGCGCTCATTGCACATAAGTTTGAGAACACTTCTCGATTGCATAAAAATCTGAGAAAATTCGTGCATATTAAAAGTACTCAAAAGATTAATTTTGCATAATAATAATTCCAAAATGTTATTAACAAAACGACGAAAAAAAAAAATTAGTCAACAAATTTCCCCGCAACCCAATTTTTTTCGTGATTCGTCCATTTTTCTGAATACGTATGAATTTTTTCAGATTTTTCAATTATCTTTGAATTTTTAGAAATTCAAAATAAAACTCGATAATTTTCTTATACTCACTCAAAGTCGTCGATGCCAGGTCCGTAGAGCAAACTGTCAGTGTGACTTGCTACTGCTCAGCACGGCATACAGCGGTCAACTGATGTACAGACTAATGTGTATACTAATATACACCATGCCTCGAATATACAGGGTGCGCCAGAGAAACTTACTTATTTGAAAGGTCAATAAAAACAAAAGTACTTCAATTATTGTTTAAATTTTTTTTTTATTTGAGAATACAATATCCCAATTTTTTTTTCATGCAGTCTTGAAAATGACATCGGATAAATGGCGACCCCCATTGCGCATACACTGATGAAGTCGATTTTTGAAATTCGTATCCACTCTTTGCAGCATATCAATCGGTATGTTGGCAATGGCGTCGCGAATGTTGTTCTTGAGGTGTGCTATGGTCCGTGGTCGATCGACATAAACCAGAGATTTCAAATAACCCCATAAAAAGAAATCGCATGGAGTCAAATCTGGAGAGCGTGCCGGCCATTGGAGATCGCCTCTGAGAGAGATGAGGCGGTCGGGGAAATGTTGTCGCAACAAATTCATTGAGTCTCGTGCTGTGTGTGCTGTGGCTCCATCTTGCTGAAACCACACGTTCCTAACGTTCATTTCTTCGAGTCTTGGAAGAAAAAATTCCTCGATCATGTTCCTGTAACGAGCTCCATTCGCGGTAACTGCGCGTTCGTTTTCTTCAAAAAAATAAGGACCAATTATTCCCATTACCGACATCGCACACCAGACAGTAACTCGCTCACAATTAAGTGGCTTCTGGTGAAGCTCACGTGGATTTACACCACACCAATAACGCATGTTTTGCTTGTTGACGCAGCCGGAAATGTGGAAGTGAGCCTCGTCACTGAAAAAAACGACCGCGTCTTCAGGCAGGTTGTCAACCAGCATTTCACATGCAGTTTGACGGGCAACAAAATCGCGTTCAGTTAATTCTTGCACAACAGCCAATTTATAGGGATGAAATTGAAGGTCTTCATGGAGAATTCGTCGAACAGTGGTGTCAGAAATTCCCATAGCAGCTGCGTGTTTGCGAGCCGAACGCCGGGGAGAACGCACAACTGACTGCCTCACTCTTTCGACATTTTCCGGAGTTCTGATGGTCCATTGAAGTCCATTTCTGGGTTTAGCGACACTTCCACACTCCCGAAATGAGTTAACCCACGACAGAATCGAATTACGGCCAGGAACGAGTCTGTGAGGAGGAATTTCAAAGCGAGCGCGGAAGGCATGTTGCGTAGCAACAAGTGAGCGACCGTTAGAAAAGAAGCTCTCGACTGCGAAGGCCCGCTGCTCTCTAGACCAGAGCATGATGGCAACTGACTGGAGGGAGAAACAAACTTGGGAACTTCCCCCTCCAGATGCGCCCCCTCTCGCCCCTCTACCCGCCCAACTCACCGCGCGGGAATTTTTTCAAATAAGTAAGTTTCTCTGGCGCACCCTGTACATAACTCGACCGGAACAGGCCCGTTTATCAAGAAATTTATTCGGGGTCGAAAAATACAATAGCGCGCCGCGCAGCTGCCGCCCAGGTATAAAACCCGGCATGGAGCAATAGACGCTCAAATACTCATAACTTCGTCAATTTTACTCCGATCGACTTGAAATTTTAACACAATATTCTTGATATATTATGCATTCATTTAAAAAATTTTAAAAAATGAAAAAAAAATTTAAATCCTTTACCCCGCCCTTAAAACAGCGGAGGGTCAAAATGTCGAACGGCCCGGATGGCGAAAACTTATGATCGAGGCCGATAGCGTTAGCGGTCGGCCGGGACAGCATCCATACCATGTTCGCCATTTTGGCATTCGCCATTTCGGACCATCGATATTTTGCGTCTCGATATATTGCTTTTCGCTATAGGCGGTATTACGAATATTAGATACTCGCTTTTTTTCTGTTTCGGAGATATGGATGTTATAGATTGTTCGAATCTATATTTGTATGTCTCAAATTGCAGACGATCTGAATGTACGTTTTCAGATAAATGTGCTCTCGAATAAATGATGCATTGCTTTATAGTCGTTCGATTTTTATTCGATCAAAACATGAAATTTCGAATAATTAAACCTTCGTTATTTTGAGAGTTCATAATTCTGTCGTTTCGAAATATTTGTCGATCTATATTTGGTCCTTCGATATTCTGATCCCCACCCTAAAAAGCGTTTTTTCGTAATTTTTTTTTTCGAAGGGAAAAAACAAGTGATCTTAGTATACATTGAGGTATCTTTTCATTTATATTTGAAATGTATAAAAAAAATTTCATCCTCAAACGATAAATGATTGCAGATTTATCAGCCTATTCTATGTGCGTCTTGCCACTGCAGTCCCCAATCAGCGAAAAAGGTGTAGCTCGTAATTCTTGACTGAACCGAATAAACCAATCAAATTTTCAATTGTCATATATTTTTCTTCTGAGTGAATTAAGAAAAAGCTGAAAAAATCGTGAAATTATGACTTCTCTCAGGTTTGAAAAAAATGTGTTTAAGAAAAATACATCAACCTGCTGTGAAAACGATTTAAAAATACTTTTTCAACGACTCTTTTAATTCACTTTGAAGAGACTTTGATACTGAATAAAATAAACTTTGGATTGATTGATTCGATAGGTCGTTTAGTTTTTTTGCTATCACGCCCGCCAATTTGGAAAAATCGTGACAATGACAACTGGAGAAAACGCGTTTCAAAGTTTTCAATAGAAGGAAATATCAATATCAAATATCAATCGCTGTTGGCCTTGTATATTCTAAAATATTTACAATTGGCCTCCGTAACTTTGTAAATATACTTTATTGATTTAAGCAATTAAAAAAAAAAAAAAACATTTTTCGGACCTTCTAATTCAGGGAGGACACTATTGTAAAGGGCCGAAAAAGATCGTTGTTTCCGAATTTTCTTTGTCTACTTGATGACTTTTTTCGATTCGGGAAAAGAGGTATGTTTATAAGCACACGTTCGACTTATTTCGTGTGAATTTTCATTGAAAAATAACTAAATATTAACAACGTTATTGAGGTATAATAGAGCCTCTGTGTAGAAAAGCCTCTCAATGAAAAAACGTGATCCAACGGCTGGATCGATAACTTGACAATGGTCGGTCTAAAAAGGAAAAATGAAGAAGTTCCATAATCCATGTAAATGTAATTCTCGTTGTACCTGGCCGCTTTTTGAGAAACGTCACAAAATGGCGGGTGTTTAAAAAAGTGCAATTTTTGCGAAACTTGTACTTATATTTTCGAAACCTCAAAAAATACAAATTATGGAGGGAAAAAAACAGCTACTTGCATCGATAGCTACTGCAATCATGAATATTTCGGTTTTTTTTTAATTTACCTTGCACGTCTAACCCGATAAAACGGGGGACCGATAATTTTGTTTACGGACAAGAGTTTTAAAGAATTATTGAGCGACCACTAAGTATTCATTGACCGGCTACAGCTTTCGCGAGGTTAATTTAAAAAATATAAAGCGTAAAATTCATGGGTGAGAAGTGAAATAAAAAAAATCGATTTTTTAATAAAAATTTGAATTCTCAGAAGGCTTGAGCGACCTCTAATATTCTTTGACCGCTCGCAGATTTCGCGACCTTTTTTTTCTTTAAGGGGTTACCCCCACTTGCGATTTTGAAAAAATCGATTTTTTTTATTGCATTTTGTTGAAGTATAAGTATCTGAGAATATGTCCTGAAAATTTCAAGTCGATCCGAACAAAATTGACTGAGATATGAGCGTTGAAAGAGAAGAATCCGTTGTGTAAACGACCGGAAATTGAAACTTTAAACGCGTTTTTCTCAAAATGGCATTTCTGAAGTCGGTGACCAAGATTACTCGAACACTAATGAACCGATCTTCTTGAAATTTTGCAGGCTTATTTAATACATAAAAATGTAGTCTTTAATCGTTCGATTTTTTTTTTCGAAAAAAAAAATGGCCGTTTTATAGCCAAAAAACGGCCGTTTTTTTTCGTTAAAATCGAAACATTAACTTTGACTGTTCGCCATTTTGTGAAAAATGAATGTTTTTTAAAATCCTTCGATTAAAGACTAGTTTATACTTATATTTGACTAAATCCATCCGCATTTTTTTTCAGATGATCCACTTCGCCGCAATGTTGGTCACCGCAAACCGTGTATATAAAAACATTATTTCATTGACGGCCATTTGCCACTAAACAATGGAATATTTTTCAATAAAAAAATTACTGAAAGTTCTTCAAGATGTGTTCTTTAAGATGGTATATTGATCGATTAAAAAAGTTTTGTAGTTTTCTCTTAAAAAATTCATGAAAAAGGCCTTTTTTTGCGCTACAAGTGGGGGTAAGGCCTTAACATACTAAATCTAAAACCGTTTGATTTTTTTTTTGTTTCGGATGATCCATCTCCAAGATTTCATCAACAGCGCAGACCTACAATTTTTTTAGGACATTTTTTCAACTACCATTTTCGTCTATAAATAGTGACGTAAATAAATATTTAAAAAAATGTATTTCGAAAGCGTTTTTATTAAGTGTAACAACTTTTATATCAATATCCAAACCTTCTCTAATATCTTAAATAACAACTTCCATATCAATATCTAAACCTTTTCTAATATCTAAAACTTTTTGATATAAACCTATAAAAAAAATCATGAAAATAGCATTTTTAGCGTCTAAAGTGAGAACCCTTACCATAATGGAAAATCACGCAGTCAAACGATAGAAGATGTTGTAAACTGTGCTCTGTCCGAATTTGAAGTGAATCGGACCCATAGATTTTGAGATACAATCCACGCCGTTTCATAAAACATAGTTCTCACTCTTTCGCAACTTCGGATTTCGGTATTTACTTCCGGTAATAGATCGCTATGATTTATTTATTCTTTTTATTTCCGCCTCTTTTCTTTATCTGTTTGTTTATTTTCCATGTACTCGAAGCATCGTAACAATCAATGCAATTCCAATTTTGGCGATGTGAGGGTTAAAAATCGCGTGCACGTGCATATGTGAGGCCGAAGACAAGGCTTCCCGGAAATTTCAAGAAAAGTATTTAACGGCGAGCGGAACGAGAGCGCCAGTGCATTGAACACGTCCATACATACGTATACAGTACCGGTCAAAAGTATTCGATTACTTTGGATAATTGCAAAATTATGTCACAATAATATAATTCATTTTATTCCTTATTTTACGAAGACTATATATATATATATATATATATATATATATATATATATATATATAGTCTTCGTAAAATAAGGAATAAAATGAATTATATTATACAATAATTATATTACACAATAATATAATTCATTTTATTCCTTATTTTACGAAGACGCTATATATACATATTTATTACACTGGTCGATAGTTCTCGATCACTTTGAATAATTGCAATTATTCAAAGTGATCGTGAACTATCGACCAGTCTAATAAGACACAGGGTGGCCCGAAAAGTGACATTCGAAAGGGAAATCCAGATGCCTCGTATCAATACATATATCTATCCGAGTCCATGTACGTTTCCCAATCGTTTTAAGATTTTAAGAAAAAAAACAATTAAAGTTTTATTTTCTCTTTTTCTATAGCACAATTTTTTCTCTTTTGTGTACGTACCTCCCTCTTCGAAGTTTTTAAACGCAATTGAAAGTTCAAATATTCGTAAATCGTAAAATTTATAATCATAAAGTCATGTGATACATTTTTTTTATCATCTGAACTTTAGTGCCTGTCCCTCTCCAACCTATTTTTTCAAACATTTGATCAAAATCCAAGGCATGATCGTTAGTGTCGCGTTGGTCATTCATTTATCGCTCAACAGTGCACTTCGTAGCGATAGGACGAGGAGAAAATATCGCGACGACAGTACATACGCCAAAAAGGAAAAAAAGGCGTTACACGTTACTTTTTCAAATTGTCCCTTTTTTTAAATCAAAATATCTTCATAAAAAATAATCGTACGAAATAAAATTTAAATAAAAAGCATTGAAAAGCATTCAAAGTATTGAAATAAAAACAGAATTAAAGCTAGAGCTTCCCCCGTTATGATTCTGGTCAATGAAATGCATTTGAAAAAATGTCGTCTGTAAACGGGGTTTACCAGAAAAGGAACAAAAAAGACGAAAAAAGTCGTTTTCGAAAAAGGGTACTATTCGTAAAAAAATAGTAAAAAAAATCAGAATGAAGGTGAATTCCTCTCCTTCAAAATGCCGTTTATTAAATTCGTTTATGTCAACTATCGGCGAAATGGCATCAAAAACCGGTCTGGAACTTTTTTGAATGTTGGTTCGGAAACTTTTCGCCGGTAGTGTATTTATAAATACAAATATATATATATATATATATAACTGAGTTACGTACACACGTGGAATAAAGGCATCCGCGAACGGGGTTCAGCGTGAACATAAAGTATGTTGCGAAGTGAAGGCCTTGTAGGGTTCATAAGCGCGTGCCAAAAACGGCGAGAGCCAGTGGCGATCGTCGGCACAGTGTGGACGAATATACGCACACGTACACCCGAGTCTACATCAGAAACGACCACCTGGACGAGAGTTCTTCTCGATTCTTGCCAGACGTCGCGACGGCGACGACAACGAGGACTGCAAGGATGACGAGGTCGGAGAAGACTTTCGGAGACGTTTTGCGACGCGATGTATTTATACACACACGCACACACACACACACACACACACACACACACACACACACACACACACACACACACACACACACACACACACACACACACACACACACACACACACACACACAAATGTGTGTGTGTGTGTGTGTGTGTGTGTGTGTGTGTGTGTGTGTGTGTGTGTGTGTGTGTGTGTGTGTGTGTGTGTGTGTACATGTATATATGTGTATGGGTATGTATGTATGTATATGTATATATGTGAGCAAACGGGACGAAACGGGAGCCGACATATACGTTGTCCCTCGTCATCGTCGTCGTCGCCACCGTGGAACATCATCGTGTCTCGGGAACTGCAGCAACGAGTGCGGCGGCGGTGCCGGGCGAACGAGACGGTTTTTCAAGCGTTCCCCCTAAACGGGCGAAGTCAAGGCTGCCTCTAAATGGCCGTGCACGCGGATCGCTCCTGGAGAACCGCGGGCTCGAATCCCGATCCACATTGCGAGTTATCGGTGAACGCACCGCACGGCATAGCGTATATAAATCAGCTTCGTGAGAGACGCGTTTTGTTCCTCTCGTTTTTGTTTTTCGTTGTGGCGCATTTTTTGCTACTTTTTTTTCGATTTTTGTTCGGTGGTCTGGGCTTTTTGGGGTAGGGGATGCTGGGGGGGGGGGGGGGGGGTTGAGAGTTTTGGGTACGATAGAGGAACTATCCGAGTGTAATGGAGTATCATTTTAGGTGGGGATAAAATCATTGGGGTTTGTGCGTTGAGGTACGAGTAAAAAAACAACCAAAAAATAAGTCGATTTTCAAGACGTTTTGTGATTATAGTATTGGGATGACGAGGCCGGAAATTTACACACAATCGATACTTGCCTAATTTGGGTTTTTTTTAATTAAAAAATATTGACGAACAATGACGTTATTGTAATTAGTTGAGGTGCTGACGTCGTATAAGGGTGAAGCTTTCTACATGAATGGGGTGGGAAAGAATAATTGATTGTATAGATACACAGCAGAGAATAGCAATATTGAAAATTAAATTTACATTTTAGTTAGTTTATAATTTGAACGTGTTAATTGAATATCAAAAATATTAGCTTATTTATTATTATTAAATATCAATTGTCATAAAAATACCTAGGTATGAGATCGTTGATTTATTTTTACTGTTTAATATAAAAAAATATTAAGTTAAACATGATTTTTTATTTGAGTATGCTTATATCATCAGTATTTTAATTATTGCACTAACTGAAATATTCTATGGAATTATTTTGCAAAGTAGAAAAATTGAATATTTCAATAGGGAATTCAATAATAAGGGAAATTCATTGACAATTTTATGGAGGTGAACAATTTAGCTGATGTGGAAAATAAAAAATGTGCTTTTCGTATACTTATAAAATGGATAGTATAATGACATTGTACGAATGGAGATTTTTTTGATATGCCAAAAATTAAAGAAATAGCGAGCTATAGAAATTAAAGTCAGATTAGTGACAAAAAAACAACCTTGATAATTTGTTATTCACAAATATATGAACGTATAGAAAAATCATCCGGACATACGGTAGAAAATGTTATTAACTATATTCCATCCGAATTTGAAGTGAATAGGACGAATAGATTTTTGCAAATTTTTGTTGCAAAATAAAGTTTAAATTCGAGGCTATAAAATAATTCAAAAATCGTATTTTTTCAATTTAAAACTTATGCAGATCACTTAAACAGCGATCTATCAAATACGTTCTTCTACCACGGTAAGTCGAGCCACCAACGTGACGGATTAAAAAAAAATCGAGTGCATTCTCTCAAAGTATATATATTCAAGAATACGTGAAAAAATGTTCAAGTTACTAGATTCAAAATTGACTAATTCACGAACAATTTAGCGACAGCAGATAGCGCATCAATAAACGTATATAGTACAGTCGTGCTGTGTATTGGAATCGGAAAAAAACTAGAAGAAGGCAAATTTTTTGACTGGTGTTTTTGTATGTGCCACGGGTGCTAAAACCAAGTTTGCCTAAAAATCGGGGGGTAGGGTGTTTTTTAGGGGATGGGGGGTGGATTAATGCCAAACTACAACCCCCACGGGGTCGGCGCCGGGAGACAAAATGTTCAGAAAAATCCGGGTTTCATTTTTGTCCCTAGTGCCGAAGTCGTGGAAGTTCATTTTGAGGGTGAAAAAGTGGGGTGAAATTTGAAAAATCAGTTTTCTTTCGATAACTCTTTAGGACAAATTTATACAATTTTTGTTTAAATGGAAACATTGTAGCCCTTGAAAAAACGCGTCGATCAAGTATTCGATCAACCCTCTCCAATAATATCTTCACCCTCGAAAGAATTGTTGAAAAATTAACAAAATAATTGTTTATTGAATAACTCAAAAACAATCGATTTTTCGGGGATGGTTCAAATGTACGAAATGTAGAGAATAATTTTCTCTATATTTTCGTTCCTATGGACAACCCTTGAAGTTTGCTTTTTCGAACCCCCTCAGGGGTTGAAAATTCAAAATGAAATTCTGGGAAAACTATTGATCGAAACTAAAGAGATACGAGTTTGGCGCTGTGGATAAAAATGTAGCTGAGGGTTCAAGCTACAAATTCTTCCACGGCGGTGAATTCGTGCGTCCAATAGTTTTCCCAGAATTTCATTTTGAATTTTCAACCCCCGAGAGGGGTTGGAAAATCAAAACCAAGGGTGGTCCATAGCAACGAAAATATGAAGACAATTATTCTCTACATTTCGTACGTTTGAACCATACTCGAAAAACCGATTGTTTTTGATTTATTCAATAAACTATTTTTTTTTGTTCTTTAACCATTTTTTGGGGGTGAAGATATTATCGGAGAGTGATGATCGAATACTCGATCGACGCGTCTTTTTAAGGGCTACAACGTTCCCATTTGAACAAAAAGTGTACGATTTTTTTTTAAAGAGTTACTGAATTAAAACTGATTTTTCAAAATTTCACCCCACTTTTTCACCCTCAAAATGAACTTCCACGACTTCGGCGCTGTGGACAAAACTAAAGCCCGGATTTTTCTGAACATTTTTTCTCACGGCGCCGACCTCGTAGGGGTTGTAGTTTGGCATTAATCCACCCCCATCTCCTTTCATCCCCTAAAAAAGAACCCTACACCCCGATTTTTAGGCAAACTTGGATTTAGCACCCGTGGCACCTACAAAATCACCTGTCAAAGAATTAGCCTTCTTCTACTTTTCTCCAATTCCGGGGTTTTTCAGCGGCAGCACGACTGTACTAATACTAAAACTTTCAATCGCATTTTTCTCGAAACAACTTTTCTTGACCTGGCCGGAGTCATAACTCTAGCTATAATTGTCCAATTTTCAATTTTGGAATACCAATATTTCCGTTATTACAATATCTATCGTCGTTGCATGGCTGTTTTTTTTATTTTGTATTTTTTGAGCCCCCAAATACAACTAAAACTTTTACCAAAATTACCCTTTTTTGAGACACTCGCCATTTCGTGTAAATTTATGTTCTTGGAAAACAGCTACGTACAACGAGAACTACTTTGATATAGATTATAAAACTTCTTCATTTTTATTTTTTAGACCAACCATTGTCAAGTTATCGATCTTACCGTTGGACCACATTTAATACATAGGCTCCATTATAATTCAATAACGTTGTTAATTTTTAATTTTCCACAACGGAAATTTACACGAAATAATTTTGATGTACGCTTAATAATATACTTTTTCCAAATTCAAAATGGATAATCTAACAGACCAAAAAAAATTCGAGTAAACGACCTTTTTTCTGTCCATCACAGTGATGCCCACCATAATTTTTTTTTCTGCACGGGAACATCGTTTACCCTGTTCCTTTTTTGTTGAACATCTAAAAAAAAGCCCTCCCGTTTTTTACATTTCTTCAGCCATTTTCTACCGTACGAACGGAGGATTTTTTTGTATGCTTATCTAATTGTGAATAACAAATTATGAAGATCGTTTTTTTTTGTCGCTAATCTAACTTTAATTTTCATAGCTTGACATTTTCGTAATTTTTAACCGATCCTACAATAGTTTTATTATTATACTAAAACCACATTTTTAATTCTTCATATCAGCTAAATTGTTCACCTCCAAAAAATTATCAAAGCTTTTCACTCATTATTGAATGCATTATTACACCCTGTACTTTTTGTTATTGAACATTAAAAAAAAAACACTTCCGTTTTTTACATTCCTTCAGCGTGTTTCTACCGTATGACCGGATGATTTTTTGTATACTTATGTAATTGTGAATAACAAATTATGGAGATCGTTTTTTTTGCCACTGATGTAACTTTAATTTTCATAGCTTGACCATTTTCGTAATTTTTAACCGTTCGAAAAAGTATTAAAAGCACATTTTTAATTCTTCATATCAGCTAAATTTTTCACCTCCAATAAAATTGTCAATTTTTTCCCCTCATTATTAAATTCACTTTTACAATGTTCAATTTTTCTACATTGAATAATAATTTAATGAAAATATTTCAGTTAGTACAATAATTAAAATACCGTAGATATAAATCTACTGCAATTAAAAATCATGTTTAACTTAATATTTTTTACATTTCTTCCTAACTAATTAAAATATAATTTCCCCCATTATTTCAAGTTTATCATGTCTCATCCTCATTACTTCACCTTAATTATTCCTCACAAACATTTCGATCTCATTCAATTGAAATTCAACGCAGCGATCTTCCTTCTTCCCTCCGCCGCACAATTTCTTTCGACTATTTTCAGAATTTCAATTCTCTCTCCTCCTCCTCGCCCTTCGACCTTCGTTCCCTTTTTTCCCACAGATCTTCGCGCACAACCGCTCCCTTTATCGTGCATTCTTTTCCTCCGCTATTCCTTATTTACTCTGCGCTATCGACGGCGCGTGAGTCCGGAAAATAAAAGTACGGAAAAAAAAAGAAAAGAGAAAAGCACGAGGGAAAAACTCCCAATAAAGTGTCCCGAAGATACGTACTCGGGCGACATTTTTCCCTCGGAGCGATAAATGTTAAGCAACCCGAACAGAAGAAGTACAAGAGACGAAACAAAGAAGGACGGAAGGAAGGAAAAAAGAATTCCGTATTCCAAAGCTCCCAAGAAGGATAAGCCTTTCCCAAGAGTGAAAAGAGCGCGTAAATGAAAGAAAAACTCGTTCGAAAAATTCAGCCTTGTAGCAGTTTGGATTGGAAGTGGAACGACTGGTAAACGAGTTCCCTCCCCATTGCCCCGAGAGTATTCTATGGTATGTGTCGCTCGTCGCATCTCTCTCTCTCTCTCTCTCTCTCTCTCTCTCTCTCTCTCTCTCTCTCTCTCCCTGTCTTGCTTCCTGATGCTCATTCCGCAACAATGTTCCATGCCGCGCGAGATTACGCTCTCGTATATACGCCGTAAAAGGGCCCACTACCCCGCGCGCATTTGAATACCTGAGCTCTTTCCATTCCTGCGACTCTTTCTCACTGTGCTCTTTTGCAAAGGCGATCTGGGTCTGCAAACGCTCCGGGTATCACAAAAAAGCACCTGCGTTTATATCGATATATATTATATACATCATGCATATATATATATATATATATATATATATATATGTATGTATGTATGTATGTATGTATGTATGTATGATATATATGATATCATATATATATGATATATATATAAATGTACATCATACATTTAACCACCCTAATATATTTATTTAACCACCCTAATATATTAGGGTGGTTAAATAAATAATAATTTTGTTTTCACGGTACTCACCGGAAAATGTTACTACGTTATGAAAAAGTAACTCACACAAAATTTGCGAGGTCTAAACATTTTTTTAGCCAGTGCTCAAAAGACTTTAAATTTTTTTCTCTCATTTTCAAGTGAAGGCTTCAAGTAAAAAAAACTGAACGGGAGCTCAAATCGTTCGAATAAACTTTTTTACGTTTTATTTTTACGTGTACTGTGACGTACCATAATGCAGCGTGGAAACAGTACTATACCACAAATACCTCAATACAACCTGGAAACAGTCACATTAATCGCGAAAATAACTCACGGACAGTCAGAGAAACAAAGGTGCAGTATCGTCAACAGCGGGTTTGTAACTCTCGAATCCGTATGACTTTGTTTTCTTACTCCAAAACAACATATTCCTGCCAAAAAACACGCATACTTGTTAGACGGTCAGTGATGTAAACACCGTGTTCTTGTTCATCAAGTGGTTGATATCATTTTCATAATCGAATTACATATATTGATTCTTAATCTGCAAATAAAATCGTTGTGTATTGTAACAGAAAAAAATCAATCAAGGCTTACATTGGATCACGCACTAAAATTTTCTGTATAGAGATAAAGAAAATTAATAAGCCGATAATCGAGAAAAAGAACATGAAACATGAAAAAGGCGTTTGAGCACGAACTAAAAAATTGTTTAGAACCCTCTACTTTTGCAAAACTTTCTTTTTCTTAACATACTTTAATTTTCCGTTGAGAAAAAGAAAATGGATTTTTTTTAACCACCCTTATATATATATATATATATATATATATATATATATATATATATATATATATATATATATATATATATATAAGGGTGGTTAAAAAAATTCATTTTCTTTTTCTTTATATAATTTTTTATATAATTATATATATATATATATATATATATATATATATATAATTTTTATTACAATAATCTTTCGATAAACGTACGTATATTGAAATGAAGATCATTTCACCAATCGTCTGGCCCCCAAAATCGACCATTTGGTTGAAAAAAAAAGGAAAGGCTTATTCGCAAAACAGCCACTTTGGCCGATAGCGAAAGTTGCACGGATGTGTGTGTGTATGTGTGTGTGCATATAAATATATATAAGTACATGTGAAGAGAAATTCAGGACTCTCGGTGGTACCGCCGACTTCTACAGCTCCTCTTTTATTTCTCTTTTCCCCAGCAAACTCTCTGTACCCTTCTTCGCGTTCCTTCTGTCGCACACCATCCGGCAAGCTTGAGAAGTGAGTGAAATCGCTGCTGATCCCGTTGCTCGCAAATCCCATGGGAATTACTAGAGGATGAAGATCAGGAGGGCACGTTTCTCTCTCTCTCTCTCTCTCTCTCTCTCTCTCTTTCCACGCTTCCCACCTCTCTCTTTCACCCGCTCTCCAACCCTTTTCAGCTTTTTCGACCATTTCTACTGAACGAAAAATAATATACGTCAGTGCTTGATGTGCCACCGCGGAAAAAAGTGTAATTTAAACTTTGCTCACTACTCCTACCCGTATTTAAATACTAGTCCAGTCGAGGTAGGTCTAAAATTCGGTTCACCTGGAATTAATTCGGGGCTTCGATTTTTACACTTAGGGAGGGGGGAGTTGGTAGTGTAAATCTCGATTTGCGGGAAAATTCCCCCGGTGCGTTTGCCGCAATCTTGAATTAAAGAGGGATTTTTTGTTTTTCGAATAAATCGCTTATTTTCGACCTTAGAGTGAAAATGATCATATCAAAAGTTGCGGGAAATATAATTCCCCACAAGTTTGGTAATTGTAGTTTTTACCCTAGGGTCGATATTTATAGAGTTACACTGCAAATAGGGGCAAAACACTTTTTTTGTTAATTATCTCGTTTATTGTCAAGTTTATTGTAAAAATGGTAATAAATAATCACGTAGGCAATTTTATTTCCTTCAACTTTGGTTATTAGCATTTTTACTCTCGGATCAATATTTTCAGACTTATACTTAATTTAGGGGTGAACTTTTTTTTATGTTTAGTTATTTCGGTTATTATCAAGTTTATCGTAAAATACGTAATCAATAATCGGGTAGGAAATTTTATTTTCTTCAGCTTTCGTTAGTACCATTTTTACCCTAGGATCAATATTTTAGGAGTTATAATTAAAATAGGGGTGTAATTTTTTTCATTTTTTTCTTCAATTTATCATTGAATTTGTTATAAAAATAGAGATGGACAACCGTACATAATTCAAATTTCTTCGACTTTGGGTGTGTTCTCTCGTCGCAAAGAGCCATTCCAGCAAGTAGAAACATGTGGATTTTAACACCTGATTAGTTCTTTTAATCGTAGGGTCGTAGGGTAAAAATGATAATAATCAAAGTTGAAGCAAATAAAATTTCCCACCTGATTATCCATTACCATTTTTACCATAAACTTGATAATAAACGAAATAACAACATAAATAAAAAGTTCACCCCTAAATTAAGTATAAGCCCGAAAATATTGATCCTAGGGTGAAAATGCTAATAACCAAAATTGAAGGAAGTAAAGTTCCCTACCTGACTATTCATTACCATTTTTACGATAAACTTGATAATAAACGAATAACTGAAACGGGCCCGAATCGCGAAAATGGAAGACGTGCTCTGCGTGACTTCCAAGAAGAAGAGGAAGGCCTATTGTATGGTTCAGGCATAGCAGATTGACTGTAAGATGAAATTTTTAGTATAAATCATATGCGCGAACTTTCAAACGCGTTTTTCTCGAAACACCATTTTTCGAAACGGTGACCACGATATTTCAGAAACTACTGCACCGATCTTGTTCAAATTTATACAGCATCTTTAATATGTTATAAGCCAGCGATTGAACTAGGATTATCATGATTGCTTCGATAGTTTTTTTTTTGTACGAGCGAAAAACTTAAGAAAAAATGAGTAAAAAATAGAATGTAATTTTCAAAAGTGTATAAAAAAGTCAATTTTTGTAATTTCAAATTCACTCTAGTTCAATCGCTAGTCTTAAATATGAAGATTAAAATGCCGTTTGGTTTTTTGATTTCAGATAAGCAGAACAGCCGGAATCTTGGTCACCGTCAAGCACCTCTTTTACTTGATGTCTTCCTGTCGACCACTATAACTTTAATTCTATTATATATTTTGACTTCAAAAAATTTGTAAAGCTTATTTAAATGTTAATAAAGATCATGCAAAAACAATGAGATTGATTATTTCGATGCTTTGCCCGTAAAAAATTATTGAAAAAGCCGTAAAAAAAACAGCCGAGAAACTAGAGGACCGCGTTAAGGGTGGAGTAATAATCGGAACTGCACAAATATTATTACTAAGATATATTTTAATAGAATATCGTACAAAAAATGATAAATTATCATAAACTTGAAAAAAAAATATTTGCAACTTTGGCTGGAGATCGCCCTTTCCAGAAAAGTGGCGGGTAGCTCCGGTCACCGTGATATTTAGCATTGGAAACGATTTTTGGCGACACAAACGTCATTTGTGTGGTACAAATCGCCTAGATTTATATTGACACATGCCTCATGAGCCCAGTCTTGACATATTTGGCATTGGATCCAGTTTTCGTCAAATTTTTCGCTACAAATGATGCATCAATGTCTTTTATTTTGGCACGCGATTTAGATCCAGCTTTTTCTTTTGTGAGGTTTTTCTTCTTTGTTTTCATCGCGATCTTTGGCTTCTTCTTTGGAACTGTTGATTTCTCAATCAGCTCATTTTGATAAGGAGATGATGTTAAAATCTCACTTCTTTGGATTTGTCTTTTTCGAACGGACAGTCTCTTCTCTGAGGCGTCTGGTAAAGGCAACAAAATATTTAGTACATCTTGCCGGACTGTAGTCGGGCATGTCGATGTTGTTGGGTGGTTATCGCGATCATCAAGTACTGGGATATCGGTTGAAGCAGAACACCAAAAGTCCAAGTCTTCTTTTATTGCTCTTTTCATGTTTTCTTCGCTCCAATTTCCTCGGTTTGTGGTTCTGCCTTTGAACTTAGGCATTTTGACGCCCACCTACGAAAACAAAGTACAAGTAATTGCAGTAAACCTTTTTTTATGAATTTTCGACAAGAAGAGCTTTAGTACTGAAATAAATGTTAATTTTTCCAAACAGAAAAAAATATGCAAGATAGAATGATTATACTAAATATTGGCCAGTTTAAAAATATAATTACTTACGTTTTTTCAACGGTGCACTTTTTTCTACGTTGAGCGTGTCGTGATCGTGTCTCACACAAATCAGTATTGACGCTTTCACGACCGAACACAAAGAAAAGTCGAGCTGTACTAGTCGCACGTTTCTGGTAGGACACAAAAGAACACAGGAAAATGAAAACATTAATAGTAAACGCAAAGCAAGTATACATCTTAGACATGGACATACCCCCTCTCCCCTTCTCTTTTATTCTATTCTATTCTTTAAAAATTTTATAATTTTATATCAATAATTAAAAGAAATATTTCATATTAAAAATATTATATATATTGGGTTGGTACAAAAATCTTGCAACACTTTTTTTTTTCAATTAAACTACTTTTCCTAATAATGAAGTTCGAGAACATTCGAGAATAGGAAATACAAGAATGGTCTAGAACCTTCCATGCCGCAGGATATATAAGCGAGTTAGATGTTCCGCGGAGTCAGTATGAGCAAAGATGGATCAACGTGCACTTCGAGCAATCGCATATTACGAATTCTTGCAAGGGCATTCTGTAAGAGCTGCAGCCCGTAATATGTGCAGTGCGTTCAAGGCTAATGTAGTTAATTATTCAACGGTCTCCCGTTGGTATCAGCGTTTTCGTTCTGGCGATACATCTTTTGAAGACAAACCTAGGTCCGGCAGGGAATCGATTGTGGACGATGAAGAACTGCGAGCACTTACAAAGGCAAAGCCTAATATGTCGTCACGAGAATTAGCCAACAAACTCAACTGCAGTCAGCCTACTATCCTTCGACATTTACAAGAGATGGGATATAGGAAAGTTGATTCGTCTTGGATACCGCACAATCTCAGCGAATCAAACAAAGCAACACGCATGTCCATATCTGTCTTGCACTCCTGCATCGTCCGCAAAGAAAGGATATTTTCTTCAAGAAATAGTCACTGGGGATGAAAGCTGGGTGTTGTATGTTAATCACACGCGCAAGCGTCAGTGGCTATCGAAAGGGGAAAAACCAGAACCGATCCCTAAACGGCCCCGTGAAATGAAGAAAGTTTGACTCTGTTGTTTGTGGGATTCTGAGGGCATGCTCTATTACGAATTTCTGCCAACCAACACCACAATACAGGCAGAGATTTATTCTGCACAACTGCAAAAGGTGACTAAAATTATGAAACAGAAAAGGCGTAAACGTCTTCACGTTCGGCTTCTCCATGACAATGCTCGACCCCACGTCGCTAAGATGACACACGAAACTATTTCGCAGCTAGGATGGGAAGTTCTACCACACCCACCGTATTCACCAGACTTACCACCTACCGAATATCACCTGTTTCGAGCTTTGAAGAACTATTTACGGGATAAAAAATTTGATGATCTGTCAGATCTCAAAAATACATTGGACGACTTTCTTAATTCACGATCAAAAGAATTCTGGTCTGCGGGCGTGCAAAGTCTACCAGAGCGTTGGGCAAGAGTTGTAGATGCGGAGGGAGCCTACATTATTGAATAATCGTTTATTGTTAAAATAAAATATTTTTCTTTGTTACTCGTGTTGTGTGTTGCAAGATTTTTGTACCAACCCAATATATATGGATATACGTAACATTTTTCCGGTGTGTCAAAGCCGTGGCCAAATATAAGTGTGTCAAGGAAGGATCAACAAAGTTGTGCACCAAATTCTGTGAAAAATATTTATTATAAAAGCAGGTATAAATAATCTCGTGTGGTACCTTTGAATGTAAGGGGCTGAACAGTGTAGGTACTTGACTTTGGCAACCCGGTTGATTCGAAACAAGAAAACTTTTTTTTTTTCAAAATATATAATATTGGCTGAGAATTGACCAAGCTTTATTTCTTATAGTGTTGCAAGCGTCGAAAAAAATTTTTTGAGGAACAATGACGTCATTATTATTATTGTTAATAAATAATGAAAAAAAGTTCAGAAGACATTATCTACTGAATAAAAACTACTATTACACTGCATAAGTATACCAAATTCAGGTCAATAGGTGTGTATATATATATATATATACACCTGCGGGTAACAAGGCCGGTCCGCTAATAAAGCCTGAGTAACGAAAATCATAATTAAAATAACCGCTCTCGCTCAAGGCCGCACTCACATTGTCTATCATAAGACGCGGCCGCGCAGCACCAACAATATAAATCTGTCCGAATAAATTGTCGGTATTAAATACAAATAAAAAAAAATTGTAAGTATTTTTTTTTGTAATATTACACTTATCTATCTGAAATCACAGTCTTTATCTTTATTAATTCAAGCTTCGATGATATCTCATATTTAAATAACGTATCGTGGTCGAACATTTTTTTATTTTGATATTCTTACATACGTAGTCGATTATTAAGGCCTATCAAATTTAACCATAGACCTTAATATCCTCCTACTTCTTGTATCAAAAGTTCGTTTATTTTGTAACGTGTTTTACATTACTTTTACGATATTACGAATATAAATACGTAGTACGAATATTTATTACTAATTATTTGATTGTTATTTTTAGTGCCTCGATCCCGATGGCTCCTAAACGAGCGTTGTGTTAAAAAAGAAACGATCTGGTGTCAGCTGTCCGAGCAGTGCCAAGAGGAATTTTGAGTTCACATAAAGCTGCAGAGAGGTACGGGGTTCCCGGAAGAACTATTAGAAACCATCTCCAGGGTGGCAGTTTAAAAAAAGGGCTGGATCGAAAAGTCTTATGGAGGAACTCCAGTCACGAAAGATCTGCTTGACAAAAATAGTGAAGAAAATTAAAAAATCTCAACCCCCTAGAAAAAAAAGATCGCTTCCGTAAATCAATCGACTTCCAAAGATAACAGTGGTGCTTTACAAAAGCAAGAGAGGTGGGACTGCCATGGCTGTGAAGAATTCCCTACGTACTTCTCTAGGTATTCTAATGTAGATTGACGAGAATTTTTGTTTTTTGTTCTAGGTCAAAAATTGTGGATGCTAAATGTCTAAAAGATAATAATAGAAAATATTAGTAGTCGGCATTTTGTACATCAAAAAAAATATATATATATATTATCTAACAGCTTGATATTCATACAAAATAGATGTGTAATTAATTTTATGAGTCAATCACTTTTTCATACGAAAAAAAATTGTTAAATTCGCACATGATGCGAACGGGTATAAACCCGTTACTGTGGCCTATACCCCTTAACTTAAAAAAGATAATAAAATTGTGGATGCTAAATGCTAAAAGATAATAAAAGAAAATATTAGTAGTCGGCATTTTGTACATCGAAAAAAAAATATATATATTATCTAACAGCTTGATATTCATACAAAATTGATGTGTAATTAAGTTTATGAGTCAACCACTTTTTCATGCGAAAAAAAATTGTTAACTTCGCACGTGATTTTATACCCGTTACTGTGGCCTAAACCCCTTAACCATTTCATTTCCTAACTCGATCGCTCTGATGTGTGCACCATCGCGTCTACACCAATCTCTTAGCATGCACACAAGCGAGCACAAGTGCGAGAATCCGTATCACGTTCAATTGCGATGAGAGGCGCGCACATGCGGAGAAACGGTAGGCATGTATTTCCTACTAAATTGGAAACGTCTAATCTCGAGCGGAAATCGCGTGCTGAAATGTGATATTCCGTACAGAGGCAGCGTATTCGGTGTGTTCTTGGAAACTATGCAATTATTTTATTAAGGGAGCCAAGCAGTCTGGAGTTTGAAAAAAAAGGTGAAATTCGACAATTTTTTTTATGGATAGATAGTTGATAGAATGAACATTTCGCTTAGTGTCCTTTATCCTACATATTTTTGAGTATCTTTACAAACATTTTCACAAGATCTTGTAAGAAAATGCCAGCCCCGACAGTCGGATGAGGGAGACTTTGTCATTTTAAGGGGTAAGGCCACTGTAACGGCCCAAAAAAAAAGGTTTTTTCACTAATTTTTTGCTCCCGAAATTGAAGGTATTTGAAAAAAAACTTTTAATGGTGTTATCGGGCATACATTAAACTTTATTATAAAATTTTTTTACAGTAAAAAAAAAAAAAAATGGCGGTTCCACAGCTATCTTCCCGGGACATGTTTTGCTTCCAGGGCTCCGCGGCACGCAGCACCACTGGTGCACTTTTGAATCTAGAACAAAAAAAAACCATTAATCTAGAGGGCTATAGCTAGAGAATGTCGATCGGATTTTAAAAAGTATCAATTTTTGTGGATTTGGCGTGCGTTTGAAAAAAAAATTGATTTTTGACGAAAAAAACGGCAAGTTTTTTGTTAATAAAAAATCAATAAATAAAGTTCTTGAAAATTCCGATCGACATTCTCAAGATAATGTAAATGTTCACATCTGGTTAAAATTTCAAGTAAAAAAAATGAAAATTGTTCGAGTTATGCTGCGTGCCATTTTGAAAAACCATGTTTCGAGAAAAACGCGTTTAAAGTTTTGCGAATAGTTTTTTATTGGAAAAAATTAAAAAAAGACGTCGCACAGGACCTTTTTTTTCTTATTCTAGAGGGTTTAAACTATTTTTTGAGCCAATAAAAAAAATCGATTTTTCAAAAAATTTACAGTGGCCTTACCCCTTAATCACTTCCGAAGTGTCAACCCATTTATGCACAAGTGTGAAATCAAAAAGGGCCTCTTCCGCGGCGTACACCTAGGTAAGGTCGTCTCCAAAAGACGGAACTTCAGATGCCGTCTGTTTATACGGTCATCGTTTCAACAATCTCAATCACATTAAGGGGTTACATCGGTTTCGAAGCCCAAAAAAGCATATTTTCTCCATTCAAAAAAAAATATAATATATAAATCATTTCATTCAAAATGTTAAGCACATGAAAGAGCAACATTTCAACAATATTAAAAACAAAGTTTATTCAAAATTTCGGAGATTCAGCCTGTGGGACTTGGTTTCTGGGACCCCTCAAAATAAAGTGTCCTCGTGGTGGTCAGGATAACTCATGATAGTTAGGTCTGAAATTTAAAAAACAATTTTTTTCTGCTAGTTAAGGGGTTACCCCCACTTGCGATTTTGAAAAAATCGATTTTTGTTTTATTGCATTTTTTTTGAAGTATAAGTATCTGAGAATATGTCCTGAAAATTTCAAGTCGATCCGAAGAAAAGTGACTGAGATATGAGCGTTGAAAGAGAAGAATCCGTTGTGTAAACGACCGGAAATTGAAACTTTAAACGCGTTTTTCTTAAAATGGCATTTCTGAAGTCGGTGACCAAGATTACTCGAACACTAATGAACCGATCTTCTTGAAATTTTGCAGGCTTATTTAATACATAAAAATGTAGTTTTTAATCGTTCGATTTTTTTTCGAAAAGAAAATGGCCGTTTATAGCCAAAAAACGGCCGTTTTTTTCGTTAAAATCGAACCATTAACTTTGACTGTCCGCCATTTTGTGAAAAATGAATATTTTTTAAAATCCTTCGATTAAAGACTAGTTTATACTTATATTTGACTAAATCCATCCGCATTTTTTTTTCAGATGATCCACTTCGCCGCAATGTTGGTCACCGCAAACCGTGTATATAAAAAAATTATTTCATTGGCGGCCATTTGCCACTAAACAATGTAATATTTTTCAATAAAAATATTACTGAAAGTTCTTCAAGATGTGTTCTTTAAGATGGTATATTGATCGATTAAAAAAGATTTGTAGTTTTCTTTAAAAAAATTTATGAAAAAGGCCTTTTTTGCGCTACAAGTGGGGGTAACGCCTTAATAAGTATCGCTCGTGATTGAACGATGGATTAAAAAAAAAAAACTAATATTGGAATTTTTTGCAGAATTGTATGCAAAATAGTTCAATTTTTGGTACAATTTACACTACGTATAGCGTTGTAAAATTAGATGTCATCGAAAAAAACCTTCGTTCAATTACTAGCCAATGCTATTTTGAAGAAGTGTGCAAAATTTCAACAAAATCGGTGCATTCGTTTTTGAGAAATCATGTCCACCGACTTCAAAAATAGCGTTTTGAGAAAAACGCGATATACCTGTGCCTCTCCTGACCGGTCTTCCCCAACGGGGGGAATTCCCAAAGGCTCTCTCTCCTGGACTTTTACTCCGATTGACTCAAAGCTTTGGGAGAATATTCTAGACATATCGTACGATAATAAAAAATTTAAAGAATGGATTTTTCGAAATATTCAAACCCACGTAACCCCTTAATTAAAGTGATCAGGGGAACACCCTGCCTACCAGAAGCTATGCTATTTTTTTGCATTCCGATACCTGCTACTACGCTGACTTGCATAAAACTTCCTAATTTTTATTTTGCTTGTTTACCAATTTTTATTTTTCTGGTTTACTAATCTTTCAATTTGCACAAGTTTCTATTTTAGTTTTTTGTTTGTTTATTTATTTTATGTTGGTTTGTATATATTTGAGAACGTAGCAGAGAATGTTTAGAAATGTATAATAAATGAAGATCAATAAAAGAAGGTGATTTTTTACTAATACTGTGGTTCCACTTAGCAATACACTATTATTTCTACAACTTCCATCTTCACATTCAAGCTTCTATCGTTTGTAATCAAGGTTTCCCATAAATATCAGAAAATATCGAAATAATACCGGTAATAGAAACAGCTCCGATAATTCAAGCTCTGGTCGGAGCTGCGCGGATTTTCGCCAAGCTGATATGTTTTCTATCTCTCTCTCTCTTTCTCTTTCTCTCTCCCTCCGGTATTCTCTCTTCCATATTTCTGCAGCATATTTTTATAATGAACTTCCCAAATATTATGGCTTTGAGGAAACCAGATTTCAATGAAATGGTAAATAAAATGCTTGCTATGGATACTCTTTAGATAATGCAGGGTATCGAATGACTTGATCCTTTCTCTTGCGTTTTTTTAAATTTTATTATCTTTCTTAGTTGTGTACCTTATTTTTGTTTTTATTTTATTTTACTTTGTATTATTTTTCATTTTGCTTTTCGGTGCCTTTCCTTCTTATTATTCTAACATTGTATTTGTATTGCATAAAGTGACCTTTTTTGTTTTTGTATGGAGCTTTTTTTCATTTCTTTGTATTTCTTCCTGTAAGGTGTATGGAATATGAGAATTGCGTGCTAAAGGATCTTGCTTGGTCCTAGCGCACTAAAAAATCTATCTAATGCTTTGTAAATAATCTATTCCTAATACTTTGTAAATGACGATCTATTTCCTTCTGCTGGTGCTTATTTGTTAAATTCATGTTCATGGTTTATTTGTTTGGTAGGTGAAGAACGGTCTGCAAATAAAATTTGAAAATAACCTACAACTTTTAATTATTCGTAAATTTTATCCATTCATTTATGACCCGTGGTTGAATTTCATTTATTTGTTCATTGGCTTCTTTGTTTTTAGTTGTTTATGTTGGTTCATCATGGCCTTTTATTATTTCAATAAAAAAGGTGTTATCTATTCTATTGCTTTTTTATTGCGCTTGTAATTAAGGCGTCTGGCCACCTTGGCCGATCGAAAAATGGTTATATTAAAAAAAAAAATAATAAACTCCAAAGTATGGGGCGCAATATTTTTATTTTTCTACACAACGTCAGAAAGGGCTTTAAGAATAACGTTAATAAATTTCCGTTCAAAGTAAATTTACATTTTTTTCAGCCATCTTGTGGAGCACGTCAAGTCCCATAAAATACATTACGAGGTCAAAATCGTTCAAGGTCATTCAAGGTCAGTATCGTTGATACAAATCTAAATATGTAGCATCACTACCAAATATTTGGTAGTGATTTTAATAGGTGTTCGAAATTACCTTGAAGGACTTTGACCCCCTAGTGTTTTTTTGTGGTTTAAGGTGCTCCACAGGATGGTTAAAAAAATGAACCATTCCATTAAAAGAAGTGGAGGTGACCTTTACTGTGCGTCAGCGCCTCCGCCGAAATAAATTAAAAAATTCGTCGCAGTTGATGGCCCCCTTCACACTGTACAACTTTTGTCTGGAACATTTTTTTGTGACGTCGATAATTACCGAGTCATTTCGGGTGGCAGAGATAAGAGGGGCACTCTGTATATGTGTATGAGGAAACAGCAGTCCCCCTTTTCACCGATCAACGGAACACGAAGCGAACAATTCGATTGAGCCGCACCGAATGATCCACGAGGATATTCCTTTGATCGTGCTTGCCTGAGCAGATCTTCCACATATCGGAACAATATCTCGCATGGATGCCAAATGGTTCGTCGATTTGGGCTGATAAGTAATCTGCCAATTTTCGGTGAGCCCCAATTCTCTCTCTCTCTCTCTCTCTCTCTCTCTCTCTCTCTCTCTCTCTCCCTCTCTCTCTTTCTGCTGATTCCGTGACGAATCTTACGTCCATTCGCCTCGTGTGCTATATTCGTGCTTGACACGGCTAAGGGATAATCAATTAGGCCGGATCAAAAAGTGGATTAAAAAAAACGATTTGCAAAGCTTATCGAGTGATATGAACGGTGGGGCTGAAATTCTCTGGGGCTGATTTCAAAACACCGTCGGATAGTTGGGGATAACTTGTAATTTGTAACAGGGACCGAGGGTTCGATGAATATTAACCATAAACGAGTGGTAATGAAATTCTGGATAATCCACTTCCAGCCTTTACCGTAGTAATACATTGTTAACGCGAACTCATTAATTTGTGGCTAATTACATTCATTATTTTAATTAATTTTTGTTGTCGATGGAATATTAATTGGATATTCTGAATTACCTGCTCGTTTCACTGAACGAGCAAATGATTATTAATGCAATACACGATGTGGGTAATTCAAGAGCAAAAAGCATGAAACGACAGCTGTAAATTAATTTTAATGTGGAACTGAAAAAAAGCATCATGTACATTTCGTGAATTCAGATAGTGGATTATTCACTGGAGTTGCTTTTCAACCACGTATATACGAGGACATGCATACTTAATCAGACGTCCTCTATATCTACTGCCAATTAATATTTCAATCGTGACGGTCATACCCAGTGGATAATAAGACGGCCAAATCAGTTATTCTACCTCACCGACCTCCGGTTGGTTTCTCTATCGTTGATGCAGCAATTGTCCATTTTATCGCTGGAGATCTGCCTTGCCGGCGCAGGGTAACATACCGACTGTAGGACTGTAGGACATACCGACTGTAGGACATACCGACTGTAAGATACCGACTATTGATAATGTAAAAGTAGTTTTCCCCTACCAAATGGAAATCATGATGTCGGCAATCACAAATGATATACTGGTGACTGATTCATCTTGAAAAAATACCCTCCGTCGGTATTCAAAATTTTTCCGTTCACAGGCCCGCCCCGACATAATGGGAAGAGATAAGGTAGGAAATAAGACGCCGGTAAAAGGGGAATTCGTCCGACAATTCCTCGTTCTTCGTGTCCCTCAAGTAAATCTTTTGAATGGCAAATATACAAATACAGATGTTTTCAATCTTCTTCATATAATAATTGTTTTTTTTTCACGAAAGTCTACTTTCAATCCATAGAAATCAATTTTTACCCGCAAATCTAAATTTCTCTAAAGAAAATTGAACAAAAAGTTGCTCGATTCTCTGTGCATGTTGGGGGCTCGGATGAAAATGTTCGAAAAAATAACACGGCACAATGGCACTCCACTTTTAAATGGTACGTCATCATACGTCGCAGGGTTACACCTCACCGGCTATTGATTCGTACCCTACTATTTAATTCTCGCGTGAACTACGTATATAGCCAAGTAGTATATCCGCAACTTCTGAAGGATATCCCAGCGATGTCCTTGTATATCTTCGGGTCTGGAAGCACTTGATGAAAATGCCAATATAGTTTCGCGTCTGACATTCAAATGTGGGGGCATACATGAAAGGTGTTCGTGAAAGAGCGTTGGCGCCATCCACTAGTCTCTTCCTCAAAGGGATCATTTATCAACATATTTGATATGCTCTCTCGCACGGTCGATCTTATATGGTATGAAAGAAGCTCTCGACGATTCTTTCAATGGTTTTTTCGGTTCAGCCTTACCCCCAACCCTAAATTTTCAACAAACGGTCTCTCCCTGTCTCTCTCTCTCTCTCTCTCTCTCTCTCTCTCTCTCTCTCTCTCTCTCTCACACACACACACACACACACACACACACATACACACACACACACACACACACACACACACACACACACACACACACACACACACACACACACTATTTATATGAAAGGAATGTATTTTGAGCCCTCTGTATCTAGGCAATGACGTCTATTAGGACATCTCGTTATTGCGAGGACGGCCCTTAACATATTTTTCAATGCACTTCATTTTGGGTCCAGAATTGTCCTGAAATGACCTTTATATAAATATACTGGCATTTTTCTGAAGGTGATTTTGAAGACATTGGTTTCTACACTGCTGCTTTTGTTACTTTGACCATCTTCGAAATCTTTTTTCCCCATATTTATGTATATATATAGATGTTTCTTACTGTGCTCTCCCTCTCTCTCCCTCTCTCTCTCTCTCTCTCTCTCTCTCTCTCTCTCTCTCTCTCTCTCTCTCTCTCTCTCTCTCTCGCTCCCTCTCTGTCTCTCTTGCTCCATCACTTCCTGGCTTTACGAGGACGTCCGCGTTATACGCCGACGCCAGGGTGCCCGTTCACATATCCGCCGCGAGTTCTTTCATAGAAATAATATGCTAATACGATGGAGGAGGAGTTTAAAAAGTGCCTCGATAAATTCACGAGACTTTTGACGTAATTTCAAGGATCTGTATGGGGAATCCTCTCCCTCTTTCTTTCGCCCTCGCGGTTGCTGCGTCTTCCATCTTGATCGTCAAGAGAGCGAGAGAGCGAGAGAGCGACGGAGAAAGAGCGAGGGAGAAAGAATCAGTACGAACGTCTCCAAGTATGCGATCTTTTGCACAAGACTTTTTAGTTGCTGTTGCTACCAATAGGAAATCTTGCGAGCCTCTTCGGGATCGTCCAGAACCGGCGCATTCAATTCGAATTATACGTTCGTTGAATTGTACCTGTATATACAACTCGGGACATTTGTCAGCCGACTACATATATAACGATCCCCCCACCCCCCCTCGCTCTCTTCCTCTCTCTTTTCTCCGAAGACTGTGGATCGGAAGACACCCATAACTCAACGTTCCTCTTTTCGAATCGTCTCTTTTCCAAATCGTCGCAACGTGAAAAACAGCAGGTACACGTAAATTGACGCGTAAATAAGATTTTCTCGCAGAAATGTCCATCCCTGTCAAATATTGGGTTGGTACAAAAATCTTGCAACACTTTTCTTTCAATTAAAATATTTTTCCTGATAATGAAGTTCGAGAACATTCGAGAATAGGAAATACAAGAATGGTCTAGAACCTTCCATGCCGCAGGATATATAAGGGAGTCAGATGTTCCGCGGAGTCAGTATGAGCAAAGATGGATCAACGTGCACTTCGAGCAATCGCATATTACGAATTCTTGCAAGGGCATTCTGTAAGAGCTGCAGCCCGTAATATGTGCAGTGCGTTCAAGGGTAATGTAGTTAATTAGTCAACGGTCTCCCGTTGGTATCAGCGTTTTCGTTCTGGCGATACATCTTTTGAAGACAAACCTAGGTCCGGCAGGGAATCGATTGTGGACGATGAAGAACTGCGAGCACTTACAAAGGCAAAGCCTAATATGTCGTCACGAGAATTAGCCAACAAACTCAACTGCAGTCATCCTACTATCCTTCGACATTTACAAGAGATGGGATATAGGAAAGTTGATTCGTCTTGGATACCGCACAATCTCAGCGAATCAAACAAAGCAACACGCATGTCCATCTGTCTTTCACTCCTGCATCGTCCGCAAAGAAAGGATTTTCTTCAAGAAATAGTCACTGGGGATGAAAGCTGGGTGTTGTATGTTAATCACGCGTGCAAGCGTCAGTGGCTATCGAAAGGGGAAAAACCAGAACCGACCCCTAAACGGCCCCGTGAAATGAAGAAAGTTTTACTCTGTTGTTGGTGGGATTCTGAGGGCATGCTCTATTACGAATTTCTGCCAACCAACACCACAATACAGGCAGAGATTTATTCTGCACAACTGCAAAAGGTGGCTAAAATTATGAAACAGAAAAGGCGTAAACGTCTTCACGTTCGGCTTCTCCATGACAATGCTCGACCCCACGTCGCTAAGATGACATACGAAACTATTTCGCAGCTGGGATGGGAAGTTCTACCACACCCACCGTATTCACCAGACTTAGCACCTACCGACTATCACCTGTTTCGAGCTTTGAAGAACTATTTTCGGGATAAAAAATTTGATCATCTGTCAGATCTCAAAAATACATTGGACAACTTTCTTAATTCACGATCAAAAGAATTCTGGTCTGCGGGCGTGCAAAGTCTACCAGAGCGTTGGGCAAGAGTTGTAGATGCGGAGGGAGCCTACATTACTGAATAATCGTTTATTGTTAAAATAAAATATTTTTCTTTTTTACTCGTGTTGTGTGTTGCAAGATTTTTGTACCAACCCAATATATTACAGCGTATGGGAAAAAATGGCTCAACGTTCTTTGCCCTTGCAAGAATAGTACCGGTTGTGAAAAAATGTCTCGCATAATTTCGGCAAGACCTCGGAGCTGGAAAAAAAAGAAAAAAAAAGACTTTGCTCTTCGCAAATTTCTACACGGAGAAAGCAGGGCCTTGAAGTTTAGAATTAAGACTATGCTTCTAAAAAAATATCATTAAATATTAAAAAGTATTGAATGGAAGATAAAAATTGTAAATATTGTATAGTAATAATGAAGAAATTTAAATTTTAACCTACGATATGGCATGTAAACCGATACAAATAATACATTTGATTCGGCAGATTGTGATTTTTTGTAGTATTAAAAAAATATTTTGCCCACGCGACTGGAACAATTAGTTTCCAGTATTCTACAAAAAGTACGGTATAAAGAGTCGCATTTTACTAATAACTTCGTAATATTTTACGCTATACGCCGACAATTTATGCTATGTGTATAGTGAAATCTATACATACACGAAGATTCATGCTATACGTATAGTAAAATCCATATAATAATATATCATATAGAACTCAGCATATAGGACTCGCGCCTGTGCGAGAATAGTTTCAAAAGTAATATGCACGCATCATTTTTACTATACGGTGTGATAATCATTTTTACACTTCTATAACAAGTCTTGGAATTCCGAACTGGCAGTAAACTGCTATACTTTTCTAGCATTGTGAATATTAGAATTCTGGCAACCAGTGTTAGAATTTGAGGCAGTATTTTTTTCCGTGTAAGCTCTAGACTCGACTCGTAAAATCCATAAATCAATTCGTGAAAACTTCAATGTAGCGTGTCGAATAACGATGTGTGGAATAAAAACGCAAGGGGAACGAAGCCAAAATGAAGGCGAGAAAGAAGCAAAAAATGTCCTAACCAACCATACACGAGTAACTTTCTCATCGTCGCCATTTTGTTTTTTTTTCCTTTTTTCTTTTATTCGCTTCGACGATTATCATTCGTTCGACATAATTTTACCATTAGCGATCCGCTTGTCAAAAATAATGTGTAAGTGGATATTCCCTTTCTGATTCCCTCGACTGTACGTGACTATGGTCGAGCATCCCTTATGCTCGTACATAGCCAGTCTTCCCTGCACACGATATGTATGATACGCTAGAATAAATATACGTATAATCACGGGAGCACATACGGATCTGTAAACGCCGTAAGTGATTGCAACCGAAGTGGCAAGATCATTTGCAAGTTCGACGATTCTCCCTTTATATATACATAGATTTATGCGGGTGTGTATTTAGTTGTCGCGCTTCGACACTTGTGCATTGCCGAGGATGACGCATACGCGCATTTTTATGCACCCCCTCGTTT
Organism: Ophion obscuratus; assembly: GCA_964007375.1. Taxonomy (NCBI): domain Eukaryota; kingdom Metazoa; phylum Arthropoda; class Insecta; order Hymenoptera; family Ichneumonidae; genus Ophion; species Ophion obscuratus. The sequence continues at coordinate 5,032,294 of OZ023312.1, forward strand.
TGAGACGAGGCGATATCGCCTTCTCATACATATATCGATGTTAATAAAAGTATTGGACCTGCTCCACTCCCGTGACCGACATAACGTGGAACGAATACACACACACACACACACACACACACACACACACACACACGCGCGCACGCACGCGCGCACACACACACACACGTGCACGCACGCACACACACACACACACGTGCACGCGCGCGCACACACACACACACACACACACACACACACACACACACACACACGCACGCACGCACGCACGCACGCACACGCACGCACACATGCACACACACGCACGCACGCACGCACGCACGCACGCACGCACGCACGCACGTATGCACGCACCCAAACAATATTCACCGGTTCATTTTGTTAGAACTTGTTTTATCAAGGAAAACCTAGCTTTAACTAAGTGAACTATTTAAAACTGTTTGGTTTATTCGGGTTCGATATGTGTATGTACATAAGCTAACAGGAATAACCCAAACAAACTTGAACAATCCCAATCAGTTAAAACTTGAAGCAAAACGAACTCAAATCGTTTTACCTGATTTATTTTGTTACAATTAGTTTTAACTAGGAAAAACTATTTTCAACTAAATAAATCAGGTGCAAGATAAACAAACTCGAACAGTTCTAACTAAATAATTTCGTAAGAACGGGTTTTTATCCTGTTCTCCCAGGACCTAGTTGAAATGAGTTTTGATTAAATGAATAAGTCACCACTGTTTGGGTTTGGTTGGGTTTGAGATATATATATATATACAAATAAACCCATGGAGTTTTACCTGATTCACTATGTTGGAACTTCAAAAGCAAAGCATGTTGCTCGAAATGACGCACACTTTATGATAACCAGGGGAACCCTGATAGTTGTGAATCACCCCATCATAATTACATGATTAAACGAATTTACCTGTAAGTGAAGTTCGATATTGATTGTATAAAGCGCCTCTTCTTCAAGATCAATTCGTAGTCCCTCTACTCTATACCGGTGTTGCCACAGTTTTTTAAAGCTGGTAACCAGCCAAACAAACATTTTGTTTCGATCCCCTGCCACTTGCGTGGTATGTTAGTCAATACTTTTAAAGTGCTGCCGTAACACTTATTTTTTGGGTGAATGATAGATAGGGAAAGGGTGGGATTGATCTATTCGGAAGAGGCGCTTCATACAATCATGATCGAACTTCACTTACAGGTAAGTTCGTTTAATCATGTCATTGTATTTTGCGCCTCTTCCTCAAGATCAACTCGTAGATGTTTAAAGTTAGTTACGGCGGATTATGTTAATTTGCGATTACATAAAAGTAGTTTATTGCCCTTATTTTCTAATGTTATAATTCTTTTTAGTGTTATAATAGTTAATATGATTATAAAGTTAAATAAATATAAAATATAAATAGTTAATATAAATAAAAATAATATAAATATAAATTCTCTTTAGTGTTACAATAGTTAATTCTATTTTCTATTGTTATAATTCTCTCTCTCGAAAACAAAGCAGAAATGCCAGCATATCGTGTTAAAACACGATATGTTGGCATTTCTGTTTTGTTTTCGTTTTGCATGGCGTGTGCTATATGAGCCGTGAAAATATTCGTATCTACGCCGCTCTGCTGAAGTGTACTTTTGACCCAACGGCTAAGCGTTTGACTCAAAACTTTAAGACGTGGTCTCTTGAAGGACATAAACAATGAATGATGCTCAATACGTAAAACGTCAGTCCCTTTGACATAACGGCGGGGTAAAGTTAATTCGGCGAAAAAAAGGCATGTTTTAAGATTTTTTTGGCGTAACGAATAGTGTTCGATTATTGAAAAATTTACATATAATAAAGTAACATTTGAACAACATTCTCCTAAATTTGCATTGCAAAATATTCAAAATTGAGCGAGTGAAAATTAAACCTCGGAGGCGCCTCGAAAAAAAGTTGGTTTGCGGTGTGCACCATAACTCGCAACAGAATCACTTGTAACAAAAAAATCAAAATGCATTTGTTAAAGGAGATGTTTCTCGAGGTAATGACGGGAGGATTTTTTTTCTTTCGATTTTTCGTAGCACTTGGGAGCCAAAAACCCGATTTTCGCTAAAAAAAATCGGCTAATGTGTTGTTGAAAAATTAGTAATTATTTAAAAAAAACAAAAAAGCTCTCGACAATACCTGGTGAATTATGTGAAGAAGTACTGTGCAAAATTTCAAAGCAATTGGCCCAGTAGATTTTGAGTTATCGTGCACACGGACTTCAAATATGACAAGTCTCAGAAAAACGGTTTGAAAAACGCAGAAGAGAAGAGAACGGCATGGAGCAATAGACGCTCAAATACTCATAACTTCGTCAATTTTACTCCGATCGACTTCAAATTTTAACACAATATTCTTGATATATTATGCATTCATTTAAAAAATTAAGTAAAAATGAAAACAAAAATTTAATACTTTGCCCCGTCCATAATATAGCAGTGCTGATGCTGCGCACGAGGTTTCATAACTCTCAAAAAATGGTACGATAAGGTTGGGCTGTACTCGCCAAAAGTCTTTATTCTTCGTGGAATCTTGATCTCTATTCGATCATTGATTCTTGTAACGTCTCCAACATCAATGCGAGAGAGAGTGTGTGTTTGCATCCTCTGTCCTGTCACTAGAGCTAATAAAGTGACCAGTTTGAAGGTTAAAGTTTTCAAACTAGTCGTACCATCATTAGGCCATTTAGAGAGCTGCTCCAGGACTATTTTCAGATCCCATGTCGTGCCGTACTTCAGCTTCGCCGGACGTTATTCAGAGATGCCCCGAAAGAACATTATTATTCTCGGATGTTCTCCAATTTCTTAATCGTGAAGAAAAGAAATTGCAGATCTGACACAATTCAAAGATCCTTAAGATGTCCCGTTCATAAATTCTCTCGTGAGAAAGGCCAATATAGTTGGGATCGAGTTCAGGAGCAGGTCAGCTTTTTCCAAATCACAAAAGGACCACCACTTGCTTAAGCCACCGTCGCATTGTTTAAGCGATGAATCGCTCAAGGAAGACATCATTATACCGATCGTCTCTTCCGGAATACCTTCCAGTGTAAGTGCCTTCCTGACAGCGTTGCGGATACCAGTGTAATGTGTAACAGTTTTGCAGCTTTTACGTTTTCGTCCCATTTCTCCCCAAACAGTAGCTCATTTGCTATGGTTTGGCGCAGGATATCTCGTAGTGAAGGATGTATATTTTGTAACATGAGCCTCCTCCTAATCACATTTTTTTTTTCATGCAGTATGTCGGATAGGATTTCCAGAGTCGGATTTTCATCGAGTTGGTCGAAGAAGCAAGAAATGTCTCCACGTGTCAGTTGGACAAGTTGCACAAGGAGAAGAATAACATTTTATTTACTCACCGTATTTTATTTGTATCCTATTTTCCTTGTCCTCACTGTCGTCAGATGAATCGGACGAATTTTCACATTTCCTTTTTCTTGAATTCATTATTTTGACACTTTTCTGCAACACGTCTGTAGCTCCAGGCACAGCAAAGAAGAATGGCGAACACGCCACGCAGGGAAACGAAACAAAATGTTTGTTTGGCTGGTTACCAGCTTTACAAAACTGTGGCAACACCGGTATATAGTAGAGGGACTACAAGTTGATCTTGAGGAAGAGGCGCAAAATACAATTATAATACATACAATGTAGGGTAAATACATTTGTACACATACTACAGATGGCATGGAAAGTGCCATGTTTTAGGTATTTTCCCATCGATCAAAAATAGAACATCCCAAAGCTACCGTCGCTGTCAAGACAACACCGTGGTCTTTCCATCGCCGACTCAGCCCCACGTCTTGTCAACTTCGAACACTATTTATAAACGATTCCGACTCAAATGACCGTGAATGACCTTGTATCGTAGATCATTGTACTCGTCGTAACAGCCGCTATCAGATGGTAGACACAAAACATCAGATGGTAGACACTTGTGAGTCTTCTCTGGGCTTGGGTGTGTTTATTCAGTTTTTGTGGGATTTGTATGGGATCGATTCAGCTTATACGTGTTTGTTTATGTTTTGGTAGGACTTGTTTGGGTTTTAGGGTTTGGTTTTTTTTTGATTGTTTGGGATTATGGGATTCTTTGGGTTTGTTTGGTACTTGATCATCAAGCGTTGCCATTCAAAAATATAAAGGTGACCTTCGGGTCTTGGAAGCATTGCCACCTCCAAACAAATCTTCATCATCATCCGGTGATTCTTTCCCACGTTCCTTTCTGACCCCCATCTTTTCGAGGACATCAGTGGTGCTAACAGCTACTGGACCACCCGATGACCGAAAAATGAGGTCGTGCCTGATGCGAAATGGCCCGTACCGGTCGGTGTGTCATCGAGTGGCCGAGCGTATCGTCAATCCCTCCCCTCTTCTCAATATGCTGCAAAGTGTCTCGCTGACGGCGCACTTCGGAATTGAACCCGGCCGGATTAGTATAACGGCTTTTCATCGTTGCGCGAGGGAACGAGTCGCGCGGCGTACTCATCCATCGCGCTCGCTTATAGTACACCGCGATATTATATGCTCTGCCGATAAGCATGGCGATGCCTCATCTCCTTGTGCGTGGCTCACAAACGCGAAGTGGGATATTTTCGTGGTGAGGGGCCGCGAGGCGAATTCGCTTTAGAAAGAAGACGAGGGTGGGGTGGAGAGACTCGAGCAATTTTGATTACGCGCGAACGGCAAAAAATATACATTCGTACGGATAATAAAACGGCATGAAGTGCGTTGTCGGTAATTTGTTTATTTTTTAAAAATACGTGCATTTTTTGCGCCTTTTCCCGTTCTTGCACTGCCTTTTGCGTACTTCATTTTGTCCGGTTCTGTATATATGTATATCCATAGACATAGGGTGGACCATTTCTTTTATCGTTAAATTAGAATCTAGTTTTATTTACTTGCAAGACCGAAAAAGTACTCACCTGACTCCCAAATTATCGAACGACCATTAGTACAGTCTTGCTGTATATTGGAATCGGAAAAAATTAGAAGGCTAGTTTTTTGACAGGTGATTTTGTAGGTGCCACTGGTGCTAAAACCACGTTTGCCTAAAAATCGGGGAGTAGGTTTTTTTAGGGATGGGGGTGGGTTAATGCCAAACTACAACCCCCACGAGATCGGCGCTGGGAGACGAAATGTTCAGAGAAATCCGGGTTTTATTTTTGTCCGTAGTGCCGAAGTCGTGGAAGTTCATTTTGAGGGTGAAAGAGTGGGGTGAAATTTTGAAAAATCAGTTTTCATTCGATAACTCTTTCGGATAAATTCATACAATTTTTGTTCAAATGGAAACGTTGTAGCCCTTGAAAAGACGCGTCCATCGAGTATTCGATCAACCCTCTCCAATAATATCTTCACCCCCAAAATAATTGTTGAAGCATTAACAAAAAAATGGTTTATTGAATAACTCAAAAACAATCGATTTTTCGGGGATGGATAAAATGTACAAAATGTAGAGAATAATTTTCTCTATATTGGAGTTTCGAACCCCTGAGATATTGCTGTTTCGAACCCCTCTCAGGGGTTGAAAATTCAAAATGAAATTCTGGGAAAACTATTGACCGAAACTAAAGAGATACGGGTTTGGCGCTGTGGACAAAAATGTATCTGAGGGTTCAAGCTAAAAATTCTTCCACGGCGGCGAATTCGTGCCGTCAATAGTTATTCAATAATCTATTTTTTTTTAGTTTTTTAACCATTTTTTGGGGGTGAAGATATTATGGGAGAGTGATGATCGAACACTCGATCGACGCATCTTTTCAAGGGCTACAACGTTCCCGGTTGAACAAAAAACGTACGATTTTTTTCTAAAGAGTTATTGAATTAAAACCGATTTTTCAATATTTCACCCCACTTTTTCACCCTCAAAATGTAGTTCCACGTCTTCGGTGCTATGGACGAAATTAAAGCCCGGATTTTTCTGAACATGTTGTCTCACGGCGCCGACTTCATAGGGGTTGTATTTTAGCATTAATCTATCCCCATCTCCTTTCATCCCCTAAAAAAGAACCCTACACCCCGATTTTTAGGCAAACTTGGATTTAGCGACCGCGGCACCTACAAAATTACCTGTCAAAAAACTAGCCTTCTTCTAATTTTCTCCGATTCCGGGTTTTTTCAGCGACAGCACGACTGTACTACATCCCCAAATTAAGATTTCACAAGAAAAATCGTAAATATTGGAAGCAGAAGTTAAGCTTTGGTGGAAAATGTACAAAAAAGCTCTAAGACGTATAGAAATTTTTCAGACGAAAAAAACTACTCATGTGGACTTTTCGATTTTTTGCAGGCCTGAAGGGTTTGTTTGAAATTGTTAGGAATTTTTTGGGATTGTTCGAGATTATCTGGGCTTAATTGTGTTTGTTCGGCTTTTGTTCAGAACTGGCTGGGTTGTGTTTGTTTGGAATTTATGGGTTTTGTTTGAGATTGTTTGGGATCGGCAGGGTTAGCTATAATTCTAGGGATGGGGATTGTTTGGGTTTGATTGCGTTCATTTGGGCTTGGTTGTGTTTGTTCGGATCTTGTGATTCTTGTTTGGGAACGTCTGTTTGGGATTACTTGGATTTTGTTGGCTTGTTTGAGATTAGTTGTCTTTGTTCAGATCTTGTGAGTTGTTTGCGATTGCTTGGTTTTGTTTGATATTGTTTGGTTTTTTGGTTTATTTTCGTTTGCTTGGCATTTTTTTGTTTTTTTTTTTTGCCTTTTGTTCAGGATTGTTCAGGCTCGGCTGCGTTTGTTGTTCGAATTGTGTGGTGTTTGGGTTTAGTTATGACTCGTAGGGATTGTTTGACTTGTGTAGGTTTTTTTTTCGGTTTTAGGGTTTGGGACTGTTCGGATTTGTGCGGGCTTGGAATTGTTTGGGTTTGTCTGAGCTTGGTTGTGTTTATTTAGCTCTTGTGGGTCTTGCTTGGACTGCGTTGTGTTTGTTCGGGATTTTTGGGCTTGGTTGTATTTGTTTGCAATTACTTAAATTTCGTTGGTATCCGATCATTTTGATAAAGTAGCTATAGCAGTAGTGCGCTATGATACAAGTAGATATAGATGTACGCGTGTGGTAATTTTCTCATTTTACAAATCTCGATGTTGTGAAAACTATTGCGATGCGCACGAAATCCTTTGAGGCAAAGACTTATATTGACAAAAAAAGGTCTGTGCGAAATTTTAGTTAAATCGGAGATAATGGTCATTAGGAGGGTTATGCGTAAATATATATTTTCGTATACGCATATTTGCTTATTTATCATTTTGTCCATGGATGTCTCTCTCTCTCTCTCTCTCTCTCTCTCTCTCTCTCTCTCTCTCGCCCCATGTTATTTCTCGATGCTTTCCAATAATACGTTTCCATCCTCGAAGATGCCTCATCCCCGTCCGCATATCTTAATAGCAATTTTCGCTGATCGTTATCCGCCTTTATCAATCAGTTGCGATAATTCAACGTGTAACATCAGCGATCTGGTTCAGCTCTGGAATATCGTCCATAGTGGTACATCTCTCGTGGTGTGATACCTGCCAATGGCGTGTACACAGCCGTACATCGATCGATGTACGGTTTTCCAAACAAGGTAAGAAAATAAACAGTAGGCGAAAAAATTCTCAAGTCTTTACGGGGAACGAAAAATAAAAGAATAATTGCAAGATTCACTCGTGGTCCAAATTTGCAAAAGCTGAGGTGGAGTAGTGGTACGAGAGCCCACAACCAAAACCATGTACCATTGTTTTACGGCCAAAACCGTATAAAATCGTTATATTAGATTAGTGTTTTCGAACCTTCGTGAATACGCGACGCCTTTATAAGTAAATAAATTCTAGCGACCCCCTTCTCACCCCCAGAGTTGTCAAGTAAAGATTTGCAATTATTAGTGCCATTCGCCACTTCCAATCTTCGTGAAATAATAGTCCAGTAGAAGAGACGAAAACCAAGCACTTTTAGCGTAGAATTAGAATATTAGACTCAAGATGTTTGTATACTAAAAGTTACTCCAATGAAATTTGGCCCCTCAACTTGCCCCAACCCTAAGAAATAGGGGTTGAAAACGTGAAAATCGTTGTATCTCGATAATTAATAGCCCGATCAAAAAAAAATTCAAACAAAAGTTGTTTGGAATAATAAAATACGTATAAATTGTCTAACGTCCAACCCCCTATCTTTAAATTATTATTACTTCTCGAAGGCGGGCGCACCTGATTGGCCCGCCTTTAAATATTAATAATAATTTCGGGATTGATCTGAGATCCTCTCATGCTTACATCAATCGACGCAGAATGTCACCCCCAAACCTCCATTTCACGGAACTCATTCAGTTCTGGGACCCCCTTTAGAGTGTGTCATTTCGAGAAAAACGCATTTTTTTTTGTAATATCTCGCGACAAAAATAGGCCGCGATATTCCCGTGCTGAGTTCGCCGCTGAGCAAAGAATGGTACGGTAGCCACTTACGGGCAATTTTTTTCCTTTAAATATTCAATAATAAACAAATATTATTTAATTATATTATCGATGTCCACAGCGAGTGTTCGTGTGCATAATTTTTTGGCGAAAAACTTTAACAAAAGAAATCACTTGCCTAGCAGTGGATGCCTAGCTGTGCTTCAACCGTTGTGCACGTTTCGCGGATAAGAAGCTGTTGCCATTGTTTGCCACTCGCATTTTGAACGGGAATATCTCGGCCATTTTTTGTCGCACGACATTTTGAACAAAAGCGTTTTGCTCGGGATGACATACCCTATATGTTTACGGAGGGAATCCTGATAGTCGTGAATCACACTGTGTTATAAATAAATAATATATATATATTCTGATATATCTTTTTATATTTAGATATTTTATATTCACTTTTCCATGCATATATATATATACACACACACACACACATATGTGTACACATCCATATATATACACATATATATGGGAACGATGTCTATAGAGGCTGGAGGGGCATACGCCCCGCGATTTAAGTCGTCAACTTTTATGGGGGTAGTTTTCCGCGGTAGCGTTATACCGCATCGCATGGGACGACTCACTGTGTGCGTTATTCGCCCCGTGCCTCGTGTGGGTGCGTATGTATATGCGAGATCGGTTAAAGCAATGACTGCGGGCGAGATAGCGATAGTGGCGAAGAGGGTAGCGTGGAAGACGCCGAAGAATAGTAAGAAAAGGCTGGAGCCAGGGGGTGACCAAAGAGGCAAGAGAGAGAGAGAGAGAGAGAGAGAGAGAGAGAGAGAGGGAGAGAGAGAGAGCGTGAGAGTGGTTGGTAAAGCAAGAGGGCGAGAGGAAAGTAATACCGAAAGCATTTTCTTGAAGAAGTAATATGGCGGCTTCCACGAGGAATATGGACGACAACTGTGTACAAGAGATAGCGACAATATTGAAGCTATAGCAGAAAAGCAGAGGGAAAAAGAGAGAGAGAGAGAGAGAGCGAGAGGGAAAAACAAGCAGGAAGTGCACACTGTATTTTGGCGAGCCATTGCCCGACAAGACTCTCGGTAATGGTCGCACACGTGTATCCTGCATTCAAGAATGCTCGCGTTTGCTACGGATTTGCCAAAATTCTTTCTTCCTCTCACCCTTGTTCTCTCGTATTCTCCTGTCGCTTCCTCACTCCGTCTTGCTTTTCCCCTCTTTCTCTGCCGCTTTTTCTCGTTGAAATGTACGAGATGTGGTATTTAGATTTTTGTATTATTATTGCTGTTAATTATTTTTTGATATTATTATTGTTAATTATTATTTTGTATTCTTGTGATTATTGTTTATTATTACGCAGCGTCAATGCCATTACTATGATTACCGGCAGTATTTTCTATCATTATTGTACTTGTTGTGATTATTATGGATGTTATTCTAATCATAATGATCATTACCAATTTTATTTCTCATTATTCAGTATAATTATAATTTTTATACTTATTGTCCGTTAATATTGAGAATCGTCATTATTGTAATGTAAAATTATTTCCGTCATTATTTATTGTCACGCATCATAATTGCTATTTTGATTGTTATTATTATAAATATGACGATTATTGTGAGGCTGGTTTTTATTGCATATTATTGCATATTATACTTGCGATTTTTTTGTTCATGTTCACTTTCCAAACGTATCTTTATTCCGCAATATTTTTATATTTCCTATTTCATAATGATTTCGAATTTTTATCTCATTTTTTCAATTTATATTTTTCTCTTTTCATTATGTAAACAATTTTTAATATTTTAGATTTTTATATCTTTTTTCGTATATTGGTTTTTTAAAAATTTGTTTCATAAATTAGTAGTATCGTATACTGAATTGTTTTAACAGGAGTTCACTCGGGCACGATGCCCCTCTCTCTTCCGGCTCTCTTGCAACCGATCACTTTCTTGCTCGTATCGCGCCTAGGATATTCCTTTTTCCCCGTTGTGTATGTCGGAAAAATTCAACAGGCAGAAGAGGACCAAAATAAGAAATGTTATATATATACATATATACATATACATATACACACACACACACACACACACACACACACACATACGCGCGCGCGCGCGCGCGCGCGCGCGTGTGTGTGTGTGTGTGTGTGTGTCAGGGTGGCCCAAATTCAAGCTCTATTTTTTTCCTTGTTCTTACCAACTAATTATCTTCTTTAAGGCCTCCAGATAGACAGTCGTGATCATCACGCCGTCCATACAATTGATGAAGCAAATTTTACAGCATATTGACTACATGTTATGATGCAAAGCCGTGAACTCATTTAGTATATTGAATATACAAAGCATTTTGATCTCAATATGTCGTTTATAAATGCATCGTACGTTTGGAACACGTTGAACTCATATCGCTGTGCTCAAGTGTCGACAATTAATATTTGCAAATTTTACGTCATATGGAAGTCATCCAATGACTTGTGTTGATGAATTCACTGGATTAGCACTGGTAGTAGACATGCCATGCAAGCAATATGACGGCGATATGCATGTTTGTCAGCGACACATTCTCGATGAGCGCAACATGACGGCGATATGCGTGTTTCTCAGTGATACACCCTATGACGGCGATATGCATTTTTCTAAGTGATACATTCGTTGAGCGCAATATGACGGCGATATGTATATTTTGTCAGTGATACATCCCACGAGCACACTATGATGGCGATATGCAAGTTTGTTCGTAATAAATTCCATGACGGCAATATGCATGTTTTCAGTGATACATTCAAGTGCAATATGACGGCGATATGCGTGTTTCGCAGTGATACATCCGATGACGGCGATATGCATATTTCTAAGTGATACATTCAATGAGCGCAATATGATGGCGATATGTATATTTGTCAGTGATACATCCCATGAGCGCAATATGAAGGCGATATGCATACAAACCCAGAATGATACAAATAGGAAGACGCAAAGAAAGTTTGCACAAGTGTTAGAATGGGTAGGTAGGTAGCGCGCTCAGCTCGCGAATTAGAAGATGTGCTTCAAACCGTAGGTTGGTACAAAATTTAACTAGGCGGGATACATTTTAATCCATTTATCATATAGGCAGGAACAAAAATAAAGCATACGTGGATATAAAAATCCTGCCAGATTTTTTAACCAACATTTTTGGATTTTTTTATTTTTCACGCTATGACACTCATATGAGCTCCACATGAGCACAGCATAATTACGTCACGCCATGCCGCTAATATGAGCTCCGTATGAGCACTACAGTTTCTTCACGCCGTGACACCCATATGAGCCCCATATGCACTCACTCATTGTTAGATATTCGTGAGCCAAATTTGGATGTATTATTGTGGATCATCATGTGATGAAAATATGACTTCAACGGGAGCACTCATAAGGAGTACACTGCTGTGAGACTTTCTATGCCGCAGTGATAATGTACTTATGATGCCAATACGAGGTACATCCGTCTATCTTGGACGTCTTCTCATTCGAGAGTTGAGTGCGCTACCTACCTAGCCATTCTAACACTTGTGTAAACGTTCTTTGTATCTGCCTATTTGTATCATTCTGGAATTGTATGCATATCGCCGTCATATTGCGCGCATGAGATGTATCACTGACACATATACATATCGCCGTCACATTGCGCTCATCGAATGTATCACTCAGGAATATGCATATCGCCGTCATAGGATGTATCACTGAGAAACACGCATATCGCCGTCATATTGCGCTCATGGGATGTATCACAGAGAAATATGCATATCGCCGTCATATTGCGCTCATCGAATGTATCACTGAAAACATGCATATTGCCGTCATGGAATGTATTACTGAGAAACATGCATATCGCCATCATATTGTGTTCGTGGGATGTATCACTGACAAAATATACATATCGCCGTCATATTGCGCTCAACGAATTTATCACTTAGAAACATACATATCGCCGTCATAGGATGTATAACTGAGAAACACGCATATCGCCGTCATATTGCGCTCATGGGATGTATCATTGACACATATACATATTGCCGTCATATTGCGCTCATCGAATGTATCACTTAGAAATATGCATATCGCCGTTATAGGATGTATAACTGAGAAACACTCATATCGCCGTCATATTGTGCTCATGGGATGTATCACAGAGAAATATGCGTATCGCCGTCATATTGCACTCATCATATTGCCGTCATGGAATGTATTACGGAGAAACATGCATATCGCCATCATATTGTGTTCGTGGGATATATCACTGACAAAATATATATATACCGCCGTCATATTGCGCTCAACGAATTTATCACTTAGAAACATGCATATCGCCGTCATAGGATGTATCACTGAGAAACACGCATATCGCCGTCATGTTGCGTCCCTCGAATGTATCACTGACAAACATGCATATCGCCGTCATATTGCTTGCATGGCCTGTCTACTACCAGTACTAACCCAGTGAATTCATCAACACAAGTGATTGGATGACTTCCATATGACGTAAAATTTGCAGATATTAATTGTGGACACTTCAGCACAGCGATATGAGTTCAACGTGCTCCAAACGTACGATTCATTTGTAAACGACATATTGAGATCAAAATGCTTTGTACATTCACGATACTAAATGAGTTCACGGCTTTGCATCATGACATGTAGTCAATATACTGCAAAATTTGCTTCATCGATTGTATGTACGGCGTGATGATCATGACTGTCTATCTGGGTACATATCAGTGACTGTATACAATAATTTTTTTGAAGCGATTAATTGCAAAATGGCGGCTGTGCAGCGTTTATCAAATAACTGCATTTTTTAAGTTGGCCGGAAACACAACTCAGACAATTTTCAACCGATTCACTTGAAATGTTGAATATACCTTGAAAAATACATTGTCTATGGAATTACGTAGGATTTTTGTTTTATATTGCATAGTTCATTTGTCATTAACAATTATCTGACAATTTTTTAGGCAAACGTTTGGAAAGTGAAAAATTTCTTCAGATATGTGTTAACGACAAATGAACTATGCAATATAAAAAAAAATCCTACGTACTTCCTAGACAGTGTATTTTTCAAGATCTATTCAACATTTCAAGTGAGTCGGTTGACAATTGTCTGAGTTATGTTTCCGGCCAACTTAAAAAATGCAGTTTTGAGATAAACGTTGCACAGCCGCCATTTTCCAATTAATCGCTTCAAAAAAATTATTGCATACAGTCACTGATATGTATGATAAATACCCTTTTTTGTAAAAAGAATTATGGGAGACTTGAGCGACCGCTAAATATTTGGCGAGAAGAAAGAAAAATATAGAGCTCAAATTTGTGCCGCCCTGGTATATATTACGTATACGAAAACGAGCGTAAGTTCTTTTTAGTGCGATGCTGCAGTCCCGAGGACAGTGAGGAAGAATCTAGCGAAGATTTGCTCATCCGGAACAAAATTTTCGCTAGTTTATCCCTTCCGCCCTCTGGCTCCTGCCTTCTCTCTCTCTCTCTTTCTCTCTCTCTCTCTCTCTCTCTCTCTCTCTCTCTCTCTCTCTCTCCTTCGTATCCCATTCGCCCAAGGAGATCCGCAAAATGGAGAAGTTCGCAAGCCCGGTAAGGTATTCCAGAGGTTCGGTAGTGCCGCACGGAGCGGGGATTACGCAAGGTAATCCCTCCGTTACTTTGCGGCCGTGCGGGCTCTTATTTCGTACGTGCGGGAGCCGTCGGTTCGAGATATTGGTCCTTGGTCCTCCCGTTACTGCGCGCCCCTGCACGGCTATAAAAGGAGAACGTACGGATTGAGTGTAACGGTGCACTTTTTGGGCTCCGTACATAACAAAACAGAGAGAGACAAAGAGAGAAAGAGAGGGGGAGAGAGAAAGACAGAGATTAGATTAGGTTTATTAAGTTTATTAGGTTTTTTGGTGCTAGTAGTACACAAACGTCCTTTGGCACGCAATCCCTCTTCTTTCTATATACACAAAAAATATCCAAACATAAAGTAAAAGACTCAATACAAAAACAAAAGCAAAGTGGCTTTATATATATCAAACTAAAATAAAAACTTAAATAAAGAGAAACATGCCTAACTAAAGCAGACTCGATACAAAAGCAAATGAAATACGAATTCAAATAAAAGCAGTATGAAGAAAACAAAAGAAAATCGCTGATAAGATAAAGACAAAATTGAAAAGAAGAACGTAAAATAAAAAGAAAAACGCAGGTACTAAGAATATAGAAGCCATTCGCCAGAAAGCCTACACGCTGTTCTCTGTGAGCAGGTGGAAGGTCATTTTGTTAAATGTCGTCTTACTCAGGCTCAAACTACAGGGTGGAAGTGCATTTGTAATGTATGCAGCAGAAATGTCAAAAGAGTGCCTTTGACATTCGGTGCAAAAATGTGAAATTGTCAGAATTTCCGGTTCTCTCCTGAATGCCATATACCTATTTGATTTATTTACGTTGAATAGTGCGCTAAGATAATACGCCGAGAGAGAGAGAGAGAGAGAGAGAGAGGGGAGAGAGAGAGAGAGAGAGAGAGAGGTGATGACGGTGCGAAGGGGTTGTTTCCCACCACCACTGTCTTCTATGCTCATCGTTCTTCATCGCTTCTCCTGCTGATTGCATCTGGCATTTGTGTCACGCCCTTGAGTGCCCAGTCGATATGCCCGAACGAATTGCCAATTGGTATTCTGGCCGGATAACGTGAACGTCGGCCAGACGGATTTGCGAAGAACTTGGACGATGGGAAAAGCGTTTCGTGATGTACTCTCCCTCTTTCTGTCTCTCGCTCTCTAGCTCGAGCTCTAGGTCTTTTCCCCAGTCGTATGTACACACTTCACTAAATTTATACATACACTAACACACGCGAGCCATCAAGTATATACATTTATTAGGGTGGTTAAAAAAAATCGATTTTTTTTTCAACGTGGCTTCAAAAAAATTGAAGTATGTTAAGAAAAACGAAGTTTGGCAAAATTTGAGGTTCTAAACAATTTTTTAGTTAATGCTCAAAAGCCTTTTTCATGATTATCGGAGTATTAATTTTTTTTATCTCAATGCAGAAAATGTCAGTGCGTGATTCAATGTAAGCCTTGATTTAATTTTTTCTGTAACAACACACATTGTCTGTTCAAATGTATTTTTTTAAACATAAACAATTTGTATTTTCAGATTAAGAATCAATATATATAATTCGGTTGTGAACATTATATCAACCACTTGTTGAACAAGAACGAATAGCCGCACAAAAAAGATTTGAAAATTCGGGGTTGATGCGTGTGCGAGCGGAGTAGACATATCGCTGCGTCCTTGTATGGGTCAGTGGTGCTCTCGTGTTTTGGTGCCGCTATTTTCAAAGATAGGGGATTGGACGTTGAATAACTTTATACGTATTTTATTATTCCAAACAACTTTTGTTCGAAACATTTTTTGATCGGGTAGTTAATTATCGAGATACGGGGATTTTTAAGTTTTCAACCCCTATTTCTTAGGGTTGGGGCGAGTCGAGGGGCAACATTTTATTCGGGTTACTTTCAGTATGCAACCATTTACCTTCAGTCAAAAATTCATATTCTACGCTAAAAAGTGTTGGGTTTTCGTCTCTTTTACTGGATTATAGGATGGGAAATAGAAAATCGCGATGAGTGACCTTCAAATGTTGGCATTGAAGGTCTTCGTTGGCATTGACGCAATAGTGCCTCAAATAATTCCGTGCCCTGTGTGGCATTGACGCAATAGTGCGTCAACCTTTATTTCCCTATTTAACTTGCTCTGATTTGAAATCGGAGCCTCACTCGGGGGTTTTTAGGCTCGCTGAATCCGAATTTAAAGTCAAAATTTGGGAATTCAAAATGGCAGCGCCAATATGGCGGACAAAAAGAAAAAACTTTACTCGATTTAGGTGAAAATTAGCAGCCCGGGATTTTGGAGGTCGCTTATTACGAAACTGAACTTTAAATTTGAAAATTCAAAATGGCGGCGCTAGAATGGGGGACCGAATTTGAAAATTTTCCTCGATTTCGATAAAAATTGGTACTCCGGGATTTTTGAGGTCGCTTATTACGAATTTGAACACAAAGTTTAAATTTTTTAATGGTGGATCTAATATGGCGGACGAAAGTACAAAAAACAGCTCATAATCGGTGACCTACCAGGTGTGTAAGTATGAAACCGGAATTTTTGTACAGAAAAAACACGTTTATTGTAATGATATGATACAAAGTATCATATCATTATCGTAGGTACATCCGCCAGTTGTTGTTGTCTTTGAGCGTCATCTTCGTCCAACAAGGCTTGCAGGTCAGCGTCTTCAAACTTTTTCGGTGGTCTTCCACGTTCTTCGTTCCTCACGTCAAAATCGCCACTTTTGAGCCGTTTGAACCACTCGAAACACTGTGTTTTACCGAGAGCATGCTCACCAAACGCCTCCACAAGCATTCGATGCGATTCGGCTGCGGTTTTCTTCAGATGAAAACAGAAAAGTAGTGCTGTCGGCAAATCGTAATTTGTTGGCACAAAACTCGACATGTCTATCTCTAATAAACTAATGCTACTGAATGAAACTCGTGTTATTGTGAGTTGGAAATCTTTGTCGGATATCAATACAATAACAAGACACCGCTGACGTGATGTGTCGGTAACTGCATCGACATCTAGCGCCACCTATGGGCAAATTCCGGTTTCATACTTACACACCTGGTACACAACCTATGAGTACCGAGTTTCATCTAAATTAATCTGTATTATTTGTACTTTCATTCGCCATATTTGTTCGTCATCGTGAATTCCCGAATTTTGAGTTCAGATTCGTAGTCAGCACCCTCAAAAACCCCAGAGTACCAGTTGTCAGGATAAAAAGAATTTCCTGCTATTTTGGGCACTTTGTCGAATTCTCTCTGCCAACGTAGGGGTTAATATTGAGGCCTCATATTTAAACAGGCGTCTTATTTCACTTTATCGCAAATACCAAACAGGGCAATTGGAAAAAACATACAGTCGACCTTTGACCCCCTCCCCCCATTTCATGTATTGAGTGGTTGCATATGAAACCACTCGGTGGCAATAGATGGCGACAGATACTCTACTTTCTCGAATCAAGAGTTGATAACGCACCCAACGATATGACCATACTGTTCTACCAAAACACCAAAGGTGACAACTGTGCGATGCGTTAACGTCATCCATTTCGATTGTCTTCACAATGGTAAGTTATCTTCCAAGTAAGTCACATTTGCGAGAAGTTATGCTCCATTATTTTCTGGCAAAGAAAACGGTCGCGGAAACGCATCGTTTGTCAAAGGGACTGTATACCGGACATGCGCCATCGAGTACAAGGTGCAAGGAGTGCTTTCGCTGCTGCCAAAGTCGTGGTTCCTCTATGGACAACAAGGACCGTGGTTAACCACTCAAAAGAGGGCCGTCGTGTATCACAAGCTGCAGAAAGCGTTGAAAAGCATCACTGGGGATCGTTATTGACTGCAATTGATGGGTTTGTCGCGAACTCTACAGGAGAAGAGGCCG
Source organism: Ophion obscuratus (assembly GCA_964007375.1). Lineage (NCBI taxonomy): Eukaryota > Metazoa > Arthropoda > Insecta > Hymenoptera > Ichneumonidae > Ophion > Ophion obscuratus. The sequence continues at coordinate 5,050,258 of OZ023312.1, forward strand.
AAATGGGAGAATCGCCACGACCAGTTGATTTTGCAGCACGACAACGCCGGGCCGCATGTTGCTCAACCAGTTGGAAAGTACTTGGTAGGAGTGAGCTGGGACATCCTAACCCCACCCACCACCCGACTCGAAATGTTCAGCTTATCTTAAAGGCTGATCCTATGTCAGCCTCACTTGAGTCTGTTTACTGCTGGAAGTCCTACTATGGGCTCCTAACATGCTCTTTCTTTGCTGCTTACCTCCTGCATAGGCCCTTATACTTAATTTTTGTCAAGGTCACAGTTGTTGCGTTCTCAAGGTCATCTATGGTTTTTCAAAGGGGAACATGTTTTTTTTTATCAAGACGTAGCTGATATTCAGACGAATCCAACGAGCTATGATATCGTGACCTTGACATGACCTTGAAATTGTGATGGTATTCATAATAAGAATATCCGAATAACGTAATTGAATTTTTGTGTGCAGAAAATTTATGGTAACAAATGTTCGAAGTGATGGCCATTAACCTCGACTCATTTTTGAAGACGGCGGATGAATGATTCTGTTGACCTTCAAAAAGTTTATGGTGTAATATCGGCCCAAATTGTCCAATGGATAACGGATTAATGGGTTTTCGAATAGGAACATGTTTTTTTCAAGCCGTCGTAGCTGATATTCCGACAAATCCAAAATATTTTGGTGAAAAATCATTTCAACGTCATGATATCATAGGTCGTTGGATTCATCTGAATATCAGATACAACGTCTTGATACAAAAAAAACATGTTTCCATTTTAAAAAACCATTGATGGCCTTGAGAATGTAAAAACTATGACCTTGACAAAAATGAATTTTTTTCACCACTGTGTCAGCCCTTCGAAATAATTTAAATTACCTCCTGACATTTTTTTCGTAATTTTTAAGGCAACGGAGATATTTGGGGTGGCCACGTTAAATGATCCGCCCTGTATATATATACACACACATATGTATATATCAGATGTAATATGTGTATATATATATATATATATACACTATATACATTCACAAGGGTGCGAACCGCAGTTTTTTCTTTTACCGTTCCGTCGACTTTGCCCTTCTCCCGCGATGAGTACGAGCCAGCAATGAGATCATGGTGTGAGATCGTCAAAGTTGGTCAAATCGTTTTCCAGCCATCTCATCCTCCTTGATGGAATACTAAAAAAGGGAAACAGCGCGGCACTGTGTCCTGTGTCCATTTATACGTGCTTTCATGTATGCGTCTGTATATGAGTGCGTGTACACGTATGTACGCTTACGATAGCAACTTCTGCGGTTGATCTCGTATCCCTCGTGAAGAGAGAATCGGAAGTGCGAATGGATAGTCTCTCTCTCTCTCTCTCTGTCTTTCTCTGCCAACACGAGGAAAAGAGGGCGCAAGAGAAGAACACGTACCGTCCCCTGCTCTCAAATATGAGAAACATTATCATAAAGTAGAATGTAAACCGCTTGAATTGACCGCTTGATATATATATATATATATATATATATATATATGTATATTTATATGTATGTGTATACATATATATATATACATACGCATATATATATATATATATATATATATATATATATATATATATATATATATATATATATATATATATATATACGTTATCGATACGATATTTGTCGAATCCTCGCATGTTCAATCCGCGTCCCAGGACCACCGCACTTTATTCTGTCGTCCAGTCCTGATTGCGAGAAAAGCAAGAGAAGAAAAAGATAGATCCGATCCCTTGGATTTGCATGGCAAAGTGAATGTTTAGCGCACATGTGTGCCTCGCCTCAACACGAACTAAACCGGACACCGTTTCGTGTGGGACGATGGTTCTTTACCTTTTTGTTATCAGTTCCACGCAGCGAGCGATTTTTTTTAACGTCCTTCTTTATATATATATATATATATGTTTATTTATATATGTATTTCCGGCATGTCTTGGCAGAAGTATCGGCGGACTCAAACGTTTCTCCACAAGCCGTTTGATATCGACAGTTCTCACATACACGTACCCACCCATACGTCTACATATACAGGGCGATTCACAACTACAACTACTCCCATTGTTAGCATACAGGCGTGTCATCTACTAGCCCTAATTGGCTCCAACATTTTTTTTCACGTGCTCGGGGCTATTCTGCAGTACGAAAATATTTTTTACGATGGGGGAGGGGTATTTCATTAAGAAAAAAAAATTATTCTACAAACCCAAACAAACTCAAATAATCCCACTTGTAAATATTTACCAAAAAAACAATAATGAACGATTATCATCACTAATCACAAACCCACACACTCACACATACACCCAAACCCATGTCATTTTACTCACTTGATATCACCACATCCGTTTCCTCTATACTTTTCAAAAAGTAAAAAAAGCTTTTGGGGGTTGAAATTGTGTTCCCCCGACTTAAATATTATCAACAAAGTGCCCTGAAATACATCGACTCGGTACAACATTTATAAACGCCTTTTCCAGCTGGAGCCCCACTTGTAAGTATTTACCCTTTTTTTCTAAACGTCGCACGACAAAAATTGACCAAGATATTCGCGTTAAAAGTCCAAGTAGTATAGAATCGCACGATAGTTGCTAACGTGCAAGCCGGATCGAAGGCCGCTTCAAATCCACCATCGGCCGAGTGCATTTTTTTAATTTATTTTTCATTGCGCGAAAAAAATAATGAACACGTATCCATCCGTATGCAAATCGATAATACGGTTCAATAAGTTGTGTTCATTATTGCGTATGTAGAGAAGAAAAATCGTCTGTAATCAACTGATGGACTAGTGTTTAGTCAGCGGTGGACTTTGAAAGCAAAAAAAGCAAAGCCGATTTTTGTCATATTTCGTTTGGACAAAAAGCATTTTGCTTGCAATGACACACTCCATGTGCGCCCAAAGGAGAGCCTAATAGTTGTGAATTACCCTATATATATATATATATATATATATATATATATATTAGACTGATTCAAAAAAAAAAATTCCTTCTGGATTCTCGTGCTATTGTTGGGCACTGATAAAACAAAATTTCTCTAAAAAGATGGGCGCGGTCACTCAATTTTTAGAGGTGGCTATCTCGACTTTTTTGTATTTGAATTTTTTTTAACGAACGTATTGCATTTAAGCATATTCATGGCTTCGGATTACGGATAAAAATCACATCCAGCAGCTTTTTCGTAAAAAAAATAAACTCTAACAATTTGAAAAGGGTGCAATATTCACAATTCAAATTCAGGTAGATCAATAATGGCGTCTATACTACTCTCGTTATTCATATAGATTTATTTATACGCATTAACATTTCGCACTTTTTACGAAAAATTAAATTATAAGCTTTTATTCATAAATCGTATATTTACATTTTCAAAATGCTACGCTTATATTATCTTCAAACTCATTTACATTTCTTCCCAGCCATTCTCGAGTTCGTTAACATTTTGGGCAGAACGAAAATGTGCAACGTTGAACAGTTTGTCCAAATCTCTCTTAAATTTACGCTCCTTCGATATTTGTGACGGCAAATTCTTTTTAACTCGATTTTTTAAAAGTTGTTTCCAGACTAGATGGAGTTTTATTGATTTCAAGATTGCGTTATTCAATCGACGCGTTGGAATATCAACACATTTCCATTGTTCGAAAATTTCTTTCATCGTTTCGTGTGCACTTCGACGTATGGTCAGTTTTTCTCTGTTATGTTTGTAAAAGAACAAACTCAAAACTTTTCCGATTTTTATCCGTAATCCGAAGCCATGACTATGCTTAAATGCAATACGTTCGTTAAAAAAAATTCAAATACAAAAAAGTCGAGATAGCCACCTCTAAAAATTGAGTGACCGCGCCCATCTTTTTAGAGAAATTTTGTTTTATCAGTGCCCAACAATAGCACGAGAATCCAGAAGAATTTTTTTTTTTTGAATCAGTCTAATATATATATATATATATATATATATATAAGTATATGTATATATATATAAGTATATATATACATATATATACATACACACACACACACACACACACACACACACACACACACACACACACACACACACACATATATATATATATATATATATAAGTTGGTCGTTTTATGCAAGAGTTCCACGGCAACGGGCATAAAAACTTACGAGCCGTATTCCGATATGACGCATCAATGCTTGCTCGTGTCCCACCGATCGCGTCTTTTCAGACCTTGCCGCCGTATTTTGCTCTTCTTTTCTTTCCTCTTGTTTCTATTTGGTCTTCTCTTGATCGATTTGCAAAAAAAAAAAAAAATACGCAAGTAACGTGCAATTTCGAGAAGTTCCGATACTCGTTTTTTGTTGCTGTTTTATTTGTTTAATTTCTTTTTCTTCCGCCTGTAGAAACCACCAGATTTAATTGTACAGGACGTATCAGAAGCGATCGGCCTGCTTGGAATTGTAAATGGTGCTTACTGGACGCGGTGACACTCTGGGGAGGGCGCGCGGTGAGGGTGATTTCTCGTTTTTCTCACGTCGTCGATTTTCGTTTCGCCCGTCGACCGACGTGTACGCGAGAGTAACAGCCGCGAGCGAAAGACTCGGTGTACGGTGTGTACGTGTGTAGTCTGATTTACCTCCTAAACGATTCGCCCGGAAATCGAATTACCGCGTCGCCGATTCGGGGATATTGAGAATGCCGATGTACAAGGAAAATTAAGCGACGGCGACGGAGAGTGGATAGGAGCGGAAGAGGGAGAAAAATAGAAAGAGAGGGAGGGAGGGCGGGAGGGAGGTGAGAGAGAGAGAGAGCTCTTTTTTCTTTTTCTCCCTGTAGGAGGGGCGAGGGAGGCGATCGAGAGAGAAAGAGATAGAACTCTACGAGAGGGCACGAAAAAATGAAAGGCTAAAAAAACGAAAAAAGAGAGAGACGATGATTATGATGATGTTTTATTTATGCCTTGGTTAGTACCTTTAGGCAACACATCTACAGTTCAGTGAGTCAATAATATAATAAAGTATACAAAATAAATTCAAGGCCTTAGGCCACTCTAGAGGCCAAACATAGGCTTTCAGAGAAGTTTTTTTTTTTCAGAAAAACTACGAAATAAATCGCGTAAAAAAAAAGGGTGTTCATCATACATATCGGTGACTGTACACAGTAATTTTTTTTAAGCGATTAATCTCAAAATGGCGGCTCTCAACGTTTATTTCACAACGGCATTTTTTAAGTCGGCCGGAAACAACGCAGACAATTTTCAACCGATTCACTAGAAATGTTGAATATATCTTGAAAAATACATTGTCTATGGAAGTGCGTCGGATTTTTTTTTTATATTGCATAGTTCATTTGATATTAACGATTTCCTAGGCAAATTTTTGGAAAGTGAAAAATTTTCCTAAAAAATCGTCAGATAATTGTTAATAACAAATTAACTATGAAATATAAGAAAAAAATCCTACGCACTTGCATAGACAATGTATTTTTCACGATATATTCAACATTTCAAGTGAAATTTCATTTCATCTTGAAAAATGCAGTTTTGTGATAAGCGCTGCACAACCGCTATTTTGAAATTAATCGCTTCAAAAAAATTAATGTATACAGACACTGACATGTATGATAAACACCCTTTTCTGTGATCTCGATTTATTTTGTAGTTTTTGTGAGACAAAAAATCCCCAAAAAGCCTATTTTTTCGGCCTCTGGAGTGGCCTAACCCCTTCAATGAAAAATAAAAGTAAAATAATCTTTAAAATAATGACGTATTACATCGTATATAAGAGGGATTAATTGATTGATTAATTTATTTGATGACCTGGTAACTAACATGGGCCAAATGTTGATATACGTATAGATGATACAGTGTGATTTAAGATAAACAGTTTAGTATATAATATGCGATAACAATGATAATATAAGTGAAGATGATAATCTAAGAGAAGTGTAGGTTTAATTGCAGGTGCAATGAAATGTTTAGAATAAATTTGATAACCAATTTTATAGAGAGGGGGAGAGAGAGAGAGACAGAGAGAGAGAGAAGAGAGAGAGAGAGAGAGAGAGAGAGAGAGAGAGAGAGAGAGAGAGAGAGAGAGAGAGAGAGAGAGAGAGAGAGGGAGAGAGAGGGAGAGAGAGAGAGAGAGAGAGAGAGAGAGAGAGAGAGAGAGAGAGAGAGAGAGAGAGAGAGAGAGAGAAATAGGCAAGAAGAAAGGAGACAGGCAGAGGGAGGGAAAGAAGGAGAGACCACAAAGAAGTGCCACAGAGAAAAGCGCAAACGAAAAATCAAGCTACAAGAGAGCGAGAGAGACAAGAGCGCGATGTGAAATACTGGAGAAACCACAAATTAAGAAATATGTACTGAGATCCGCGAAAAATATCGAGACGATATAAATCAAGACCTCCCATGGAGAAACCTTCTTTTTCTGATTTCTACTTCTCGTTCAGCGCTCTAGCAATCAATGCTACCGTCTCCTCTCCGGAGAATTGGACGACAGATTTCTTTTTTCCCCTCCTCTCTTTGCTTTTTTAATTAGGCCTTCGCCAGTTTCTCAAGTCTCAGCGATTTGGCGAATCTTTCCGAACGTGGAGTGAAATTTGTCACCAGTCCTCGTACCGCAAATGTATCGCCGAGGACAAATTGCAGTTCATTCCTGATCACGTTAACGACTCATTCGAGCGGTCGGACAGAGAGGAAGCAGTCGGATAATTAATTTTCGATTCCAGGGAATGTTTCGTCAAACGTGAAAAAATATATATTTACATACTTATAATTGTTTCGTTCATAATATTAAGTATTTCCATAAAAAACAATGTCCATTTAAAGATTTGTTTTTTTTACTTTTATTGTATAAATATATTGGTACGAAAGAGTTCGTAAGAAGAAACTGATTTTTTCTTCAAGGGTCACGTCTTGTTTGTGAGCTAGTTGTGAGAAATTATTTTGATTTCTTTTCGAAATAACTTTATTTGAGCGTGTGTGTTTTTGTTCTAGAAATTGATTGCGTGTTAAATAATATACACGTGATCAATTATTTTATTTAAATAATTATTATTACGGGTTTGCACTAGCTTGGTACTCAAAGACAGGTCGATTTTCAATATTTTTTTTCTTATTGGACCATTACGATGACGAGGTCGGGATTTTTTACACAACTCATACATAGTCTTGGCAAGTTTCAGTTTTTTATTTATTGAAGAATATTGATATACAAGAGAGTTATTATTATTTAAAGGAAGGGCCGCTGTTGCTGCATGACCAAACGGTGTAGGTGGTTCTGGCCACTAAGCTCATCCGAATTAAGGGCGGGGTAAAGTTAATTCGGCGAAAAAAAGGCATGTTTTTAAGATTTTTTTTGGCGTAACGAATAGTGTTCGTTTATTGAAAAATTTACATATAATAAAGTAACATTTGAACAACATTCTCCTAAATTTGCATTGCAAAATATTCAAAATTGAGCGAGTGAAAATTAAACCCCGGAGGCGCCTCGAAAAAAAGTTGGTTTGCGGTGTGCACCATAACTCGCAACAGAATCATCTGAAACAAAAAAATCAGAATGCATTTGTTAAAGGAGATGTTTCTCGAGGTAATGACGGGAGGATTTTTTTTTTCGATTTTTCGATTTTTCGTAGCACTTGGGAGCCAAAAACCCGATTTTCGATAAAAAAATCGGCTAATTTGTTGTTGAAAAATTAGTAATTATTAAAAAAAAACAAAAAAACTCTCGACAATACCTGGTGAATTATGTGAAGACGTACTGTGCAAAATTTCAAAGCGATTGGTCCAGTAGATTTTGAGTTATCGTGCGCACGGACTTCAAATATGACAAGTCTCAGAAAAACGGTTTGAAAAACGCAGAAGAGTTTGGTCGCTTAGCGCTCATTGCACATAAGTTTGAGAACACTTCTCGGTTGCATAAAAAATTTAACACAATATTCTTGATATATCATGCATTCATTTAAAAAATAAAAAAAAATTAAAAAAAAAATTAAATACCCTCGCCCTTAACAAATAAAAGAATTCACTTTGAGTGTAATCATAAGACTTCCGTATCACTGGGAAGTTTTTTGAAATTTTGAAAATTACAAAAATGACAAGCTGTAGAAAGAGAAGTTCGTTTTTTAACCAAAAAAAAGTCTTTGATAATTTGTTATTAAAAAAATGGATAAATATATCCAAATGTTATAAGCAATACTCAGTCTAAATTTGACGTGAGCCGGAAGAATAATTCTTCAGATACGGCTCACACTGTTTCACAAAACGAAGTTTTGAGAAAATCGCAGAAAAAAAAGGTAAGTCGTAGCCAGCCAGTCACGTGCAGAAATTGTCGTGGATATCCAATTGGGTTCCCATACTTGTCCACACTTCTTGATAGGGATCCATGCACTAAAACGTCACGGCCGTACGAATCCACTTTGAATCCTGAAGGATTCCCATATTATCGAACAGAATCCTACACGATTCTTGATGGATCCCATCGCATTCTGTAATTAAATTTTTCAAACAAAATATGTAGATGTGCAAAATTAATGGACCTTACAAAAGTATAAATCTTATTTTAAGTAACTATATGAAAATTGGTGTCTTTGTTATTTATATTGTTGGTTAATATAACAATTAATTTCGCGACAGTAGCAACTTTTCTCCAAAAAACGAATTTGTAAAGCCGTTGACTAGCGGACTATTAAATTTTGTAATTTTTCAATGACATGTTTTTATAAAAAACGAAATGATCTGCAAAAAAGGGTCCATTACATTTTTTGTTAAATTTGATAGTTTTGCCGGAAAAGTGAAAAAAATCTTGATGTTAACTGTAAATTCAACTTTAACCTTGAATAACTTTTGAAAAAGTAGATTTATCATAACATGATAAGAGACCTTTGTTATAGATCGTTTCATTCCCTACAAAAAATGTGTTGTGGCCATTGTTGTACGTTTACCCGTTGGGGAGATAGAAAAATTCAAAAGTAGCAAGCAAGGTTTTTTTCCATGTTATTAGCATAGGAAATTGAAAATTGGATTTACGAACCTTTAAATATTAATATTACGGGCTCATAGTTGAAAAGGCGTCTTGCACTTTACTGCAACTACTGACAAGGAACATCCCTCAGGTGTCCGCCTCCGATTTTGTTGAAACTCATATATGTGATAGAGCATCGAAAACTTTGAGACACGTATTTTTTTTTATCGGCGGAAAAACGGATTTAAGGGGGGAAACCGGCCCTCAAAGAAAGACGTGTCGAGGGGTGATTTTGCAGTTTCACCCAGAAGCAATCTACCGATCGGAATGAAACAAAAACGAAAATTCTTCTAATGAAAAGCGATGAAAAATGGACTATGAAAATGTTAAGAAAAAATTAAACTAGGGGGTAAACCACCCCTCAATTTGCCTTCTTTTCACCCCACACTTAAGAGGGTTGTATGCAAATTAATAAAACAGGTATCATTTTGAAGGGCAATTAAAATTAAAGTTGACGGGTTTTTGCGTTTTGGCGGCATAGCAAATTTAAGGGGGTAAACCACTCCTAACAAATTTATTTATCATGGTCGTTTTTTCTATGTTTAAAGTATATCCGCTGATTTTAAATATTTCTATAAGCTACAATTTAATGTTTTATCATATTTCAAAATTATTATATTCGTCTTAAGGGGTAACTACGCCTCTGACGAGAAAGCCGCTTTCAATTTCGTTGAAACTCATGTATGTGGTAAAGCATTGCAAATTATTAAACATGTTTTTTTTGTATCGGCAGAAAAACGGTGTTGGGGGATGAAAACATCCCTCACAGTTTTTCCCACAAGCAGTCCACCGATCTGAATGAAACAAAATCGAAAATTCCTCTAATATTAAGCGATGAAAAATCCACTACCAGAGTGTTGATTATAAATATAATTAAGGGGTAAACCACCCTTCCATTTGCCGTCTTTCACCCTACGTTTAAGAGGGTTGTATGAAAATTAATACAACAGGTATCATTTTGAAGGGGAATCAAAATTCTAGTTGACGCGTTTTTGCGTTTCAGCGGGACAGCAAATTTATGGGGGTAAACCACCCCTAACATAAATTTGTTCATCACCGTCGTGTTTTCTGTGTTTAACATGTATCCGCGGATTCAAAATATTCTACCGCGTTTTTAAATTATTAAGTTTTTAAATTTTTACATTTTACAATTTTTACTACCCCCTCTAATTGCGTTCCGTTTGAAGTTTTGCGAAAGGTTTCAGGAATTTCGTTAAAACTGTATTCATTTCATCGGTAATATCAATTTTATGTTTGTGTGTGTGCCGCATATTCGTTTTGAGGTTTATGAGCGGTACTTTGGGAGTGGGGACGTGGGGCTACCCTTTACTCATAAGACTCATATTTTCGTGTCGAAACGCTTCCAATTTTAATATGCACGTCCATTAAGCATCTCCATAGGAATAAACATACACTTTCACTACATCATTAATTATAATAATTTCCAGAATAAGTTATAAGGCTCACTTCGGTAATTTAGCCAGCGACGTAGCCTTGTGGAGGAATGTATATTTTTATTATTTTACCGTTTATTTAATTAAACATATTAATGAAACTGAGGGTTTTACAGTAGTTTAACGAACATGTTTTTAATATATTTTAATATAATTTCATTTGGGAATCATATCAGCTGATTTAATTAATAGTACTTGCGAAAAGTATCGCAGTCATATGCCGTCAAATCATTTTCTTGTCATATATACTTTTTTTTCTAGTCTATCAACTATCAACCATCAACAATTATGGCTCGGAATTCCTGCAATAATGATAATCGTCAAAAAATGCTTTAAACACAACGACTTTTTGCACCATGCACATCTGATAATGGCCAAATTATTGCAGCCGGGTATTTCACAATGTATGTTCGCTTCACCAAAACCAAAGATAACAGGATTTCCAAAATCTTCTGGTTTTTTAAATGAATGGAAATGAACAAATTTATGTTAGGGGTGGTTTACCCCCTTAAATTTGTTGTCCCGGTGAAACGCAACAACGCGTCAACTTTAATTTTGATTCCCCTTCAAAATGTTACCTGTGTTATTAATTTTCATACAAGCCTCTTAAGCGTGGGGTGAAAAACCTCAAATGGAGGGGTGATTTACCCCTTAATTATATTTCTAATCAACATTCTTGTAGTGGATTTTTCATCGCTTAATATTAGAGGAATTTTCGATTTTGTTTCATTCTGATCGGTGGGATGCTTGTGGGAGAAACTTTGAGGGGTGGTTTCATCCCCTAACACCGTTTTTCTACCGATACAAAAAAAACATGTTTAATAGTTTGCAATGCTTTACCAAATATATGAGTTTCAACGAAATCGAAAGCGGATACTTCAATAATGTTTCTCGTCAGAGGGGTAGTTACCCCTTAAGACGAATGTAATAATTTTGAAATATGATAAAACATTAAATTGTAGCTTATAGAAATATTTAAAATCAGCGGATATACTTTAAACACAGAAAAAACGACCATGATAAATAAATGTATGTAAGGGGTGGTTTACCCCGTTAAATTTGCTATGCCGCCAAAACGCAAAAACCCGTCAACTTTAATTTTAATTGTCCTTCAAAATGATACCTGTTTTATTAATTTGCATACAACCCTTTTAAGTGTGCGATGAAAAAAGGCAAATTGAGGGGTGGTTTACCCCCTAGTTTAATTTTTTCTTAACATTTTCATAGTCCATTTTTCATCGCTTTTCATTAGAAGAATTTTCGTTTTTGTTTCATTCAGATTGGTGGATTGCTTCTGGGTGAAACTGCAAAATCACCCCTCGACACGGCTTTCTTTGAGGGGTGGTTTCCCCCCTTAAATCCGTTTTTCCGCCGATAAAAAAAAATACGTGTATCAAAGTTTTCGATGCTCTATCACATATATGAGTTTCAACAAAATCGGAGGCGGACACCTGAGGGATGTTCCTTGTGAGTAGAGGAATGTGAAAAAAAGTATTCGTTTTTTAAATTACCCTAATGTATATATAAGGGTGGCACAAATTTTAGTACTATTTTTTTTTCCTTTTTTCACCATCCAATTATCTTCTTTAAGGGAAAAAAAAATTGTCGCCGAAGCTGCGAGCGGTCAACAAGAATTCAAAATTTTATTAATAAATTGAAACATCACTCGAGCTCTTGAGCAACCACTACATATTCATTTGCCGGCTCGAGCTCTTGAGCAACCACTACATATTCATTTGCCGGCTAGAGCTTTTGAGACGTTAATTTAAAAATTATAAAGCGTACAGTTAACAGGTGACAAGTAGAAGAAAAAAAATCAATTTTTTAATAAAAATTTGAATTTTTAGGAGGCGCGAGCGGCCTCTAAATATTTTTCAACCGCTCGCAGCTTTCGCGACAATTTTCTTTTCTCTTTAAAGAAGACAATTGGATGGTAAAATAGTATGGTAAAATAGTAAATTTGGGCCACAAATTTGAGCTCAATTTTTTTTCCTTTCTCTCACCATCCGTCTTCTTTAGAGAAAAAAAAATATTCTCCCAAAATCTGCGAGCGGTCAAAAAATATTTAGAGATCGCTCAAATCTCCCAAAAAATCAAACTTTCATAAAAAAATCGATTTTTTCTGTTCACTTCTCACCCACGAACTTTACGCTTTATAATTTTTAAATTAATCTCGCAAAAGCTGTATCCGGTCAATGAATATTTAGTGGTCACTCAAGAGCTTCGAGATTTCCAATTTTCGCCATTTTTTTACTCATCTTACTCATAAATTTGACGCTTTGTAAAATTTTCATAACAATTCATCGCTTTTCTTTAGAAACCGATTTTTCAAAGTTACCTCACACTACTAACCCAAGAATTATAATCTTTGTTCTCATAAAATAATTCTTAAAAGCTCTTGACCGTAAACAAAATTATCGGTCCTCCGTTTTATCGGGTTAGAAGTGTGAGGTGAATTTAAAAAATCCGTTTCGAAAGAAAAAAAGGATTAATTGTTTGAAAACTTTACAAAGTGTTGAATTTATGAGTGAGAAGAAAAAAAAATTGGCGACGATGGGAATTTTCGAAGCTCTTGAGTGACCACTAAATACTCATTGGCGGGCTACAATTTTCGCGGCAATTTTTATTTTATTTTTTCTTTAAAGAAGATAATTGGTTGGTGAGAAAAAGGGAATAAAAATAGAGCTCAAATTTGGGCTCCCCTAATATATATATATATATATATATATATATATATATATATATTCACGTATGTGTATACAGAGCATAAACTCTAAACAGAATTAAAAATCCGAAAAACGTTGCCAAGATTCGGGAAAAATAATGGCGATCATCCAACGACTCGTATAACGTAATTGAAGCGTTTATTTGTACGGGCGTACAACGTCTTTAATTCCGAACGAAGTTTCCCCAGGCACATACGTGTATCCGTACCAACGTGTTTTTACATCGAGGACCGAAATCGGGATGCATATGTACCTAGATATAAGTTAACACAGGCAGGCAAAAACGTACACGAAGGCGAATATCGCTGAGTTCGTAGCCAGAAAATCCTTGCAAAATTTTATGTTCCGGAAACGATGAATGTCTCGGGACAGTTGAAAAAAAAGGGAAAAAGTCTCTTTCTCTCTCTGAATAATCCATAAAGCCGTGAGGGTGTGGGGAGAGGGGGGGGGGTAGGTTCTCTCTCGCGCATAGCTCCATTCTGTTTTGCGGAGGCACTTAGATTTTTATATCGAGAAAATTTATGACGACAGTATTGCCGCGGCGGATGTATACCCGAAGAAGATACTCGTGCCAGATTTTCCACTGGCTCGCGCGTGTGCGGGTCATCGCATTATTATCGAATCTGCATGAGGTTCTGTCTCGAATATTATGAATTTCCATTCGTTTCCTTCCCTTCGTATAACGGGGCTAGGGAGGCAAGTGGCGTGGGGGGCGGGGGGGGGGATCGAATTAATTTTATTCGACCAGTTTTCTCTCTTTCTCGTGTACTTTCCGCTGTGCTAGAGTTAAACATTTGTTTGGGAAATCATTTGAACCATCATTATATTAAGTTCCCGGACGACCAGTCTGGAGTCCAGAAAGGTGAATTTCGAAAAATTTCCATGAATACCCAGTTGGTGAAATGAAAATTCCATTCGGTGTCGTTTATTCTGCATATCTTGGAGTATCTTCGGAATTTTTTTCACAAGATTCTGCAAGAAAATAGCGGCGCTGAAGCTGGATAAAGCGAGTCACCTTTGTACGATAAAATCTTCAATGTTTCACCTGGAGCGAAATTTAACGGGCTATACCAGTGTGACACTTTGAAAAAATCGATTTTTTTTTCCGTTTCCGACAGCTTGTACTTTCAAGAATATGAGATGAGATTTTTATACTTTCAAGATACACTTTCAAGATTTTTATACTTTCAAAAATATGAAATGAAATTTTTCAAATTTGCTGACACTGTAACTCAAAGAGCAATTATCCGATTGGCTTGAATCTTGAGCTGAGTACTTTTGAATATATTTACTCTCCAATGACGTAGGGTATTTTTGATTCGGTGAAAATTGACGATTTGGCATTGAGATCCATTTTATAGGCAAGAAAACAGACTTTTTTCCATAACTACGCCAATTTGTTAGATTTTGATATTTTTCGAAAATCCTACGTCATTGTACAGGAAATACCTTCCAGCTTATCGACATTTTTTCCTATTTCGGTGTCAGCTACTCAATCGGCCGGAATCATGTCAGCAGTGGAGGAACTTTTTTTTTTGGGGCCTCCGAACGCAGCGCATAAGACGCCTGGATGTCAATATTTTTCTATGAAAAAATTATGTAATATAGGTCAAATATAGCCAAGTATATTCTTAATTTTTCGAAACATTTAGTCAAGTACTTTTCTTCCAAAAAATCCCGAAAATAATATTTGCCTTCGATACACACAGGGACATGGAGAAATATCGATTTTTGACAAGATGATGCATGTTTGAAAAAACAAAGTTGTTTTCGGTAAAAAAAATCGCCGAAAATAATTTAGTTCGGAAAAAAATTTCCATGTATCAAAATTCCTCTGCGCACTTCGATGAAAAATATTGATAGAAGAAGAAAAAAATTCGAAGTATCGCGTCTGCACGAGGGCAAGGGGAAACTGCGGAATCCTGCCAGGTGTAGGATAAGGTAGGGTTCCGCAGTTATTTACTTGCGCAATCATTAGAGGAATCAATATTTATCCTGTATGTAGTTATTATCGTTGTGTGTGTTGTGTATATTGTGGTACATGAAGGTGGGATGAAGAGGGGGTTTGTTTGCCGTTTGACGTTTTTAGTTAATTTGGTTTGACGTTTGACGTTTGTGTTAAATTTTGTTTGCCGTTTGACGTTTTTAATTAACTTGGTTTGACGTTTGACGTTTGTGTTAAATTTTTTTTGACGTTTGACGTTTTCGTTTGATTTTGTTCGACGATTGACGTTTTTGTTTCATTATGTTTGATGTTTGACGTTTTCGTTTGATTTTGATGTGTATATTGTACTACAAACATATTGTTGTGTCTGTTGTACTGTACAAACATTTATTGCATACTCATTTCGATTTCACTTAAGAATCCACAGTTGTGATACTCTAATAGTAAAGGCGCGATGAAGAAGGTGGCCAGGGCTTTGTTTGCCGTTTGACGTTTTTATTTAATTTTGTTTGACGTTTGAGTTTAATTTTGTTTGAATTTTTACGTTTTCGTTTGATTTTGTAGTGTATATTGTACTACAAACATGTATTGCATACTCATTTCGATTTCACTTTATAATTCACAGTTGTGATACTCTAATAGTAAAGGCAGGATGAAGAGGGGGCCAGGATTTTGTTTGCCGATTGACGTATGACGTTTTCATTTTATTTTCTTTGATGTTTGACGTTTTTGTCTAATTTTGTGAGACGTTTGACTTTTTCGTTTGATTTTTTTGTATATATTGTACTATAAACATATTGTTCTGTTTGTTGTACTACAAATATCTGTTGCATACTCATTTCGATTTCACTCAATAATCCCCAGTTGCGATACTTTAATGGTAAAGACGGGCCGAAGAGGACGAGGGCTTTGTTTACCGTTTGACGTTTTTATTTAATTTTGTTTGACGTTTGTGTTTAATTTTGTTTGACGTTTAGCGTTTTCGTTTGATTTTGTTTGACGTTTGACGTTTTTGTTTCATTATGTTTGACGTTTTCGTTTGATGTTGTTTGACGTTTGACGTTTTTGTTTCATCATGTTTGACGTTTTCGTTTGATTTTGTTTGACGTTTGACGTTTTTGTTTTATCATGTTTGACGTCTTCGTTTGATTTTGTTTGACGTTTTTGTTTCATTATGTTTGACGTTTTCGTTTGATTTTGTTTGACGTTTGACGTTTTTGTTTCATTATGTTTGACGTTTTCGTTTAATTTTGTTTGACGTTTGACGTTTTTGTTTCATTATGTTTGACGTTTTCGTTTGATTTTGTTTGACGTTTGACGTTTTTGTTTCATTATGTTTGACGTTTTCGTTTGATTTTGTTTGACGTTTGACGTTTTTGTTTCATTATGTATGACGTTTTCGTTTAATTTTGTTTGACGTTTGACGTTTTTGTTTCATTATGTTTGACGTTTTCGTTTGATTTTGTTTGACGTTTAACGTTTTTGTTTCATTATGTTTGACGTTTTCGTTTGATTTTGTTTGACGTTTGACGTTTTTGTTTCATTATGTTTGACGTTTTCGTTTGATTTTGTTTGACGTTTGACGTTTTTGTTTCATTATGTTTGACGTTTTCTTTTGATTTTGTTTGACGTTTGACGTTTTTGTTTCATTATGTTTGACGTTTTCGTTTGATTTTGTTTGACGTTTTTGTTTCATTACGTTTGACGTTTTCGTTTAATTTTGTTTGACGTTTGACGTTTTTGTTTCATTATGTTTGACGTTTTCGTTTAATTTTGTTTGACGTTTGAGGTTTTCGTTTCATTATGTTTAACGTTTTCGTTTGATTTTGTTTGACGTTTGACGTTTTTCTTGCATTATGTTTGACGTTTTCGTTTGATTTTGTTTGACGTTTAACGTTTTTGTTTCATTATGTTTGACGTTTTCGTTTGATTTTGTTTGACGTTTGACGTTTTTGTTTCATTATGTTTGACGTTTTCGTTTGATTTTGTTTGACGTTTGACGTTTTTGTTTCATTATGTTTGACGTTTTCGTTTGATTTTGTTTGACGTTTGACGATTTCGTTTTATTTTGTTTGACGTTTGACGTTTTTGTTTCATTATGTTTGACGTTTTCGTTTGATTTTGTTTGACGTTTGACGATTTCATTTGATTTTGTTTGACGTTTGACGTTTTGGTTTGATTTTGTTTGACGTTTTTGTTTCATTTGGTTTGATGTTTGACGTATGACGTTTGACGTGTTATTAACGATGCTTCAAGCAATAGGCGACCAAGTTAAATAACTTGGTTGAATCCTATTGCTCGAAGCCTGCAAATTTGAAATGCGATCCTACAGTTTGAAGTCCAATCCTCTTATGGAGTTGCCGTGAAGTCAACTCAGCGATATCTTGGTTGTGCATATCCCGTGCATATGTCGATGGAACTCGAATAAAAAAATTTCAATTGAAAATTCCAATCGACTGCTAGAATCCAAAATTCATTCAGTTGGCCCAAATCGAATTTGAAAAAAATACAGGGCTTTGTACGTGGCACATCACTTCAAGGCTTGATATTGTTCAAACGGGGCTCAAAGATGGAGCTTGATAAATGAAACCTCAATTTAATTTTGAGAGCCCTGTCCAAAGAGCTCCCACGCAATGAGGTGGGCGAAAAAAAACCGTCCGCCGCCATTTTAAACATAGGGCGAAAAAAGCTCCATCTTGTTTCACATAAAATCCCTGCGTCAGCAAAATCGAAATATCGACTTAAAATTCCAACAATCGAAACTCCTCTGGATATATCCCGTGTTGATGAGGATCTCCAACACCCGACAAACCGGAAGCAAAATCTTTGCTTCTCTGACCGTGCGAATCTATTTTCTGCATAATTCCTCTCGAAACGCGTGTAAAGCTTCAGCAAAACTTGAACATCCGGAGTAGCCGGAGGGCTTGGAGGATGTGCCAAGCTAGGTGAAAGTCCGGAGTGTTTTCGACGATTTGGAGAGTGAGAGTGAGAGAGAGAAAGAGATACGTATCAATACGAAGAGAGAGACAGATAGAGAGAGAGAGAGGGAGGGACTGAGAAACAAACTGACTATATATATATATATATATATATATATATATATATATATATATAGAGAGAGAGAGAGAGAGAGAGAGAGAGAGAGAGAGAGACTGAGGAAAGGAAAAGTCTCTTCTCGCTCTCCTCGAGCAAATTCTGTGGTTAATGGCGCTGAATCACAGATTGCGGCACGGCGGAGCGCAACCCTCTCTTGAAATTTGAATTTATCATTCAACCCTTTCTCGCCCGACCGTAACACACACCAGGTTCGCTGCAAGAGCAATCGCGTATACATATACATATATATATATATGTATATTAGGGTGGCCCTTGATATGGGTCAAAAAAAAATTGATCGCGCCGCCCTCCAAGACGGTTCCAAATAATAATAAAAAAATCTACGCGAAGCCCCAGCTATGTCCGTTAAGAGGAAGGCGTGCCTGTAAGCATGAACTTAAATTTAAATATAAATTTTTCTTCATGATTGGAGAAATTTCGATTTTTTAAATCTAGTTTATTTGTCAATTTTTTTTACTTTCCGAAGCTATTGTATATTGGTATTCAATATACAGATCAAACAATAAGGTCCTACGTACTAGATTTGATGATAGTTCAGTTTTACCATTCTATTATTTTGGAACAATAGTTCGATTTAGCTGCTGTCGGACGCTTTTAATCACATCAAAATCAAACTTTAAATTTGCATCTTGCCAGAAAAATCTATTAAGTACGAAGGACATAAATTCACGATAAAACATTCGCATCGAACTGCCGGATTGGCCAGAATTTTTTTTTTTTTTTTTTTTTTTTTTTTTTTTTTTTTCATTTTGTTAGAAATATTCCTTGCGTGTTGAGATACAAACAAATTAATATTTGACTGAGATCAGACTTCCAGTGCTGTGGATAAAAAATGTGTTTGAAAATTACTTTCGCAAAAATGCATAGGGACATTTTAAACTTGGCAGGATTTTAAACTAGGCGAGCTTGTTCGTTTTATTGAAAGCAAAGAAATTATTTATTCGCATAAGTCATCCAATTGGTCGGAAAAAACATAATATTTAAGAAATGTACACATAAGATATCGATACTAGTTCGTTCAGTTATTTATTTTTTAAACCACGGAAATATCGTGTTGAAAAATTGACAAATATTCTAGATTTAAAAAATCGAAATTTCTCCAATCATGAAGAAAAATTGATATTTAAATTTAAGTTCATGCTTACAGGTACGCCTTCCCCTTAACAGACATAGCTGGGGCTTCGCGTAGATTTTTTTTTATTATTATTTCGAATCGTTTTAGAGGGCGGCGCGATAAATTTTTTTTTGACCCATATCAAGGGCCACCCTGATATATATATATATATATATATATATATATATATATATATATATATGTATATAATTAAGGTGGCCCAAATTTGAGCTGTATTTTCTTTCCTTTTTCCCCCCACCCAATTATCTTATTTAGAAAAAGAAATTGCCACAGAAGCTACCAGCGGTCAAAAAATATTTAGCGGTCGAAAGCGGTCAAGCCTCTGAAAAATGCAAATTTTCATTAAAAAATCGATTTTTTTTTCGTCCACTTCTCACCCATTAATTTTGTGCGTTTCAATTTTGTAATTAAACTCGCGAAAGCTTTAGCCGGCCAATGAATCATTGCTCAAGGTTTGCGAAGTTCAGAATTTCCGCCAAAAAATAAATCTCGCATGCAGTATGATTCCTTGTAGCATAAAAACAAAATAAAATGCGAAGTCTTACATTTTCTGAATAATTAATTATAATCATTTGTAACAAACACCAATTAGACGATATGTATTATTATGTAATAAAGGTCTTATTTTCTATTTGAGGTCTTCGACAAATTTTGTACGACGATAGTTATACTCGGGTTTGGAAGTCTTTGCCGATGATCCTCAATGACTTGGAGTAAGAATTGTTTCTGTTTCTCGTCAATGGATATTCACCAATTAGACCATTGACCATCGACCAATCGCCATTAACCAACCAACCAATAAGTTATTAACTATTGACAAGGAACAGAAACAATTCTTACCAGAAGTCGTTGAGGATCATCGGCAAACACTTCCAAACCCGGGTAAAACTATCGCCGTATAAAATTCATCGAAGACCAAATAGAACATAAGACCTATAATACACAATAATACATATCGTCTAGTTGGTGTTCGTTACAAATGATTGTAATAAATTATTCAGGAAATGTAACACTTCACTGTTGACTTTGTTTTTACGCTACAAGGAATTATAGTGCATGCGATATTTATTTTTGGGCGGAAATTCTGAATTTCGAAAACCTTGAGCGACCACGATACATTAATTGGTCGGCAGAAGCTTTCGCGAGTTTAATTAAAAAATTATTACGCGTAATATAATGGGTGAGAAAGGGCCAAACAAAATCGTTTTTTTCATGAAAATGTGAAATATTGGGAGGCTTCAGCGAACTCAAAATATTTTTTGACCACTCGCAGCTTCCGCGACAATTTTTTTTTTCCTAAAGTTAATTACATGGTGAGAAAAGGGAAAAAAGAGCTCACATTTGGACCACCCTAATGTATATGTATATACAGGGTGTCCCTCTTATCCCTCTGCAACCAAATAACTCGGTGGATACCGACGTCACAAAAAAATGTTCCAGACAAAAGTTGTACGTTGTGAAGGGGGCCATCAGATGCGACCATTTTTTTTGTCGTTGAAGTCACCTCCACTTTTTTAAATGGAATGGTCTATTTTTTTCAACCGTCGTGTGGAGCACCTCAAGCTGCATAAAAAACATTCGGGGGTCAAAGTCGTTCAAGATCATTCAAGGTCACCTATTAAAATGACATACAAATCTAAATAGGTGACCTTGAATGACCTTGAACGACTTTGACTCCTAATGTTTTTTATGTGGCATGAGGTGACCCACAAGATGGTCGAAAAAAATTACCATTCCATTAAAAAAAGTGGAGGTGACCTTCAATGTGCGTCAGCGCCTCCAACGAAAGAAAAAAAAATGGTCGTAGTCGATGGCCCCCCTTTACACCGTACAACTTTTGTTTGGAACATTTTTTTTTCGACGTCGATAATTACCGAGTTATTTTGGACGGCAGAGATAAGAGGGACACCCTGTATATAGCCCAATCACTACAGGAAATTCACATTTGGAAATCGCGTCACAGTCACAGGACCGCGTGCGTGCATTTTTCCGATCACGCTGCTGATGCCGATCGCTCGCTGGAAGTTCGGCGCAATTTCTCGTCGGAATACTCCGCTTTGAAAACACGACGATTTCATCAACGACTGTAAATAGATGGATAAGGTAATAAAAATGAACAAATAAGCGGTCGTCTATAAATTACGTAACGCTTTTTTGGGGGGTGGGGGGGGGTCGGCTAGGCGTTACGGTCGACGTACGTATGGGGGGGGGGGGGGGGGGGGTATCAAGGTTTGCGTTACGTCACGATTTTAAAACTGCCAGAAAGAGCTAAATTTCTGAATGTTCAAGTTTTGAATTTAAACCTCGAGTGCAATTTTACTGTGAACAGCTCACAGCTTTCTATGCGTAATGTCACTTAAGGGGGAAAATCACTGTGCAAGAACTTGCACAGTAGCTTTCCCACATCCCCTAAGCAAAATTTGAAGGACAGATTTTTATCATTCTTGAAAGTACATGTATTAAAAAGTATGTTGGTAAAATTTTTAATTCACAAGTCCCAAAATTGACGGAGTTATAGTCACTTTAGTGAGAACAAGTGGCGCGACCGGTTAGTGACCTCAGTCCCTACAGGTGTAGCATCGTTTACAATAGATAAAGTACAGGCTTTTAATATTTTGTGAACTATCATGAAAATGAAGAACCGTCATATCGCCCGCGACTAGACACTTCAATGTAAGTATCAACATTCTAGAAAAAATCGTAACTTTATATCAAGAAACACGGAATGAAAGCTTTGAACGCGCGTTTTTTCTCGAAACTAGTTTTTTCGACCTTGTCCGAGCGAATACTTAAAAACTTATCAACCGATTTTTTATTTTTTTAAAAACATTTTTGTAATCACAGTGACTCAGGCTGTACGTATCCGCGTTTTATACATTAGATAATTAATATTTTCAAAGACTGCTTGAATACAGATAAAGGGCCTTGAAAATAGAAAAAAAATGTTCAAACTGTCGGCATTATGTAAAAAAAAAAACAAAATAAAAAAACGGCCACGCATTACGATAACGACAGTTGTACAGATATCGATAATTTGTTGACTTTCAATTTACAGATAACCTTTCACAAAGATATCGATGGGACAATGAAGAGAACATTTTTTTTGTCGTCAAGTCAAGGCATATATCTCGGTTAATTTTCAACATTTTGTCATAAAAATCGGTATGAAACTAGATGAATATATACTTCATAAAATGAGTATAAACCCGATCCTTTAATAATCAGTTACGTCTATGAAAAAAATCGCAATTATTAACGACAAAGCACCCGTTACGTAACGGAATAGTTACGGCCAAGCGTTACGGTCCCGTTACGTGGGGCGTGGGGGAGGGGGAGGGGGGAATTGGGAAATTTCGCGTTACGTAATTCATGGCCGGCCCCTAAAACGCGGGTGACGGAGTGGGGTGGGGTAGTAGTTTCGTCTGTATAGATCGTGCCCGCTATTGCTCATTGATCCATTTTTTAAATTTGGTATCGAACGTATCCGAGAGGTGAAAATTTCACAAACTGCCCAAAATATGCCAAACGTTGGTACAGATATTTCTCGCGTGAATGGAACATTTGATCTTCCGCCATTCAATAATTTCTCGTCCGGTATTCGTCCCGAATGTCCGGCAGTCCGCTCATGCGATCGGCCCTCATTTGAGCCTCGATTGCACGGCTAATTATGATGATGGTGATTATTATTATTATTGTTATTAATTATTATTATGCGTTTCGGGTTGTCGTACACCGGAATTCCGAAGCCGGCGATATGACGCGCGGAAACGATCGTCGAAGCGGTGGACAAAATGCCCCCCCCCCCCCCCCCATCCTATTTCACCGGACTGCTCCGGTGAAATTTGCGCTTACGCACTCTGCGAGTGTATCTCTCCTCTCTGTTTTCCCTCGGATGAATCCGGTCGGCCGCACACATTCGTACATTGGCTATAAATCAATTATAATATTCCACGCTTCGGTTGGGCGGCGGCCTCTCTCTGCACCAGCGAGAATTTGTGTTGGTTATTAGTAAAACCTCCGTGTCGACGGACGGCTTCTAGTACGCCGGAAGGCGACGATATATTTCCGCTCGCTCTTCCATACCATGCATGCCCTTATTGCCGTCGAGCGTTTCTCTCCATTACGAATTTTTTGCCTTTTTTTCGCTATACCGGGTGAGGCAACGAGTATTAGCAGTGAAAATATTTGCCAGCCTGTCAGACTTGGTAGAAAGCATTTTCTACGCTACTTCCATAGTTCGAAGGGCGTCGTCGAATGGTGGATACAAGATTCGTCCAGGTGGGAGCCCTTCGGAGATTTCGAGGACACCTCAGATTTTTTTAATGGTACGGGTGGGGATCGGAAATTCGAATGATCAATATTCAGAAGGACCGAAATTTCGAAATATATCGATCAATCTTATGATAGTCCGTAACATAGTTAAGGCCTTAGGCCACAGTAACGGGTATAAAATCATGTGCGAACTTAAGGGAGACTTTGTCCTTGGAGTGCCATATTTCAGGTGTTTACATTTTATTTTTTTTTTAAAGGAAACGAGTAAAGCTTTTTGAGTGCGGTTTTTTTCTTGCTTTTATTCATGATATACAGAACGTTAAAAAAAATTTTTTTTGAAAAAAAAACCAAAATGGCGGCCGTTGCAGCTTCCGCGAAAACAGGTCCTCAAATCGCGGGAGGTAAACGGCTGACATCACTGCCCCCTCTTTGTTGATCTGAAACACAAATTCAAAGCATATTATCAATCTGTGACCCTTTGGTCATGGAATGACGGATGGGTTTTTCGTTTAGTACAAATTTCGGAAAATGACGGCAATTTAAAAAAATCGAATTTTCCCGTTTTTTTCGCATAAAAAGATAAATAATAAATGCAAAAATGTATCTATCGAAAAAACGATCCGTCATTCCGTGAAGACATATTTTCTGAGTATGCTCTCCAAATTTCAGGTCGATATGTTAATTACAGCGGTCAGGAGAATGTCAGCCATTTTTAAAAACGTGTTTTCGAGAAAAACGCGTTTAAAATTTTGTAATGTGTTTACACAAATGTGTTTATAATTACCGCTAACAAACGCTTCGACAGATTTATTTCTACTTACATGTAGATTAAGAATCCGTAATAAAAAAAATTGATTTTTTGCAAATTTCAAGGACAAAGTCTCCCTTAACAAAAAAATGTATGAAAAAATGATTCACTCATAAAATTAATTACACATCTATTTAGTATGAATATCAAGCTGTTAGAGAATGTATATGTCTTTTTTTAAATTACAAAATGGCTGACTACTAATATTTGCTTTTGTTATCTTTTTTTGGGGGCTCCGCAGCGTGAGTTTAGCATCCGCAATTTTTTACCTTGAACAAAAAACAAAAATTCTCGTCGATCTACATTAGGATACCTAGAGAAGTACGAACGGAATTTAAAAAATATTGTTTTATTCCAAAGTTGTAGGTATTTGAACTTAAGAAATGAATTTTCAGTGAAACATTTCGTTATAACTGCTCATAAACTGCTCATAAAATGGAAAGTTTTCAATTAATCAGAAATTCCGTACGTGCTTCTCTGCGAAATGCAATTGGAAACATAACTTTTAAATTTGAAGTAAATCGAGTGAAAATTGTTGAAGTTATTTGACACGCCAATTGGCAAAAAGCTGTTTCAAGAAGTTTCGAGTAGTCGGCCATTTTGTACATCGAAAAAATATATATATATATATTTTTTTCTAACAGCTTGATATTCATCCATATAGATGTGTAATTAATTTTATGAGTGAATCACTTTTTCATACGAAAAATAATTGTGAAATTCGCACATGATTTCATACCCGTTACTGTAGGCCTAAGGCCTTAATCGAAATTGTGAATACCAAAATCTCGAAGTTGATTTATAGCGAAAACAAATATCAGATTTAAAAAAATAATGAGAGACATACTATCGATTTGCCAGTATATACACCAAATAATTCGAGACGTAAAAAAAGCGATGGGCCAAAATGGCGAACGGTCCGGATATAGTGGAGACTTGGGATCGAGCAAAACTACTTGCGCTTCAGAATGAAGATAGCGGATGGCGCTAGTGGTCAGTCGGGTCGGGCAGCCATGCCATGTTTGCCATTTAGGTATTCGCCATTTCGGACCATCGATCATTTGCGTTTCTATGATGTACACATTCGAAGTTTTTAGTCTCGATGTAAGGCTTTTTGCTATAGACGGTATTACGAATATTAGAAACTGACATTTTTCTATTTCGGAGATATGGATATTGTAGATTGTTCGAATCTGTATTTGTACGAATTAAACTGCAAACCATCTGATTATACATTCTGGAATAAGTGAGCTCTCGAATAAATAATCTTTTGGTGTAATAGTTATTCGATTTCATCGTCGGCCACAGGATAACATGTCGAATAATTTAACCTTCGTTATTTTGAGAGCTCACAATGCTGTCGTTTCGAAATCTTTGTCGTTCTGTATTTGGTCATTCGACATTTTGACCCCCACCCAAAGTTACCACTTTTTTCGGAATTTTATGAAGGAGCTACAAATAAGTTGACAGACGAAATTTCAAGATGATCGATCGAGATTTAGTGTGAAATATTGATAAAAAGAAATTTCGATGACTTATTATACAGGGTGCGCCAGAGAAACTTACCCATGCAGAAATTTTTTGGGGACTCCCCAGATCCTACCAGATCCCTATGGGGATTTGATAGGGACGCCCCAAGTAAGGAGTCCACACTGGAATCCAAATAGATTTGTTGGGGATTCCCCAGGTTCTACCAGATCCTTGTGGGGATTTGATATGGACACCCCAGGTAGGGAGACCACATTGGAATCCAAATGGATCCTGGGCTGTTTCCAGATTAACGTGGTTTGAGAATTTTTTACTAGAAATTATATAAAATAGGATTTCGCGATGCTCTGTAGAAAATTATTCTTTGATGGTCCCGTGCACAGATTTGCTTAGGAGTTTCAAGATGCACCAACGTGTTTCTAGGAATTTGTTAGGATATCGAATAATACAATATATAATTATATTCTTTAGTAACTTCTTTACTTTAGTGCTTACCCATATTGTATATTTATAGTTTGTTATGGGCTAGTATTTTTTATACGAATAAAAAAGCTTGTTATAAATTTTAATATGCACACTTTTTGAATTTTTAATACTTGTGCGCATAAGCATTTGCTTTGGACGTGACGGCAATCGGGTTACGATTGCGTCTGCGGTTTATCGCTGTGGGTGTGGAGTTTTGTTAGAGCGGCTTAAATGAGGTTTTAAAAGAAAATTAAATGTAAGTATGAAATCATATTTTTATAAACATGATATCTATTACACATTCGCTTAAGTTTGTAGCCCGTAACATCAATTTCCACCCGACCCGGTGGATTTTTCATCGGGATCCAATAGGGATTCCCCATCGGGATCTAACAGGGATTCCTTGTCGGGAGCCAATAGGAATTCCCTATCGGGATCCAATAAGGATTCAGAAAATCGCTTCCGACAAAAGAAAGACGTCGGGCGATAGAACATAAGCGGCGCAGGGTACATATATATTCGTGTCGTCGTTGAAAAGCGCGCGACGATCGAGTTACTGCGCAATCGCGATCGTAAAATTTATTTACTCCAAACACGCATTAATGTTTGTTACATTCCAATGATGCAAGCATCAACCTTATTAAAGTGTTTAAATTTTATATAATATGAAAAGTATTCAAAGAATATCCCGCCCATAACTGCACAAGTATTTTTGCTTAATAATAGTATAAAAAGTGTATAAAAACTACGTTACAGCATAAGAAGTACTTAAAGTATTTTTAAAAAGTTCATAAAATATAAAAAGTACTCGAAGATATAGATATAAGATATAAGTATTCGAAGAATACTATACAAAGCACTATAAATATTCAGTATGGGTAAACAATTTAAAAAAAAAACAAAATAAGTATATTGTGGTATTCGATATGTACTCCTTTGTAAACAATAAATTGATCTCTTTAGTGTATCGATGCTTTTATTTTTTGTAGCATTTTTGGCTTACAGAATGCGATATGATCGATCAAGCATCGTATCGGATTCCGTTCAATACTGTGGGGAAGCTTTAAGATTCTTACATTGGATTCCGATGGGAAATCCCTATTGGATCCTAATAGGGAATCCCTGTGGAATCCCTATGGAATCCCGATAGGAATCCCTACTGGATCCCGATGGGAATCCCTTTTGGATCCCGATGGGAATCCCTTTTGGATCCCGATGGGGAGTCCCTCTTGGAATCCAATGTACGAGCGTGACGTTTCCTGATAGGGATCCAATGGGGTGTCCCGTTGGATCCCTATCAGGGAGTAGGGAGAAGTAGGCGAATCCTATAGGATTCCAAACACAATTTCTACCTGGGTACTTATTTGAAAAAATTCCCGCGCGGTGAGTTGGGCGGGTAGAGGGGCGAGAGGGGGCGCATCTGGAGGGGGAAGTTCCCAAGTTTGTTTCTCCCTCCAGTCAGTTGCCATCATGCTCTGGTCTAGAGAGCAGCGGGCCTTCGCAGTCGAGAGCTTCTTTTCTAACGGTCGCTCACTCGGTGCTACGCAACGTGCCTTCCGCGCTCGCTTTGAAATTCCTCCTCACAGACTCGTTCCTGGCCGTAATTCGATTCTGTCGTGGGTTAACTCATTTCGGGAGTGTGGAAGTGTCGCTAAACCCAGAAATGGACTTCAACGGACCATCGGAACTCCGGAAAATGTCGAAAGAGTGAGGCAGTCAGTTGTGCGTTCTCCCCGGCGTTCGGCTCGCAAACACGCAGCTGCTATGGGAATTTCTGACACCACTGTTCGACGAATTCTCCATGAAGACCTTCAATTTCATCCCTATAAATTGGCTGTTGTGCAAGAATTAACTGAACGCGATTTTGTTGCCCGTCAAAATGCATGTGAAATGCTGGTTGACAACCTGCCTGAAGACGCGGTCGTTTTTTTCAGTGACGAGGCTCACTTCCACATTTCCGGCTGCGTCAACAAGCAAAACATGCGTTATTGGTGTGGTGTAAATCCACGTGAGCTTCACCAGAAGCCATTTAATTGTGAGCGAGTTACTGTCTGGTGTGCGATGTCGGTTATGGGAATAATTGGTCCTTATTTTTTTGAAGAAAACGAACGCGCAGTTACCGTGAATGGAGCTCGTTACAGGAACATGATCGAGGAATTTTTTCTTCCCAGACTCGAAGAAATGAACGTTAGGAACGTGTGGTTTCAGCAAGATGGAGCCACAGCACACACAGCACGAGACTCAATGAATTTGTTGCGACAACATTTCCCCGACCGCCTCATCTCTGTCAGAGGCGATCTCCAATGGCCGGCACGCTCTCCAGATTTGACTCCATGCGATTTCTTTTTATGGGGTTATTTGAAATCTCTGGTTTATGTCGATCGACCACGGACCATAGCACGCCTCAAGAACAACATTCGCGACGCCATTGCCAACATACCGATTGATATGCTGCAAAGAGTGGATACGAATTTCAAAAATCGACTTCATCAGTGTATGCGCAGTGGGGGTCGCCATTTATCCGATGTCATTTTCAAGACTGCATGAAAAAAAAATTGGGATATTGTATTCTCAAATAAAAAAAAATTTAAAACAATAATTGAAGTACTTTTGTTTTTATTGACCTTTCAAATAAGTAAGTTTCTCTGGCGCACCCTGTAGAATCGATTAGAAGAAAGGTGAAAATACTTACTGCGATAAAAGATGCTCAAAGTGATAGCCTGACAACGCACGCTTGCAATCTGATTCGCATTGCATTTATTGTCTTGTTAATCACGTCGGTCTTATTAATTGCTCTATTAAGGGGTCGGGCTACTGTGACGATCCGAAAATCCGGGTTATTTAAACAACATTTAATTTCGAGGAAATAAGTAAGATGATGGAAAAATCGTTTTTAGATTTATTTGCATGTACTGGAGTGGCACAATTTTGGGATCTATTTTTGTTTCCTTTTTTCACCATCCAATTATCTTCTTGGAAATGGTCGAGGAAGCTGTGAGCGGTCAAAAAAATTTTAGAGGTGGTTGAAGCCTCCCAAATGTTCTAATTTTCATTAAATAATCGATTTTTATTTTTTTTTCGTCCACTTCTTACCCAAGAATTCTACGCTTTATAATTTTTAAATTAACCTCGCGAAAGCTCCAGTCGGCCAATGAATAATTAGTGGTCGCTCAAGATTTTCGAAATTCAGAATTTCCGCCAAAAAATAATTCTCGCATTCATTGTAGCATAAGAATAAAATAAACAGCGAAGTGTTATATTTTCTGAATAATTTATTATAATAATTTATAGCAAACACCAACTAGACGATATGCCTTATTATGTATTATTCTATTAAGGCGTTGCTCGTCACCGAGTACAGCTAAGATTCGTCCGCGGTTTGACTAACGAGACGAACTGTGGGACGTATCACGATGCGCGGAAACAGCTGCCATTTCAGTTTTACGAATGATACGACCTGTAATTTTCTTTACGGACCAGAGCTTTAAAGAATTATTTTATTAGAACACAGATTATAATTCTTGGGCTAGAAGTGCGAGGTAAATTTGAAAAAATCTGTTTCAAAAGAAAACGGATTAACTGTTCTGAAAATCTGATAAAGCATCAAATTTATGTGCGAGGAAAATAAAAAAAATGGAAAAAATCGGAATTTTCGAAGTTGTTGAGCGATCACTAAATATTCATTGGCCGGTTAAAGCTTTCGCGAGGTTAATTTTAAGAATATAAAAAGTAAAATTCATGTGTGAGAAGTGGCCGGAAAGATCGAAAAATTTTGGGAGGCTTGAGCGACCTCTAAATTTTTTTTCACCGCTCGTAGCTTTCGTGAAAATTTTTTTTTTTCTTCAAAGAAGATAATTGGATGGTGAGAAAGAGGAAAAAAATAGAGCTCAAATTTGTGCCACCCTATTGTACACCCAATATATATATATGTATATATTTATATTAGGGTGGTAAAAAAAAAGTTTAATTTTTGTTCACGGTACTCAACGGAAAATGTTACTACGTTATGAAAAAGTAATTCATACAAAATTTGAGAGGTCTAAACATTTTTTTAGGTACTGCTTAAACGACTTTTAATTTTTTTTCCTTCGATTTTTCGTCAATTTTTTTCCCCGCCAATAGGCATCATAACAATATAATTCAAATGATTTATCCAACTTATGTTGAAAGAGATTTTCGTTGAACGAATGAGTTTGACTTTTCCGTAAATATATTTTTTTAATGCTGCTCACTCAAATCGTAATTTTTGTCACCTTTTGAAATTGATGCAAGGTTGAGAAATTTTTATTCCGGTTTCGCTCTAAATATTAGTTATTTTGTCGATAACGTTTTGTGTACTCTCTCGAAGGGGTAAGGCCACTGTAGGGCGCAAAAAATAAGTATACTTTGGGATTTTCTTTTAGCGGGACGATGGAATAAATCAAAATTCTGAAAAACACCGTTTATTGTACATATCACAAACTGTATAAACTATTTTTTTCAAAGTAATATAAAACAAAATGGCGGCTGCACAGCTTTTCTTCGGAGAAGCCTTTTTTCATAGGCACGCGACCTGTGAAAATTTTAACTGACTTTACAGTGAATGAAACTTTTTTTTCGATTATCCATGTGAATAGCTACAGAAGTACGTAGGATTTTTTTGATATATCGATTTTTGCAAAAACAGCGCGTTTTTTAAATAAAAGTTTAGAATTCTCAAAAAAACATCGTCCAGAAATTATTTATAAAAAAAACTACGTAATATATCGAGAAAATCCTACGTACTACTATGCAGAATGTAATTGTGAATGTATAGTTGAAATTTCAAGTCAATCGGTCAAGATTTGTTATAGTTATGAGCCCAACCGACTCGAAAAATGTATTTTCGAGAACAACGCGTTTAAAGTTTTCGTTACGGATTGCATCGGACTGAAAGGGGCTGCGCCAAAATTCAAAATAGGAGTATTTAGACATTTTTCCCACCTTATTCCTTTGAGTATGTCATTTTTGAGATATTAAGGCATCTTTTAAGAAAGAAAAAAATCGATTTTTTCAAATTTCTACAGTGGCCTTACCCCTTAACACTTCTCTATGCGTCAGTAATTTTCGCTCCACAAATTCTTCGGTTTCCGACCCAATCAGATAATTCTCGGCACTTTCACTATCGTCCAAACCCGTGATCATTTTTTACATTTTCATTTTTATGAATGACGAATCCGTATGACTTTGTTTTCTCACTCCAAAACAACGTGTTACTCCAAAAAAAAAAAAAAACACGCATACTTGTTAGACGGTCAGTGATGTAACCACCGTGTTCTTGTTCATCAAGTGGTTGATATAATTTTCCCAACCGAATAACATATATTGATTCTTAAGATAGTACGAGCGCGCAATCTTGTTTTCTATAGATTTTGTTTAAATTTCAACCAGACATTGTTCATACCATTATGCATATTTGAGTGAAATTTCAGAACAGTCGACTATTTATATTGGGAGATAATGGGTTTTTAAATTGCAACTTTTAACACTGCAGGGTCTGCATTGAAATTTAGACAGAATAATTTTCCGTAAAAAATATTTGTCCCCTATAATAAGAAGACATGCCAACACCGCATCGTTCCACAAATCCAATGACGTGAGTTTGCGAGGCGTATTTAAAATAATACTGCAACACAAATTTTTATTTGGAAGTAATTTTTAATCGAACAAAGTTTTTAATTAGGTATGAATGAACCAACAATTTTATTTGTAAATGAAGATAACATAAACAATATATAATATTAATATTTATAATGCAAATATTTTTTTATTTCAACATTTTTAACTTTAGGAACACGATAATTTTTTTTTCTCGAAATATTGAACAATACTGTTCTGTGGTGTTGGCATATGTTTTCTTATTATAGGGGACGAACATTATTTTAAGGAAAGTTATTCTGTCTAAATTTCAATGCAGACCCTGCAGTGTTAAATTTGCAATTTCAAAACCCGTTATCTCCCAATCTAAACAGTAGACTGTTCTGAAATTTCACTCAAACATGCATAATGATATGAACAATGTCTGGTTAAAATTTGAACAAAATCTATAGAAAACAAGATTGCGCGCTCGTACTACCTTAATTTGCAAATAAAAATTGATTATGGTAAAAAAAATATTTTAATAAAAATTGTGTAATGTTACAGAAACAATTAAATCAAGACTTACATTGGATCTCGCACTAACATTTTCTGCATCGAGATAAAAAAAAATTGATACTCCGATAATCATGAAGAAGGCGTTTGAGCACTAACTGAAAAATTGTTTAGAACCCCCAAACTTTGCAAAACTTTCTTTTTCTTAA
This sequence comes from Ophion obscuratus, assembly GCA_964007375.1. NCBI lineage: Eukaryota > Metazoa > Arthropoda > Insecta > Hymenoptera > Ichneumonidae > Ophion > Ophion obscuratus. The sequence continues at coordinate 5,082,991 of OZ023312.1, forward strand.
CATACTTCAATTTTCCGTTGAGAGAAAAAAGTCGATTTTTTTGACCACCCTAATATATCTATATATATATATATATATATATATATATACATATGTAAGACACATCTAGCATGACGTTCGCTCTCTTTTCACCACAGTTCACCGTCTTTGATGCAAATTGCAATATTCCCAGGCTGCCTCAATACGAATATGAAAATATATGCGCGTCTGATCAAAATAGGAGCTGCTCTTTTATTCAATCGAGCGAACGAGAAACCGTCGATATATATATATATATATATATATGTGTGTGTGTGTGTGTGTGTGTGTGTGTGTGTCGATTTTCCTTTTGCCTTCCTCCTCGAAGTTCGCTTCTCTCACACTTGCCGTCCATCCCCCGTCTTCACCGTTTTTTTCCCTCAATAGGGAAAGAAAATGAAATTAGCTCGAACCTCTGGCAAACGGGACAAAAATGTCTCTCCCAAATCGAATCGTGAGGGTGTACGAGCGGAAAATTTCACGCTCGCACCATCATTTTTGCGGAACAGTTGCGCGGCGATTGCGACGGGCGGTGGAAAGAGCGGTGAACAGATATTAATAATGTTGGGTACATGGCGGATAACGAGAGTCGATTGTAGGCCGCGATTTTCAGGTGCGATCGCACCTGCCCGTGCGCACGTATTTTTGGGGGGTTGTTGCGGCAATATTTGTGGGCAAAACGCCGCGTACGTGCGTCGACTGACAAGTAATTAGCACGTAGACGCGATAGACATCCTTCGAAACGGTGGAAACAGCGCGGCCTCGGGAAGGGCTGAGGGCGAGCGCAGCGATGGGCCGGGGCGGGGGTGGGCTCTGCATTCGAAAGGCAATGGGTAGGTGTCGTGGGAATTTAGGAGAGATATTTAATGGAAGATATTTTGTTGTTAATTTTTATTATAAAATATTCG
>OZ023312.1:5088916-5148934 GCA_964007375.1 Ophion obscuratus
TTGTTGACTAATTTTTTTTTTCATCATTTTGTTAATAACATTTTGGAATTATTATTATGCAAAATTAATCTTTTGAGTACCTTTAATATGCATGAATTTTCTCAGATTTGTATGCAATCGAGAAGTGTTCTCAACCTTATGTGCAATGAGCGCTAAGCGACCAAACTCTTCTGCGTTTTTCAAACCGTTTTTCTGAGACTTGTCATATTTGAAGTCCGTGTGCACGATAACTCAAAATCTACTGGACCAATCGCTTTGAAATTTTGCACAGTACTTCTTCACATAATTCACCAGGTATTGTCGAGAGCTTTTTTGTTTTTTTAAATAATTACTAATTTTTCAACAACAAATTAGCCGATTTTTTTTAGCGAAAATCGGGTTTTTGGCTCCCAAGTGCTACGAAAAATCGAAAAATCGAAAAAAAAAAAATCCTCCCGTCATTACCTCGAGAAACATCTCCTTTAACAAATGCATTTTGATTTTTTTGTTTCAGATGATTCTGTTGCGAGTTATGGTGCACACCGCAAACCAACTTTTTTTCGAGGCGCCTCCGGGGTTTAATTTTCACTCGCTGAATTTTGAATATTTTGCAATGCAAATTTAGGAGAATATTGTTTAAATGTTACTTTATTATATGTAAATTTTTCAATAAACGAACACTATTCGTTACGCGAAAAAAAAATCTTAAAAACATGCCTTTTTTCACCGAATTAACTTCACCCCGCCCTTAATGCCTCCGTGGGTACACGCAGAATTCAACTGAGAGCTTTAATTTCGTCGTGTAGACGATAGTTCCTTAATCAGTTATGATAGTTTTAACGCGTTTTTCTTGAAACCACTTTTATTAAATCGGGTGGTTGCATAATTTTCAATCTTCGTCCGATTGACTTGGAATTTTAAGGGATCGTCACAGTGTAAAAATTTGAAAAATTCGATTTTCTTTGCATTATCTGAAAGTATAAATGGTTATAAACATGCTGTTTAATTTTTTGGCAAAATTTGAATTATTCCGTTTGCTGCAGCCTTTCCCAGAAAAAGGATTTTTTCTCGAATCGTCGTTTTTCAGAATGGTGTACACTGTCAAAGGAAGAGTTTTTAAGCTATCCGTCTCAAATTTTGATACAGTATTCTTCACGCCATTCTTCATCTTGCTATGGAAGCGTTTTTTCCAAATCTTCATATTTTTTTAACGAAAAACTGTCGAAAAAAATAGTCTATATTCGATACTTTTCTTGTAAACTGTCGCCATTTTGTGAATTTTGATTTCGAAAAAATCTCCATAGCAAGATAGCGGCTTTCATTCTGATTACCTGTGCAGAAATTTTTGCAGGGATACAGCTGGATTCTGACTTGTATCCCGGGCTCCCAGTTGGGATCTAGTCCGATATCGGATCAGATTCGAAGACTAAATGTAAGATCCGTAAACTGGATTCCATTAGGGATCCAGAACCAGATCCTTTAATGACTCTAAATAGATTCCCCATGGAATCATTGAGGAATCTGGGAAGGATCACGGGTGAATACAGGCTGAAATAAAATGTCAAAAATGGAATTATGACATGTTAAATTTATTATAAAAATAAATAACATTTATAAAGTTTTGGTGCATTAAACTATCAATAAAAAAAAATTTGTCCAAAGATTCAAATGGCTGATCGCGCTCATCGCGAGATTTTGATGTGAATTAAAAAAAATTCACATCAAAATCTGTGAATGCAAATGTATTAACAAGAAATTATAAATACAAAAAAATGCACAAAATTAGTTGTGAATTTTTTCGTATTTAAGACAAATTAAAATCAAATTCAAAATGATTAGATTAAAATTTGCGCCAAAAGTGAGTTCGTACGTATTTTGAGAGAAAACATTGCCTCGAGGCAAAGACATTTTTGCACATAACTTTTTGTGCGAACATTTCTTTGCCTCAACACAATGTTTTCTCTCAAAATACGTTTACACTTGTGGTGTAAATTTTAATATAACTGTCGTGAATTCGATTTTTATTTTCTTCAACTTGAGGAAATTCACAACTCATTTTGTGATTTTTTTCATATTTATAATGTAATATTTGAAACTCAGAACTTTTTTTGCAAAAATTTCTTTGCCTCGACGATATGTTTTCTGTCGAAATACGTAAGAACTCACGGTTGGTGTAAATTTTAATGTAATCATTGTGAATTTGATTTTAATTTGTCTTAAATACATGTTTATACCCACCGACATGTCGGTGGGTATAAACAGAGACTTATTCCCCAAAACCGGTATCCCGGTTAGAATCCAACTTGCATCAGTATCGGAATATGTACGACGACGATGGCATAATTTTGAAAATTTTGGCATCACGTGTATTTTCGGTATTACTATGTAATTCCTATCTATAGATAGGAATTTTATAGATAGGAATCTATAGACAGAAATTCCTATCTATAGATAGGAATTCCATAGTAATACAGAAAATACACGTGACGCCAAAATTTTCAAAATGATGCCATCGTCGTCGTACATATGCCGATACTGATGCAAGTTGGATTCTAACCGGGATACCGGTTTTGGGGAATCCATGACAAATCCTGATCGGGATTTGATCGGACATAGGGTATCCCGGTAAAAATTTCTGCACGGGTAGAAGTAACCTTTCCACAAATTTTGTTTCAGATAATATTTACGGCCACAACCGTGCACACCGTGAGGACTCCTTTTTTTCGAAGACAATTTCAACCGTTGAAAGCAATGTAAAAATAAATAAAAATAAATGTTTGAGAATTTATTTTCTATTCTTTACGGGTGCTTTTATTCGACTAAAAAATCAGACTGATTAGCATATTTTAACCATGTAAAGTAAAATCGCGAATATCAGCTATTTTTCGACCTGTTACACTGTGATGATCCCTTAACTGCAGCTTTGTGGATAAATTCTCTAAAAAGTACACTGCTGCTCGGAAACAAATCATCCGAAATAAAAAGATTAAATGCATTTAGTTATTGAACGAAATTATCTATTGCTTGCATAAAGGATTTAATAAAATATTGATATTTGAACAAATATGCCAAAGTCCAAAGTAAAACTATCGATTTCCGGTTAAAAAACACTCTATTTTTGTTGATAAGAAAAGAACTATGCATCGAAAATAAAATTCCTTTGTTCGAGCATTGCGTTTTGATATGTCAAAGAACCCTGTAAAACTGGAAGTTGATCGGTGCAGCGATTTTTGAGATATCGTAGCTACCGATTTTGAAAAAGGGAAGGTTAAAAAAAGGAATAATGTGTAAAAGTCCGCAAGAACATACGTTGGAAGTCAGAAAAGGAAAAAGTACATGTATTAGGATGTGCAAAAAAGTATTTTTTCCTTTCTTCTTTTTATTAAAATTGAAAATAATTTCTCTTGCTGCCAGCAAAAAGGGGGAGCGAGTAGCTCCGGTTGAAAACCTCAAGGGGTGCCTCAACGGACGAAAAAGCAGCGATAACGAGGCACCGTCAAGAATCGATTGCCAGAGCTTTTCTTTTTCGAGAAACATCGCCGAATTGTAGCCAATTTTATTTAGCGGTGGGGATAACGATATTTCTGGTTTTCCCTTCGAAGAAAAAATGTTGAATTGTAATCAAAAGTGGGAAGACAAAAGAAATTTTTTGTCGCATACCCTAATATCCAAAGCTCCAATATATATATATATATATATATATATATATATATATATATATATATATATATATATATGTATATATATATATATATTTATATATAGGGCGAGACACAAAGTGTTACAGAGCAACTTCAAGCCGCATAAAAAACATTCAGGGGTCAAAGTCGTTCAAGGTCACCTATTAAAATGAAATACAAAACTAAATATCTCGGATCACTACCAAATATTTGGTAGTGATCCGCAATATATAGATTTGTATCATCGATACTGACCTTGAATGACCTCAAACGACTTTGATACCCTGACGTTTTTATGCAGCTCCAGGTGCTCCACAAGATGGTTGAAGAAAAAATGTAACATTCCATTTAAAAAAGAGGAGTTGACCTTAATGTAGCTTCAGCGCCTCCACCGATAAAAAAAATCGGGTTGTCCAGTATGACGGCCTTCTCGAACACTGAAACTTTTGTCTGAAACATTTTTGGATATGATCAATAGTTTGAGTGCTATTGCTCTGTAACACTTTATTTGCCTCACCCTATGTATTTATTATATTAGGGTTTTATAATATATATATATATATATATATATATATATATATATATAATTTTATAGTATATATATATATATATATATATATATATATATATATATATATATATATAATTTCATAGTATATATATATATATTAGGGTTTTAGTGGCATGGATTAGTATTAATTAATAAAATAATATTAGGTATTAGTGGCACAAATTTAAGCTATATCTTTTTCCGTTTTCTCACCATCTACTTATCTTCTTTAAAGAATAAATAAAATTGTCGTCGAAGCTGCGAGCGCTCAAAAAAATTTTAGTGGTCGCTCAAGGTTTGCGAATTTTACAATTTCCACCGAAAAATAAATCTCGCATACACTATAATTCCTTGTAGCATAAAAACAAAATGAACAGCGAAGTGTTACGTTTTCTGAATAATTTATCACAATAATTTGTAACAAACACCAATTAGACGATATGTGTTATCATGTATTATTATATGTTGTATTATGTATTGTATTATGTATTGTATTATGTAATGTATTATGGCGTCGCTCGTCATAGAGTACAGCCATGATTGGTCCGGAGTTTGCGTAACGAGACCAAATGTGGGACGCATTATGATGCGCGGAAAACAGCTGCCATTTCAGTTTTACGAATAAAACTACCGATAATTTTGTTTACGGACAAGAGCTGTAAAGAATTATTTACGAGACCAAAGATTATAATTCTTTCGCTAGAGGTGTGAGATAAATTTGAAAAATCTGTTTTTGAAAAAAAAAAGGATTAATTGTTTCGAAAATTTTACAAAGCTTTAAATTTATGAGTGAGGAAAGTAAAACAAATTTACAGAGAGTACGAAAATAAAATCGATTATTTAATGAAAATTTGAATTTATGGAAGGCTTGAGCGAACTCTAAATATTTTTTGACCGCTCGCAGTATTCGCGACAATTTTTTTTTCTTTAAAGAAGATGATTGGATGGTGAGAAAAGGAAAAAAATCGAGCTCGAATCTGTGCCACCCTAATATATATATAGATATTATATAATAGGCAAATTAAATATCGAGGAAAATTATTAAAATTAGTTTGAAAATACTGAATAATTGTATATATTATTTATCAATATACATTATTTTATTTATTATTATTATTATTACTACTTACAAGAAACATCCCTCAGGTGACACGTTTTGATTTTGTTGAAATTTGGATATATTACAAAGCACCGAAAAGTAAGCGATACGTATTTTTTTTCATTGGCGGAAAAACGGTTTTAAGGGGTGAAACCACCCCTTAATTTTGTTTTGCAATGTCACTATAGTGGATTTTTCATTGCTTCGCATCAGAAGAATTTTCGTTTTTGTTCCATTAAAATCGATGGACTCTGTGTGTGAAACTGCTATATTACCCCTAGCGATGCCTTTTTTTCGAGAGGTGATTTCACCCCTTAAAACCATTTTTCCGCCGATAAAAAAATAATACGTATCGCTTACTTTTCGGTGCTTTATAACATATCAAAATTTCAACAAAATCGAACGGTCTCACCTGAGGGATGTTCCATGTTAGTGATTTATTTTTCTACTCCTAATTTTCATAATGTTATTCTATATTTAATTCATTCATTAATGAATAAAGTCATCTCAAGCTCGTTGGAATCGATACGAATGATATTGCGTCGAGTGCACATTACCGCTTGCAATTCTTTTCGATGGACACACGACTTTCGTCGCGACGTGTACAGTGCGTTCTCGCCGAGCAGCGGTGACGCGACGGCACGGGGACTGGGGAACGAGGCTTAGGGTTCCCAGTGGATGTGGCCACGAGTGAAGCAGACAGGAGTCGACAAGAGTGTTGCCCTTTTTTATCGCATCAAACGGTCTGTAACCAAGCTGCACGATCGACTTGACTCGGTCACTCGGCTCCTGTCGTCTCGAATGAGCGTCTCTTCCGGTCTCTCTCTCTATCTCTTTCGCTTCTCCTGTCCATACCCAACATCACTAGCAGCAAGGCGCCTCGCGGCACTTTTTGCGTCACGCCTAGATACAACAGAGTGTGCGAGTTTCGCTCGGTCCTCTCACCATCGTCCTCGTACTCTTTTTCGATCTGTCTCGATTGCGTTTTATAGAATGTCGTGACAACTGGGTCTATGGATGATCCGCAGCAATTCACTGGTCCCTCGGGAATTTTTTTTTAATAATAAATATTAGTGAATAAAAATAGTATCGAATGAAAAATATTAAGGGGTCTTGTCACTTCAGACACTGAAAAAGGCCATTTTCATTATTTTTTTATTGGTTTATATTATATATATTGATGTAAAAGTTGTTACATTTAAGGGGCTATACCAGTGTGACACTTTAAAAAAATCAATTTTTTTCCTCTTTCGACAGTTTATACTTACAAGAATATCCTGTGAAAATTTCAAGGTCGCATCTCCATCATTTTATCCTGCAAAAATCGATAGTTAAATCTTTAAACAATTATCCGGTTGACTTGAAATTTGAACCGAGTACTCTTGAATATATTTACTCTGCAATGATGTAGGATATTTTTGATTGGATGAAAATTGACGATTTGGCGTTGAAAAAAACGACCATTTTATAGGCAACAAAACAGCTGGATTGAAAATTGAGGCAAGAAAACAGCCGGATTGAACATTCCGATCAATCGGCCGGAATCATGTCAGCAGTGAAGGAACTTTTTTTTTTGGCGCCTCCGAAGGCAGCGCATAATTCGCTTGGATCTCAATATTTTTCTATGAAAAAAATACGTAATGTAGGTCATATATAGCCAAATATATTCTTAATTTTCCGAAACATTTAATTGAGTACTTTTCTAACAAAAAATTCCCGAAAATCACCCAAATTTTCAGCGTTCACACTGGTATACCCCCTTAATGAATACACTTTCGAAATACATGTAAACATTTTTTTAAATGTATTTATGTAACCCAAATAAACTTTAAAGCCGTTTTTCTCGTAACAACGTTTTTCGACGGTTTGTGGATAAAATATTCGAAACTACTGAACCGAACATTATGAAAATGTAATCACATATTCCTTATAACCATATCTATAGTGCTTATCAAGTGTTTTTCTAAATATTGATATTAACTATATTTTTTTGCCAAAAACGGTGAAAAAAAAACACGTTTTTTTGTGTATTTTCGAAAAATGTCCGCCATTTGGTTATTTCTGCATATATAAAAAAATCGTATGATATGCGCTATAGTCATTAACATACTGAATCTAAAAACGTTTGATTTTTTCGTTTCGGATGATCCATCACCGAGATTTCATCAAGAGCGCAGACCTACAATTTTTTTAGGAAGCTTGTTTAACTGCCATTTCCGTCTATAAATAGTGAATTAAATAGATAAAAACATCTTTCTGAATGCATTTGATAAGTGTATTTATTATGTGTCACAACATTTTATATCAATATCAATAATATAAACCTATAAAAAAAATTCATGAAAATAGCCTTTTTTTAGCGTCTAAAGTGAGAAAACCCCTTAAATCGTACATCCTGTATATACTGGAGAGTGTCTTTGGCGACAGGAGCGTTTATCCTGCCGGCGACGACGTCTTTCCTGTCGTCCTAACTCGATTTTGCGTTCCATCTGAGTCGCGCCTGGAGTCACCCTCGGGCCTCCTCTTGTACGTAGGTGTCGAGCTGCCGGCCACTTCACCCGTCAATAAGGCAATTCCGAACTGCCGAATTGACCCATTGCCACCACACCGTAGAATGGCTCTCGGCGAAGGATTCGAAGCGATATTTCTATCACGGGTGGATTCTCGAGTCTCGCGACAGGAGCGCACACGGTTTGACTCTACTGTAAAAAGAAACAAAGAGAAAGACGATAAAACATTTTTCCATTGGCCACCAGCGGTAGAGAAAACCGAATGAGAAGGTAAAGTGCATCGACTATGGCACACACACACACACACACACACACACCCACAGACACACACACGAACCCACACACACACACACGTACACACACACACACACACACACACACACACGCGCGCACACACGCGCACACAGACACGCGCACGCACACGCACACGCACACGCACACGCACGCACGCACGCACGCACGCACGCGCACGCACGCACGCACACGCACGCACACATGCACCCACGCACGCACGCACACACACACGCACGCACGCACGCACGCACGCACACACACACGCGCATGCACGCGCGCATGCACACGCGCACGCACACGCACACACACACGCACACACACACAACCACACACATGCGCGCGCGCGCGCACGCACACGCACACGCGTACGCACACGCAGACGCACACACACACGCACACACACAACCACAACCACACACACACACACACACACACACACACACACACACACACACACACACACACACACACACACACGCGCGCGCACACACACACACACGCACGCACACACGCACACGCACACGCGCACACGCACGCACGCACACACGCACACGCACACGCGCACACGCACGCACGCACACACGCACGCACGCACACGCACACACACAGGATAATGGACTCCTGGCTCGGATGACAGGGACGTTTTATCATTTTCCGCAGATGGAAACGGTCGGTCGTTCTTTTTTCTTTTTTTTTTTTTTCAAGGGCCATTGAGATAGTTGGCTCCTGGCGAATAATCGGGGATTGCGCGATAAATGCGTCATTGAGGAACGATTTTTTCAGTCGAAGGCTTTTTTATTAATCTTGTTCCATTAAACGCTGACCCTTAAGGAGAGAGCCTGAATTAGAAGGTCCGAAAAATCGTTTTTTTTTTAATTTCGTAAATCGATAGATAAACTATCCAAGAATATATTCACAAATTTACAGAGGCGAATTGTAAATATTTTCGAAGATATAAGGTCAAAAGCAGAGAAGATTTTGATATTCATATTTCCTCCTATTGAAAACTTTGTAGCGCGTTTTCTGCAGTTTTCATTTTCACGATTTTCTCAAATTGGCAGGCGTGATAGCAAAAAAAAAAAAAATAAACGACCTATTGAATTGAACCATAGTTTATTTTCTTCAATATGAAAATATCGTCTGAGTGAATTGAAAAAGTCGTTGAAAAAGTACTTTTAAGGAGGTTGGAGCGATTCAGTTGAGTCAAATGACGGTTTAATAATTTTTTTTCAATGAACGTCAAAAAAATGCACACGAGGTACAGATTTGTTCTTTATGCGATAATTTTTTAGAATATATATAATTAAAGGGCAAAATTATGCATTTTTACATTTTCATTACGGACAGTAGAAAAACTTTTGTGTTACTACTAAGTTGAAAAACCATAACACTGTCGATGATTATTATGAAACAATTACGACAACGAATGTTTTATACAATACACAATGAAATTTTGAGCAATTCATAATTATGCCTATTCATATTTACGTCACGAGATTATTGGCCCGTGGTTTACGATGGGCAAGATGAGAATTTTTTTTTCTAAATGTTCACAAAGATTCAGTTTGCGTTGATCCGTTGTTAGAAATGGTTTATCTTGGTGCTAAATAACAATAAAAATTACATAACCTTTAGTGTGAAAGTCTTGCCCACCTAACCGCACGTTAAATTACATACATTAAACTATTTTTTATCTCTGGTGTTTAGTGGTGAAAAAAGTTCAAAAAATTCGTAAAGACTCAGTATAGTGTAAACAACAACATATATTTTCTTAAATTAAATGTAACCTTGTTAAAGTGTTTTTTTTAAACATTTTTTTTTAAACCTGAGAAAACTTGTATTTTCACGATTTTTTCATCTTTTTCTTAATTCACGCAAAATAAAAATATATTACAATTGAAAATTTCATTGGTTTATTTGGTTCAGTGGAGAATTACGAGCTGCACATTTCCTGCTAATTGGGGACTGCAGTGGCAAGACGCACATTGTGATAAATACCTGATAAATCTGCAGTCATTTATTGTTTCATGGTGAACAGTTTTTTTGTACATTTCAAATATCCATAAATAGATACCTCAATGTTTACTGAGTTCACTGGTTTTTCCACGTCTATTGAAATTGCCGAAAAAAATGATTTTTTGGGCCTTCTAATTCAGGCGCCTGCTTTAAGGGGGGGGGGGTTAAGTTTTTTTTTGTTGGCGTATTTTTATTTTGTCATATGAACGCTTTATGGGCCTGACATCGATGATTCTGTGTAAGTATATGAAAAAAAAACACTCGTTTATTAATGTTTAAGTTTTTATTTTCTTGTGCAGAAATCTTTGAAACTCTCAACCGCGTTTTTCTCACATTTGGCATTTTCAAAGCCGTTGAACTCTCTAGCTCAAAATCTACTGCACCGATCGTTTTGAAATTCTATGCACTCTTTCTACACATAAATTACAAGGTAACGCCGTCGGGCTTTTTAATTTTTTTTATAATTTTAATTTTTTTTACAATAACAACATTTCCGATTTTTTAAATGAAAAATCGGCATTTTGACTTCTTAGTGTCACCAAAAATTAAGAAAATCAATTAAAAATACCTGACAGCGTTACCTTAAGGAACTTATCAACTAATGAAATTTTTTTATTTTTTTCATTCGAGATGATCCAGTGATGAGTCATGCAGTTCACCGCAATGTAAATTTTTTTTAGACGTCTGCGAATATTTACTGTCAATGGCTCATTTCTGCATAATTATTAGTGAACATTTTATAGAATATTCTCCAAATGTCCTTCTATTATATACTAATTGCATAAATAAATATATATTAAATTTCTCGTCAAAAAATTATCGTAAATATCCTTTTTATAGCGAATTAATCTTACCCCCCCCCCCCCCCCAGGTGAATATCGACAATTTCTTCAGGTACCTAGTTGATGGAATAAAAATTCTGTTTAGTGACTTTTATTCTACATATCTTCAAGTAAGTTTACAAATTTGTTCACAACATTTTAGAACTAAATGGTGGCGCTGAAGCTGGATAAAGCGAGTCACCTGACAGTGTCCTGCGGTCAGCGTCATCACATTGCCAAGTCTTTACCAATTGGCACGCTATTTTTTTAAACCTTATAACATTTTACATCGAGCAAAGTTGGGGATTTTTGGCATGCTGGATAATATTGTTTCGAAAAAAAATATCGGCATTTTTTTTATCGAAAACATATTTTTTCCAACATCGATATTTTTCGATTTTCCTACGTACTTCCGTCAAATTACTTTGCATGCTGTATTAAAAAAAAAAACGGTATTTTTTTAATTTAAAAAAGTCCCAAAAACTGTCAAAACTGTTTTTAACTATCTTGACACGTGTTTCGTTTCCTGCGAAAATAAAAAAAATCGTGCACTCAAGGGTTAATACCGATTTTATGTTGGAAATTAATTCGAAGAATGGATTAGCAGCTTAACCAATCGTCTCAATTATGATTATTTTTTGTCCGGGCTATCGATGTACGTTGGGGGTTGAAAATGAGTTAGAGAGAGAGAGAGAGAGAGAGAGAGAGAGAGAGAGAGAGAGAGAGAGAGAGAGAGAGAGAGAGAGAGAGAGGGAGTGAAAGAAAAAGAGGACAACTTCGACTCCAACACCGTGCTCGGTTTCCGTAGGACCGTGATCCTTATCTACCCATAAAACTAATCCTGTGAGCTCTCAGCGCGTGCACGAGAGCGTACGTATAGAGAAAGGGTCTGAGAAAAAATCTCTCCCTCTCTCCTTCTCTCTCTATATATATATATCTATATATTTTATGAGCTGCTTATACGTTTGAGCGGTCACCCCGGCAAATCGAATCCAATTTTCGCGATAAGATCTTTAGTGCTGCCGCAAGTTGGAAGGGTCAGGTGTTGAGCAGCGGCCTGCCCGGCACGTCATTTCGCTTGACCAAACTTTTTTTCATCTTTTTCATTCTTCGTTTTATTTTTTATCATTCGAACTGACTTCTGGAAACGGTGGCCCGGACTGCCTGGACACGCGAGGACATAATTTTTTTTTTATATTACTACGTAGCTGTCTCGTCGATTTATAGAACCACCGTCCCTTGCTGACCCAGCGATCAGTATATATGCGTAGAATCACTTATCGACTGAACGCCGAATTTATAAGGATAAGGGCGAAGGAAAAAATTGAAATTACGATAGGGTGGGGGATAACAAAAATCATAATAAGGTACGACTTCGGTTTGCTCGTAAAAATGAGATTATTTGTCCGTATATCTTTGGATATGTAGACAATTATATGTAGGATATATGTATGTGTGTGTGTGTGTATATATATATATATAGATATATGAATAAACAAATAAGAATTTAAAAAATTCTGCACCATCATTTTTGTTTCTTGAAATTATAGAGCTTTTGTCAACAAATTAAGTACGTATATATATATATATATTAGGGTGGCCCTTGATATGGGTAAAAAAAAATTGATTGCGCCGCCCTCCAAAACAGTTCGAAATAATAAAAAAAATCTACGCGAAGCCCCAGCTATGCCCGTTAAGAGGAACGGGTGCCTGTAAGCATGAACTTAAATTTAAATATCAATTTTTCTTCATGATTGGAGAAATTTCGGTTTTTTAAATCTAGTTTATTTGTCAATTTTTCACCACGATATTTCTGTGGTTTAAATAAATGAATTCGTACTGAACGAACTATTGTCGATATCTTATGTGTACATTTTTTTAATATTATGTTTTTTCCGACCAATTGGATGACTTGTGCGAATAAATAATTTCTTTGTTTTCAATAAAACGAACAAGCTCGCCAAGTATAAAATCCTGCCAAGTTTAAAATGTCCCTATGCATTTTTGCGAAAGTAATTTTCAAATACATTTTTTATCCACAGCACTAGAAGTCTGATCTCAGTGAAATATTAATATGTTTGTATCTCAGCACGCAATAAATATTTCTAACAAAAAAAAAATAAAAACAGTTCTGGCCAATCCGGAAGTTCGATGTGAATGGTTTATCGTGAATTTATATCCTTCGTACTTAATAGATTTTTCTGACAAGATGGAAATTTAAAGTTTGATTTTGATGTGATTCGACAGCAGCTAAATCGAACTATTGGTCCAAAATAATAGGATGGTAAAACTGAATGCTCATCAAATCTAGTATGGAGGACCTTATTGTTTGATCTGTATATTAAATACCAATATACAATAGCTGCGGAAAGTAAAAAAAAATTGACAAATAAACTAGATTTAAAAAATCGAAATTTCTCCAATCATAAAGAAAAATCGATCTTTAAATTTAACTTCATGCTTACAGGCACGCCTTCCTCTTAACGGACATAGCTGGAGCTTCGCGGACATTTTTTTTTTATTATTTGGAACCGTCTTGAAGGGCGGCGCGGTCAATTTTTTTTTTACCCATATCAAGGGCCACCCTAATATATATATATATATATATATATATATATATATATATAGATAAAAAATGAATTAATAAATAAGAAAATAGAAAAAAACCAGCGAAATTATTTTTACTCGTAAATATATTGACCAATTTTTGTCGCACGACACATAAAAAAAGCGTTCTGCTTGGAAAGAGACCCCCTATTTGCTTACCAAAGAAAAACTAGTAGTTAAGATACACGCTGTATATTGTTACGTCCTTGCTCAACTCAAGAGATAATTAATAATTATACCTTTATAAAAAGAATAATAAACGAGCGAAGAATATATTTTAAATTGTCGCGAGACTCGCGGGTTATCGGAGACCCGGGTTATCAGAGTCTTGAGCTACCGAAGTCCCGGACCAATTCCAAAAGGGATCAAGAGTCCCAGAGCCATCAGTATAATTTTCTCGGGCTCACGACAACGTTCGAGCGCCCTCTAACTGATGTCTCCAAGGAGACTTCAGTTGGAAGGTCTTTCGGCATAAAATCTAAAGTTGGTTGAAAATTAATTATTAATAATCGTAAAATATAGTTTTATTATTTGTGAAAACCAAAACCCCGTGAGTGAAGGTTATTTCGGTATTTTCGAAGGTCCTTTCCAAACAACGTCAGGAGTCAACTCCTTAGTCCACAGGACGAGGCACCCTCCGACGGAACAGCGCGGCCCATCAACGTGACAACTCTTTGAAGAATTGAAAGGAAACGAACCACTCCAACGACCTATGATATCATGCCCTTGAAATGATTTTTCACCAAAATACACGTGTAAAAACGGGAAATCGTGATGGTATTGACAATAATAATATCCGAAAAATGTAATTGCATTATTTGTGCCGAAAATGTATTGTAACAAATGTTCGAAGTGATGGGCATTGACCTCGACACATTTTTGAAGACGTCTGATAAATGATTCGTTTGACCTTCGAATAGTTTCTGGTGTGATAGCGGTGCAGGTTATCCAACGGATATCGGATCAACGGTTTTTCAAATGGGAAAATCTTTTTTTTTTAACAGGACGTAGCTGATATGCAGACGAAACCAACGACCTGTGATATCATGACCTTGTAATGATTTTTTTCTAAAAATATTTTGGTGAAAAATCATTTGAAGGTCACAACGTCTCAAGAAAACAAAACATGTTCCCATTTGAAAAACCATTGATGACCTTGAGAACGCAAAAACTATGACCTTCGCAAAAATGAATTTTTCACCACTGTATCAGCCCATCGACATCAATCAAATTACCCCCTGACATTTTTTTTCGTCACTCTAAAGGCAACGGAGATATTTGTGGTGGTCACGTTAAATGGTCCGCCCTGTATATTTGAAATTATTCGATTACGTATATTTTCTACTGTTACACAATCACGCCAATTTATTTAGTCTACAAAAATATAATTACAAAAGAACGAGAGAAATTAACTAATACACTGGGAGTGCCAAATCAATTAAGCCCTTAGGCCACTCGAGAGGCCGAAAAATAGGCTTTTTGGAGACTTTTTTTTCAATAAAACTACAAAATAAATCGAGATTACAAAAAAGGGTGTTTATCATACATATCAGTGACTGTATACAATATTTTTTTTTGAAGCGATTAATTTCAAAATGGCGGCTGTGCAGCGTTTATCACAAAACTGCATTTTTCACGTTGGCCGGAAACGTAACTCATGTCAGATAATTTTCAACCGATTCCCTTGAAATGTTGAATATATAAATAAATGATGAAGTACGTAGGATTTTTTTTACATTGCATAGTTCATTTGTTATTAACAATTATCTGATGATTGTGTATGCACATTTTTGGAAAGTGAAAAATTTACCTAAAAAATCGTCAGATAATTGTTAATAACAAATGAACTATGAAATGTAAAAAAATCCTACGTACTTCCAATGTATTCTTCAAGATATATTCGACATTTCAAGTGAATCGGTTGAAAATTGTCTGAGTTATATTTCTGGCCAACTTAAAAAATGCAGTTTTGAGATAGACGCTGCACAGCCGCCATTTTGAAATTAATTGCTTCAAAAAAATTATTGTATACCGTCACTGATATGTATGATAAACAGCCTTCTTGTAATCTCGATTTATTTTGTACTTTTTCTGAAAAAAAAAAAATCCCAAAATGGCCTATTTTCTCGGCCTCTGGAGTGGCCTAACCCCTTAACGAAGAGGCTCTAACTGAGGATTTAATAGTTCAATACTAAGCAAAATCCAGGTAAGTCGTACGGCTTTGTGTCCAGTGCTTGCAATTAAGGTAATCCTATCTCCAGGCTTCAATAAAAAAAATGCAGTTTTGAGATAAACGCGTTTGAAGTTTTGAGTAGTCTAGCTGCGGACCAGGCGGCCTTGTACTAAAATTCAAAAACCGAGTACTTAGAGATTTTTCCCGGCCATAATCTTTTGGGATATTATTTTTGAGGTCCTAGGGGACCGTCGAAAAGAATTTTTCGAAAATTCCAGAGTGGCCTAACCCCTTAACGCAAACGGTAAAAAATATTCGTTATCGACCACTCTTCATTGGCAGGACAATCGTGATACAGCAGATACAAATGCATTGTCATTGGTCTCATAATTAACAACAAGGTTGACCATACTAGTCTTTGGCATTTTTATGTCCGCTTGTCGTAAATATCTTGGTTGTGTCCATTTTTTTTCAGAGGTAGAATATCTCCAGAGCTGCTTTACTGTCATCGTTTCTTCGCCTCAATGAACAGTACAGAGTACACGCCATATTTAATATTTCCCACTTCAGCCCCTTCGCATTATAGTCGAAACGAGCGGACGGCGAAGAAGAACGATCCGCTTATACAATAACGAGGGTGTAGAAAAACAGCGTGAGAGTGAGAGAGAGAGAGAGAGAGAGAGAGAGTGCTCAACTCGCAACCGCGGAACAGATAAAATGCTTTACGGCGTCGAGGAATTAACCCTTGATTTCCGCGCATTACTCTCTACCCCCCGCCCAACCCCCGAGCTTCACCCACGATAAAGGGGTTGCGCCCGATGCTAGTGGTGGGCCGAAGTTGAGCGGTTTCCGGGGCCTCGAAGGCTCTCTCGACGTTGCTCCTTCATATCTCTCGTCGTCGAGGAGACGTAATGGCCGACCGGGAAGAAGGGCCAGAGTGTCCCATCGCTTTTGCTCGCTTATAACACAATGGACCTCCCTTACAGGCACCCACACAGACATCCACGCTGTAAGAGTACCGTGAGACACGATTTATTTCGGTTCTTTTATTATTTCAAAGAATCCTAATAACGGTTGACTTATGTATCGTATAGGTGTAGGCGCTCTTCACGCGGGCTTCGTGGTCTCTGGATAATAATTCTCTTCAACCAGGCACGCAGAAGTCTTTCACCCTTTACTACTCATCTTTATCAGCAAGATAACACCCTGTGTAAATATTTTTACGTGTTCGTGTGTGTTGATGTACTTAAGCACCCTATTATAAATATGTGCCAAGAAAAGTGGGACAGAACATTGTAGATTTCTCATTGGGACAGATTCAGCTTTCAGGTGAATGGAATGCGGATCTTTTGGATGATGTCAATTAACGGATAACGAATTTGTGGCGGAACAGTTTGATTCAGAAGTTGTCTGCTCGAGATTCGTAGCTTCGGGGGCGTTGAGCATCAGTTTGGATTCTTCGTTGAACGTTTTCAGGGTAGGCGGTGTCCCTAACACGTCGCGGAAACGTCGGGACAGAACGGGAGGTAACGATGTTTAGTGATGAATTTGAGATGGTGCTCAATATGCATAATCGGCATTGACTTGCCTCCGGGACAACACATTCGCCAGAGATGCCCAACTTAGGACTTAGGATGATGCTCAATATGAATCATCTTCGTTGACACTTCTTCCGGACGGCACAGTTGTCAAAGATGTCCAGCTCAGGACTTAGGACAGCTCAATATGTATGATCTACCTTGACACTTCGTCAGGACCGTACGGAATGACATTCCCAAGCTCCTTGCTCCCCGTTAACCCCTTCCACATCCGAATAACATTTGGGACACCCCGAAGTGTCTGATTCTCACCAAAGTACAAATGGAAAGAAGGACAAGCCGCGAAGTTTACCTGAAATACTTTCAGCACCCGAAACGCTTGATGGTAAATCTAGCAATCCACTTGGCCCTGCAGGCCCATCAGCGTCGTCCATCATGTTTGCTAGATTCTGATAAAGTTTCTTGTCTTCCATCAGCCAGTGATTTCTACTCGCCAATGTTGCAAATTCCCTCTGCCTAGGCCAATCACTCGAAGGTAACGCCTGCAGATTCGCCTGTGACAGCTGAAGACATAGGCCCTGGCGAACTCATCAGCTACTGCACTTCGCCAGACGGATTCAAAAGGACACCTTGCGTTTCTCACCGCGGCGCGTGACAGCTCTCAGGGTATCACAACTTTCATTTACAGTAGATCAGGGAAACGTGGCGGGTTGATGGTGATGGTGAGATGAGCGGAACCAAGGATAGACCGGTTGGTGTGTTTCGCGGTATCAATATTCATCAGGCTCCTATGTTCGAGGCACGGCAAATTCGTGGATTAGCCGGAAACTTCGCGCGGGCGACACCCTATGTACCTACGGCGTTCCATATATGTATCGTCATAGACCCTGCTCGTGTATGGCAACCGGCGTGTTAGGTGCCCGGAGCCTACGTTTCAACGCTGACCCCGATCTCGTCCTACGAAAGCGCATACGACGATGGAGAGGCGAATGAACGGGGTGGGCCCTCTCCCTACTGGATTCTAATCCGGGACGGCGTGACGTCATATTGCATAACAATTAATCAACGGGCGATAACAGCTAGCGCGAAACCACGAGTAACAGAGCTTTCTCTCCCTCCCTCTCGCCCTACCTCACTCTTCGTTGTTCCACCGTTGGCTATGGCTTTGGCCCGCATACCCACACATGTCTGTATACAGCATAGCATAGCGAAACCGACGTCGGTTACCACGCGCGCCCATCGCGACGCGACAGAGTGGGTAGTCCTGATAATCATTTCACCGGGCAGCTTAAAGTGCCACTAGTTAACGCTAAGCCGATTTAAAAGCGATTTCATATCCGGAATATTATACCTCGCCGAGAGCTCACCCGGGCTCTCGCGAGCCCCGTGAGGTGTTCCAACAATGCTCCAACGCCTGAATTTTTTACACGGCAACATTCGGGCCCACCTTGAATATCTTTCCCGGCTTAGAGGAATGCATCACGGAGATGCTGTCTTCCTCGAAGGCTCCTCCGAAGCCGCTTTGATGAATGAGATGGAGGTCGCAAGTACGGCCAGATTCACCGAGAGCTTCTCAGTGAATCTGTCTGTCTGGTTAATGATCATGCTGATCGTTGAACGATTGCTCGGTGGCTGCAATGTGCTGAGGTCGATTGGCAAATCTCGCGACGGTGTGTTTGACTCGCAATAGTAAAGATGGTGGAACTTTCAGCATGCAGCTTATTCTGGCTGTAAATGAGGAAACTTTACAAATCTTCTTGATAATCTGTAAAGATTCAAGTCTTCGGTAATGAACTGAGCCAGCAGCGAGCTGGAAGATCCATGAAGTGCATCATGGATCTTCCAGCTCTCAGCTTGTTTTACCTATGCAAGCGGAAACTCTGCCAATCGTCTTGCCAATCTGTAAAGATTCAAATTTTCAGCAATCTACCAGGCCATATAACAGTTTAATCCATGATAAAGATCATGGATCTTCCAGCTCGAAGCTAGTTCTGCGTATGCATGAGGAAACTTTACAAAACGTCTTGCCAACCTGTAAAGATCCAAGTCTTCAGCAATCGACCGAGCCAGATGACAGGTTGATCCATGATGAAGATCATGGATCCTCCAGCTCACAACGAGTTCTCCCTATGCATAAGGATACTCTAGAAATGATCTTGCCCATCTGTAAAGAACTAAGTCTTCAGCAATCGACCGAGACAGATGACAGGTCGATCCACGATGAAGTTCATGGATCCTCCAGCTCTCAACTAGTTCTGCCTATGTATGAGGAAACTTTGGAAATCATTCTGCGAATCTGTAAAGATCCAAATCTTCAGCAATCCATCGGGCAGGCATATAGGTTCGTTCGCAATGATGCAGCGGATTAAAATGCACGGAACTTCCTTGCTACAATTGAATGAACGTTGCCAATTATCATTCCAATCCATCAGGACCACCCTGTCCCTTCGTACGCAGTACACGTACCCCCTTGAGTACATCAACCACACACATTCGTGAGCAATTTGTGATTTGGGTCGAATTTGCGACTTAATCCTGTGTTCTCTTGGTCCTCTGGTGTTCCCGTGATGTGTTCCCGACGAGTAATGTGGAGAGTGCGGGTGTCGAGTAGTTTATTAGGCACCATAGAGGATTTCTCTCGCTGCTTTATGTTCGCAAAATCCGCTTTGCTCTCTCTCTCTCTCTCACACACACACACACACACACACACACACACACACACACACACACACACACACACACACACACACACACACACACACACACACACACACACACACACACACACACACACACACACACACACACACACACACACACACACACACACTCACTGTTGTTCCACGGACAAACTGAAGATTCAATGCATTCTGATGATGGAAGGATTTCCGATTTTTTTTTACAGGGGTGGTGAAGGTGGTCATGCCGGCAGAAGGGGGTTGGAAGTAGACAGAGTGACAACGAGGAAGAAAGAGATGGCGAGGACGCGTGAAGGGCGAGACGTAACAGCCCTGCGCGTTAAGCACAGCCTGCATCCCCCAAACGTGCCACTAATAAGCGGTGGCACCAGCCACATGCTAATGCATAATGCCGATCAAACAACTGTTTAAGCAGGCCCGAGTTAAGTGCGCCCATTCTTTTGCCTACCCCTCCTGCTTATTCGCTCTACCCTTGTTGCTCTTTGTCCTTGTCTCTTGTACCCCCAGTTTGACCGTACTGTGTATACGCCGACGGGAAGGGCGGTGGCAATGTTATTGTCCATCGCTACAGCAGTTGCTAGTGCAGCACTCCCTTCCTCTCCCTTTCTTTTTTAAAAATTATAAGTCTTTCTGCACCATCTTCAGCTATCTATGGAACGCGTGAGACCCTCGTAAGGGCCTGCAAAAACCGCTTTACTATCAAGCGCGTCTTAACCCGGAAACTGCTAGACGAACTACATGACCAAACGCGTCAGTGAGCTATTTCCAACGGAGGTTTAGTTGATTATTTTACTTTTATTATTATTATTATTATTTTATTGTCAGTACTAGTTTTAGTGATATTAGTATTAGTACTGTTATTTTTTGTATAGTTTATGTAGTAAGTAGTTTGTAGTGACTTACGGTCAGGTGTACTGTTATTACATTTAAGCCTAGCACTCCAGTGCCTATGCCGTTGTATCCTCATGTGCGCCGTACTCATAGGGAGCAGTTCCTCCAGAGTACGAAATAAATAAGAAAGTGACCAAACAAACGCATATAAAATCACTGGAATCTTGATGAAAACAATTTTTTGAACACGGAATCGCTAGGCAAGATTCCAATGTGCTTCCACTCTCACTCAACAGAAATGTCTCTCAGATTAATCGAAAAGTGTCTCCGGATCAGGTGAATTTCCATTCCTCAATTAACGCCAAGCTGAACACCCCAATCAACAACCCTCCGCAGAAGAAAGAGCGCAACGTCTGCATACAGAGCCTTCCCTTTTCAGGATTGAAGCTTGGATGCCGGGGAACCATAGTCTTCCAACAATCTGTGCTTTGGTGATGAGCCTGGAACCTCTCACTCTGTCACCCGACGATATGTGCACCGGGGGTTCGAGGGGCCAGGTCAATAATTCTTCGTCGATGCGGTAAGCGTATATATCCCATTTTCGTGGCTCGCTGATTGAGGACAGATGCACACGAGAAAAGGGGAAGTGCAGTGGTGCACAGTATGTGGATATGAGGGTACCACCGAGTCGCACAATGACCCGGTACGACAATGCGACGAAGCACTGGCTCTCTCGCCTAGGCCGCCGCCACTACAACCATACCACTACTGTACCAGGCTCTTCGTGCACGAGGACATGTGTATATACCGGGTGGTCCGTTAACTATCGGCACCGCTCATAACTTTGAAACTATCGGTGTCAGAAAAATTCTGCCTCCCAGAAGTTGCGTTGTCCTGGTGAGATCGTCAGTTGGTGATAACGCTTTTTTTTCGTAGGCGGAGGTGCTTCCAAGAAACGAAGGTCACCTTAGTTTTTTTTTTAAATGGAACGCTTTATTTTTGTATCTACCATCTGATAGCAGCTGTTGAGTCAAACATAATGATCTACACGCGGTTACTCAAGGTCATTTGAGTCGCTTGTGTTTATAAAAGGTGTTTGAAGTTATAAGTCGGCGACAGAAAGACTGCAGTGATCCCTTTATACCGATGATCATCACTTCGATGACCTTTCGAACATCTTTTGTGAACGAAAGCAACTCAAATGACCTTGAATGAACTTGTGTTATAGGTAATTGTATTCGCCTCAATGGCCGCTGTCAGATGGTAGACACAAAACGCAGCATTCCATTGAAAAAAGAAAGGTGACCTTCGTATCATGGCAGCAACTCCATCTACAACAAAAATCATGACCATCCGTTGAAGGTGCTCCACTGGACCACCCGGTATATCCACCCATCCTCCCGTTCCATCTCTTTCGCTCTCTCAGTCTCTCTTTTTCTCTCTCTCTCATCTTTCGCGTATCTCATTCATCCCTTGTTACTCCACGGGGTACGAACCCTGCTTCGATCTCGTCGTTCCAGAATCATTCGGCTATGACAAAGAGCTATGTTCGCGCTGCCGCAAATATCCTGTAAGTGTGCAGATAGCACGGACGGCTATACACTCACCAATGGGACAAACGTGTTACGGAAGAGACACAGCAGGTCGATTGCGTTCGGAAGAATGATCCACCAGAAAATGAAATATGCTGCAGCAGCTTTCTGACATATGCCTGATCGTGAGTTAATGGATGGAGGCGAGAGAAAAACAGTCGTACGATTGAAAACTGATTCATCCTGACACTAGTGGATGCCCAGTTGGTGCGCGGCTGCAGCGATCTTCCACGCCAAGCGGCATTGGTCTGGGCCAATAGTTGGATCGGTGACCGCTCAGAAGCGCAATAGCTTTTGAGTGTCGACTATTTAGCGGGATGTAGTTTTACCGAGTGTTTGGTGGTAATGCAACAGGAACTCAGTGAAACTACAGCCGGTTGTGGAGACAGGTTTTGAAGGTTCCATAGTCAACTGAGGGAGTACCTTTCTCGGTCCGTCCGTCCAACTGTCACAGCATCACAGTTTCTGCATTTTCAGACCTACATGCATGAAATATTGCACGGAGATGCTTCAGATGAGAATCTCAATTAGTATGCAACAAAATGGTCAGAAACATTTGTTTACGAGTTTTACCCCATGTGTGAAATAGGGGCGAATTTTTTTTCCGCATACTCGACGTGTATGGGTTCATTGGACAGGTCTTTGAGAATGTATTTAAGGCTCCATTTACCATTTTTCATTTTTGAGCCTCGTCAATAAAATATCAAGGCTTAAGGGGTTATGCCTAGTTGTAAAAGTCGAAAAATCACTTTTTCAAAAACCAATATATTTTTGCAGTATATCATCTTATAAATGTTCCCTGAAAATTTCAAGGTGATCGGATCAAAATTTACAGTTTTACAGGCTGTTGTGTTGACGCTCTTCGGAACGCTCGGAGCGTTGTTCGAAACTTTACGCCTTTTTCTCGAAAAATACGATTGAAAAATCGATGCGCGAAAATCCCAAAAACTACTGCATCGATCCTTCTGAAATTTTTAGGCTATTTTCTAAATGTAAAAATATAGTATTTGATCCGAGGATTTTTTTTCCCATGTATACTTTCGATTTGATGAACGAAACATGTCGATTTTTTCACAAAAATCTGGACTCTCACTTAGAACACGCGCCATTTTCTTTTAATTTCATATTTCAGAAATTCCTTAGATCATTCATAGAATAAACTAATGTATCGATGAAATCTGTTTGATATTTTTATCTTAGGTAATTTGATTCAGAAAGACATTGCTAACCGCAAAAAAACTTTTTCGAGCGGTGCTTCATGGACATCGGTTGTAAGTCGATGATACTTAAATATTTTACAAAAAAAAAATACAGAGTGTTCTGCAAATCGTACACTTTCCAATATTTATGATCTTGATAAATTCATAATTACGATTATCGAAAAAAATCCCAATAACGAACTGTTTTCGACTGTTACAACTAGGCATAATCCGTTTAAAAGGGGGGTCTTTTTAGTATGTAAGGTATTTTTTGGCATTTTTTTTCAATTTTGTCATATGAATGCTTTATGGGCCTGGCATCGGTGATTTTGTGTAAGTATATGTAAAAAACAGTCGTTTATTGATGTTTAATTTTTTATTTTCTAATGTAAAAATCCTTGACACTTTTAAACGCGTTTTTCTCACACTTAGAATTTTGAAAGTCGGTGAACTCTCTAGCTCAAAATCTACTGCACCAAACCTTTTGAAATTTCACACACTTTGTCTACACATAAATTACGAGGTAACGCAGTCGAGTTTTTTTATATTTTTTATCATTTATTTTACTATAACAAAGTTTTCGATTTTTAAATGAAAAATCGGTATTTTGACTTCTAAGTGTAAACAAAAATAAAAAAATCAATTAAAAAATCCGATAGCGTTACGTTAAGGAACTTATCAACTGATTAAATATTTTTAGTTTTTTTTTTATTCCAGATGATCCAGTGATGAGTTATGCGGTTCACCGCAATGTAAATTTTTTTTGATGCGTCTGCGAAGATTTGCTGTCAATGGCTCATTTCTGCTTAATTATTAATTAACATTTTACAAAATATTCTTCGAATGTCCTTTTATCGATACTAATTTCACAAATATATACAGTCAAAAAAAATTATCGTGAATTTGTTTTTTTATAGCGGATTAACCTTACCCCCACCCCCCCTTAAGCCATGAGCAGAATATCTAGATCTGTAATTTAAAAAAATATCATTTAGAAATTCTCAAAAAATTCTAGATCATTGCAATTGATTGGAACTTTCGATTAAAATAATTCCGGTCGAGTGACGTTGACGAAGTCAGGAGATATGGACAACCACGTTATCGCTATGTTGACTTCATGATGACTCCATAACAGGACTGCACAAATAGCTGTGTCGCTTATTGATTGCGGTCTTGTTGATGAACTATCATACGTCCCACGAACGGTCTCTTTATCCCGTCTGTAGCCCTAGAGTATCATGACTGCGGAGTATTAAGGAGCCTTCACATTTTAGACACTAAAAAAGGCTATTTTTATGAATTTTTTGATAGGTTTATATTATACATATTGATATAAAAGTTGTTACACTTAATAAATACACTTTAAAAAAATGTATTCAAGGCCATATTTATAAACGAAAATGGTAGATAAAAAATGTCCTAAAACAATTGCAAGTCTGCACTGTTGATGAAATCTCGGAGATGAATCATCCGAAACCAAAAAATCAAACGGTTTCAGATTCAGTATGTTAATGGCTATATCGCATATCATATGATTTTTTATTTATGCAAAAATAACAAAATGGCGGACATTTTTCGAAAAAAAAACAGAAAAACATGTTTTTCACCGTTTTCGTAAAAAAAAAGAGTAAATATAATTTTTTTTAATCCTTGATATGCGCTATACCTATAATTGTAAAGAATATGTGAATAACATTTCATAAGGATCGGTTCAGTAGTTTCGAGAAAGACGCGTTTAAAGTTTGTTTGGGTTACATAAATGCATTAAACATTTTTTAAATGTATTTCGTAAGTGTATTTATTAAGTGAAAAAATTTTGATATCAATATCTATAATACAAACGTATAAAAAAATCATGAAAAAAGCCTTTTTTAGCGTCTAAAGTGAGAAGACCCCTTAAATGATTTAGTGTGCAATAAATGATTGTGGCATGCACGATAATGGTGACTACATATTGGCTTAACATTGATTGCTCAAATGATTGCGCAAACATATGACTGGGGAGTCCTACATTATGGTTGTTCCTACTCGCGCTTGCCCCCCCCACCCTCCGTGCAATCACGACACAGTGTCTCATTATCGTCTGTTATCGCGAATTTTTTTTTAGGAAATGCGTGCAGTTTTTAACCTTTTTTTCATAGTAAACGGTATCATTTAAAGTATCTTTGATAATTTTCGTATTGGGAAATATTTATAAACGACGGAGATATAGTAAATTGCACAGACCGCTGTGCAAAAAAGGTCCTTCGCGGTGACCACTCCTGCTCGGGAACAAATCATCTGAAATATAAAAAACAAATGAATTTATTTTTTGTACCGTATTATATATAAAAAAAAACTATGCATAAAAAAATCCTGCGATTAAGGAATGCATTTTGATATATAAAAATGCATTCCTTAATCGCAGGATTTTTGTATACAAAAAGTTTTTTGTATACGAAAAACTTTTTTGTATATTACACTTTACTGTTTACAAAAAACACACTTTTTTTGTATACACTTTACTGTATACAAAAAACTTTTTTGTATACAAAAAAGTCTGTGAAATTTGAAGCAGATCGGTTTAGTTGTTTTTGCGATATTTTAGTCACTTATTCCGAAAGAGTTATTCCAAGAAAAACTCGTTTAAAATTTTTGCCTGTAATGATAAAGCGGTAAGCGGACCTGCCTGTAAACGCTCATAACTCCTCAAATTTTCGGCGGAGCGAGTTGAAATTTTCAGAGAATACTTTTCATAGAATACTTTTCATAACCTATCCGTCGAAAACCCGTCGAAAACGAAAAAACGATTTTTTCAAAAATTCCAATTAGGTGTAACCCCTTAATGAATTAGAAACAATGGTAGAAATGAGAGCCGCTTGATTTATTCATTTCGTACAAACATTGAGAGCACCCCCACACGTGCTCCCGTGCCTGTCAATCCGCGCCACCTACAAATATTCGTTTCCAACAAAATCTGTTTCTCTCGGGTGATCGCTCGAAATCCTAATTAAACGGCAGATTCGAATGCCGTGTGCTACGATGAATCCCTTCCGTACGTACAAGCTTAATCCCGACGAAACGCCGATAATATCGATCGGATTGGCGCCCCGTTATATACGCCGATGGAGTTAATTAAATTAAAATACTGGTATAATAGCTCGCCAGATGGCCCAGCCAGAAATACAACCTGGCGGTGAGAAGGGGCGAGGAGAGGGTTCGGGGGATTGGGCTCGCGCGCGAAGAGGAGGGGTGGATTCAATCTCTGATACAGCATGTACGTACCCCCCCGTATATAATACGTAACTCGTTTAGCCTCGCAGGTTCGGCAAAAAAGCGAGGGGTGCCTACCATTCCGTGCTGCCTATACACACGAGAAACCTTGTTGCCCGTGTCCTTTCATCGTTCCATTCCAGCCTGGCCAAAGTATTTAAGGACCTTCCGCGACGTTGCTTTCGATCCACCCCTTCGGACCTTTCCGCTGATCTACTTACGACACGGAACATTTCAAGACATCCCCAGCGATGATTATCGACAGAATTGAAGTTTTTAATTCACGCGCAAGTTTGGAGGACGTTGTGTTGTCGATTGAATTGACATAGTGTGATACCATGTCGCAATCAATCGTTTTCTTTTTATTTCACAAGTGTTCGTTTATCATTTTTGGTCGTTTGTTTATCGAGGTTATGTAACAGCTGATGGGCGGTTGGAGGTCGCGAATTGATGACGCTGCAGTGTCATCGATATTTTTTATTCAGGCGTTACCCCCACTTGTAGCGCAAAAAAGGCCTTTTTCATGAATTTTTTAAAAGAAAACTACAAAACTTTTTTAATCGATCAATATACCATCTTAAAGAACACATCTTGAAGAACTTTCAGTAATTTTTTTTATTGAAAAATATTACATTGTTTAGTGGCAAATGGCCGTCAATGAAATAATGTTTTTATATACACGGTTTGCGGTGACCAACATTGCGGCGAAGTAGATCATCTGAAAAAAAAATGCGGATGGATTTAGTGAAATATAAGTATAAACTAGTCTTTAGTCGAAGGATTTTAAAAAATATTCATTTTTCACAAAATGGCGGACAGTCAAAGTTAATGGTTCGATTTTAACGAAAAAAAACGGCCGTTTTTTGGCTATAAAACGGCCATTTTTTTCGAAAAAAAAATCGAACGATTAAAGACTACATTTTTATGTATTAAATAAGCCTGCAAAATTTCAAGAAGATCGGTTCATTAGTGTTCGAGTGATCTTGGTCATCGACTTCAGAAATGCCATTTTGAAAAAAACGTGTTTAAAGTTTCAATTTCCGGTCGTTTACACAACGGATTTTTCTCTTTCAACGCTCATATCTCAGTCAATTTTGTTCGGATCGACTTGAATTTTTCAGGACATATTCTCAGATACTTAAACTTCAAAAAAATGCAATAAAAAAAATCGATTTTTTCAAAATCGCAAGTGGGGGTAACCCCTTAAGGTAGTATGCCCAGTAATCGTCACCTTAAGGCCTTAGGCCACTTCAACGGATATAAAATCATGTGCGAATTTTACAATTTTTTTCGTATGAAAAAGCGATTCACTCATAAAATTAATTACACATCTATTTCGTATGAATATCAAGCTGTTAGAAAAAATATATATTTTTCTATGTACCAAACGACCGACTACTCGAAACAGCTTATTTCCCATTGGCGTGACAAACAACTTCAACAATTTTCACTCGAATTACTTGAAATTTAAAAGTTACGTTCCTAATTGCATTTCGCCGAGAAGAACGTACGGAATTTCTGATTAATCGAAAACTTTTCATTTTATGAGTAGTTTATGGAGCAGTGATAACGAAATTTTTCACGAAAAATTCATTTCTTAAGTTCAAATACCTACAACTTTTGAATAAAACGTTGTTTTTTTTTAAATTCCGTACGTACTTCTCTAGGTATTCTTATGTAGATTAACGAGAATATTTGCTTTTTATCCTAGGTAAAAACTGTGGATGCTGAATGTCACGCTGTGGAGTGCCTAAAAAAAAAGATAACAAAAGAAAATTTTAGTAGTCGGCCATTTTGTACATCGAAAAAAAATATGTACACGAACAGTTTCATATTCATATTAAATAGATGTGTAGTTAATTTTATGAGTGAATCACTTTTTCATACGAAAAAAAATTGTTAAATTCACACTTGATGTTATACCCCTTAACAGTCAAGTGCTAGCGATTTTTTTCGATGAATCGAAAATTGTAAAAAAATATCACTTTTGAGATGAAAATTATAGTCGAAAAAACGAACTTTTTTTCAAACTCGTCGCTATTTTTCTTTGAATTATTTTTTAATTCCTCCCGTACTTGACTGCTAAAAATAATATAAATAACGAATATATTTTACTCTTAGTTCCGGGACTAAATTTACGAACGTTCTACTGCGTGCCGCGGAGAGGGTTGGCTGAAAAACAGTAGTGCTATAATGACTTGTGCGCCGCCATTTTGTATACTTTTGACAGATAATTTTTTTTACATACTTCAATATGCTCCTTGTAAAACCTAAAAGATCTTTTGACCATGTCCTTTATTGATTTCTTTAAAAAAATCCAAAGAAAGCGGTCGAAAATGGGCCGTTACAGTGGTACCCTCCCTTAAGGAAACATTTTACATAAAAAAATCAAGTACCTGGGGTGCTATTATAGGTACCTAATGAGTCTTATAATTGTCATCGAGATCAAAATCAACTTGATCAACATTACAATCAACTTTAGGAACATTATAATTAACTTGAACAACAAATTGTTGTTCAAGTTTATTCCCAGCACTCGCCGCCCGCCACAGAAGGTCAAGCGGGCTTGCCACACACATTTAAAACGTATTTTGGCGCTCTGTCAAAGTTACCCTGAATGTCAAAGTAGCCCCCGTTTTACGGCACCTCCCGGACGCTAGTATATCACATATCTCCACGAACGACTGATTCTTATCTTAAAATACTAATTTAATGTGTAAACATGACGATCACTACGACCCTGACGACCACTGGGCCAATCACCTTACCCATTTACTCGTGGCAACGCCAACACCACGGTTATTTACACTCATTCGACGGCCGGGAGGGGGGAGGGGGTGTCTGCAACCACAATTTAGCATTTCGTAAGCCCACGGCAGGTCGTTAGCGACGTTGTAGCAGCATATGCGCCGAGCAGCCTCCATATGGGGCATCATGGCCCGAAATCCATCTAGCCCCCGAAAGCGAAAGGGGGGGCAGAATGGCAAGTGTGCTCGGCTCGGAAGATCGATACGATTGGGGAGAGGAGTCCATTATTCTCGAAATCATCCGCTTTTCCTGCTTAACTGTGGTTTCGCATCGAGGAAATCCCCGATTGACCTCTGTTATGTCAATACTCCCGGTACCAACCAACCTATCTTTCAGTCTTGGTACCTGGAAGATACAGGTTACTGCCTCGTCCGAAGTTTCTGATAGATCGGGAGCAGACAGCCTACAACGAGAATTGAAGGATGTTTGCCATCCCAGAGGAGATCATTTCAACGTTGATGAAGTAACAACCAGATTGGAATTGGATGTTTAGTGGAAACCCACGAATTTAGACAGGTGCACAACGAGGCCTGCCACCTTCGAACAACCCATAATGGGGATCTTTCCACCTCACTAGCTGAATATAGTCTCAAACAGCAGCGAGGTTTGTGGTCAATGGCGTCTTTAAATGCGACCATATGATACGGAGGGTTGACAAAAACCTGATCGATGATATACACCACAGTGTGCGTACATTGTCACTGTGCGCACACGCAGAAACGACCTTCGTACACCAGCACCGTCACCAGAATCGAGTCACTGCGAAGCGCTGTATCAGCAAGTGCAAGGTACATGCACCATACGCGCTTTAGTAAGTGGCAGGGGTGAACGAGCAAGAGAGAGAGAGAGAGAGAGAGAGAGAGAGAGAGAGATCGGGGCGTAAAGAAAGAAACACATAGACCTCATGGAGTGTCCATGGGCAGTGAGCAGGTTGACTAGCTTTGTTCATGGTCGATGATGACGATGGGGTCGAGCTTTGGCACAGATGGGCCGCTAATCTCATTGAAAACTCATGAGGACTCTCGGGGGGCCGTGCTAGTTCAGCTACAGGCTATATAACCGACGGAGAAAGAACCCCGAGAGCTCTACCGCTAAGATCCTCTCCGGGCATGGGTACTTCCCATAGGGGCCAAGCACCGTGCCAACTACCATATGTCCTACGTATATGCATACACATATCCTGCATGTTATTCCCCCGGTTCCCTCCTACCCAAAATGGATATATATTCACCAAAGTTCTGTTGCCCCTCTGCCGCTCTTGTATACCCCGCTTGTGCCACACTTGACACAGCCCGACCGCTTTTTCACGGCAAAGTAACCAGTCGGAAAACGGGTAGACCTACACCTCAGCTTGCCAAAAACTCTGCTGAACTAGTTGTCCAGTCGTTTGGAACGGAATTGACAGAGGGGATTTGAACGTTTGGTCCGGTGAAACAAGGAGGGTCCAGCATGGCACGCGCCCCAAACATTACCCGGATTCTCTATAATTACCGGCATAATAACAGGAGGCTCTGGGTTGCGTATCCATATTTAAGTCCGTTATACAGGGATGAAGGCTCTCGCCGTTAAGATCACCGTAGCATAACTTCGTCGCGAGTTGTGTGGCCTACAAGCAGAGGGAGAGAGAGTATCCTCATGCATATTCCTGTCCCGTTTAGTGAAGATCGCTGTGGCAGGAGCTGAGCTGAGGGGAATGCGTTGGACGGAGATGGCACCGGGAAGAATGCAGGGAAAGAGACGCAGAGTCGGAGTGTTGAAAGGGGAGGCAAAGCACGGTGGAGGGGTGCACGCGAACAACCGGGCATACGGGGTTGCTTTACGAGCGGACAACTAAGGTATGCTCTTTGTATACGCTCTGCCCTGTTTCATCTCTCCACCCCCACATAGTGTACGTATACGCGGGCTTACCTACGAGATAAAGAGGAAGGAAGAAAGCACCGCATGTAGCCGGGGATTCTGTAGCCACCGCTGCCTTTCCCACTCCGACCCAGAGGATCTTCTTCCTCGCAATCCCTCGACCACCTTCAACCCCTGCAACAGGGCTCTTCGTAACGTGACCGTTTCTGTAACGGCCGACGGATTTTACGTTCCAGGATCTCCGGACCGCATCCACCGTGACCGCTCTCCGTTCTGATTCCCCGCGCCTCTTGGTGGAATTCAACCTCTGATAGCCAACGACCCTGTCCCCGGAAGGACCCAAGACCGCTCCTGTTTTCTCTGCGGTAACTCTTCTGGGAAGTGCCCTCGAACCGAAGGGCAACATATAAGTTTAGCTTTACTTTGTTTACCCGCGGATTTTACGGGACGGTAAAAGGATACGTGTACCTTTAGCAGTCGAGCTTTTGGGCTCGTTTGGAGTTGTGGAACGACCGCTGGTCGATTATACCACGAACCACGCACTTGCTGCAGATCTTGTCCAATTTTGGGGGCTTTTGGTGTCTAGAATCCATCATGGTAGACCAAAACCCCAGTCCCAGGATGAAAGGCAAATAGAGACGATGTCATCGGAGGCTCCGAGGATGAACTCATTCACCGCGAGAAGTCTCCATCATATTTGGGGGATCGTCAAAGAGTTGGCTGATAAGCCACACGGACCAGGGGATGGAAAGGTCCCACAGCAGGGGTTGCGTGTGTTTGCAAGCTCGTGAACATGTAAGATAGGGTCTGCAGGACCTACCGATCGTCATGGATACAGCGAAACCCGATACCGCACACCGTATGTTCGTGGCATTAATTCAAATATGCTCGGTGGCTGTGACGCGATCAATGGCGACTGCTGGCGTTGGACTTGTGGGTGGTGAGCATCTCTGTGCATCTCTGTATATACGAATACGTAGAGGCAACACTCCTGGGAACATTGATCGCAAGGCTCTGTGATCAACTAACATATGGAGAGTGAATTACTACAGTGGGGCTGTCCTAGACATTCAATGAGCTTTGACTTTGCGATGTTTCAAGTCTCCACCCTGAAGATGATGATGACATTGCTAAATCAACCGTATCGACGCGTACTGGCAATCTAGATTGGGTTATTCCTGAACGACTTATGAGCAAAGAATTATTGGGGAACTCACTTTGATGCAGGCACAGTTCTAATCGGACCTGGCTGAACCAGTTTAAATAACAGTACTTGGTATCGAAGATCACAGGTGTTGGAAATCTTCCATCAGAGTCGAATATGTCGAGAGCTCGACATCGGGAATCGAACAAATTACCAACGAAGGAGAGAGGAGAGACGGACTTAATCCAGCCGCGTCTATGTCTCCAGGGAATACCGGAAGAAAGAATCAAAGTCACATCTGCGAGAAACGCCGGGAGAGCGTCTAGATGGTCCCCGGTCGATTCACGTTAAGATTGATGACGCGACATTCTTTCTCTTGGCTTGCGCTTTTTCCTACTTGCTCGCATACGAAACAGATGAGAGAGGGAAAAAGATTCGTTTCTCCTGAAACGCCTGGAAAGTGAGGCGCAAACAACTGCAAATAAGGAAAGAGGGAGTGAAAGAGAGCGGGTGACCTGATCGCCTTCGTGTCAGCTCCGGACAGGATAACTGGAAAACTCCCAGTTGTAGTCAAGTCCTGAAGCGTGTCGTGCTGTATCCGGATGAGAGTTTCGTGGAGGTTGACATCGGGATGAGCCCCCGCTTCCAATCAATCGCTTCCTTGCCACTTCTGCCGAATATTAATCTTTGTCTTAAGCGGGTTTAACGAAGAGAGTAATAACAAATTGATAATAACGACGGGCGTGATTTCTGACCAAAAAACTATTCCATGTCTTAATAATTCGCGTAGCTGTGCCATGTATTCCTATATCTAAATTAGTCTTGATGTTTCTAATGTCTAGATGTCTTGATATTTCTAGATGTAACTGTGCCGTGTCTTCATATTTCTAGATGTGACTGTGCCATGTCTAAATATTTCTAGATATGACTCTGCCATGTCTTCATATTTCTTGACATCATTTTGCATGTCTTTATATTTCTAGATACGACTGTGCCATCTCTTCATATTACTAGACTTGCCACTATAACTGATCTACCATGTCTTTATATTTCTAAATATAAGTATGACTGTTCCACATCTTCATATTTATAATTACTACTCTCCCATTTCTCTATATTTCTCGATACATCTGTATCATACCTAAAAATACAACAATCTCTTCCACCACAGTTCGCCGATAAATAGGTCCCCGTCAAATATCAACACAGCAGTCTTGTGTCTCGATACCGGTGGCTGCACCGTTCCCCCGAATAATCGAAGGACGATGTTGACGCTGTCATCGCGAATATGCGGAGTGATAACATCCCCGGAATACTTTGGAATTGTTGGTAGCTTC
The DNA here is from genome assembly GCA_964007375.1 of Ophion obscuratus. Lineage (NCBI taxonomy): Eukaryota > Metazoa > Arthropoda > Insecta > Hymenoptera > Ichneumonidae > Ophion > Ophion obscuratus. The sequence goes on from OZ023312.1 coordinate 5,122,903, forward strand.
GTAAAAAAAGGACGTAGGACAGGAGAGTGCTTGAAACCAAACCGAGAGAAAGAACGATCGAAAGATCGGTCCAAGGTCTCGTCGTGGATCATTCGCCCGGAGAGCGACTGCTCGACGTTTCTCAGTGGTGTGCGGTAACCTCGGTGTGTCCTTTCTTCGCGAATGGAAAAGGTCTCTTTCCGTTACGCGTCGGCCAGCACAAGGATGAGATAGGCGATGAAGACTATAGAAGCGAGAAAGTAGAAGAGTACAAAACTTACGGGCGCTTGGTGAAGAGGGCGGGAGGAACACGAGGGTGGCTAGGGGGAACCGCAGTATACTTTCGTCGAGGAGCAGAAAGATCTGCATAGCGAGAGACGGCATCGCGCGACGAGCGAGCTAAGTGCGGGATTATGCAAAGCAGCGGCCGTACAGTATAAAAATACGGAGCGACTCCGCGCCATCTTTTCCGGACCATTCTAATAACTTGCCACAAGCCGGCGAATACCTCGCTCGTGGCCCCCCGACGCTATATCCTCATGCTGCTCCGCTTTTGCTCCCATTCCGTTCACCAAATACATATACGTATATGCAGATGTAGTATACTCGTCGAAGGAGCCAGGCCCAGCCTCCGACCCTCCACGATACGTGTGTGTGTGTGTGTGTGTGCCACGTACATACGCATACGTATTCGTCGCAACTCTTGATTCGAGTAAAATCTCCCCGGTACGAACGCGTGGCGTCTGCAACGAATAAAAGAGATTCTCTCTTGGGAGAAAAATAATCGTGAAAGTTTGACGACGGAAGCCAGTGCCTTTGGTAAAGAAAAAAAGGTATTCTTCTGCAAGTATAAGGTATCCGCCAAGTTTTTCCTTCTTCGACTACGACTGGGATTCCCGGAGAAATTGGCGAGGAATCGGGATCTTGGTGAACGTGCGCTGGTATAGCCCTGGTAGAGTCTGAATGAACGTACGCGAACTATCATGGAGAAGCTTCCGGCCTTACTTACTTGTGTCTGTACTGGCGGAAGTGTGAACGAGTTCTGATAGACATTTTCGCCCTAGCTGCCTGGAAGATGAAAGACGTTACTGGTGACTGGGCACGTACAATTTTGGCTGGCTGGTCCAAAAGTTGCTGGCGGAAGCTTAGAAATGCCTAAGAACGATATACGAACCCAGTGAAGGCTACGTATATCCAGATAACTGATAGTCCAGGTATTTGCGAAATAGGTGAATCACTGATCGTTGACTGCAAAAATGTTTGGTTGAACTGGCTAGTCGCAGCTATGCTGAAGGTTGAAGACTACAACTGGCCATGCTGAAAGCTGAAGGCTGCAACTGTCTAAGCTGGAGGCTAAAGGCTGCACCTGTTCATCTGTGAATCACTGCTCGCAGTCTGCAAACAAATGTTGCTCCAGCTGGCCAGTTGCAGTTATGCTGAACGCTGAAGACCGTAACTGGCCGCGCTGAAGGTGGCAACTGATCGTGCTGAAGGCTGCAGGTGGCTATACTGAAGGCTGAAGGCTGCAACTGGCCATGCTGAAGGTTGCAACTGAACATGTTGAAGGCTAAAAGCTGCCACTGTCCGTGCTAGACGCTGAAGCCTGTTCATGTCACTTTTAAGTGTCTACCTATAAACGTCTGGCCATGTCCAGATGTTCGTCAAAAAGAATGAGAATAATAAAGAGCAAGCACAGAGTACTTCCGGGCTGTTTGTACGTTGTTGTCTTTTTGCGCTGATCATGCGTTATTTAGTGATAAACAAATTGTACGGTAGTTTATACGTGAAAGAGCTGACGTAAGGTTTGCCCAAGTCGACGAGAGCAGGGGCGTTGGAAACCAATGAATTCGGGGTTAACGAGAACCTCTTGCCACCCGAGTTTGCTCCAGTCACAGGATGGGTATTCAAGTGGTCGCGTATCAGCAGCAAAGGCGGTGATCCTGCCTAGGAGAGCACATGGCGCCGTGCTCGAAACGAGCCTCCCGTCACGGTCATCATACTCTCATGATGAATGTCGTATGAATATTCGGACATGCCCCGTTGCGATTCAGGGTGGCCGCCGGAGATTGATTTGTGCGAGGGAAAGTAATGGTTGTCTCGAGCGGCATGATACGCCAGGAAAACAACCTTAGGGGATGCCTAATGTGTGCTGATATCTACTCACCCTGGATATTTCCGGGTTAACACCATTACCGCTTTTGCCATGACGACTGGAAAAGAGCAATCAACCTGGCAGTTCGAGCTCGCAAGTGGTGCTGGAAAATCATGTGATCAATGTTCCGTAAGATCGCGGCAGAATGGGTAACATTGGTATTTCGCTATCTCGTACTCTTAATGCTCTAACGGCTTCTGGAACTTTTTGCCCCCTGACTTGAGAGAAGCACCCAGCTTGCAAGTCTTCAAGTTTAGGTTTTGGGAGTTTCTGCTGGCTGGCATGCACTACATTTTTCATTTTACTTTTTCGTCTATCGTATCATATTATAGTATGTATATTTTTGGCTTTCTCGTTTATCTCTCCATTTTGCTATCGTATATTAAAAAAATGTTTACCAAGCTGAAGAAGTTACCTTAGTATGTACTTCTTGGTATGTAAACCATCTCTGATCCATCGTAAGATGTGGCAGCGTCTAGAAGACAAGTAATGAAAAAAGGGAATTGACATCTTAATCCGAAACGCCTTAACTCCGCTTATGTTATTTTATTCTCATATTATTTCATTACACTCATCAAGTTAGTCTTAGGTTTATGATTTCACTTTTGGTTAAACCGAGTTTTTACTTTTATAGTTTAATTTTCCAATTATTTCGTTTTTATATCTTATCTCGTCGCATCTTATATTATTTCGTTTTGTATTATATCGAGACTTAGTTTTTTTTTAACGTCTGTTTGTTTTTTCTTAAATTCCATTTGTATCTTCATACTTGGCATGTGAAACGTTATCAATCAATCAATCAACCAGTCAATCGTTTCCTCCCCCTCTCCCCAATGTCTGCAGATTTCACAACACCCCACTCCATTCCGATAAACGGAAGATGATCGAACATTGGCAATTACTTTAGCTAGAATCTCTTGAGAAGCAAGTGAAACTGAGTCATCATGCAGCAATGACCTAGGTCCCAATTCGCATCCTTTCTTTTCACCATTGATAGAAGCCGTTTCAGTCAAACGTATGTTCATTTTTGTCTCCGTTCAATTTTCCTCAAATATTAGGTTGATAAAAAAGTTTTGTCGCAATAATTTCAATATAATTCTTTTATTTATATATCTTATACAAAACATTTCTAATAAACAATATATTCGCCATCGGTTTCTATGACACTCGACCATCTAGTTGGCAACTCATTTATTCCCTTTGCCCAAAACTGCGGCGGCTGGAACTCAAAGAAATTTGAAATATCCCTTCTGAGATCGTCGACGTTTTTGAAAGTTTTGTTTCTCAAATATGCCTTCGAATGTCTGAACAAATGGTAGTCAGATGGCGCGATGTCGGGAGAGTATGGTGGATGAGGAACGGTATTCCAGTGAAGCTCAGTGATTGTTTTGTGGGTTTCCTTTGCGACATGGGGTCTCGCGTTGTCGTGGAGAAGGTGCACAGCCGCGCATCTGTGCCGTTTTTTTTTTCTTATAGCTTTTGCCAATTCCTGGAGATTCTCGATGTATCGTGTAGAGGAGATCGTCTTACCTACAGGGAGAAAATTGTGAAACAGCATTCCCTTTGCGTCCCAGAAACAGCACAACAAAACCTTTTGTGAGTGACGATCAGATTTCGGTTGGTGTGGCGGTTTTTCTCCGATAGGAAGCCAGTAGGCTAAACGCGTTCTGTTATCATACAAGACCCAGCTTTCATCTCCCGTCACAAGATCTTCGAAAAACTCCTTGCGATGCTGGCGAAGGAGGAGAGACTGGCAGATGGTCACGCGCCAGTTCTTATTGTCGTCGGTGAGACGGTGGTGGTATCCATTGAGCTAGAACCTTCCTGTATCCCAAGTTGTGCAAGTGATTGACCATTGACGGCTGGGTGCAGCCAAGTTCTCTTGCTAGCTCGTGCGTACTTGCTTTCGGTTTTTCTTTGATGCAGCGGAGTAATGCTTCATCATCGATGGTCGACGGTCGTCCGGAACGTTCCTTATCTTCAAGGCTCGTGTCTCCAGATTTAAAACGATTGAACCAACGCTGGACTGTTCGATGAGAAACTACGTTCTCGCTGAATGCATCCTGTATATTTTTGGCAGTTGTGCCGCGCCGCCACTCGTAAAAAACGATCGCTCGAAGTTGCTCCTGCGAGATCGAAGCCATTTCTGTCCACTAGAAAGCGCGCTCACCCTTTTATACCCTGTCACGCGAAAGAGTAGAAAACATTCTAGAATATTCTCGACATAACTCGATGTCATATTGCGTCAATACGTAAAGAGACATTTTTAAAATGTTTGCGACAAAACTTTTTTATCAACCTGATACACGTACGTATGTCTTCGCGCCCACGCACGTGGGCATTAGGGATCACTAATTGGGTAACTTCTCGTCTAGGCGCCTCACGTTTTCGGCTGGTTTGCGATGTTGGTAGCGTGGCTTGGTGAGCCTAGTACGGGAAACTCGAAAGTCGAGATAGCGCTGTATGATATCGCCAAGGCGCATTAATTTGGTACGGAGGGGGTGTCTACGTTGTCTGTTCAACCTTCAGTGACTACATGGTAACGGCGTGCAATAACGTTCCAACTCTTTCACTCCCCCCCCCCTCTCACTCTTTGTCTTCCTCCCCTGCGGTTCTCATTCCCCTGGGTCTCGCAGTCCTATCATCTCGTGGCGCTTAGGTAAAGTATTCACGTAACGCATAAGCAACGCCACGCGCAGCCACCGTGTGCACAGAGATAAGGTGGTTCAGGACATGCGGATGGGGTAACATCCCCCACTTGTGGTGTACCGCGACTCCTTACGACGCTGCTTCAGGCTCAATTTACCACGGCGGATATAAAGCCCCAGCCAACCGACAATCTCGATACTCACGACATTCACTTATAGCCTGCAAACGAAATCTCAAATCTGCCACACTTTCGCATTCGAGATTTTCTTCGGCTGGCATTGCTCTCGTTTTTATCTGAAAACACCGAAGAACGGTGAAGAACTGCGGCTGACTAAATTCGCTATTAGGGGATGCCAGGTATTTCTTTTTTTTCTATTGACAAAAATGGAGTATCAGGTGAAGTCAAGAATTACTTCTATCATCGAACTATTTCGTGTCATGTTTTAAGGGAGACTTTGTCCTTGGAGTGCCACATTTCAGGTGTTTACATTTTTTTTTGAGGAAACGAGTAAAGCTTTTTGAGTGCGGTTTTTTTCTTGCTTTTATTCATGACATATAGAACGTTAAAAAAAAATTTCGAAAAAAACCAAAATGGCGGCCGTTGCAGCTCCGCGAAAAAAGGTCCTCAAATCGCGGGAGGTAAACGGCTGACATCACTGCCCCCTCTTTGTTGGTCTGAAACACAAATTCAAAGCATATTATCAATCGGTGACCCTTTGGTCATGGAATGACAGATGGGTTTTTCGTTTAGTACAAATTTCGGAAAATGGCGGCAATTTAAAAAAAATCGAATTTTCGCGTTTTTTTCGCATAAAAAGATAAATAATAAATGCAAAAATGTATCTATCGAAAAAACGATCCGTCATTCCGTGAAGACATATTTTCTGAGTAAGCTCTCCAAATTTCAGGTCGATATGTTAATTACAGCGGTCAGAAGAATGTGAGCCATTTTTAAAAACGTGTTTTCGAGAAAAACGCGTTTAAAGTTTTGTAATGTGTTTACACAAATGTGTTTGTAATTACCGCTAATCGGCAATGCCTGGTCCATAGAGGCATCCCTCCTCTTCTGCTTCCTAGCTTCTTCTAAAATGAATTTTTTGAAAACTTCAAGGACAAAGTCTCCCTTAATGGACATCTTTGAATCGACAATTTCGGTGACCCGAGTGTTTTTTTTGCAGGTAGAAAGTGGGCCACGGAAGGAGCTTTCATGTTTATCATGTAAATTCGTCGTAAGGAATCATCACAGTGTAAAATTCTCAAAAAAATCGATTTTTCGTTGCATTATCCGATGGTATACACGGTGATAAACGTTCTTTCTGATTTTTTGATCGAAATTCGAATTATTCCGGTAGCTGCCACCAGTGTGACACTTGACAAAAAATCCATTTTTTTTGCCTTTTCGACAGTTTACACTTTTAAGAATATACTGTAAAAATTTCAAGGTCATATCTCTATCATTTTTATCTTGCAAACATCGATAGTTAAATCTTTAAACGCGTTTTTTTTCGAAATGAGATTTTTCGAATTTGCTGACATTGTAACTCAAAGAGCAATTATCCGATTGACTTGAAATTTGAACTGAGTACTGTTGAATATATTTACCCTACAATGATGTAGGATATTTTGATTGGATGAAAATTGACGATTTGGCATTGAAAGAACGACCATTTTATAGGCAAGAAAACAGACTTTTTTTCATAACTACGCCATTTTGTTAGATTTTGATATTTTTCGAAAATCCTACGTCATTGTACAGGAAATACCTTCCAGTTTAACGACATTTTTTTTCTTTTTCGGTTTCAGCGGTTTTTTGGCGCCTCCGAAGGCAGCGAAGCGCTTGGATCTCAATATTTTTCTACGAACAAATTATGTAATATAGGTCAAATATAGCCAAATATATTCTTAATTTTCTGAAATATTTAATTGAGTACTTTTCTTCCAAAATTCCCGAAAACTGGCCAAATTTTCTGCGTTCACACTGGTATAGTCCCTTAAGCCTTTTTTAGAACCTTAAACGCGGTTGTCTCGGAATGGCGTTTTTTAAAACGGTGGCAACTCTCAAAGAAAGAATTTTCAAGCTATCCGTTTGAAATTTTAACAGAACATTCTTCACGTCATTTTTTATGTTGCTATGGAAACTCGTTTTTTTAATCTTCCTATCTTTTTTTTTACGGAAAACTGTCAAAAAGGCTAAATTTGATACTTTTTGTTGAAAACGCCGCCGTTTTTTTAAATTTCACTAAAATAACCCTCCATAGGGACTTTCCTACAGATAAATAATCATTTTAAAATGTTTTGTTTCTGATCAAATTTGCGGCTGCAATCCTGGGCCTCCATGGGACATCATTTTTTCCGAGCAATTTTCCGTAAATTGAAACAATGTTGAATAATAAATAAAGAAATTGAAAAAAACTCATTTTGTGTTCTTTATCGGTGCTTTAATTTGAATACAAAACAATTGAAAAAGTTTGGCTATTTTTCGAGCGGTCACACTGTAATGATTCCTTAAGGGTTCGCCATAAGCATGCTATTTTGAAAATACCAATTTTTATTGCTTAGTTTTCTAGCCTAAGGCCTTCACTTTGATTTGCAATAAATATTTGGTGAAAATACCAAAAATTCATCGAGTTGTGACGATTTCTGCAAAAGGCCAGGTCGCTATGGCGAACCACCCCGAAGCGGTTCAAGGAAGATGGTATAGAAGTACGCACCTAAGCTTCAAAGAGGTGAAAAAAAAACGAATACATTTTGCGAATCAGTTTTTGTTTTAATGGAAAGAATATCTTATATTCTAATTAAATTATGAGCGACAATTGGGAATCTTGATTATTTTTAAATAACAAAATAAACGAATACATTTTGCGAATCAGTTTTTGTTTTAATTGAAAGAATATCTTGTATTCTAATTAAATTATGAGCGACAATTGGGAATCTTGATTTTTTTTTAAGTGACAAACTAAAAACTACAAAACGGGATTTGCGAACGCTTAGACATACGGGCGTTTAAGGATACGCACGGGGGTCGATAAAAGTACGCAAGCATCACTCGACACATAAATGATATTTTCAAATAAAGAAAATTGAACATATTTTTGAATGTATATACTTTTAGATAATCAAAACCCCAATCCGAAATTTCAAATAGTTTTCCTTGAAAAAATTCACAAAAATGACCTTTTCCGGCTCCTAGGTGTATATCTCCCCTTAAAGTTATACGAGGCGCCTGAAAGAAGTCCCACGCGTTGCGGCAAAATCGATAATTGAACCTTAAAAAAATCGCTACAGGACTAATTGCATATTGTTTTTGTGACCCCAAAGTATTTTTTGAACGAAAAAAAAACGATTTTTCCAAAATCCTAGAGTGGTGTTATCCCTTTTAAAAAAACTCAAATTTGACAGTGTATTAATTGTCTGTAAAATCTCGACCTTGTCATCCCAAGACTCTCATCGTGAACAAATATTAAGAATCGGCTTGTCTGGCCCATGGAGACCCGCCGAGGCCATTGTATCGACTTATTAAGCGCAAAATTGTGTTAAACGCGCCTGCGACGTTTTGTCGCTTCAGACGTTTGCCGGGGGCGGGACAGGGATGAGAAAAAAAAGAAGGCCAAACGGAGTACAAGTGGAAAGAATAGAGAAGAGGGATCTCTCACTTTATATGCATGGAGTCCGTGATAAGTCAAGGAATTGCTCAAGCGTCTGTGAAATCCGAAATCTCTCGTACTCATCTACTGCGAGTAAAATTTCACACGGTGAGTTTGAGCGCCTCCGCGCCTGCTGTTATACGGCAGGAAAAGGAGACTCTCAGGTACATTTATATCTGCGTATTCGTCGTCACGGTAATGGAACCACGCCCCCCTATTCCAAAAATCCTCTGAACTCATCACACATTCAATTTGTCAGCGCGACTCCTTTATCCCGCTGTGATCGCGCGAATTTCCACGGATGTCTGCGGAAAATATTATTCACGGTCCGTGTGGAATAGGATCAAGTGGTCCGGAGGAAAGTGGAGTTGTGCTTAATATAGCTTGTCGTGTATTTTTTTTCTTTTTTTTTGCGATTTCGTAGCTAATGGAAAGTCTTGTAACTTCGCTGTCTTTGAAGATAAACTGGAAAAAAATCATTGATCCAATTAGTCCTAACAAAACGCTATTGACTTTAATAATATGATAAAATTGAAAGTTTTTATTCGTTCAAAAGATATATTGTTAGCCGAGAACAATACATTATTAAAACTATGTAAACAATTATCGCGAATAAATTATATAGTTCTGAATGCATTTTCTGCAACAAACAAAAAAGCATTTGAATTCTCAACATGAATATTATTGATTCGAGTACACAAGAAAAATTGAATTTCGCTCGTTTGATTCAGATACAATTTCTATTGAGTAAATGTGTTATTTTTTTTTCTTTCACCATATCCAATATTGATTTTCGAGTACATTATCCGTTGAAATATTAATATTTTATTTTTATTGAAAAATAATAAGAAAATGACTGAATTGGTTAAAAAATTATGCGAAAATAAAATTTGTTTCATGGTCGAGCGCCACTGAAATTATAGGTGTGAGGAAACCCGTAGTTCTCGGAGTAACCGCTAGAAGCCGCAGGAGCGCTCGTTTCTCGTAAGCGTAGCGCGAACCGAAAATCTACTTGAATGCCGGAGAAACTCTAGCGAGTATTGCTTCTAGGACTGTGGCTAAGCTCAAAGTGTAGTATCTGTTCTTATCAGTTGAATATCTAATATACTCTCCATCGATATGCCATTGGATATCTGATATTCTCTCCACTATTATCGTGGATGATCATTCTAATGCTCACTTTTCATTTAAGATTTAAAACAAATCGAAAAACTTACGTCTCATGGCATATTCGTTTATATGCAGTAAAGAAATAATTCATTCTATTGATTATATTTTTGTACCAAATAAAAAATGTTGTAGCAACCGCTTAATTATTTCATCCATAAATATGCGGATTGTATATAGAATGATTTCAATAGAATATAATTTTATTTGAAGGATAATGTAGATATTCGCACAACAGAAGCGATTTTCAAATAAAATAATATGTTCTTTGAATCAATCACATTTTCCAATATTTTATAGTATTGTAGCATTCTCATATACCCGTGCAGAAATTTTGGCAGGGATACAGCTGGATTCTGACTTGTATCCCGGGCTCCCAGTCGGAATCTAGTCCGATATCGGATCAGATTCGAAGACTAAATGTAGATCCGTAAACTGGATTCCATTAGGGATCCAGAACCGAATCCTTTAATAACTCTAAATAGATTCCCCATGGAATCATTGAGGAATCTGGGAAGGACCACGGGTGAACACAGGCTGAAATAAAATGTCAAAAATGGAATTATGACATCTTAAATTTATTATAAAAATAAATAACATTTATAAAGTTTTGGTGCATTAAACTATCAATAAAAAAAATTTGTCCAAAGATTCAAATGGCAGATCGCACTCATCGCGAGATTTTGATGTGAATTAAAAAAAATTCACATCAAAATCTGTGAATGCAAATGTATTGACGAGAAATTATAAATACAAAAAAATTCACAAAATTAGTTGTGAATTTTTTCGTATTTAAGACAAATTAAAATCAAATTCAAAATGATTAGATTAAAATTTTCGCCAAAAGTGAGTTCGTACGTATTTTGAGAGAAAACATTGGCTCGAGGCAAAGAAATTTTTGCACATAATTTTTTGTGTGAACATTTCTTTGCCTCAACATAATGTTTTCTCTCAAAATACGTTTACACTTGTGGTGTAAATTTTAATATAACTGTCGTGAATTCGATTTTTATTTTCTTCAACTTGAGGAAATTCACAACTCATTTTGTGATTTTTTCATATTTATAATATAATATTTGAAACTCACAAATTTTTTTGCAAAAATTTCTTTGCCTCGACGAAATGTTTTCTCTCGAAATACGTAAGAACTCACGGGTGGTGTAAATTTTAATCTAATCATTGTGAATTTGATTTAAATTTGTCTTAAATACATGTTTATACCCATCGACATGATGGTGGGTATAAACAGAGACTTATTCCCCAAAACCGGTATCCCGGTTAGAATCCAACTTACATCAGTATCGGAATATGTACGACGACGATGGCATAATTTTGAAAATTTTGGCATCACGTGTATTTTCGTTATTACTATGTAATTCCTATCTATAGATAGGAATTTTATAGATAGGAATCTATAGACAGAAATTCCTGTCTATAGATAGGAATCTATAGACAGAAATTCCTGTCTATAGATAGGAATTCCATAGTAATACAGAAAATACACGTGACGCCAAAATTTTCAAAATGATGCCATTGTCGTCGTACATATGCCGATACTGACGCAAGTTGGATTCTAACCGGGATACCGGTTTTGGGGAATCCATGACAAATCCTGATCGGAATTTGATCGGACATAGGGTATCCCGGTCAATATTTCTGCACGGGTATCGGTGGCACTTCGCGATCAGACATTTATTTGAATCAAGCAATATATTTTTTTGATTCAATTGGTTTTTTTTCTCAGTGTGTAACTTGCGTTTGTTTGGATTTAGAAAGAAATAGTTTGATAACCTTTTTTTGTGTTGTTTTTGGGTTTCTTTTTTCGCTGCCGCAGTGAAAAATTGATCGACGACTCGAAGTCTGTGAAGGGGGAAGTACCTTCAGACAGCTTGAGGAGTTACACCAAGTTGGCATATTTGAAAAAATCGATTTTTCGTTTTCGACGGATTCTTATAATATAATCTTTCAAAAATATTCTCTGAAAATGTCAAGTCAGTCCGTTGAAAATTGGGGGAGTTATGAGCGTTTTTATCTACGTATATACCTGACGTAAAAATTTAAACGCGTTTTTCTCAGAATTACTTTTTTAGAATCGGTGACCAAAATATCTCAAAAACAACTAAGCCGATCTGCTTCAAATTTCACAGACATTCTTTTATATCAAAAGGCAGTCCTTAATGGAAGGACTTTTTTTCAATGTATACTTTTTTTTTATATCAAGGAAAATAGAGTGTTTTCTACACCGAAATTTCGACGATCCTTCGATCAAGGATTATATAGTACGGTACAAAAACTAAATTCATTTTGTTTTTCGATTTCCGATGATTTGTTCCGGACCTTTTTTGCACCGGGGTCTGTGCAATTTACTATATCTCCGTTGTTTATAAATATTTCCCAATACAAAAAATTGTCAAAGATACTTGAAATTGTACCCTTTACTATGAGAAAAGTTAAAAACCTGCACCCATTTCCAATAAACAAGTTCACGAAAATACTTATTTTTTCCGGCCGCGAAGCAGGTGTAACCCGTTGAATTAAATCAATTTTTATGATTTAGAGAAATAACGATTTGCTTTATAATTTTGACACTCGGGGTGTTATTTATTGTGACTTTTCACTATCACAGCATATTTTTTTCTATAAAACGATTTAAAACGGCAGAGTTGTGGCACCACTTTTCGGGAAGGGTGGGACGTGAGTTCTAAAACGGCGTAATTTTGAGCTTCTGCTATACTGATGGGAAACAGAGCGGTGATTTTTTTTTGTTTGTTATTATTAACATTATCACCGTATGCGTAAACCAAAAAGAGTGAGAAAAATTCGAACAAATTACACGTTTTTAAAAAAATAGGTAGAATTTGGGCAATAAAAAATACTTTTTTCATATGATTTTTCAAATCTATAAGTTCAAATGCAAACTAATATTGTTATTAAAATGTATGTAAAATTTGAGTGCGATCGATAAACTATTTTTTGTAGTATTGCTTACGCCAATTTGGAAAATATCGTTTTGAGAAGGCGATTAAACTTTTGATAAATAAAAATGCAATGATCTCAGTAACTTGCCGACTAGTTGCGAGATACTTCAGTATCCTATTTATTATTTCAGAATTCCGTTATTGACATTAATCGTTTTTAATTACTAAATAAATACCTCGAGCAACCTATAAGCGTCGTCATGCCAAATTACACCTACACTGCATGCCGGCCGCAAGCATTAAGGGGTATGCATAACCTTGAAGTCAAGTAAACCGATCGCATTTCAATTTTTCGTCTCAGGTACTGGTATGATAAGGTCGATCTTTGCACACAGATAGTACATAGTCTTGACACGTCACCGTTTTTTTATTGCAAAATATATATTAACAACGTAATCATTGTCATTCAATCTCAGGATTGTAGCCTCCGCATGGCTCGGTGGCGTTCGTGATTCCGGTAACTAGATTCATCTAAAGTAAAAAATGGAAAAAAATATTTTTAGTACAATGGTGCAGCTACAAACTCACCGGATACTTTTACGAAATTTTGAAATTTGCATAAATTGCACTTTTTTGAAAAAAAAAATCGATTTTCGACAAAAAATAACAACCTTGACCGTTTGTTATTAACAAACGGAGGAAGACGTGAAAAAAGTTTCCGGTCTGTCGATTGAATATGTTGTAAAATATGTTCAGTCCAAATTTGAAGTAAATCGGACGATTAGATTTTCAGATATGACGTACGCCAAATTGCAAAGTATACTTTCGAGATAAACGCAAGAGAAGAAAACGCATTAAATCCACTTTTTGCGTATACAATTTTCGTATAAATGTTCGAGTCTGCTCAAAATATATTCATTGGTTCTATACGCTTTCGTGTACGGGCTATACGAGTAGGACGTTGATTTTATTCTAGAATTGTTTTTTTTCGTTATAAATAATTTATTTGTTATAATGACGATTCTGACGAAAAAGTGCGTTTTGTAGAAAAAAGTTTCAAATAAAAGATGTTTCTTATTAATTGACAATAAAATATCTCTTTCATTTTTTTTTTGATAGCTCCATTAGTAATGGAGATATGAACAAGGAAACATTTTTATGAGAGAGGCAGAACGATGAGTAAAAGGGACGAAACGATGTATGAGAGGTGATGCGATTAATTTTCGTCGGTTATATCTCCATTGCTAGTAAAAAAAATTAATCATCTTTTATGAAAAATGTCTATGTATGAAATGCACTCTTTAGTCCCAATTGTTGTTTGAAAAATTGAATTGCAAAAAAGTGCCTGGTGTATGGACTACTTCCCTGAGATAAAATCACAATTATTTTTCGTACCTTCAATCTGCGATTCTTGCATCGTATAACAATCAAACAACCTGGTTTGACAAAGTCATATCAATGCCCTTAGAAACCGTACAATGCACCCGCGCAGCGCTAGAGCCATAACGCAACGAGACGTTCTGACCTGCTCCACTAAAATCGTCATAACACTCGGTAAATTTTTGGAGTTTTTAGAAAATCTTTTAACCAAATCAAAGTTAAGAATCTACGCAATAAGAAAATGAAATAAACCGAAAATCGATTTTTCGATTTCGACAACTTCACATGCTAGAACATAAAAACCCTGAATTTTGCTTCAAAATCTGTGTTTTTTTAAAGCTACACTAACATTTTACGAAATTTTTGTTTTTCATTATTGAAGTTTTTGAAGGTATTTTTCCCTTAAGGGGTCTTCTCACTTTAGACGCTAAAAAAGGCTATTTCCACGAATTTTGTTGATAAGTTTATATTATAGATATTGATGCAAAAGTTAATAAATAGACTTTCTTAATAAATACTTAACCCAAGACGGTTACACCTCATGAGAATCCCGTGGTGATCACATGGGGTGTGTCACACCCCAAGCACTTTAGAGCGCTGTAGCATTTCGTAGAATTATTTTGGGGGCTCAACAAAAATTGAGAACATATTTCAAACGTTTCTCTATTATCCTATCCAAGAACGGAACGAAAATTTTAGTTTGAAGTATGTTTAAAAAATTCTTGAAAATAAAATTCGCGCAAAAGCCTTTTTTTACAAAAAATGCTGTATTTTTTTTTGTTTTTTGACATATCAACAAAATTCAAGCAGGGTCTGATTTGTGAAAGCATTCTCTTTCTGGTGAGTATAATAGTTTTTGTGGGTTTTTTAAAAAGTATATTTATTCCGCACTATAAACATGCGGGTTTCAGCGGTAAAATGATGTACAAGATATCGATGGCCTGGAGTGTGTCACACCCTATGTGACCGTCTTGGGTTAAATATATTAATAAATACTTAATAATACAAAAGTTAATAAATACACTTGATAAATACACTTTCGAAAAACATAATTTTTTTTAACTTATTCATGTAACCCAAACAAACTTTAAACGCGCTTTTTTCTCGAAACAACGTTTTTCGACGGCTTGTTGATAAAATCTTCAAAACTACTGAACCGATCCTTATGAAATTTTAACCTCATATTCTTTACAACTATGGTTATAACGCATATCAAGGATTTTTAAATTTTTTTATATATTCTATTTTTTGCCAAAAACGGTGAAAAACACGTTTTTTCCGAAAAACGGCGGCCATTTTCTTATTTTTGCATATATAAAAAATCATATGATATGTGCTATAGCCATTAACATACTGATTCTAAAACCGTTTGATTTTGTTGTTTCGGATGATCCATCTCCGAGATTTCATTAACAGCGCAGACCCACAATTGTTTTATGACATTTTTTGAACTACCATTTTCGTCTACAAATAGTAACTTAAATACATAAATAAATAAAAATAAATGTATTTCGCAAGAGTATTTATTAAGTGTAACAACTTTTATATCAATATCTATAATATAAACCTATAAAAAGAATTCATGAAAATAGCGTTTTTAGCGTCTAAAGTGAGAAGACCCCTTAAACGTCTCGATTACTCGTACCCAAGATGCCGACAACGGGGAGGGGAGGGATGGGGTTGGGTGTTAACTGCCTACGCGTGGCGATCACGTGCCGGGCAGGGGACCCTCTCGCGTGACCCCATGGTACGGCCAGCACGTATGTATTCTCCATACGATTTGAACTCTCGTCGAATTAGTGCTACAATCTCCCACAAGGCACTTGCCGATTCTCGAAGTCGTAACGAAGACAAATGGGCCTCCGATGATCCCAAAAAAGATGATCAAACGCTCCGTTTCCACTGATACAAATATGAAAATATATTTGTCAGGACATTTGCATAATCCTCAGCACACGTTACCAGACTCTCCATGAATCCAGATCCGGCAATTGGGTTCGGGACGATCGTTGATGCAGACTGCGCTTTTGGGACCAGAAGAACTTTGAACAATTGACATCCTGCGGCGAAGCGCGTGCCAAACTCCGGATCATTGTCATAGTGATAACTGTGTTACGATATGATGGCGGTTGGAGCAACCCTAAATTGGGATTATTTGATTTTCGTCGAATCTGTGATGTGTGAGATTCACGGCTTCGAGGGATGAGAGGTTATCGGCCGTATATATTTATTTTATGTACGGACTCGAACGGAAGAGAGAGAAAGAGAAAGAGAGAGAGAGAGAGAGGGAGAGAGAGGGAGAGAGAGAGAGGGAGAGAGAGAGAGGGAGAGAGAGAGGGAGAGAGAGAGAGAGAGAAGTGGTTGAAGACGGAAGGAGAAAGCCATAAAGAACGAAACGAGCTTTCGCCTGCCGATCGAAAAGTAATTACAACTTTTTCCCGTCGGCAATCGAGAAGTTAATGTCCTTTAACCTTCGGGCGTTCCCTATCGGTTTTCTCTCGGGCCTCGGGCAGCTCGTAAGAACTGGACGGCTCTCGGCTGCCCGGTAAAATGGATTGCTCGCTCATGATTGATCACCCATTGGTTTCCGTTGGCCGCAGCTCCTTATTTTTCTTCCCCTCGCATCTTCGCACAGCACGCGGAAGCGCAACGTCCAAACTCCCCAGCGAATTAACATTTTGCAAAAATAACACGTCAGAGTAGAAATCTCAATTGAAACGTATCGTTGGAGGTCTTTGGCAAGATTGCTGCTCGGGTGGATCGGCCGAGGGACGTGTAATATTTCAGCCGGCTAAAACCACGAAAAATGCGATGACACGTCCGGATAATCCGAAGAGCAATGATCATCTATAAGAATCCCGTCGGCACCTTCTGTCTCGTTCGCTCGATTTAACACTCCGGCCGAATCTTGTCCGCGTTTGCTCAGTGTTCCTACCCTTAAGGAAACGGTAGTCCGGGACGAGATTCCGAAATTCCAAATGTCTTGGAGAATGGAGGGCTGCGGTAGGAATGGAGAATCGATGGTGACGCGACGAGTAGCCCAAGAAGCGATACATCCTTCCGCCGGCTAACGAACGAAAAAAAAAAAAACGGTAGGATGGTGAATAGGGAGAGAAAGAATCGCGAATGGTTTCGGTGTCGAAAATATTCTCGTGCTCTCGGGTCGGGTTGAGTTATAGGGGTGGGTTTTGGTGCCGATGTCAAGCCGGTTCGAGGCGGGGGTGGTAAATTCCCGTTATGCGAACCGCGTGTGCGAGAATGGGGTAGGTTCGTAAGGGCGATGCGCAGAACGATGGTGAACGAACGGGGTTGAAGCCCGTGATGCTTCGCGAGCACAACGCGATCGTCCGCGCCTCGGCACATGTGTCGAACCTGAAATATGTAGGCGTGGCTTCGTCGAGCGAGCAGACGCGTCCCGACTAGCGAATATGTTCACCCCCCGTGGTTCATGCTCCACCCCCGTGTGGCAGACTTGAAGCTACCATTGGCCCAAGCCACCCTTGGCCGCCTCCACCTGCACCCTTGCCAAACCGACCAGCGCCGTTATTACCCCTACATACGGCGATGCGCGGATGCGGCAAGCTCATTCGAACGTGGACCATCGACGGTCCTGGTCGTGATCGCGGAATATTCATAGCCACCAGCGTCCTATCGACATATCCAGTTCATCCAGTGTTCGATCGTTTATCATGATTGTTCGCGTGACAATTATCAAAGGTGGCGTTCAGTGTTGACGAGAGACTTGGCGAATGTCTGACAGTGATCGTTAATGGGTTCGACCGCAGGAAGGACGGGACATTCGAAATAGTGAAGGGACCAGAGGAGAAAGACTCCTGCAACGGTTAACGCTTGGCAAAGGTAAGTCTTCATTGGGTCAATGTCTAGTGCGTGGTGCTGATCGGGGGAGAGGCAAGTGGCGTTTGGTCCTACCTGCTGGCACTTGTCTTTGGACACTTGCCTCAGGACTTGCTGACACTTGTCTTTGGACACTTGTCTCAGGACTGGCTGGCACTTGTCTTTGGACACTTGTCTCGGGACTTGCTGGCACTTGTCTCCAAAATACTCTTATGGTTCATGCCAGTTGTGGTGACTTGTTCAGTGGAAGACATCTCAACGACCACTGTTGCTTGGCTGACGAATCACATCCGCAGTACATAGCGTTGAAAATCTTACGACATTAACACTGGATCACGAATTGGGTTGTCCGAATCATCTGGGACTTCTTCCTATTTCTTTAAGCTTAACCCAAAGATTGTCGGTGATGTTTAGATCGGAAAGGATTTCCGAGGTTCAATGGGTTCAATGGGGTAGTTTAGAAATGTCCTGATATCTGTCCAGGCCGAGTGTCCAGACCGCATAGTCACGATGACAATGGAAGATCGTTCGGGAGGCATCGAACGCGCCGCCCCCACTGGTTCAACAGCCTCGGGAACGGCTTCGCTGATGGCCACGGTACGAACTGATCTGCCCGTTGATGCTTCATATCCGTTGCAACGTGCGAACAAGCGTTCCTTCGACGTGGCGTTTCTGGTGGCACCGGACGAGAAGCTGGCGCGTCGTCAGCACGAGAAGCTGCGCCTGGTGTCAACCGATCGTTTGACCGACGGTACCCGACGCGATCGGCTACCCGACGAGCCCACGGATCTTGCCAACGATCGCGACTTTCTCGATCGACTTCCTCAAAATTTGACAATCAAGCACTTCGACAACGAGAGACGAAGGCTGCTCCAGCGCACCGACAACTCGATCAGTCCGCCGTATTCGTCGCCCCGTACCCTGACACCGACACTGCCGGGACTCTCGCCCGACGCCGAAGTCCGAAGATACACGAGCCAACTGCGGGCTGGCAAAACCCCGAGTCCGCCGATTTTCCAACAGCACATCGGCCAACATTCGGCCAATCCGATAATCGGCAGGCTCACCGATTCGGCAGATTCGTCGCCGCTTACCTGCGGCAAAGCTTACGACGCGATTATGCGCTCGACGAGGCAAACGGAACCACGAAGCGCCTTCACCAAAGTCAGTGTGTCCGGTAGCAGCGCGAGAAACGGGCAATTCGACGACAGCCAGTCGTCACCAAGATCGTCCATTTCCCCGGACCGTGTGAGTTACCAGAGCAGCGCGAGTCCACCCTTGGCTGCTCCGCTTCCACCCTCCCCGGGCTACAAGTACGCGTCTTTTCCAACCACGACGAAAATGGCGTATCCCTTTTTGGTGAATGCGGAAGCTCAGCAGACGAGTCTCTTGGATAATCTGAAGATTCCACAGATAATACAGCCACCGAAGGTGCCGAGTCCAGGCAAAGTGAGCAGTTTCCGGCCGGAACTTCCCGCCGTCTATCCGAATCTCCCCTACAATCCCATATCCGTGTTCCCGCCGATGGCCGAGGCACTGGCGCGACCGCGATTCCTTGCTACGGCTGCCAGTGTCGCGGGTCTTCTGCCGCCCTCGTTCGCCCTTAGCCTCCCGGCACAGAACGTCTGCGCCAAGTGTAATCTCTCGTTTCGCATGACCTCCGACCTTGTTTACCACATGAGGTCGCATCACAAGAACGAGAACACCGGCGAAGCTGCACGACGGCGTAGGGAGGAGAAATTGCGCTGTCCGGTTTGCGACGAGAGCTTCCGGGAGCGACATCATCTGACGAGACACATGACGGCCCATCAGGACAAGGAGAGCGACGCGATTGTTGATCAGGTCGACATCAAGAGGCGAGTCACCACTGTCCATGGCAAGTGACGACGCAAGGTGAATCAGGATGATCATCAGGTGCCCTCGGGATTCCCGTTTGAGAATTGAGGGGTCATCGAAAGGCAGGAATGACGAACAAACGCTAGTGCAATGGAAATTGGATGGAAGACTGCTTAGTTTGGGAACATTCTAACCTGCTGATGAGTCTGACGGGACGTTCGAAGTCTCGTGGTTGGACTCGTGAATGAAACAGTTCTTCCGCAATGTTATTGTAACGAATGTAAAGTATTTCACGTACTATTAATGTAACACGACCTGTCAAGGCAGATTCCCTGTCTAGTCAATATTAGGTAGGCCAAAAAATCGCTGATCAAGTCTTCGGTGCTCGCTCACCAATTGATGATGTATAAATGTGTTTAGAATCAGATGATCTCGCGGCCAATGATTTTCACACATTCGGATCGTCGGGCTTTCGGGATCATCGTGGAATTTAGGGATTAACAGACGTGCCGCAAGGGCGGGGCGAGTTGATTCGGGGCCAGGGCAATATATCGTGAACCATGCAGAGCGGCGGCGCGTCACGCATAAACCGTCGGAGCGGGCATAATGATAGGAAACAATGAATGTCGTAATCGGAAACAGTGCCGGTTTGTTATCTGCCATTCACACTCCATTTAACTTCAAACGACGAATCGCGGTGTGCTCCACGACGCCAACGCGCACGCTCTCTCACCCAGCGTCGTTTTAAATACACCGCCCACCCCTCTCGCTGCTCGGTCACGAGGATCCTGCCGCGTGGGATACCGAGACACAGGGTTAATCGCCGCCTGGGCTCCGAACTGTTCAAAGTCATCCGTGAATGTCGTAATTTATCGAACTATCTCCGTTGAATATCCGAACTTCGATACGCTCAAGCCGAACTTTGGATACGTCCTCCGGGACTTGGGAGCTCGTTACTTCCGGCAAACGGCCCGAGCGAACATATTTCACGTTAAGAATACAATATTTACGATTGCCGACTCGCAGTATTGTGTACAGCTACAAGTGACGTTCAAAAAAAAAATTGGTGTACATATTAGCATGTTCAAAAAAGCGGGTGCGATTAACTGCGAAGTTGAAAAGCTGACGGTCCGGATCCGAATGCCAAGCAACTGTGTCAATCGAATACCAGTATTATACGTTTAGATCTAAGTCATATAAGAATACAAATATATATGTATATATCCTCCCGAGGGCCTGCGAACTGTTTTTGGAACAAAATCTTGAACTCCTATAGACCCAGTTTTCAAACTACCCCGTTGGAACCATAACCCAATGTCCAAGTATTTGGACTTAATTTTCGAACCAAGTTCAATGTTTGGAATCACTTGGCACATCGGTTTCGGCTCTTCTGTTTAGTCTATGGCGACACTTGTCATTGTGTTAGCATTAATTGTACTGGAGTGGAAGAGGGTCGATGTAAGAACTCCCTCTAAGTATCGAACTCAAGTATTTTTTCCATTGCCAAAATGTCGATATTTTTCTCTATGGGCCTATTTGGCTAGATGATTTTGTTCCAATATTACAATGGGTCTATCCTCAATCTAGGCTTCCCCATTCTGGGGCCTCGGGAGGTTAAATTGAATTTTTGTTTTCGATTTTGATATAGTTATTTTATTGGCCACACCCGGCACATTATTAAAGATACGAAGGACCGTATCACACGGATGTAAATATCACAGTGTAAATAAGCACCTGTATCGAAGAATCGTTGTTGACGAATAAAAGAATATAAAAAAAAAGTCAAGATCAATAGCGAGTTTTTTGTTCGACGACGGTCAAAAGCTTCGTCGTGTAAGTCTTGGGGGATGAAAACCCGATGTCCTTCCGAAACGTCACTTGGAGCGGCTCTGAACCGGAAGCCGATTACACACGACGAAAGCGAAATTCATTGCTGGCTACGCCTCCATATTTTTCATCGGATTTATCAATCATCGCATCAGGGGTAGTCCGGAAAGAAATGCCATGATCAATGGAAGATGACAGGTGATTGCTGAACTAGTCGGAATGTCTTTCTGATGGCACGAGCCTCCACAATCTGTAGGTAGAAACCCCACCAATCGAGTGGCCAACAACCTGCAAAGGACAACATAGCCAAGTACAATCATAGGTAGGCAGAAGAAATCCTCTTGGCGATGACAGATCTTCTTACGGGGGATGAAAAAAAAAGTAACGATACGACAAGTCGCCACGGAAACAATCGAGAGTCTTTGCGAAAGGATTTCACTAAACGGATATTGCCTAATCCTCGGCGAACCACAGCCAATACGACAAACAATCTCTTACCACCCTCGAAGGGGCTTAAGTTCTTGCTGAGCCCCCTCCCCCCGCCACCTATCGTCACGGAAGTCTCCCCTCAGCCGCAGCGAAGTGTACTTACCCTCTGGCCGAGGTCCATAAAGATAAATAACATCGAGTATCGCACCCTAGGCCAGTCTCGTGGTAGTCTTTCCCTGGTGTTCTCTTGCTGCTTCAAGGACCTCCCTCCTATAGTCCTCCCTCGCTGCTTTTCTCTTCTCACTCACCAGGTTCTGCAGGAGAAACGGAAATCAGAACGTAAGTATATAGCACCCCCCTCCCCATCCCTCCACCGCTCCCACTCCGGGATCTCTCATCCCCGTTCTCCTTTTCAACCCTCGTGCTGCGGAGCTCGCTGCCTTCTTCCCACCCTTGTTAGCGATACAACGTCCGTGCCCGTGGTGAATCGCGCGCATGCTTCTTCTGTCACTGAAATATAATGACAATGTCATAGGCCCCCACCGCATTCGCTACGGCTTCCTCAATGCCACGTGGACTGCGATTGGACGCGGACATGCTAATATGGCGCTCGTTCCGAGACATTAACCCCCGACGATTCTTCCGTTATTCATTGATGCTCCGATGGAACAAGACGGACTGTAAGTCAAGGAAACAAGATATCAACACATACGGGAGGTTCTTAGGTTCACTGGAACACACTGGATCGGCATACTCCAGAGTTTAGTGCGGTGTATGGGTGTGATTTGGGGATTTGTTAAAATTCTAATTCTTTTCGTTACTATATTGGGTATTCTCGGCTGCAGATTGTTCTACCATTCAAGGCCGCTCGAAGCGTTCCCCACTTTTACTGGATGTGAATTTCATTGGAAAAAGATGTTGAAGCAATTGGGAGCCCAAGAGAGCAGCTAAAAAATTGATCTCCCCGAGTATCCAACGGATGATGACTAACCAAAAGGCTGGGTGTTTGAGTTTATTGATTGATTTGGAAAGTGTCTGGTCTTTTTGTTGACTCAGAGGTTAGCCAAGATTATGATTCGTTTTATCAACGGATTGCTTGTTTTCATCTGCACACTGTTCTACCGTCCAAGGTCTTTTGAAGCGTATGCCACCTTTACTAGATGCCAATTCTATTGGGGAAAAAAAAATGAAGCAATTGGTAGCTTAAGAGCATAACTGAAAAATTGAACTCCAAGTGCAGTGCTTTTCGTTACGGTGAAAAGTAAAAAGCAAGGGTTGTAGGTCCTACACTACAATAAGAATACAACAATTTCAGTGAGAAGGCTGGGCCTGTTTATGTTTTAATAAGTTGTCGAGTCGTGGTTCTATTTTTGAGACGCAAATAACCAAATCATTTTCTCATTGGAGCCTACTTCTCTTCTTAGTTTTTATATTCGCCATTGAAGAGAACGCTATATTTTAGTAAATGAGACGAAAATCCAGCACTTGTAGCGTAGAATTGGAATTCTTGACTGAAGCTAGATGGTTGCATGGTGAAAGTAACCCCAATGAAATGTTGCCCCTCAACTCGCCTCAACCCTAAGGAATAGGGGTTGAAAACTTAAAAATCGCCGTATCTCGATAATCAATAGCCCGATCAAAAAATATTTCAAACAAAAGTTGCTTGGAATAATAAAATACGTATAAAGTTATCTGACATCCGATCCCCTATCTTTGTAAATAGCGGCATAAAAACGCGAGAGCACTAACCCAGCAAGCCCGAATTTTCTAATCGCTTTTGTGCCGCTATTTTCAAACATAAGGGGTTAGACGTAAAATAACTTTATACGTATTTTATTATTCCAAACAACTTTTGTTTGAAATATTTTTTGATCGGGCTATTAATTATCGAGATACGGCGATTTTTAAGTTTTCAACCCCTATTTCTTAGGGTTGGGACGAGTTGAGGGGCAAAATTTCATTCGGGTTACTTTTAGTATGCAACCATCTTTAGTAAAAATTCTAATTCTATGCTAAAACTGCTGAGTTTTCATCTCTTTTATTTCACATAGGTAGGAAGTGGCGAATGGCACTAATAATTTCAAAGCTTCCCTTGTCAGCTCTGGGGTGGGGGGTACCAGAATTGTTTCACTTGCAAACGGGTTGCATATTCAAGATGGTTGAAAAACACTGTCCAAGAGTATCCCATGGATGATCATTTTGGTTTATTGGTTAATTTGGAGTGTTTGATCTCCACGAGTATCAAACTGCTGATGACCTACTGAAGGCCTTCGTAAAGAAGTGCATAATACCAAGCAGATCGGAGACCCTAAACTCTCGGAACAAGACAGAGTAAGCTCCACAGTGCTAACCGTGGATGCTGCGCACAGGATCAAAACGGCATCACCCCGATTTCGCGATTCGCTACGGCTTTTCAGAACGATTATGTAACTTGACTGCGAACACGCAGCTTCTACCGGTCTCACGATAATCCCCAAGCCAGATCTTTCACAATCGCCCCCCCCCCCCCCCTGCCCCTCCTCTGCCAACACTAAACGTGTCAGGCAAAATCCGAACCTACACAAACGTGTACACGCTCCTCGTTGCTCGTTCAGTGCAGTGGAGCAATTTTTCCGGATCGAAGAGAGAAGCTAAAGTTCTCTTCGAGCTGTTCTTTCCCAGACACTTTGGACATCGATATGGCATATGTACGAAACGCGTGGCCGTTCATATGCCTTGATTATGAATGCCTCGTGAATGGAAAAAAAAGCGTGCCAATTGGAAACTTGCACACTGTTTTCCAATCATATTATTTCGCTTGCCGCTTTTGTGAGAACTTTCGTATTTCGATCCTGGTTGGCTCATAAATTTTTCCAAGGTGAATCAAATGACGAAGCAGCAATCTCTGCGAATTTCGATTTTGCACGCGTTTTTGGAAGAGCCAATTTGGATGAATTTCTCGAAAAAATTCAAAATCACCGCGAGCCAAATAAGTCTAGGGTGTCACCGATTATTACAAAATTCAATTATTGATCCATACATCGAATAGGAGATTTGCCATGGTGGATCCGAATTTGAAAAATTACTTGATTCGGATGAAAGTTGCTCCTGGTGGGTTTTCGAAGTCGGCGATAACGAACCTTAACCAATAAATCCGCAATTCAAAATAGCAGATCCAATATGGCGGATCAAATAGCAAAAAAATACTCGGTTGGGATTGAAGCTGATACTAAGGGGTTTTCGAGTTCGCTGATACCGAATCTTAACTCAAACGTGCCAAATTCTAAATAGCAGATCCAATATGACAGACGAAAACGCCAAAAGTACTTGCTTTCGATGAAATAACGTCCAGGGGTCTTTGAAGTCGCCGACGAGGAATTCGAGCTCAAAAATTGGAAATTCAAAATAACCAATATGGCGAATCAAATTGTAAAAAAAAACTCTCAATTTCAATTCAATCTGAAACCAGAGTGTTTTCGGGGTCGCTGATAACGAATCTTAACTCATAAATCAGAAATTCGAAATAGCATATCCAATGTGGCGGCCGAAAATGCTAAAAACTATTCAAATCAGATAAAATTTATTACAAATGTCATCTGCCGACAATTCGGAACGCTCCGAATACTTTTCCATTGAAATGTCTAGTACATTCTGTCCACCGTAGCTTCCTTCATGAACAAGCATCCAGATGCGAAATAATCTCGAGCTCCTCAATCACGAAAAATCGTGGAACAATCGTTTCCTGATTCGCAGCGCGTGACAACCATAATATTCCCTCATTCGAGTCTATTTTTTTTCGAATGAAAAAGCTTCTCGAAGCAACTATCCATGTCACAAAAGCTTCCGTGGCACGTTGTGTGCCCACGATTCATGAACGCTCACGTGTACAAATATTTCTGTATGTGTTCCGTATTTCGGACGCGACAGTTCGGTGATTAAAAACGGAAGTCTGCGGACGCTGCATCGCTCGAGTGAACGGAAGGCCGAGCACTCTCTCTCTCTCTCTCTCTATCTCTCTCTTCTCTCTCATTGCCGCTGACTACCTTGATTTACTGGGTGATATTTCGTCGCTTCGCAACAGCCGACAATGGGCGCTTCGCGGTTGACATTTCGCGCGAAATTATTGCGAGGCAGACCGCGGGCACTCGCGGTCATGGGTATGTATGGTCCATGGTGGCTCATCGCAGTTTTCACGGGAACAGGTTCCTCTCTCTCTC
>OZ023312.1:5149134-5174134 GCA_964007375.1 Ophion obscuratus
AAACGCTGTGCTCTTCCTATTCCGCGGTCGACCAGAAATCTCCGGGCATACATACGTGTGCATCTTGTCTTTTCGCCTCAAAGAAAGGCGCCAGGTGCCCTCCGCTTCCCGATCGTGGGTCGTTCGAGTTGCGCCCTTATGCTAGTCAGTCGCTGACTGGGAACCGCCCGCCGCGAGGCAAAACTTCGGCAACACGCGCTCGCTTTGGTACGGGATGCGTGCGGATACTCAATGGAGGAGAGAACTCGAGTATGCCGGGTGGGCTTGGGCAGGAAGGAAGCCGCCGATGTGGCGACGCGGGCATTAACAATCCTCTGTTTATAGAATACGGGAACGAGGCAGGACTGGCGGAGGAACAAACGGAGGGACCTCCGACTCTCCCGCTCCGTATAGGTATGTACAGGACAATTCACAGCTACTGGGGATGCTTTGATGACAATAGTTTTATACCCGGAAAATAGTGAACCGACAATTTTCTATGGTTACCCAGTTGATAGAATGAGAATTCCGTTCCGTGGCGTTTATTATACATGTCTTCAAGTATATCTACACATTTTTTCGCAAGATTTTGCAACGAAATTGTGGCGCTGAAGCTCAAAGAACAGTCACCTTTGTCGGATGGTGTCCTGCAGACGGAAAGAGTTCTCGTCCAATTTCACACCCAGAACGAAAATTCAGAATAATTTGACTTCCACAGAAGATTTGCTTTTATAGTACGTAGGAAAATAAATATCGTTTCTCGATAAAATGGTGGATATTTGAAAAAACAAATTCTCGGTTCAAACAAAACGTCAAAAATATTTTTTTTTCAGAAAAAAAATTCGACCCATCGAAAATCGCTTACGTACTTCGATGTAATTGGTTGTTACGAGGTTCCAAAAAACATTTCGCGTCAATCGGTGAAAAATTGGGGATTTAATGTTGCCGGACGTAGGGCACTATCAAAAAAAGGTGACTCTCGCTTCATCTAGCTTAAGCAGCATCATTTTCTTGAAAAACCTTATGAACAAATTCGCTGAGATACTTGAATATAAGTAGAATAATTAGCAATTAATGGAATTTTCATTTTATGGAGTGGGTTTCCTTAAAAACATTGGACAAATTCACCCTTTTCCTGCCTTTAGACCAGTAGTCTCCCTTCAGGTGGAACGAGCGCGCACACTTGATTTTCATAGATTTTGTTCAAATTTTAACCAGACATTC
The DNA here is from genome assembly GCA_964007375.1 of Ophion obscuratus. Classification (NCBI taxonomy): domain Eukaryota; kingdom Metazoa; phylum Arthropoda; class Insecta; order Hymenoptera; family Ichneumonidae; genus Ophion; species Ophion obscuratus. The sequence continues at coordinate 5,150,338 of OZ023312.1, forward strand.
TTCGTATGATTATGCATGTTCAAGTAAAATTTCAGAACAGTCGAATATTTAGATTGGGAGATAATGGGTTTTAAAATTACAACTTTTAACACTGCAGGGTCTGCATTGACCGAAAGTTAGGTCACATAATTCGTCGTACCATACCGTTGCGTTTATAAATTTTGAAAACAAATTATGTTTAGATAGCAAACTAATTAGGAAAAGAGTGAAAAAAGTTTGAATTGCCTTTACTATTCAGTTTTGCTAAAAACGTTCAGTAAAGACAGAATAATTATCCGTAAATAATATTTCTCCCCTATAGTAAGAAGTTAAATGGCACCACTGCAGAACAGTATTGTTCAATATTTCGAGAAAGAAAATTATTATCGTGTTCCAAAAGTTAAAAACTTTTATCATAAAAACAATTATTCGTGTTATATTAACATTTTATATCGTTTTTGTTATCTTCATTAACATTTAAAAGTGTTGGTTAATTCATAGCTAACTAAAAACTTTGTTCGATTCAAAATTACGTCCAAATAGAAATTTGTGATGTTGTATTATTTTAAATATACCGCGCAAACTTTCGTCATTGGATACGTGGAAGGATGCGGTGTTGCCATATGTCTTCTTATTATAGGGGACAAATATATTTTTACCGAAAATTATTCTGTAAAAATTTTTAATGCAGACCCTGCAATGTTAAGGGAGACTTTGTCCTTCGAGTGCCATATTTCAGGTGTTTACATTTAATTTTTTTTAAAGGAAACGAGTAAAGCTTTTTGAGTGCGGTTTTTTTCTTGCTTTTAATCATGATATACAGAATGTTAAAATTTTTTTTTTTACCCAAAATGGCGGCCGTTGCAGCTCCGCAAAAACAGGTCCACAAATTGCGGGAGGTAAACGGCTGACATCACTGCCCCCTCTTTTTTGATCTGAAACACAAATTCAAAGCATATTATCAATCTGTGACTCTTTGGTCATGGAATGACGGATGGGTTTTTCGTTTAGTACAAATTTCGGAAAATGGCGGCAATTTAAAAAAAATCGAATTTTCGCGTTTTTTTTCGCATAAAAAGATCAATAATAAATGCAAAAATGTATCTATCGAAAAAACGATCCGTCATTCCGTGAAGACGTATTTTCTGAGTATGCTCTCCAAATTTCAGGTCGATATGTTAATTACAGCGCTCAGGAGAATGTCAGCCATTTTTTAAAACGTGTTTTCGAGAAAAGCGCGTTTGAAGTTTTGTAATGTGTTTACACAAATGTGTTGATAATTACCGCTAATCGGTAATGCCTGGTCCATAGAGGCATCCCTCCTCTTCTTCTAGCTGCTCATGTTGAGCCCCTTGAATTTTTTGAAAATTTCAAGGACAAAGTCTCCCTTAAAAGTTGCCAATTCCACTTATACATGCATAATGATATGAACAATGTCTGGTTAAAATTTGAACAAAATATATAGAAATCAAGAGCTCGCGCTCGGTCTACTTTAAAGAATCTTCGCATTTTCAACACTAAAAAAGGCTATTTTCATGAATTTTTTGGATCGGTTGACATTATAGATATTGATATAAAAGTTGTGACCCTTGATAAATACACTTTCGAAATACATTTAAAAAAATACATATCTATTTAAGTCACTATTTATAGATGAAAATGATAGTTAAAAAAATGTGCTAAAAAATTGTATGTCTCCGCTGTTGATGAAATCTCGAAGATGGATCATCCGAAACGAAGAAATCAAACGGTTTCAGATTCAGTATGTTAATGGCTATAGCGCATGTCGTACGATTTTGATGTATGCAAAAATAACAAAATGACGCATATTTTTCGAAAAAAAAACAAAAAGAAACGTTTTTTTTTCACGATTTTTGGCAAAAACAACAGTAAATATGACAATTCAAAAAAATCCTTGACATTCACTACAGCTATAGTTATAAAGAATATGTAGTTGAAATTTTATCAGGACCGATTCAGTAGTTCCGAAGATATTATCAATAAGCCGTCGAAAAACGTCGTTTCGAGAAAAAACGCGTTGTAAGTTTATTTGGCTTACATAAATACACAACAAAAAAATCTTTGATATATTTCGAAAGTGTATTTATTAAGTGTAACAACTTTTATATCAATATCTATAAAACAAACCTATCAAAAAATCACGAAAATAGCCTTTTTAGCGTCTAAAGTGAGAAAACCCCTTAAGTATTATTTAATAAACGGAAATGATTGGATCAGGTTATCGATTTGCTCAACGAGTCATTACTAGATTACATAGCAACGAGTCATTATTAGATTGCATGGCATTTTAGATTACATAACTTTTTTTATCCACGCATTGGATATGCTGACAAAGAAAATCCTACTAGTTGTGAATCACTCTGTATATTCGAACGAAGGTGAAAATCGTCCGTGCATAGAACGCGGTACACACTCGCGCGCCAGGACTCGCCCTCTGTTCCGTTTCTACGAGTGCAATTTTGTTACACCGTCGCAACAACAATTCACTGTACGCGCATTATTAATTACCGGGACAGTGAGTAAAACCGAGCAGAAATTGGCCGGACGTGCTTCCGGTTGTTGCGAAACTGCGAGCCGCGAGCAACTCGCGCCATTGCACGGAGATATTCTTCCGAGGCTGTTGCGTAATTGCAATTTTTCGTTAACTGTGCAAACGATATTTGCTTTTTTTTCCCTTTGATTATTTTTTGTACAGGCGTTTTTCTGTAAATTATTCTCAACGTGGAAGTTTTCGCTGTTTTTGACGTGACAATTATTTTGACTGTCGTTGTCGTAGCTTTTTTGTAATTGGTTTTAACATGCATGTTATTGTGTTACGAATTTTTGGTTATTTTGGTAAAAATGTGTGTGTGTGTGTGTGTGTGTGTGTGTGTGTGTGTGTGTGTGGTGTGTGTGCGTGCGTGTGCGTGAGCGTGCGCGTGCGCGCGTGTGTGGTGTGGTGTGTGTGTGTGTGTGTGCGTGGTGTGTGTGTGTGTGTGTGTGTGTGCGTTTGTGTGTGTGTGTGCGCGTGCGTGAGCGTGCGCGCGTGTGTGTTTGTGTGTGTGTGTGTGCGTGGGCGTGCGCGCGCGCGCGCGTGTGGTGTGTGTGTGTGTGTGTGTGTGTGTGTGCGTGGGCGTGGGCGCGCGCGCGCGCGCGCGCGTGTGTGTGTGTGTGTGTGTGTGTGTGTGTGGTGTGCGTGTGTGTGCGTGTGCGTGTGTGCGTGCGTGCGTGTGTGTGTGTGTGTGTGTGTGTGTGTGTGCGCGCGTGTGGTGTGTGTGCGTGTGTGTGCGTGTGCGTGTGTGTGCGTGCGTGTGTGCGTGTGTGTGTGTGTGCCCGTTACGAATGAAGTACTTTAAGGCCTTAGGCCACTCTAGAAACCAAAAAAGGGCATATTTTGAGATTCTGTATTCAGCGAAACCATATAATAAATCGAAATTACAAATTAAGGGTTTTATCATACATGTAATTGACTATACAACATTTTTTTTACAGCGATACATGTCAAAATGGCCACTGTGCAGCATTTTTCCGATGAAGCCTTTAATTCTGAAAGGTCAACGGTCGGACTAACAGCTCCTATAATTTTTTAGTTATGATGAGACATTAAAGTTTTTTTCGATTGTATATAAGAATAGCTCTAGATGTAGTGGGATTTTTTTGATACATTGTTTTTTGTCAATATGGCGCATTGCTAAAACAAAAAGTATAAAATGCCATGAGAAAGTCGTCAGAAATGTCTTTATTAAAAAGGAACTATACAATATAATAAAACAATTGTACGGAGTGCCTTAGAAAATGTATTTCTCAAAAATTCAAGTGAATCGGTTGAAATTTGTTTATGAGTCCGGCCGACTTGAAAAATGTAATTTAGAGATAAACGCGTTTGAAGTTAGTAGAAAGTCACGACATGAATAATGTTGCAGTGCCTTTAATCTGCGATGCCTGCACTAGAATTCGTAAATCGAATACTTAGAGATTTTTCTCACTCATAATTTTTTGGCATATAATTTTATAGGCACTAAGGTACCTTTTCAATGAAAAAAATCGATTTTTCGAAAATCCTAGAGTGGCCTAAGGCCTTAAGAACATGAACCTCGACATCTCGTGCTTGCTGTAATTTTCAATATTTTATTTAAGGAATCATCACAGTGTAACATTTTCAAAAAAACGATTTTTTTTGTTGCATTATTCGATAGTATACACGGTTATAATAAAACGTTCTATTCAATTTTTTTTTATCGAAATTTGAATTATTTCGGTCTCTGTCGAAAAAGGGCTAAATTTAATAATTTTGTTCAAACCGCCGCCACTTTTTCAAATTTCACTAAAAATAACCCTCCATAGAAGCATCGCGGCTCTCCTACAGATTAATAATCATTAAAAAAAAAATGTTTCATATAAAATTTGCGGCCGCAATCCTGGCCACCATGGGACACTATTTTTTTCCACGCAATTTTCCGCAAATAAAAACAATGTTAGACAATGAATAAAGAAATTTAAAAAAATCATTTTGTATTGTTTATCGGTGCTGCAAATTGTAAAAAAAAATTAGACCGATTACCTTATCCTCTTTACCTATAAAAAAATCTATTTACAAAATCCTATAAACCCTATAAAACCTAAAAAACCTATTAAAAAATTTTCGGGTGATGATTCCTTAAGGCGGGATATACATTGACGACGATAAAAAAATCGATTTCTTTTTTTTTCTCTAAACGATAGAACTATCCATGTAGAATATTTTCCTAAAGTTTCAAAGCGAAATTCGAAAAACTTCAAACGTTACAGCCCGTCAACGCTGTGCTTCACCACTTGGATTCGGAGCGGGCGTGAACTTCAAACGCGTTTTTTCTCAAAACTGGATTATCGAAATTGGCGTGCAGGATTACTGAAAAGCTATTAAGCCGATTGAGTTGAAACTTGGTCGAAATATTGATAACATTGGTACCTTCTACTTGACGAGGATTGTTTTTGAAAAATTGAAAAAAAAAAACTACTCACTTCATCCACATTTTACAAAAATGTCGCGTGAAATGTTGATTTTATTTGTAAATGCGTGCCATTTTCTTAAATTTGCATTTTTTTCATTTTAATTACCGTCATCCGAAAAATATACATGTTCTAACTGAAAAAATGTTTGAACTTTTTGCAAATCAAAGTTTACGGGCAGCTAGACTGGACGCCGATTCGCAATTCCCGCGGCGACCTTGCTGTAACACTCTGCCACAGCTCCATCATTTTGATGAAGAATGAATTTGAAAAAATTGTTTTGTATACTTAAATATACTATTAAAGTATACCTAAAGTTTGATAATTGTAGAATAATTCTTTCTTGGTTTAAAAAATCCCTCAATATTGTTTATTTTTTCCTGTCTAAATATATATCCCGCCTTAAGTATCTGAATAAAAATAAAATGAATGCAGGGGAGTTGGTTATAAATGTTGAGGTTTATTTATGAAAATTCAATATGTATAAGCTAAAATGTTTGATGTGTAGTTGGAAAAGTAAAACGATAATTTTATATATATTATATATTTTTATATATATTATATATTATATATTCTGTTATATATATTATATATTCTGAGGTCTGAATTTTAATTTGCAAGACAGATTTTTGAAAAAGTCAAAAAATTTACCGGTTTATGACGTTTTTTTGTCGAATGTCAGATTTCCCACTGCGCTAAGGCGAACCGCCCCGCTGCGGCTTGCCCTTCTTTCTTCAGCCTTCTCCGCGAAGCTGTTTCATGGAACGGCGTAAGTTCTATCTCAAAATTCATTTGTCCGATCCACTTCAGATCGGACTCAAACACACATAGTTTACAACATTTTCTATCCTATCACCCGAGTAATTGTTAAAATCCATTTGTCCATTTGAATAACATTTTATCAACGTCGTTTTTTTGACGAAAACTGAACTCTTTTTCCGACAGCATGACATTTTTGTGATTTTCAAAATCTCAAAGAAGTATCGAGTCATACGAAAGTTTTATCATAATACTAAAACTGAATTTTTTTATATTCCATTTCAGATCAGCCCTGTGGCTCGAACCACCTACACCGATTGGCCATGCAGCATCGGCGAAACTTGCCTTAAATAATAATAACTTCATCGTTTATCAATATTTTACAATCACAGAAAAACTCAAACCTGGCAAGACCATGTATTAATTTTGTGTAAAATCCTAACATCGTCATCCTAATACTCTCATCAAAAAAAAATATTGGAAATCGTTACCTGTTTTTTGAGTCCCAAGCTAATCGACAACATTTTATACACAATTCAGGAAATAATATCATTACTTTATGAATGTCAAAAAATATACATACTGTGAAACTAATTTGAAGTTTCGTCCTGCATCTTCATAAACAAACTTTAAACATAAAAATAACACAGTGAGTTCATACACAATATGATAATTTTCAGATTCATAATCGCGTGTATTATTCTTTTGTACATACACCTATGCGTATATAACTTTATATATATATATATATATATATATATATATATATATATATATATATAAACACGATTTATTTATAAAAATAAAACCAAAAGCTCGCTCTCACTCTCCAAGAATCAATACGCTGCCCAGTCCCGAGATTTAACGTATCCCTAAGGGCGAGTAGAATAAAATATGTGCCGTCTATTTAGCTGATAAGTTAACGTCCTCTTGTGGGTAAGTTTTCTGTACGAATATTCGTGTACTCATATATATATATATATATATATATATGAGGATTAAGTGTATCGTCCAAAAATGATAGATTTCTTCGATGCAGGCGATCGATCCAATCCGTTTTATTGCAATTGCGCGCCTTAGTAGCGTCAAGTCCCCCCTCATGACTGCTCGCTCTATATACATGTGCCAATCTGCTGAAACACATCGCCATACTTCATAAGCACCCTTCTCGTGGTCGCTCCTGCGTGTAATATAATAAGTAGATCGCTCGAGTATCGACGGAAGCTCGGTCGAGGCTTTTTCGTTTATATTTACGAGTGTGTGTGTGTGTGTGTGTGTGTGTGTGTGTGTGTGTGTGTGTGTGTGTGTGTGTGTGTGTGTGTGTGTGTGTGTGTGTGTGTGTGTGTGTGTGTGTGGGTGTGGATGTGTGTGCGTGGGTGTGCATTGTGTGCATATCGAGACGGAGACATTACTTTTCTATTACCGCGATTGGGGAGTTCCTACTGTCACAAGACGAACCGGTCCGGACGAACCGAAATTGATAATTGCCCTACATCTGAACAAATCGCGCAAAATTGATGTTCTTATCTTTATTTTGCGAGTGCCCCTGCGAACACAGCATGAGCACTATCATTTCGAAATTTTCACGTATACAATAATTTATTTTAAAAATTCGAAGCTCCGAGGGCGACCATGAGAATTTTTTTTTTCTTGTAGTAAAAAAATGGGGGGATACTTCGGAAGGGAAATTCAAACATGTCATTTTGTTGCAGTAAATCATCGCAGTCGTAATCGTATCATCAAACATTTTCAAAATATGATGATAAAAATAATAATTTTTTCGTTAAATTCAGTATAAATATAAATAATAAACCGTTTCAGGCCTGTCGAAGCTGAACTGGAAATCACAAAATCATTAATAGCATCAATGAAGATTAAAATGATCAAGACCTTCTAAAAAATATGATTCAAATATGAAAAAAAAAAATAGAAGGAAAAATGGGCCGACGATGAGAGTAGTCTTAGAAAACATAGAATGGGTCACTCTATTTTAGAGGATTCTTTGAAAAAAATTAAAAAAAGGCAATCATATTTTTTAAAAATCGTTTTCACTTTAGAAGCAAAGAAACGTTGACATTGATAATCGATAATTTTTTCATATTTTTTAACGAAAGTATGCGTCGAAATGAAAAAGAAAAAAAATATGGTGCCATTTGTCGATATCACAATTAGTTCAGGAGTTATTAGCGTTTAAACGTTTCCAAAACTACGGAAATCGACGTTTTTTTTTTGGAAAATTATAACTCCTAAAAGAGAAGAGATAAAAATCTAGAAAATTGTGTGGATATTCGTTTTGCAGCGTAGAATTTTACAAAAAAAAAATAATCACGAAAACCAAAAATGGTCGGGGCCATGGGCTAGATGAAATGGCGTGGAATGTCCCATTACAATATACATTTAAAAATGTATGTATATGTGTGTAGCCCAAGTGAATTTTTTTATGTTTTAATACAAAATGCGATATATAAAATAAATTCTATGAAAATGTGGTATAAAAATGCACATATAAAATTCTCATAGATTCTATATAGTGCTTAATAATCTCAAGCCACTGCGTATAGGAAAATTATGTAAAAATGTTATACATGTAATTTATGCAGGCAAATATATATATATATATATATATATATATATATATATATATATATAATATAGTGGAGAGATTATTCATTGTAAATTAATACAGCTTCGAGCGTTTTCGTGACGGGCTGATTTTCACGGACCTTCGGGAATATTGCAGCCCCGTTGAACCTGAAATGGATGTTCTTTTTTCGACTCAGACGCAATATCGTCTGTGACGGAAGGAAATAAGGTTCCAGCACCATTTTTCAAATAGGGGTCCTCAAAGCAAAACCATTTCGCTCCCCTCTACATAAATAAATAAATAAATAAATATATACGTATACCTGCAACTTTCTAGGTTTTTCAAAAGTATCCATTATAAAATGTATGCATCATAAAAAAATATTATAATAAACTTATGCACTTTAATGTCTAATATAGTAAATGATGTATAATATAGACATAGGATCATAATAATTAATAATATAAAATAGTAATAAAAACAATTTACTATTTCTGGATATATATATATATATATATATATATATATATATATATATATATATATATATATATATATATAATACAATATTAAATAATAACTATTTGCACTTTAAACATTTTTTAACATTTCAACATTTTAAATTATATCTATCTATATATATATATATATATATATATATATATATATATATATATATATGAATACATGTGTTCATCGGTAAGTGTGCACAACAATCCGCGTCGGCCACTTCGCTTTTGACGTTCCGTGCCTCGAGCAGCTACCCTTCCGGCCGGGGTGGCGCGCACAAACACACCGTGCGCTTCTCGTTCTTCTCTCGGGGGAGCGTTTACCGCGGATAATTCATATTTATGACCGACGGCTCTATCAACCCCACTTGCCTCGTATACATTTAATTGAGACGTCCGTGTCGGAGAGCCAATAGGGCGAGAGCAGGCCGTTGTCTCGGAAAGTATGGAAAAGGGAGGGCCGCGAGCGCGCGCACGCCGGACGTAGTTATGGGAGATCTGTTTCTCGCCGTGGATACTCGCTTATACTTATGTATAAAGTAGTGTTCGTAGTAGAGAATACCAAAAATCCGTAAAGTCGATGATGCACGATGAACTTTCAAAAGTAATGTTTATACAGGGTGTCTCATTTTAATCTTACACGAGATTTATCTCGAAAATTACTGCTCCAATCAAGTATCAAGTATACCGAAACTTTCGAGCTTCAAAGGGGGACGTGCGAAAAAAACTTTTTTTGTTGGTCCCAAATTCAGAATGGCGATGCTAAGATTTGAAAAGGCCGACAGGTTTAAAAAAATGGAAACATGACTTTTTTCACCAAAGAATTTGTCAGGCCAAAATTAACAGCTTTTGTAGGATTTTTTTCTCCACATTGAAAATGCCTTTATGGAAAGGTTCTGCCTTGTTGGGCCAAAAAATGTACGATGTTTCACCAACTTTTATGCGAAAAGTATTAAATATAGAATATATTAAATATATTATATATTATAATATATAATATATAATATATAAGTATATTATATATCAATAAATTATATATTTAATATTTAAATATATTATATATTAATATATTATATATTTAATAGTTAAATATATTATATATTAAACATAGAATGTTGGTATTTTATATGTTGACTGAGCGGTCTTGACATTCTTCGCTTGCGGGCGATGACATTCTTCGCCCGCGGAAGCCCTAAGTCCCGGACAGGTGATCTGAAGCAAAAAATCAAACATATTTTTACTTTGTATAATAATGTGTATTAGTTGACCTGGAATCAAGAAGAAAAATTGAAAAAAAAAGTTAGCAACAAACTGCGAAATTTTTTCGGAAGAAAAACAAACTTCTTTCCGAACGTTCACTATTTTTTTATTTTAACACTTTTCGCATAAAAAATTGGTGAAAAATCTCGAACATTTTTTAGCGTAACAAGGCAGAGTCTTCCCTTAAGGTAGAACGAGCACTCTTGATTTCTATAGCTTTTGTTCAAATTTTAACCAGTCATTGTTCATATAATTATGCATGTTTGAGTGAAATTTCAGAACAGTCGACTATTTAGATTGGAAGATAATGGGTTTGAAAACTGCAACTTCTAACACTGCAGGGTCTGCATTGATCGGAAGTCAGGTCACATAATTCGTCGTATCATTTTATTGTGGTTATACATTTTGAAGAAAAAAAAATATGTTTCGCCAGCAAACTAGTTAGGGAAAGAGTGAAAAGTGTGGATTGCCTTTACTATTCAGTGTTGCTAAAAACGTTCAGTAAAGACAGAATAATTCTCCGTAAAAAATATTTGTCCCCTATAATACAACGATATGTGACAACACCGCAGAACAGTATTATTCAATATTTCGAGAAAAAAAAATTATCGTGTTCCTGAAGTTGAAAACTTTTATCATAAAAAAATATTTTCTTTATAAATATTAATATTTAATATTTTTTATGTTATCTTCGTTAATAAATGAAAGTATTGGGTGTTTCATAACTAATTAAAAACTTTGATTAATTAAAAATTACTTCCAAATAAAAATTCGTGTTGCAGTATTATTTTTAATATGCCGCGCAAACTTGCGTCATTGGATACGTGGAACGATGCGGTGTTCCTATATGTCTTCTTATCATAGGGGACAAATATTTTTTACGGGAAATTATTCTGTCTAAATTTCAATGCAGACCCTGCAAATTTAAAAGTTGCAACTTTAAAACCCATTATCTCCAATTCTAAATAGTCGACTGTTCTGAAATTTCACTCAAACATGCACAATGATATGAACAATGCCTGGGCAAAGTTTGAACAAAATCTACAGAAATGAAGAGCGCGCTCTCGTTCTACCTTGGAACTGTATATGTTTGTGAGGTAGGCTGGGTACGGGGCTCTGAGTGAGCTGGATGTCACGCGAAAGTAACGCTACCCCCACTCCAATACCACTGGGTTGTAGTAGAGTGGGGAGCTGCGGCGCGCTGCATGCCTGTAATTGGTCGAATAATGCCCTCTCTCCACCCAACTCGAATCTTGTTATTAATGTAAAACTCATACGACAACTTGTGTTACGAATAATACTCAAAAAATATATAACAATTATCATACAAACAAACCCAAACAAACCCAATTCTATACCTCAATGTATCAATATTTGTTGAAAAATAATAAAAACCAACTCATATTATTTACATGAACTTATTTTTTGTTACCCGAAAGGTATGATTACGTGTTCAATACCATGAAATAGTTGCACTTTGTGTAATATCTGTAGATGTTTGATAAAGTCCATAATTTGTAGGTTGGAACGCCATTTTTTACTACTAGCGCTATCCAGGATGCAGGATCCACGAGCAGATCTTTAACAATCCATGTGTAAGTTTGCGTGAGTGTGTGTGGTCGTGAGTTTGTTTGGGTTTGTTTGATAACGGAAGTCACGAGTCACAGATACCTAATACTTGTTTGGGTTTGTTTGGCTTATCGAACAAACCCAAACAAAGTCACATCCACACACACACACACACACACACACACACACACACACACACACACACACACACACACACACACACACACACACACACACACACACACACACACACACACACACACACACACACACACACACACACACACACACACACACACACACACACACACACACACACACACACACACACACACACACACACACACACACACACACACACACACACACACACACACACACACACACACACACACACACACACCCTTGCACTTACACTTGGGATGCAAAAGACCTTTTTTTTAAATGGATACCTCCTCGTGGTTTCCATTAAAACAAAAAACATGCCAGCCATCTTAACATCGCCATTTTCAATTAAGGACCAAATTTTTTTTTCAAACGGGCCCTTTTGCACACTAAAAGTTTGACTGTACTCAATGCTTAAGCGGAGCAGTATTTTCCGATATAAATTGAGGTGTAAATTAAAACGGGACACCCGGTGTATATATATATATATATATATATATATATATATATATATATATATATAGGTGGATGTCTGAATGCCTCGAAGTTTTGTCCTTCCGTCAATTCGATCCAGGCGAGCCGCTGCTGTCACTAAGGTCCGGCTACACATGATTCGTATAATGATCGAGCGTGGCCAATCTTTCATCATTGTATTATATATAGACGGAATAAAATTTTTAGCACGAATCGTACGACGAATACATCCATCACATTCATATACATAAGTCATATATGTGTATGTGATCAGTATTGTTGAACGAGGATAATGCTTATGTGGCAGTAAGAGATGTATGAAAAAATCAGATGGAGCAAGACTCAGGTGATAATTGTAGGTCAGGTGTCTACTTGACTGGCCTACAAGTTTGGGACCCAGAGGGCAGGTCGATTTTCAATTTTTTTTCTTCTAGTGACAGTATTGGAATGATTATGTCGGGATTTTAGGGACAATTGATACATACTCTTGGCAAGTTGGAATTTTTTTTTTTTCAGTGGAACATATTGATAAACCGCATGGTTATTATTGTTTAAGCAATGTGGCGTTGCATAGGTAATCAGTATAGGTTCTGGCTACGTTGGAACTCACGACTTATTTTTTTATTCGTACATTGAGGAGAGAATAGTAGCAATATTCATTTAAATATAGCACCTGTATATTTGGAAAAATTACAAACATGCACGCGTCATATCCATGGCAGACGTACATATATAAACGTGGGCACTCATTACATATAAGTGACGTTGGCCGGAACTTTCCGATGTAACAAAAAACAAATGCAATTAAAGGATCAGAAAAAATGATTTTGTCTTGATGATGTGTCATTTTTTTAAGAGAACACACGAGCGCACACACACACACATAAAAAAGCCTAAATCCATCCGCACAACCTCCACGTGGTACGCTTTGGATAATGCTAATGTCGGTGGTAAAGAAGAAATCACAGCATCTTGAAAAAACGGACGAATTTGTTAAACGAACGAACAGTAAAAAAAATTATTTTTCGATTTCTACCCATGTCACACATTTTTCTATGAAAAGAATATTGATTCTTCCAAGAAAAAAAGTCTTCAATTTAAAGAAACGAGTAAAAGGTGCAAAATCTATCATTTAATTCGTTTTTCGCAAAAGTGAACATTTCAATCGTTTGGAATACAGTGAAAGAGAAATCGCAGCGGTTTGAAATACTTGAGGGCTTCATTGGGATACTTTGAGGTTAGAAAAAAAGCAAATCTATCCTCAGTCTACTCGTTATTTCTTGAGTTATCTCAAGTTTAGTGGAAGTCCGTGGAAATGCGATTTTTTACTCTGTTTTTCATTCAAGGTGTTCATATTGAAAAAAAATTGTTTATTCAAAAACACTAACTAGACCTTTTAGAGAATACTTTGAAGTATTCAAAACCCTCAGTATATTTTTCATACGATCATTAGTTCCCGAGTAATGAATGATCAAAGCCATAAAGTTCTTTCTCGCTTCGAACGAGGATAACTCAGCGAAAAATCATCGTACAAAGCTCAGAAACCTCTCAAATTAAAGCGGAAGAATCCAACTACACGAGCATCATAGTTACAATACTGAAAAAAAATTACCCAAGCCCGTGCACCTCTCCAAAAATGGGCAAAATAAAAAAAAACATTATTTCGTGATCTTTTTGAGTTAACTCAGAAACGTTCATGGATAAAAAAATTTGACCTGTGGTTCTCGAAACTAGAGACTTTCAGCTTCAATGTGTGTTTTTTTTATTGCTTACTACCATTTTTTGCCGAGTTACAGCCTTCTGAAAATCATCGAAAAATATCGAGATTTTTTTCTGATCCTCTAATTGCTGTGCCTAGTGTATATACAGGGTGTCCCTTTTATCTCTGCCACCCGAAATAACTCGGTCATTATCGATGTCACAAAAAACGTTCCAGACGGTTGAAAGTTGTACGGTGTAAAGGGGACCATCAAATGCGGCCAATTTTTGTTATTTCGGTGGAGGCACTGACGCACAACGAAGGTCACCTCCACTTTTTTTTTAATGGAATGGTACATTTTTCAACCATCTTGTGGAGCACCTCAAGCCGCATGAAAAACATTGGGGGGTCAAATTCGTTCAATGTCATTCAAGGTCACTTATTAAAATGAAATACATATCTAAATATCTCGGATCACTACTAAATATTTGATAGTGATGTGAAATATTTAAATTTGTATCGTCGATACTGACCTTGAATGACCTTGAACGACTCTGCCTCCCGAATGTTTTTATGCGGCTTGAGGTGCTCCACAAGATGGTTGAAGAAAAAAAATGAACCATTTCATTTTAAAAAGTGGAGGTGACCTTCACTGTGCGTCAGTGCTTCCACCGCAATAACAAAAATTGGTCGCATTTGATGGTCCCCTTCACACCGTACAACTTTTGTCTCGAACATTTTTTGTGACATCGATAGTTACCGAGTTATTACGGGTGGCATAGATCATCTCCGCAACCCGAAATAACTGTCCTGGTATGAATGGATAATCCTGCAACTGTCGATTGATCAGATCATGTCCTACTATATGCTGGAATTCCAGTTTCGTAGAAGTCCCATGGTTTTCGAAGAAAAATCATCTGCTCTTGGTTGTTTACATGCCATTTATACAAATGATGACTTTTTTCGACCCGGTTTAAAAAAAACTATTGGTTATTTGTTTTATCTGTAAAATACTTCTTTTTAACCTTAAATGTTAAGGAGACGTTGTGAAAAAAGATCTTATGCAAAATTTTCATACAAACCAATTCGAACATCTGACGCATATCGTGCCAGTTGTTCAAAGAAAATCGGTTGCCTGTAAAGTCGGTTTACTGACGATAGTTGAACGTGACAACGTCATAAGAAAATACTGATGGAAAGGTTTCATTTTTCAAAAGAAAATTTTAATTTTGTTTGTTTCATAGATATTTTGTATGGATATAGAGAAGGAGGTAAATGGAAATCACAATTGAATTGATCAAGTTACATTTATTTGTACGCATAAATACAATTATGTCAATTTTTATTTATTTTTTTTACAATGTACATATTTTTTACAAGTATGAATGTGCTTGAGCAATTGTTTTACAACTTTTATTTTTTCATAAAATTCTTCGTTCAGAAAATCATTTTAAATTTACAAAATACTTGAATAAAATTTATTGTTTAAATTTCTACTCGACTGTTAAAATTTAATTTTTGATTTTATTATTTTATAATAATAAATTTTGTATTGACATTATTTCTTTCAGCAAGTGAACTGAATAAAAGTTGTTGTTCAATTAGTTACTTAATTATTTTTGCAAATTTAATTGTAATTTGTTGTAAAAAAGTAATAATTTTGAATAATTTATTATAAGAATAAACTGTGATTAAATTATTGTTCATAAATCTTAAATTTAAAATTAAAAAATTGGAAACATCATTAAAATTTTTGTAACTCTAGCTTTTAAAAAGCCCGCCGCAATGTGTTTGATATAGGAGAAAATTGTTCCCTTTGACGGCTGGCTGGTCCAACCTGTCATTTCAGACACGTTGTTATGATATGTGGAAGATTTAACATTTATGTTTTAATTTTTTGAAATCATAGCTACGCTCGATAATTATTTCGATCGAATAGTAAAGCAATTGATTTTCACTCATCGTGAAATAGTTCTGTTAACTTATTGTTATAGTTTTGTCAATTATAGCATAACCTACAATCGCTGCACTAGCGGACCGATGCTATTTATTTTAATGATGAAAGCACGAATATTCGACAATATATCACTGAACATATATTTAATATCGAAAGAATCATTACCTTTATCGCCGCAATTATCGTTGCTATAAACAATTCACACCACATTCACTTTTCACTGCACTTCATACTTGACGAAAACATGTACATGTATTATTGTATAGCAGCTGTCCACGCGGACGCATCGCTCATGGCTTCTGCACACTGCGCGCGATGGGCGACGAGCGATGAGCGATATCCATGAGAGCTCGAGTATGACGGAAATGCTCTATGAGAGTGACGTTGCCATTGGATATCGCTGATCGCTCGTCGCTCGTCGCTCGCAGTGTACAGAGGCCATCACTCAAGTAGGAGAGAGACAAATGTCGAACGCTGCCGAACGCTGCCGAACGTGGAGGCCGATTGTACCTCTTTGTCGCTCGTTCCGCGCTCTCGCTTACACTTCAAGCCTTAAATGGAACGCCTCAGAGCGAGGTAACGGCGATGAGTCATGCTTTTTCGTGCGTGCAGCCGGCTCCATCGAATTATAAGACGTTATCACGTCAAAAATTGTTTAGTTATTGTCGATTCACATCATTTGTTGGAAAATTATGCGAAAAACTAAAAGCAGATGATTTTTTCTATATAACATAAAGCATATAATCTCGAAAACCGTGGGACTTTTTTTTTTCTTGTTTCTCACTATGGAATTGTCTTCTTTAAAGAAAAAGAAAATTGTCGCCGAAGCTGCGAGCGGTCAAAAAATATTTGGAGGTCGCCCAAGCCTCCCAAAAATTTAGATTTTCATTAAAAAATCGATTTTCCTTTCGTCCACTTCTCACTCACAAATGTAATTTTAAAATGAACCTCGCGAAAGTTCTAGCCGGCTACTGAATATTTAGTGATCGCTCAAGGTTTGACCGACCGACAAGGTTTGAACGAAATTGACCATTTCCGCCAAAAAATAAATCTCGCTTGTACTATAATTCCTTGTAGCATAAAAACAAAATAAACAGGGAAGTGTTACATTTTTTGAATACTTTATTATAATAATTTGTAACAAGCACCAATTGGACGATATGTGTAATTATGTATTATTATGCAGTTTGACTAACGAGACCAACTGTGGGACGCATTACGATGCGTCAACTTTGATTACGGACAAGACCTTTAAAAATTTATTTGGTGAAAAAAAAACAATGATTACAATCATTGGGTTAGAAGTGTGAGGTAAATTTGAAAAATCTGGTTCTAAAGAAAAAAGGATCCATTGTTTTAAACATTTGACAAAGCGTCAAATTTAGGAGTGCGAAGAGTAAAAAAAAAAAATTTGCCAAAATTGAAAATTTCGAAGGTTTGAGCGACTACTAATTATTCATTTACCGGCTAGAGCTTTCGCGAGGTTATTAAAAAAATTATAAATCCCAAAATTCATGGGTGAGAAGTTACCGAAAAAAATCAATTTTTCAAAGAAAATTCTTCTAAATATTTTTTGACCATTCGCAGCTTTCGCGACAATTTTATTCTTTTCTTTAATGAAGATAATTGTATGGTGAAAATAGAATTAAAAAATTAAGCACAAATTTATGCCACCCCAATACATATACAGGGTGTCCCATTTTAATCTTACACCTGAATTTTCTCGAAAAATATTGCTCGGGCGAACTATTGTGTGGAACAAAACTTCTAGGGACTGAACGTTTGAAAAAAATTTATTTGAGGAGCCAAAATTCAAAATGGCGGCGTTACAAGGGCTGACATGTTTTTTTCAAACGGAAACATAACTTTTTTTATTGCCAAAAAATGTGTCAGCTGAAAACTAAAAACTTTTGTTGAAAAAATTTTTTGATAAAGTTCATAATTTTCAAGTGAGAACATAATTTTCAATTATTTCAGATGTATCCAGGATTTGTGTGTGCGCGCGCGCGCGCGCGCGTGTGTGTGTGTGTGTGTGTGTGTGTGTGTATGTGTGTTTGGGTTTGTTTCGGTATTTCGAATACATTTTCGAATGTATGACCACTTCAACAAAAAAGAATCAAATTTTTTTGTTGAAAATTTTGGTTTTTTTGTTTTCAAATTTGGACGATATTTCATGAGAAAATTTTCGAGAAAAATCGATGAAAAATAGTTTTTTTTCCATTTTAATAGCGTTTGTGCCATTTTCAGGCCCAAAAACGTGTTTCTTTAGATCCTTGACGAACTTTGATCACGATGGGTAGAAAAACACACACACACACACACACACACACACACACACACACACACAAATCCTGGATACATCTGAAATAATTGAAAATGATGTTCTCACTTGAAAACTATGAACTTTATCAAAAAAAATGTTCAGCAAAAGTTTTTAGTTTTCAGCTGACAAATTTTTTGGCAGTAAAAAAAGTTATGTTTCCGTTTGAAAAAAACATGTCAGCCTTTGTAACGCCGCCATTTTGAATTTTGGCTCCTCAAATAAATTTTTTTCAAACGTCCCCCTTCAATCCCTAGAAGTTTTGTTCCACACAATATTTCGTGCGAGCAATATTTTTCGAGAAAATTCAGGTGTAAGATTAAAATGGGACGCCCTGTATATACATGATATATGTCAATGTAGTTTTTTTTTTCGAAATATGAAAAAATCTTTGTGAAAAAGCTCCCTCCGCCGTTCTGCTGGTAGTCGAAGCGAACGAAAAATAAAAAGGACAAGACTCGTGTACGAACAGCACGAGAGGGCAAAATCCACTTAGTTTTTAGAGAGAGCCCTTTCACGCGAGACCTTCTCCCTCTCTCGCACCCTCCACCGACAACTATTAAATACTAATTCCATTAAAGCGAGGAAGGGTTGCAGGCTCGTTCGTATCTCTCTGACCCATATTTCATGGCGAAAGCTTTTCAATCTGAGAAAATACTTATGGATCCAACGCCCATGATCTATAGAACGCACATACGTATATGTGTGTGTCTACATATATACCTTTTTCTTGAACGTTCCTGTGCTTTTTTGTGCTCATGCTCACTTCCTACCCTCTTTGTTTTTTTTCCATCCCCCTCTAACCCCCGTCCCAACTCTTCGCGAATCCGCTTTTCTCTTCGTTTCGTCATCTCGCCATTCTTCTTCTTCTCCACTTTGCCATAACTATTCGCTATATACTGGCGAGGCTAAAAATATGGAAGCCACTGTCTCGAGACAAGCGAGATTCGATGGTGAAATTACGGTCGAAAAACTTTTAGTTTGTTCGTTGCTCGCTGTTGGAAGGAACAATAGAACGAGAGAGAGCAAGAGAGATGCACGCTGGTCGTCAAGTACTTGAGATATGGATTCTTCGTGACTTTATTTGTCGCGGGTTTCGGGAGGTTCCAGGCACCGGGAAAAAAATTTCGTTCGCCCCACAATCCAAGGGGGAGAGACGAAAAAGTTTTAACTAGTTATCACATCGTGGAATCATGAGGATTTCGTTGTTTCATGCTAAATTTGGCTATTTTTATAAGTATTTAACGCGGTCCTCCAGTTTCTCGGCTGTTTTTTTACGGCTTTTTCAATAATTTTTTACGGGCAAAGCATCGAAACAATCAATCTCATTGTTTTTGCATAATCTTTATGAACATTTAAATAAAATTTACAAATTTTTTGAAGTCAAAATTAATAATAGAATAAAGGTTATAGTGGCCGACAGGAAGACATCAATTAAAAGAGGTGCTTGAAGGTGACCAAGATTGCGGCTGTTCTGCTTATCTGAAATCAAAAAACCAAACGGGATTTTAATCTTCATATTTAAGACTAGCGATTGAACTAGAGTGAATTCTAAATTACAATAATTGACTTTTTTATACACTTTTGAAAATTACATTCGATTTTTTACTCATTTTTTCTTAAGTTTTTCGCTCGTACAAAAAACAAACTATCGAAGCAATCATGATAATCCTAGGTCAATCTCTGGCTTATAACATATTAAAGATGCTGTATAAATTTGAACAAGATCGGTGCAGTAGTTTCTGAAATATCGTGGTCACCGTTTCGAAAAATGGTGTTTCGAGAAAAACGCGTTTGAAAGTTCGCGCATGTGATTTGTACTAAAAATTTCATCTCACCGTCAATCTGCCATGCCTGAACCATACAATAGGCCTTCCTCTTCTTCTTGGGAGTCACGCAGAGTACGTCTTCCCTTTTCGCGATTCGGGCCTTACAACATCACTCGTGCGCCTTGCTGAACGGTCGATCCGAGAGCTATCACGCTGTTGAACATATCCTTTAGTTTGTGGGCCGATTTTCACTCCCATGGTTTCCAAGGCCTTCAGGATAAATTTGAATCCTTCTTTGAAGATTATGACAGCGAGAAACGTGGCGATTTCAACCACTTTTGGCCCAGAATGGAGGTGCTTCGGAGCAAAAGTCCAGATTAACGAATTGAGCGACTCGTTATTATTTTGAGTTTCCGCTCCCAGGCATCTCCTTAACAATTCTTCTTTAGATAAATCCTCATAAATTGGCTTTATAACTTTTTGAACTGCTTCAGAAAGAGGCGGTTTATTGTGTTTGAATTGCGCGTAATATATGTAAAAATATATGTAAAAATATGTTTTTATAGCGCGGAATATGTGTAAAAATATATTTTTCGATATATTAAAAATGGACGTAAAATATATTTCAGATATATATTATCCATCTTAGATATAGATTAGATATATGCAATATATACGGGAAATCCATTAAAAATATATTCGCGATATCAAAGATTTCGGCCAAAATAGATCTTCTGAATGTATATAAAAATATATATGTTGGATAGGCGGTTACGTATATTCAAACTATATTGAAAATATACTTACAATGTACTCAAATCACCCTCAAAATATACTACAAATGTATTTGAACTGTATTCGACTTATAATTGAAATATACTTTAAATGTACTTAAACTACATCTAAAACATACACGATATCTGTTCATACTTCGTTTAAAATATACTTGAAATATGTTCATACTACATTTCAAATATTATTGAAACATATTCAACGTGTATTTAAGATATACTTGAAATGTATTTAAACTATACTTGAAATATTCTTAAAAATTTTGTTATGACGTCATTTACATCATTGCACCCTTTTACGATATTTTTCCTTGTCATTAATTACGATTATGGTATTTGCGATTCAAATATATTAATGATTCAAATTTAAATTATATCAGACGCTTACACGCCGTAAGGTGGTTTCGAACCCGGGATATTTGAGTGATGAGCTGGGACGTTTCCCACTGAGCTAGTTCTACTTGTTAAATTAACTTTCGTATCGTCTTCATATCGTACAATACACAATGTTACTTTATTGAGAAATGTGTGGATTTACAAGAGTAACTAACATTGTCGGATCAATTACTTAATTGCGTTCGCATAGAGAGCGATAATCCAATAGAATTACATAACCTTCAATTTTTTTGTCCGATCATTTATTCCGGCTAGTGCGGCTAGGTCTTCGCGAGATACCGACTTGAAGATGTTTTTTATTTGCAACATCATCTGTTACTCAAGCTGCTTAACCATCCATATTTAAAATATATAAAACATACATTCAGTTTGTATGTTTGATTTATTTAAGATGTATCTTAAATGGATTTATTTTTATATATCGTATATGTTTGTGTACATGTGCACATGTTTTACATATTTTTCGATATATTTTTTACATATTTTATTTTCATGTGGGGCAAGGCCCCACATGAAAACACTGGGTTGGTAACCCAGAGTACGGGGTTCCAATCCCGCTTGGAAATTTTATTTATTGAAAAAAAAAAAGAAAAAAAATTCTCAATCGTTCGTGATTTTAATGAAAATTATTGATTGGTCATACTTATCTAATTTTCTAATGAAATTATTTTTACAAACGCATCGAAACATACATTATTCGATACTGTGTAGTTCGTTTAAACAAAATTATGATCACATAAACAAACAAAAAATCAATTTTAACGCTAGAATAAATGGTCAGGATTTAATTAACTGTAACACAGTATTCGCTCATTATTTAATTTATTGCGTAAAACTGGCGAGACACTCTACGATCGTATCTTCGTCGATGAAACAAAAGCGTGCACTTGCACTGTTAAAGTTATTCTACCAAAGTGTACCCCGCTTTGTCAACCGTGCGATGTTTATTTTTGCCGTCAGGTAGAAATATTTATTAAAAAACTAGAAAATGCTGGACTCGATACGAATACATTCGTTACTGTTGCATCAGTTCAGCACGCCAGTATTCCAATGATTAAGGGGAGGGTAGGGGTTTGCACTTTTAAAAAATCGATTTCTTTTGTCTTTGCTTATAGTTAAACATTTCACGAATATAATCCCAAAATTTCAAGTCAATCGGAGCAAAACTCTCGAAGTTATTGACTATTTAGTTCCGCTCATCTAACACTGTAGCTCCGACTTCTAAAACTTCAAACGCGTTTTTCTCGAAACCACTTTTTCAAAGTCCGTGTTCACTGCCATTTGAAAACTACATGACCGATTTATTTCAAACTTGGTACACACTTTCTACACATAAAATACCTCCCTCCAATGGTCAGTTTGGGATTTTTTTTACATTGAGGGGTTTTTCCAACCCCAAAATGGCGGGATTTTTTGTGAAAAATAGCACTTTTCACTTTACATGACCACGAAAAATTTAGAAATGAAAATCAAAATTATCAAAGACCGTTGGGGGGAGGAATTGATGATACTTTGACTAAATTTTAATGGTACTTGATTTCAGATAATTTCTAGCCGAGTGAGATACAGTGGACACCGCAAATCGTGTTTTTCCAAAGGCCTTCTTGGAAAAGCTTTATCGGCGGCTTGTTTGTGGATATTTTTGGGTACAAATTTCAAGGAATGTTCTTAAAATGACACTTAACAATGTACTAAAGGTTTCAATAAATTTACTCTATCCATGTAGATGAAAAAAAATCGCAAAAAAAGTGTTTTCTTTCACGCTGAAAAAAAACGCCTTGTCTCATACGCTTGGCGATATGCATCATTTACGGGGATAAGAGCGACGCATGAAACTTCGGCGTCGTTTTTCTCAAAAACCACGGCGCATTAGAAAGAATCCCTTTAGCGTGGTACTCTGGGGGAGTGACCTCGCAATATAGCTGAGACGCATCAAAATCCGTTTGTATCATACTTGGCCCGCCCCCTTAAGTCTCACAAATGGTTTTTTGAAGAAATGCTTTTTTTCCTTTCGAAAAATCAAAATTTTGCACAACCGACACCAGTATCAATGGCGCAAAATGACAAATATCTTTAAACACAATTTCGTCTCCCTTTTTCTTCAGACCAGACATAAACACCTACACGCACGTCTAGCGAAGGAAAAAGGAAAGAATCTATGGAGGTCATATATTCGCCAGCTCGTCTCGCTTTATGGTCGCGTAGTTTTCATCGGAGGCGTCGGAATTCAAGAAGGAGTGCAGAAAGACCGATACCTCGCGCGTAAAATAAGGTACGCAAGTCCCGTGCAGTAATATAAGAATGAGTAGACGCATACAGAAATAAGTATACGGAAGAGATATGGATGGGAGTTGAAGGACGCACAGGAGAAAACGTGAAAATAACCGTGGCAAATATCGCTCTCGTTCGTTTTACGCGTCGTCTATGCTTGCCCAGGATCTCGCGAGGTACGCGCCGGCGCGTACCTCGCGAGATCGCGTCTTGACATCGCGTTTGTGGCTTTTCCACCCTCAAGGACGAATAATACTCGCCTCGGAGTGCCGAAACCGCGCAAAAATAAGTCGCCTAGACGCGGTG
>OZ023312.1:5176634-5196277 GCA_964007375.1 Ophion obscuratus
TGTCCGCCATTTTGTGAAAAATGAATATTTTTTTAAAATCCTTCGATTAATCGCCGCAATGTTGGTCACCGCAAACCGTGTATATAAAAACATTATTTCATTGACGGCCATTTGCCACTAAACAATGTAATATTTTTCAATAAAAGAATTACTGAAAGTTCTTCCAGATGTGTTCTTTAAGATGGTATGTTGATCGATTAAAAAAGTTTTGTAGTTTTCTTTAAAAAAATTCATGAAAAAGGCCTTTTTTGCGCTACAAGTGGGGGTAACGCCTTAATAGAAATTAGCTTTTTTTTATATTTACGCAGAAACTGTATATTCTTCTACGCCGAAATGATAGCGTAATGTATGTATAGTAATCTTTAATGTTTTTACTTAACCCTTCGAGTGCACACCTGCGCCGCCAACCTATAAATGCATTTGGGCTCAATCTTAACCCAAGGCGTTTTTCAAATCGTTGTATTCCGGTAAATATGCATTTTTTGTTTTGCAGAGACGTTTTTTGTAGTAAAATATCCATATTTTATGGCCCTTAATTTGTTTTTTGACGAAAACGAAAATTGAATGCCAAAACATTCGTGCAAAATGGGGCATACGTTGAAAAATATTGGGTTTACTAAATACGTACGGTCAAAACGACCGAGTGTGCACTCGAAGAGTTAAGGCCTTAGGCTACAGTAACGGGTTTAAAATCATGTCCGAATTTCTCAATTTTTTTTCGTATGAAAAAGTGATCCACTCATAAAATTAATTACACATCTATTTAGTATGAACATCAAGCTGTTAGAAAGTGTTTATTTTTTTCGATGTACAAAATGGTCGACTACTAATATTTTCTTTTGTTTTCTTTTTTTAAGCGCTCCGCGGCGTGACATTTAGTATCCACAACATTTGACCTAGAACAAAAAACAAAAATGCTCGTCAATCTACATTAGATTATCTAGAGAAGTACGTACAGAATTTGAGAGATACTGTTTTATTCAAAAGTTGTAGGTATTTGAACTTAAGCAATGAATTTTCAGTGAAACATTTCGCTATAACTATTCATAAATTGCTCATAAAATGAAAAGTTTTCGATTAATCAGAAATTCCGTACGTACTTCTCTGCGAAGTTAGCAATTAGGAACATAACTTTTAAATTTAAAGTAAATCGAGTCATGACTGTTGAAGTTCTTGTCACGCCAATTGGAAAAAACCAGTTTCGAGAAATTTCGAGTAGTCGTTCATTTCGTACATCGGAAAAAAATTCTAACAGCTTGATATTCATACTAAATAGATGTCTAATTAATTTTATGAGTGAATCACTTTTTCTTACGAATTTTTTTTTTTTAAATTCGCCCATGATTTTATAGCCGTTACTGTAGCCTAAGGCCTTAATATTCGCCTTAATAAGCCTACTTTGGTAGGAATACAAAGTGATCAAAGGATACGAAAAAAAAAATTAAGTGCTTAAAATTAATTCCACTTGTGTGTATGTATATATGCATGTATATATTTTTCAACCGAGGAGAATATGCATGTATGTATACATATAAATGTGTGTGTGTGTGTGTGTGATTGTATACATGGGTGTGTGTAGATTTGAATAATAATAAAAACTGACTGTAAATAAAAAGTATTTAGAATCTGATGAATATTACTATACAGGGTGAGGCACTAACTGTTGCCACCTTGAATATCACTGTAATGATCGACATCACAAAAAAATGTTTGAAACAAAATTGTACAGTACGAAAGGGGACATGAACTTTATTTTTATGTGAAATTACCTTTATTCACAGTAGATGTTCAAAGTTATTGCCATTGGAATCAACGCAGTATTGCAATCTCCTCATCACGGATTGTGTAGAATTTCTTATCACTTCGTCACTTATCGCCGAAGTCTTGCCATTGTCTTGTATGTAAACAACGGCACCAAACCTACAATGTACACGGAACATTGTACAATGTTTCGCCCGAACAAACCCAAGATAACGATAGTAAGAATGGTGAGACTAGTATTAATGAATCAAGCGAATGTAAATGATGTATTCTTTTGAAGAGCAAACTGATATGCTTCTAATTTACGGAGAATGTCAGAAAAATGCAGTGAGAGCTGGAGTCTCATACGCTGAAAGATTTCCTGAACGTTCTCATCCTACACGCCGCACATTTCAAATTTTGTACACTAAACTGAGGACAACTGGATCTTTAACCCGTCGGGAAAGTAACCGACAAAAGCGAGTTACTAACGAAGAAACGGAAATTGGTGTTGTTGCCGCCGTTCATCGAGACCCTCGTACGAGTTCTCGTCAAATTTCGAGGGAATCTGTCGTAAGCCAAAGAAGTATTCTACGTGTTCTACATCATCATAAATATCATCCTTATCACATCAGTCTCCACCAGGAATTAACTAGTACGGATTTCATGAATCGCGCTGAATTCTGCCGATGGGCTCAACAGATTCAGAGAGATGACTCGTTTATAATCGGATTTTATTTACTGATGAGGCAACATTTACGAATCATGAAAATATTAACCTGCATAACATGCATTTGTGGTCAACTGAAAATCCACATTGGTTGCGGCAAGTTGCACACCAAAGACCGTGGTCGGTTAATGTATGGTGTGGGATTATTGGGGATAGAATCACAGGCCCTTATTTCATCGAAGAGAATCTCAATGGTAGGAAGTACACCACATTCCTTCAAGAAACATTGGGTCCGTTATTGGAAGAAATACCTTTAGAAACAAGAAACAGAATGTGGTATCAACCCGATGGGTGCCCGGCACATTTTTCGCTGATGGCTAGAAATGAATTGCAAAAGAGATTTCCAAATCGTTGGATTGGACGTGGAGGAGCTGTATCGTGGCCGGCTCGCTCGCCAGACTTGACACCTCTGGACTTTTTCTTGTGGGGATACTTGAAAGATCTTGTTTATAAAGAACGTCCAACTACGCCGGATGATATGCGTGAGAGAATTCTTCGAGCCTGTGATTCGATAAGTGCCGAAGTGATAAGAAATTCTACACAATACGTGATGAGGAGATTGCAATGCTGCAGTGATTCCAATGGCAATCACTTTGAACATCTACTGTGAATAAAGGTAATTTCACATAAAAATAAAGTTCATGTCACTTTTTGATCTTAAATGACCTTGAACGACTTTGACCCCTAAATGTTTTTTATGCAGTTTTCGATGCTCTACAAGATAGTTGAAAAAAAATGTACCGTCCCATTTTAAAAAGTGGAGGTGACCTTTGGAGGTGACTTATGATAAGCATTGTTATTCTCGTCTATTATCATTGATGAAATTAATTCTTTCAATGATGATTAGAATTACAACAGATGTATTAGTTTCATCCCAATAAATCATAAATATCTGTGATGAGATGAAAAGCAAAGCAGCTTCACTTTAGTTCTCAATGGCAGGCTCCACTTTTCAGAACATGTCAATGTTCTGGCCGGGTATACATTACGTGAAGATGTACATGCCCCCAATGTATACCGGCCAGAAGATTGTAATTTCCAAACATAGAGGGCAAACCGTAAAAAACGATTTCGCGATCTTCCCGGTTTATTCTATGGGAGGGCTCGGTCAGGTAAATCAGACAAGGCAAGTCTGGTCTGGGCCGGACACAAAGTAGGCAATGCACGGTCACATTTGTGCACGGGTATACGATCGAATTCATTTTAGATATTAGATATCAGATATTCGAAAATGCATCATTATTATGTACGTATTTGAGTACGTAATTACATCTATTTCACTGTTATATTACAATCTCAACTATCGTAACGTATCTACATATATTTTTAGGAACTTTGTTCTTACTGTTGGGGGACCTCGACATTGGGAACCGCGCCACCCTATCAAATTGACATATCAATCGATTTATCGATCAACAAGATCAGTTTATCAATTAACTTACGATGCGCTACATCAGCTTACCTACGGAACAATCCCGAATCCGTCGATCCATCGATCAATGAAGGCGATTCATGAACCCCTCTATCGATAAATACATTGAGAACAAAATAAAATAAAAAAATAACAAAAAACCGTTCTACTACAGATTAATAAGTTGCTGTACGCAGTGTTGCTGATTTATACTTAATCAAAAGAATTCTCGCAGTCGATCCATAAACAACTCTTACGAACGGTAGACATGCCAAGTTTTCTGCTGTACTTTTAGGCGCATGTGTTCGCGCGTGTGTGTGTCGGTGCGTGTGCAATGTGTGTGACGTAGGGGTTGGTCCCGTCGAGAACGGAAGAGACGAAGAGAACACGCTGGGCCATCCGTCATTTTGGTGCCTCTCGCGAAACGCTCTCGCACTTTGGCCATAGCGCGTTCACATATATATATCGTTATCAGAGCTCTTGCGCACTTCGCGATCGGCTTAATCGACTTGAGAGTTAGAAGCGATATTACCCGTTTGAGCGCCTCCCACGCCACCTATAAGGGGGAGAGAGAGAGAGAGAGAGAGAGAGAGAGAGAGAGAGAGAGAGAGAGAGAGAGAGAGAGAGAGAGAGAGAGAGAGAGAGAGAGAGAGAGAGAGAGAGAGAGAGAGAGAGAGAGAGAGAGAGAGAGAGAGAGAGAGAGAGAGAGAGAGAGAGAGAGAGTGAGTGAGTGAGTGAGTGAGTGAGTGAGTGAGTGAGTGAGTGAGTGAGTGAGTGAGTGAGTGAGTGAGTGAGTGAGTGAGTGAGTGAGTGAGTGAGTGAGTGAGTGAGTGAGTGAGTGAGTGAGTGAGTGAGTGAGTGAGTGAGTGAGTGAGTGAGTGAGTGAGTGAGTGAGTGAGTGAGTGAGTGAGTGAGTGAGTGAGTGAGTGAGTGAGTGAGTGAGTGAGTGAGTGAGTGAGTGAGTGAGTGAGTGAGTGAGTGAGTGAGTGAGTGAGTGAGTGAGTGAGTGAGTGAGTGAGTGAGTGAGTGAGTGAGTGAGTGAGTGAGTGAGTGAGTGAGTGAGTGAGTGAGTGAGTGAGTGAGTGAGTGAGTGAGTGAGTGAGTGAGTGAGTGAGTGAGTGAGTGAGTGAGTGAGTGAGTGAGTGAGTGAGTGAGTGAGTGAGTGAGTGAGTGAGTGAGTGAGTGAGTGAGTGAGTGAGTGAGTGAGTGAGTGAGTGAGTGAGTGAGTGAGTGAGTGAGTGAGTGAGTGAGTGAGTGAGTGAGTGAGTGAGTGAGTGAGTGAGTGAGTGAGTGAGTGAGTGAGTGAGTGAGTGAGTGAGTGAGTGAGTGAGTGAGTGAGTGAGTGAGTGAGTGAGTGAGTGAGTGAGTGAGTGAGTGAGTGAGTGAGTGAGTGAGTGAGTGAGTGAGTGAGTGAGTGAGTGAGTGAGTGAGTGAGTGAGTGAGTGAGTGAGTGAGAGAGAGAGAGAGAGAGAGAGAGAGAGAGAGAGAGAGAGAGAGAGAGAGAGGGAGAGGAGGCGGGAGAGAGAGAGAGAGAGAGAGAGAGACAGAGAGAGAGCCGTTACCCGAGGAAACGGTGCGTCACGGGTGGGTAAACAACACGTAAGGGGCGGGGGGTCAAACCGTACACCCTCGGACTTTCCCTCCTCGAGCGATATGCCTACGACTACTTTGAACGCACTTATTTACCCGCGCCACTTTAACAAATTTGAAATCAATCATTGCTCGTTACAACCTTACGTGTCATTTTTTTCGTTGATTTTTGACGATTCTGACTTGGTTTACAAAATAATCGAATGTGATCACTAATGAAAAAGTAGAAAGTGTTTTCCATCGGTTGAGTACACGTTTTGTCTTGGGGTATTTTTCGCGAGCGTGGAACGTGATAAATTCAGAAAATTGAGAAAAACTTACGATTGCACCGGAAACTTCGATCTTGAAGAAATTTAAGGAGATCCCAGGGTGAGCATTGGGATAAATCGAAGGAGATTCTTTCTAATAACGTAATCGTTCTTTCGGGTATTTGCCCTAGGAGAGATCGGTGAAAAATGGAAAATTGAAAAGGTCATGTGGCCCTTGCTCTTCTGAGAAACTTTTGGATTTATTTGGGTTTATCGGATTTTTATACATCTACAGGGCGTCCTGTTATGAATGGATAATCTTGCAATTTGAGTTTAGTCAAAGTCCCACGGTTTTCGAGATTATGCGGTTTATGTTATTTTTTGACGAAACTTTTTCGTTTTTCGCATACAATTTCGACAAAAGATGTGAATCGACAATAACTAAGCAACTTTTTTAATTGACACGATTTGCTCAGTACATTTCTTTTACACCGCAGGCTATCAAAGTCAAATCGAATAAGTTTGTATGATAATTCTGCATACGATTTTTAAAAATAACTGTTGTGTGATCACACTCACAATGATTCTGCAAGTTCAGCTAGCGTCTGACATGAGTCTTCATGAAGTAATGCCACCCCCCCCCCCCCCCAGAACTGGCAAGGGAAACTTTGAAATTATTAGTGCCATTCGCCAACCTATGTGAACTAATTGATCACTGAGCACAGCTTTTCCAGTAAAAGAGATGAAACCCCAGTGCTTTTAGCGTAGAATTATAATTTCTAACTGAAGCTAGATGGTTGCATACTCAAAATAACCCCAATAAAATGTTTCCCCTCAGCTCGTCCCAGCCCTAAGAGGTTGAAAACTTAAAAATCGCTGTATCTCGATAATTAATAGCCCGATCGAAAAATATTTCTCACAAAAGTTGTTTGGAATAATAAAATACGTGTAAAGTTGTTAGACGTCCAACCCCCTATCTTTGAAAAAAGCGGCACAAAAACGGTTCGAAGATTCGGGGTTGTCTGGGTCAGTGGTGCTCTCGCGTTTTTGTGCCGCTTTTTTCAAAGATAGGGGATTGGACGTCACACAACTTTATACGTATTTTATTATTCCAAGCAACTTTTGTTTGAAACATTTTTTTATCGGGCTATTAATTATCGAGATACGGCGATTTTTAGGTTTCCAGCCCCTATTCTTTAGGGTTGGGGCGAGTTGAGAAGCAAAATTTCATTGGGGTTACTTTCAGTCTGCAACCGTCTAGCTTTAGTCAAAAATTCTAATTCTACGCTAAAAGTGCTGGGTTGTCGTCTCTTTTGCTGAACTATAACGTTCTCTTCAATGGTGACTGTAAAAACTAAGAAGAGAAATAGGCTCCAACTAGAAAATGATTTGGTTGTTTGCGTCTTAAAAACAGACCCACGACTCGACAACTTATGAAAACAATAAACAGGCACAGCCTTCTCACTGAAATTGTTGTATTTTTATTGTAGTGTAAGACCTACAACCCCGTGACCCCCCGAGCAAGATAACTTTTTTCACCCGTTTTTTTTAGAAAACACTCTTGGTTATTTCTTTCATCTAGAAAAGTCTTCTTTTTAACCTAAAATGTTAATGAAACTTTATCATTTGTAGAAATGGCATGCGAAAAACCCAAAGCAGATGTTTTTTCCCAAAAAATAACGTAAAGCCCAAAATCTCGCAAACCGTGGGACTTTGACTAATATGAAATTCCAGCAAATAGTAGGACATGATCTAGCCTATCGACGGTTGCAGGATTATCTACTCATAACTGGATACCCTGTGTATATATACGAGGGTGGGGTGAAAAGTTTCCGGCCTGACCAAGAAAAACGATGTTTAAAAACTTTTTTTTGCTTTATTTTTCAACATAATCTCCATCAACACTGATACATTTCTCATAACGGTGTTCTAATTTAGTTATACCAGTTTTAAACGTAGATTCGTCAAGCTCCTCAAAATACTGATTTACAGCTTCGATAACTACTTCGTTGCTCTTAAATCTTTTTCCGCCAAGCCATTTTTTGAGGTTAGGAAACAGGTAATAGTCGCATGGGGGCTAAGTCTGGAGAGTAGGGAGGATGCGGCATCAATTCAAACTTCAATTCATGGAATTTGGACATGGCAACAATCGACGAATGCGCTGGTGCGTTATCGTGATGAAACAAAACTTTTTTATTCGCCAAATGAGGTCGTTTAATTTGCACCTCGTGCTTCAAACGTTGCAATAACTCTGCGTAGTATTGACCAGTGATAGTCTTGCCCTTTTCAAGGTAATCAATGTATATAATTCCTCTCGCATCCCAAAAAACAGTAGCCATAACCTTGTTTGCCGATAAAATTGTTTTTGCCTTCTTTGGGGTTGGTTCCCCTTTTCCAACCCACTGTTTTGACTGTTCTTTATTTTCAGGAGTGTAGTGGTGGACCCATGTCTCATCAACAGTTATGAATCGACGCAAAAATTCGTTTGGATTACGCCTATACAGCGCCAAATTGTCGGTGGAAATGGTTTTTCGAAGCAGTTTTTGGTCGAGCATTAGCAAACGCGGCACCCACCTTGCACACAGCTTTTCCATGTTCAAATGGTTGTGCAAAATATTTCGCACACGTTCAGCTGACATCCTACAGGTCTCGGCTATCTCATGCGCTTTCAACCTGCGGTCTTCCAACACTATTTTATGGATTTTTTCAATCATCTCTGAAGTTGTGACTTCAACGGGCCGTCCTGAGCGAGGCTCGTCAAAGGTGCTCACACGACCCATTTGAAATTCAGAAACCCACTGCTTAATAGTTGAATATGATGGGGAGGAGTCTCCTAGTGCTGAATCCATCTCTTCTTTTATTTGTTTTGGCGTAAAACCTTTCAAATGGAAGTATTTGATGACAGCACGTTTTTCCAATTTTTCCATTTTTACGAAAACAACGGAAGCGTCTCGCGCAATGAGCTCTCAAACGCAAACTAACGTAGCGATTGGGCTGAAACTGTACATACAAGCTCAGTAGGAATGGTACTGTAGGACGCCGCTCCAAAACTAGACCTAGTGGCACCATCTCTTGGTCAGGCCGGAAACTTTTCACCCCACCCTCGTATGTATATATATATATATATATATATATATGTTTTGGTTCCCTGGTTATTTATTTGATTATTTCTGCACATTTCCGTACAGGAAATAAAAGAACGCATAACCTGGATCGTAAACGTATCACTCTTTTTCGTATCAAATATTTCAAATTCTTTCAAGACAATCGAACTCGTGTATTGTCGGGCCGTCGAACAATCGGCAGATCTCTCGTGCGACAGTACGATTGATCGTCTTCGTCGGATCTTCGAAGCAATCGTAGATAGATGTTTCGAAAAGTTGCCACACCGGATGTGGAAGGGTCAGAGAATGCGCGAAAATTGGCGAATGATTCATAGGTTATACGTCGATAGAGTTCGAGGGCGCAAATCGTGGCGAGTTTGCGAATCGTCCATCTCTCTTTCTGTCTCTCTTGCATTTTCGATCGCGCAGACACGAAAGCGTGGCCATTATCTCATCTCGTCGCGTATCTACAGCCGCGAACCCTCGCGAGCTCGTGCCCATGTATTAATTGAAATTCCGTTATCACGGAGCTTCTGGACGATTGCGTTATCGGCTAGGCTCAGCCTCAGGCACAGCATTGCGAGACTTCTCGTTATCGAAGGAGCGAGCAAGAACTTTGTAACGATTCCGCGCAGAGGCCTATCCGCAATTAATAAAGGACTGCCCAAATGAATTATCGGGCTGTCGCAAAACTTGCAAGGACCATTGGAAGGGATCGATACTCGGATGGGTGACCGCTTTTTTTTACCGAGCTTGGAATATTTTGATGTTTGAATAAACAAAAATGTGGCAAATATCGTCAAAAATGTCTTTCTAAATGTCTTTGGTTCGTCCTTTTTGTTTCAATTCACTAAATTTTTTGAAAACTAATTGTTTTCTTTTTTTTCATTTCACTCTACTTTTCTAGAGATTTAGTTTAAATATATTGATTTTTTTATTAGCATATATTCAAGACTGTTGAGTAATAGAAAATGTATATGCTTCCAATAATTTTGGTATTTGGTATTTTCGTTTGTTTTCTTTTTTTTCATTTCACTCTACTTTTCTAGAGATTTATTTCAAATATATTGATTTTTCTTGTTAGCATATATTCAAGACTGTTCAGTAATAGAAAATGTATATGCTTCCAATAATTTTGGTATTTGGTATTCGAAATTTCGTATTTTGCTATTTGGTATTTGGTATTTTGGTATTTTGGTATTTTGGTATTTGGTATTTTGTATTTTGGTACTTGGTATTCGAAAAAATATTTACTCGTTTAGACTAAATGTTCCTACTCAGATGTTATTCGAATGAATTAGCACATTCATCGGTGTAGTAGTACGCTCTGCGGCCGGGGTGTGGCGCAGGGCCCGTGGTTTCTCCCGCAAGCTATATGCACTCCGAGGGCGCGTATAACCAAGTCCGCGAAACGTATGGGTGGGGGTAAAAATGTCGAATGACCAAATATAGAACGACAAAGATTTCGAAATGACAGAATTATGAACTCTCAAAATAACGAAGGTTAAATCATTCGAAATTTTATCTTTCGACTGATAAAAACATCGAATGACTATAAATCGAACGATTATTTATTGGAGAGGTAATTTATTCGAAAACGAATATTCAGATTGTGTGCAATTCGGAACATAAAAATACAGAATCGAAAAATGTAGAACACCCATATCTCCGAAACAGAAAATAGCGAGTGCCTAATATGCGTAATACCGTCCATGGCGAAAAGCAATATATCGAAACGCAAAATGTCGATGGCCCGAAATGTCGAACGCCGAAAGGTCGAACGGCCAAAATGGCGAACGTAGTGGGGCCCGTCACGTGGGATGACTGTCTTACGATATTTTAGCCTACAGACCGCCAGCGCCATCTCGCAGCTTCACTCTGAGGCGCAAGTGACGTATTGCTCGATTCGCCATTCGGGCCGTTCTACATTTTGACCCTCCGCGATTTCAACCACTCGACTTCTCGGCCGTTCGCTTCAACGATTTTCTGCATTGTGAACGATCGTGATTTTTTTAATTCGGAGAATTGTCGTCTCGAATTATTTGGTGTTATACATACAGGCCCATCGATTTTATGTTTTTCGATATTTTATTCAATCTGATTTTTGTTTTTCGCTACATATCAACTTCCGAGATGTTCATATTCGTAATTGTTATTTTCGACTTCACAGACTCTAGTAAGATTGATCTATCTATATTCGAACATTCGTCATTTTCGAATTCGACATTTTGGCCCATCTACATATCGATCGTTCGACATTTGTCCGCCCCACCAAACGTATTAGTACAGTCGTGCTGTCGCTGAAAAAACCCGGAATCGGAGAAAATTAGAAGACGGCTAGTTTTTTGACAGGTGATTTTGTAGGTGCCGCGGGTGCTAAATCCAAGTTTGCCTAAAGATCGGGGTGTAGGGTTCTTTTTTAGGGGATGAAAGGAGATGGGGGTGGATTAATGCCAAACTACAACCCCTACGTGGTCGGCGCCGTGAGACAAAATGTTCAGAAAAATCCGGGCTTTAGTTTTGTCCACAGCGCCGAAGTCGTCGAAGTTATTTTTGAGGGTGAAAAAATGGGGTGAAATTTTGAAAAATCGCTTTTAATTCAATAACTCTTTAGAAAAAAAACGTACGTTTTTTGTTCAAATGGGAACGTTGTAGCCCTTGAAAAGACGCGTCGATCGAGCATTCGATCATCACTCTCCGATACTATCTTTACCCCCCAAAAATGGTTAAAAATCCAAAAAAAAAATAGTTTATTGAATAACTCAAAAACAATCTTTCAACAATCAAGTTTTTCGAGTATGGTTCAAATGTACGAAATGTAAAGAATAATTTTCTCCATATTTTCGTTGCTATGGACCACCCTTGAATTTTGATTTTCCAACCCCTCTCGGGGGTTGAAGATTCAAAATGAAATTCTGGAAAAACTATTGACGGCACGAATTCGCCGCCGTGGAAGAATTTGTAGCTTGAACCCTCAGCTACATTTTTGTCCACAGCGCCAAACTCGTATCTCTTTAGTTTCGGTCAATAGTTTGCCCAGAATTTCGCTTTGAATTTTCAACCCCTGAGAGGGGTTCGAAGAAGCAAAATTCAAAAGTTGTGCATAGGAACGAAAATATAGAGAAAATTATAATCTACATTTCGTACATTTGAACCATCCCCGAAAAATCGATTGTTTTTGAGTTATTCAATAAATATTTTTTTGTTAATTCTTCAACAATTCTTTTGGGGGCGAAGATATTATTGGAGAGGGTTGATCGAATACTCGATCGACGCATCTTTTTAAGGGCTACAACGTTTCCATTTGAACAAAAATTGTATGAATTTGTCCTAAAGAGTTATTAAATAAAAACAGATTTTTCAAAATTTCGCCCCACTTTTTCACCCCCAAAATGAACTTCCACGACTTCGGCGCTATGGACAAAAATAAAACCCGGATTTTTCTGAACATTTTGTCTCCCGGCGCCGACCTCGTGGGGGTTGTAGTTTGGCATTAATCCACCCTCATCCACTAAAAAAAACCCTACCCCCCGATTTTTAGGCAAACTTGGTTTTAGCACCCGTGGCACCTACCAAATCATCTATCAAAAAACTAGCCTTCTTCTAATTTTTTCCGATTCCAATATACAGCACGACTGTACTAGAATGTGTTCCGAAAAACGTGGGAATAGTGATCTTGTGATAACCAGGCAAGAGAAACATCCTCTCGAATATATCGAAATAGTGGTAACCCAAATATTTTTATATAATTATTTACCATTGAGAATCATAACACAGATAAATATGTATTCTATATGAGAAAATATGGTAAAATCGCTGGTTGCGAATCAGTATACTAGTTATTAAAGAACAATTTTTGTTTGCTCGAAATAACAATACATTCGAATTCAAGACACTCATACTGCGTGCAAATGAAGAGTTTTTTTTTAAGAATCTCGTATACGTTCAAATCATCAATGTATTTTGATCACGCACGTATTAATTGCATTGTCCACATCAAGGAATACTTGAAGCAAAAAAAACTATATTTAAAAAAATCGCAGTAGGCCGTGAAGCAGCGCAAAAAATTATTCCACTAAACGGGTATTAACTAGCTCGTGACCTGCAAATTTATAACGAAATTAGGGCTCATTTTTGCACGATGAAAAGAAACATTTACTCAAAATGATAACATTTTGTCGAATAAATTAAATTTTTTAATAATCGCGGGTACTCCTCTAGCAGAATTAGTGTGAATGACGACCTTTTTTTTCTAGGTCCTAATCCATAAAAGTTCTGCGTCCTTCCGCAGGGCGCCAGAAAAATTGCTACCAGTGTAGCTGCGACTGAGCAACCACGTTGTACGTTGTTTTCTTAATTTGTTTTCCTGTTTACAGTACTACATGTGGAATAAACCCTCCAAGCCTCATTCTGCTTGCTTTTCTAGTGTTTAAAAAATCCTAAAAAATACTCATTTTTCGGTGAGCCACATAGATGTAACGCCGTAACGGGATACACCTAGCTCGTGGCCTAAAAAAGAGGAATTAGCGTAATTTTTTCCTTAGAAACGCGTGCAGGTTTTAATTTTTTTTTTACATGAAAGAGTATGTTTTAAAGTATTGTTTACAATTTTTGTATTGAAAAATATTTATAAATGTAGTAGATACAATGATTTGGTGAAAAACGTCTAAAAAATTGAATGCATTTACTTTTTGCATGAAACTATCTAGTAAATAAATAAAGAATTTGATGAAATGTTGATTTTTTTTTAAAATAGCCGCAGTCCAAAGTGAAGGTATCGATTTTCGGTCAAAAAACCCTATTTTCATTGATCCAAGAAAACAGCAAAATAAATTGCCTTATAATACCAAAAATAAGCTTGTAAAAATTGAAACTGACAGGTGCCGTGATTTTTAAGACATCGTGGTCACCAATTTTGGAAAAGTAATTTTTTTTAAATCGGTTCAAAGTTTGCCGTTTCGCCGAACCGACCACTAAACGTCCACACTTCCCACAATTTTAACCCAATAAGCTCAAGCTCCAGTAAATATCTTTCAAATGTGCTATTTTCAAAATCCTTCAAAAACCAAAAACAGATATTTTAAAAAAATTCAACCATCTGCAAGCCCTCAAATAGATTCTCGTCAAGTCGAATGAACTTTCTCGACAATGTCGGCTCGTCACTAATGTCCGCAAAACTTGTATCCCTCACAATAGAAATGTCTCTCCCCTCCTTGCCCCTCCCGTTCAGTGTCAAATTTCGTTCAACTCTTTCTCAGCCTCTTCGACAAAGCTCAAAAAAACCTCGTAGTCCTTCCGACCGAAAGTAAATTTTCGGTCCGAAAATTCGGCCCGACGTTGGCCGTTCGTGTGCATAGGTGGCTTCGAGGGCGCGTGCCCCGAGGCCAGAATTGAAACCACCTCATTACGACGGGGGTGCACGAGGGGTGGGGGTGGGGGTGGAAATGCCTCCCCGGATGTAGGACGAGATTCGGGAGGGGCAAAGGGTGGAGGGATGAAGGGGCGGGGGGGGGGGATGCTACACGTTGTTTACAAATTTGGAGGAGGGGTTGCGGCGACGCCGCAGCTCGACAGTAGAATCCGTTTTGCTCGAATATCGAAGGTAATGTCACGAGTGGTTTTATATACAATACTAAAGAGAGGCGATACAAAACCACCATGGCGCTACACACGAGCCAGCCGCTCGTCTATCCGCCCGCGGCTACCGTACTTTTACCCTCCCATCTCCATTACGCGTATAGCGGCCTCGGGTACCGTGATGAAAAATGGAAATCTCGATTCGTCGTGGTCGGGAAGCGAAAAGTGTAGAGGAGAGCAATCTCTCGACTTTTGTGCTGCTCGCGCGATGCATCGAATCGAGAAAAAGAGAGAGAGAGAGAGAGAGAGAGAGAGAGAGAGAGAGAGAGAGAGAGAGAGAGGGAGGGAGGGAGGGAGGGGTGTATGAAATTTCGAAGAGTCTTGGTGAATAATGATCGATCTGGATCGCCATTGAGGGCGGAGGGAGGGCAAGGTTTCCATTACGTCACGATTTTATAACTGCCAGAAATAGCCAAATTTCTGCATGTTCAAGTTTTTAGTTTAAAATATGCGCGCAATTTTACTGCGGAAAGTTGACATTTTTCCATACGAAATGTCAGTCAAGTCAATGTGCAAGGACTTGCACAGTAGATTTCCTCTTTTCCCAATTTTCCCAAGCAAAGTTGATACATTTTTTTTGTTTTTTTTTTTTATAATTCTTGAATGTTCATATACACAAAAATATGTTGGCAACATTTTCAGTCTCAAGTCCGAAAATTGACGGAGGAGTCACGTTAGTGAGAACAGATAGCGCGACTGGTTAGTGCCATAAGTCCCTGAATTTGCGGCATCGTTCACAATAAAGTGCAGACTCTTCTTATTTTGTGAAATATAATGTAGATGAAAAACCGTCATATTGTCCGGGACTACATACTTTGATGTAATTATCAATATTCTAGAAGAAAAAAAAACATAACTTTATATTAAGAAAAACCGGAACGACAACTTTGAACGCGTTTTTCTCGAAACTACTTTTTTCGGCCTTATCCCAGGGAATACTTAAACACTTATCTGACGATTTTCAATTTTTTTTGTTGACATTTTTGTACTCGCAGTGACTAGGGTTGTACGTATCTTATTTTTAAAATTTTGATACTTACTATTTTTAAAGACTGCTTGAATACAAAAAAGGGCCTGAAAGAATTTAAAAATGTCCAAACCGTCGGCATTTTGTAAAAAAAATCAAAATAAAAAAAACGGCTACGCATAAAAATAGCTATATTTGCATAGATAACGATAATTTTTTCATTTTTTATTTGCAGATAACCTTTCATAAAGATATCGATGGGACAATTAAGGGATTTTTTTTTTTCGTCGTCAAATCAAAGCATATATCTCGGTTGATTAAAAAGATGTTTTTATAATAATTGGTATAAAACTAGATGAATATGTACTTAATGCAATGAGTGTAAACCCGATCCTTTCATAATCAGTTATCTCTTTGAAAAAAATCGCAATTATTGACGACAAAGCACCCGTTACGTAACGAAATAGGGGTGGGGGTGGGGTCCGGCGAGTCGTTTCGGTCCTGGTACGAGGGGGAAGGGGGGGGGGGTCAAAAATTGGAGAATTTGTCATTACGTCATTTGTGTACGTCCCCTTTCCTGGGTGAGCGATAATTATTGCAGCTCATCTGGGGGCCCTCGAACCTAAACTTCTTTAAATCGGTGTGTACGTAGATGAAGGTATAGTACGGAAGACGGAGAGGTATGGTA
This sequence comes from Ophion obscuratus, assembly GCA_964007375.1. Classification (NCBI taxonomy): domain Eukaryota; kingdom Metazoa; phylum Arthropoda; class Insecta; order Hymenoptera; family Ichneumonidae; genus Ophion; species Ophion obscuratus. The sequence goes on from OZ023312.1 coordinate 5,192,750, forward strand.
TTTATGTATTTATGTATTCATATGTGACCCTATATATATATAGTGTGTATGTGTATATATATATATACAATCACACACAGGATGTCCTGTTATGAACGGACATTCCGGCAACTGTCGATAGGTCAGATCATGTCCTACTATATGCTGGAATTTCTGTTTCGTAAAAGTTTCACGATTTTCAAGATTTTGGGCTCGACGTTATTTTTTGAAAAAAAATCATCTGCGTTTGGTTTTTCGCATGCCATTTCTACAAATAATATGAATCGACAACAACTAAGCAACTTATTAAAGTAATTGGCACGATATGCGTAGTACATTTTGTTACACGGCAGGCTATCAAAGTCAGATGTTCGAATTGGTTTGTATGAAAATTCTGCATAACATCTTTTTTCATAAAGTTTCTTAAACATTAAAGATTGAGAAGCCGATTGTTCTAGATAAAACAAATAACCAAGAGTGTTTTTTTTAACGTGGTGAAAAAAGTTATCAATTGTAGAAATGGCAAGCGAAAAACAAAAGCAAATGATTTTTATCTCCAAAACCGTGGGACTTTTACTAAACTGGAATTCCAGCATATAGTAGGACATGATCTGACCTATCGATAGTTGCAGGATTATACATTCATCAGAGGGCACCCTCGGTATATATTTGTTATTGTATACTGTAACTATACTGTACTGTATAGTATAGTAACAGTACAGTATAGTATAGTAACTATACTATACTGTACTGTAATAACTATACTGAGTTTTTGCGATTTAAAAAAAATATTTCACCATAAAACACCAGCGATAAATAGTTGAATGTATGTAATTTTACGTGCGGTTAGATGGGCAAGACGTGCCGCTTTTAGCACCAAGATAAACCGTTTCAAAGAAAGAATTGACGCAAACTAAAACTTTGTAAATATTTAGAAAAAATAACCCCTCTTGCCGATCTCAAAGCATGTATATTCAATATTGAACCACCAAGGTTTGACGAAAGATTGCGAATCTTGGCTGGTAAATGAAGAACGTTGCTGCCAACCTCGATGCCCGCAAAGTTGCCGTTTTTCGGTAATACTCAATATTAATTAACAATAATAATAAATAATCTCATGACATAAATATAAATAGGCATCATTATAAATGACTCAAAATTTCGTCCTGAGTTGTTTAAAGCATTCACTGACGGAGTTTTTTTTTATAATAATCATCGATAATGTTTTACTTTTTCAAGTTGGTAGTAACACAAAAGTTTTTCTCATTCACGTAATAAAAATATAAAAATGCATAAATTTAGCCTTTAATTGTATAATTTATGAAAAATTTGTATCTACAGAATAAATCTTTACCTCGTTTCCATTTATCTAAAGGTAATAGAAAAAAAAATCATAAACCGTTATTTGACTCAACTGGACCACTCCAATCTCCTTAATATGATACGGGGGATAAATGTAAGGATAGGGTAAAAGGTGACTCGAAACATGAGCCATGGCGGTGGATTCTAAAAGGTGTCCTAACCTAGTTTAGATACTTTTCCAATTTTTACTTAAGGGAGTATTCTAGACGAAAATTTGGAAAAAATTGATTCTTTGTTATTTTATTCAAAAGTATAGACTTTTAAGAATTTATCCTCAACAGGAAATTTCGAAATTCCGCATATTAAGGGATAATACATGGTGTTATCCCGTATGGCGCAGGCATCACAGATTAAAGGTAAACAAAACTTCAAGGATTTAAATGCTCGTACAATTTTAGACGCATTTTTCTCGAAAACACTTTTTTTTCAAACTGGGAGGATGGATTACTCGGACATCTCTGCATGGATCGCTTTGAAATTTTGATAGTAGCTTCACAATTACATTCTTTATGGGAGTACGTAGCCGTTTTTTGATTAAATGTAAACTTTTTCTTTTATAAACAATTTACTGCTTATTTTTGGGGCAAAAAATTGATTTATTTCTTTCAAAGTGCGCCATTTTTTTCAATTTGCTTTAAAAAAATCCCTACGTAGTCCCATAGCTAATAATATATAGGTTATCATTTTTTTCTGGTTTTTGTTCCAGGTCTTACACTTTACGAGGAAACCGTCCTCCCGTGAAACTATTCGTAAAAAATCGCGTTTTTTTAAATGGGCTCTGTGGCTGCCATTATGTATGAAATTTTTTATTAAAAATTGTTCGTTATACTTTAATATGTATGAAATAAACCCTCTCAAAAAAATCTCGTTCCTTTTTTCGGAGCTACGAAATTCAGAAGCTTTTGAGGAAGCTAGAACCTCGCAGGGAAAGCTAAAGCTCGCAGGGAAGAACGAGCTTCGGAAAATCATCATTTCGAAATCAAGGAAGGTACACGTTACGAGGCAGGAATGGCCGATCAATATGACGTAAATATAATACGCCCTTCTACTACTTAGATAGTTGCGGTCATCTGAAAACATACTGAAAAACTTTAAACGCGTTTTTCTCGAAACTACTTTTTTCAACTCGGTTGACATAAAATCTCGAGTTCTATACAAGCGACTTCTTCACATTTGGTACAGACCGGACCGTTTGGTATATATCCCTCTATCGTCCCTACCTCGGGTATTGCAAAATTATTATAATTACTATTTTTTTAAATAGAATAAAAAATAGGGTAAAAACTAACTTTTCTTTCAGACGGGCACCATTAATTTGTTTTCCCTTCGGTACCCGCCGTAATGACATTCTCCGTCATGACATCACGAAAATTGGTCATACTTCTGTTTCAGATGAATGGGAGTTGTGCAATCGTGTCAACCGCCTCAACACGTTTTTTTCACGGGCACATTTAGAGGCCCATAACTTCTTCCATTTTTTTTGTTCTCAATTCTCGATTTCCATAAAAAGACTTTCGATAATGATAAAAATGAAGAAATATTTAAAAAATCATACGTTGCATTCTATGTTGTTGGTTCACGTCCAAGTCGGTCACCTCATCGTCGTTTCTACTACGGAAGTGAAGAAAAAAAAAATACCAATTTTTATTGGCATCGCCCGTAACAGACACCAAATACGGGAAATATACAAAACCTGATATGAATAATATAAAAATTCAACAACAATAACAAAAAGAAAAAAAAATAACACAAAAGACATCAAACAGTCAACCTAAAGCACAGAGAGGATACGAAATATGAAAAAAATGCGCTCGTTTCCTCTACCCAACTAGAGCGTAAAGGAGTAAAGATTGCGAAGCTCCTTTAGGGGCGTAAGGACGAGCGCAAGAAGAGGCGCGGAACAGGAGGAAGAATAAGAGGACGAAGAAGATAAAGAAGACATCGTACACACTGCCTGCAGAAACGCCTGGCATATATAAAAGGTCCAAAATAGTCCCTGTAGCAGATGACACGTTCGCGTACGCCCGATAAGGAAAACGGCGGCTGTAACACGCTCCGCGAAGATGCCAGTATTATGGGAAAGACACGAAGTCTCGTTGAGAGGGCTCACCGACGCAATTGGGTCCTTTACGATACGACTTTTGTGATAGCCGCGCGCAGCTACCGTGAAAATTTGAACCAGCACAC
>OZ023312.1:5196477-5409930 GCA_964007375.1 Ophion obscuratus
AATTAAATATAATATAATAAATAAATAAATATAAATAAAAATATAAAGAATAATTAAATAATTTCGTTTACTTTAATAATTAAAGTAAACGAAAATATTATGCTCTCATCCCTTCCGGATGTGACAGCGGCTTGAGCGACCTCTAAATATTTTTCTTACCACTCGCAGCTTTCGCGACATGTTTTTTTCTAAAGAAGATAATTGGATCGTGAGAAAACGGAAAAAAATAGAGCTCAAATTTGGGCCATCCTGACGTACGTTTATGCGAAAGTAATTTCGAGGACATTGGGGACCGCGTAATGTTCAGTATCGGGGCAACGGTCGTCTGGGAGAGTCCTCGAAGCCGAAGATCTGTATAATTATAATAATCATATCAATATTATTATGAAAATTGTTTCAACTAAAAGTTGGATCGTTTCAAGAGCGGAAAAAACGGCAATGTCACCTAAACTATTGGCAAGGCTTTAGTGAAGGTCAACTTCGAATTTTTTTGTTAGAATCCACATTTTCCATTCCATACTCATAGCTCACTTCGAGAACTTTTCAAAACACTATGGATAAGAATTTTTTTTATCGAGTCTAGCAGGAATGAGACTTTGAAGTTACGCTGCCGTCGGTACAAACGTTACCTTAAGGGGTAAGGCCACTGTAAATTTTTTGAAAAATCGATTTTTTTTTATTGGCTTAAAAAATAGTTTAAACCCTCTAGTTTAAAAATAGTTTAAATCCTTTTAACTTCTTTTTTAAATTTTTTCCAATAAAAAACTATTCGCAAAAGTTTAAACGCGTTTTTCTCGAAACATGGTTTTTCAAAATGGCACGCAGCATAACTCGAACAATTTTCATTTTTTTTACTTGAAATTTTAACCAGATGTGAACATTTACATTATCTTGAGAATGTCGATCGGAATTTTCAAGAACTTTATTTATTGATTTTTTATTAACAAAAAAATTGCCGTTTTTTTCGTCAAAAATCAATTTTTTTTTTTCAAACGCACGCCAAATCCACAAAAATTGATACTTTTTAAAATCCGATCGACATTCTCTAGCTATAGCCCTCTAGATTAATGGTTTTTTTTTTGTTCTAGATTCAAAAGTGCACCAGTGGTGCTGCGTGCCGCGGAGCCCTGGAAGCAAAACATGTCCCGGGAAGATAGCTGTGGAACCGCCATTTTGTTTTTTTTACTGTAAAAAAATTTTATAATAAAGTTTAATGTATGCCCGATAACACCATTAAAAGTTTTTTTTTCAAATACCTTCAATTTCGGGAGCAAAAAATTAGTGAAAAAACCTTTTTTTTTGGGCCGTTACAGTGGCCTTACCCCTTAAGCATACCTCGGCAACGCCGATACCGGAAATACTTATGCATAGTGTTGCGAAAAACTCTCGAGCTGAGCTATGAGGATGTACAATAAAAGCGAGGGTCATAATTAAAAATTTCGAAGTATCTATATAAATGTAGTTCTCGGTGTAAATAGCAGTTATCGAAAAATAAGAATCCCAAAATGGCCGGTGTTCAAAAAACTGCAATTTTGGCGAAATTTTTACTTATATTCGAAGGCTTCAAGAATAATACTAAATTTAGAGAAAGAAAACTGCTGCGTACAATGATAGCTGTTGCAACTGCGAATATTTTGGTTTTTGTAAATTAAAAAATCGGTAAATTAAAAATCAGTTACTTCATCAATTTTTGAAATTTGAATTTTTTCCCACGATTATAGTAACCCCACGACTGGGCTTATGATAAAACCTACTTCCCGAAATATTAACTCGTAACACTTTATCTGAGACATCCTGTACGTGTGTATATATGTATATCTTTATATATATATATATATATATATATATATATATATATATATATATATATATATATATATACACACACACTTGTGTGTGTGTGTGTGTGTGTGTGTGTGTGTGTGCATGCGTGTAGAAAGACGATATCGCGGTCAAGATGGCGTTACATATACAGTGTGCTCTACCTTACATTAGCATATAAAGCCCTAGCCAGGGGCGCAACATCCACCCACCGCGTTTTGATTTATGCAACAAATATGCCTCGCCCCCGCATCGAGAGCGGAGACGCACCGCGATCTCCGCGTCAGCCGAAAATCACGCAACTAACGAAATCGCTCTGTGCTGTTCAGCCTTTTGTTTGAGTATTTTATTATTCATATTAATACGTATAATAAAAAATTTGTGGCAATCCATTTCGTTGCGGGTTTCGGGTCTTCCGAAATTGAAGGTAAACTGCTTATTGCTTGTACAAATTGGGGGATTGAGAGGGATTGCTGGAATGGCAAATCCTTGCTGTTTCTGAATTATTAAAAAGATTTGAAACAATGTAATAGACAAGAAAAAATATTGGCTGCTTGGAGGAAAATCTTTTGCGATATTTTGGGGTCGCGATGAATTTCATGAACTGCTTTTATAGATCGCGTTGTACTGGGCAAGAAAAATTCCAGGAGGAACACACAAGCACACTCTCACCTTCATACACGTATGTTCTGTTGAAATATGAATAAACTATACCAATAAATAAATTATACTCCCTATATAGATAGGTAGTATCTTTTATTTATTGATATAATTTATTCGTTTTTCAACAGAACATTTATTGAAAAAAGGTAAGGGACATCGTAGGTGAACAAAAATGAGGGCAGTATAACGATATCTGTGGCCCCAAGTTTTGGTCATGCAGTCTTCATATTTGGCCCAAAATAAGACTTTTTTCAAGAATACAAAAAATCGAAATTCGGCTTTTAAGGGGGTGAAACAGGGGGTTGAAAGTCGAAGCATTCTTATGTTTGTGATTCCCAATTTTGACCATGCAGCGGCCATATTCGATAGAAAATGCGACTTTTGTGTGTGTGGAATCGTTGGGTGGGTCTGGAGCACCTTCGATGTGTGTGTGGAATCGTTGGGTGGGTCTGGAGCACCTTCGATGTGTGTGTGGAATCGTTAGGTGGGTCTGGAGCACCTTCGATGTGTGTGTGGAATCGTTAGGTGGGCCTGGAGCACCTTCGATGTGTGTGTGGAATCGTTGGGTGGGTTTGGAGCACCTTCGATGTGTGTGTGGAATCGTTGGGTGTGTCTGGAGCACCTTCGATGTGTGTGTGGAATCGTTGGGTGGGCCTGGAGCACCTTCGATGTGTGTGTGGAATCGTTGGGTGGGTTTGGAGCACCTTCGATGTGTGTGTGGAATCGTTGGGTGGGTCTGGAGCACCTTCGATGTGTGTGTGTGTGGAATCGTTGGGTGGGCACGATTACGATGCCCACCCAACCAAAATAATACAACCTACTTTTGTTGTATTATTGACAAAGAACAGTGATGCAATCACCCTTCTGGGAAGCTGAATTTCAGAGGATTTGACGAAAAAATATAATGTTTAACAACGTTCCAAGCTCCCGTTTATCCCGTTACAAATCGTGTTTCAATGAACTACCTAACTCTTTGAATATTACTTGTTTTCTAGAATGTTTACGCCGAATTCTAAAGAAATCTACCCAAAAAATACTCCGCCTCATTAAAAATTTAAAACCTCTGTTTCACCCTCTTAAAAGCCGAATTTCGATTTTTTGTATTCTTGAAAAAAATCTTATTTTGGGCCAAATATAAAGACTGCATGGCCAAAACTTGGGGCCACAGATATCGTAATATCCCCAAAATGAGCTCTGATTCTATATCTTGACTCTTCGTGCGTTGTCTGTTGACTGCCTCGACGTTGTCTTTTATAGTGGGTTTTATTTATTTTATAGTGCGGAAGCCGGTGGATTATCCACCCGAGAACCTTACACGCAGACGAAACTTAATCGCGAACACGAAATGCACGCGGAAACGTCACACGACCGAGAACGAGAGAGCACGACGACGTGCCTCTAACGCGCGAACGAGAGAGCGCGACGTCACGGGCGCAAGAGAGACACGACACGTCTCTCCATCGCGACGTCTGATCGACAACTCTCGCGATATCTGTAAAATCGGGAGCGAACGCGATTTTGGGAGACAACCGTCTCACGCGAAGATTCGTTGGCAACTCTCTGTACCTCGCGCGATCAAGGTCGGCGTGCGAGGGATTACGCGAGAGCGAAACAGAGCGCGTCAACAGAAAAAATGTCAACACGCTCGCGGCATCGGACCATGCGAAATCCCAGGTTCAAGCGAGAACTTTATCTTATAATATCGAGAGCTGAAATATTATTTCGGGAGCTGGAATATTCTGATGGAATGTTCCTTTCGGAAGCTATATTTTCTGCCCGAGTTACCCCGAAAACGGAACGGCAACAAATCGGGACCTTTTCTCCTCGGTAACATGGAGGCTCTCGGAGATCGCATCACCGGGTCACCGTGCGAAAGCGGGCAAAGCTTCTATCCAGAAGCGCGGTGCGGAGATCTCCAGCCGCCGCCCGTATCCCAAACGGCCCGCTCTCCAGCACGATGCATCACTACGGTGGGGCACCGGCGTTTCATCCGGGCGTGCACCGATTCCCCAAGAGGCCTCACTGGGTGCATCCCTCGGTCGGAATTGCTCTGTATGTCGAGCCACACGCCGCTTGACCGAGTTCCTCACGCCAACCTAACCAAAACGGAAACAGAACCCAAAACCTCAAACGTAACAAGACAAACATTCTAGAGAAACGACCCTTAACACTAATGGATAGATCGCAACCCGGGCATCGAGAGCATATCTTGATCATCGGTAGTCTTTCTGTGACGTGTCTTAAAAAATTACGTCACAATATATATATATATATATATATATACAGTATATATATATATATATATATATATATATATATATATATACGTCGCAATATATATACACATATACAGGGTGTCCCATTTTAATCTTACACCTGAATTTTCTCGAAAAATATTGCTCGGACGAACTATTGTGTGGAACAAAACTTCTAGGGATTGAAGGGGGACGTTTGAAAAAAATTTATTTGAGGAGTCAAAATTCAAAATGGCGGCGTTACAAAGGCTGACATGTTTTTTTCAAACGGAAACATAACTTTTTTTATTGCCAAAAAATTTGTCAGCTGAAAACTAAAAACTTTTGTTGAAAAAATTTTTTGATAGAGTTCATAGTTTTCAAGTGAGAACATCATTTTCATGCCATCAGCGATGCAACCTCCTACGCTTTGGCTAACGCAAATGCCGGTGGTAGGGACAATTAGACTAAATGTCTCACGGCAAGCCGCTCAATGTTGTATTTTCGAATGTATGACCACTTGAACAAAAAAAGAATCAAATTTTTTTGTTGAAAATTTTGTTTTGTTGTTTTCAAATTTGGACGATATTTCATGAGAAAATTTTGGAGGAAAATCGATGAAAAATAGTTTTTTTCCATTTTAATAGCGTTTGTGCCATTTTCAGGCCCAAAAACGTGTTTCTTTAAATCCTTGACGAACTTTGATCACGATGGGTAGCAAAACACACACACACACACACACACACACACACACACACACACACACACACACACAAATCCTGGATATATCTGAAATAATTGAAAATGATGGTCTCACTTGAAAACTATGAACTTTATCAAAAAATTTTTTCAACAAAAGTTTTTAGTTTTCAGCTGACAAATTTTTTGGCAATAAAAAAAGTTATGTTTCCGTTTGAAAAAAACATGTCAGCCTTTGTAACGCCGCCATTTTGAATTTTGGCTCCTCAAATAAATTTTTTTCAAACGTCCCCCTTCAATCCCTAGAAGTTTTGTTCCACACAATATTTCGTCCGAGCAATATTTTTCGAGAAAATTCAGGTGTAAGATTAAAATGGGACACCCTATATATATATATACACACACACACACACACACACACACACACACACACACACACACCATATACGACATACCGAAAAACCGGGTTAAATTGACATTAAGGGTAACGTTGACAGTTTTTGGGGCTACTTTTAAAGAGGGCCAAAATACGGTTTTGACTAATTCTTTTTTTACTTTTTTTTCTATTGTTCCTCAAATTTGTTGTTTAAGTTTATTATAATGTTGCTCAAGTTGATTTCGATCTCAATACAAATTCCAAGACTGATTAAGTGCCCATAATAGTGCCGTAGGTACTTGATATTTTTATGCAAAATGTTTCTTTAATAAAGATGACAATTTGGTTGTAAACAATCGTTGTTATTCATTTAATTCCATGTATAACGCATAAGATATTCATTTTTTCATCAAAAGGATGTCAAAGTAACCCTTGATCGTTGGATATAAGCTGCATTTCAATGCCTCGTCAAAGAAACCTCACCTCGAGGTTACTTTGACACTTTGAAAAATATATAAAATTGTGGGGGGTGGGTGGCTTGGCTTCCTTATACATTTGATAGCCAAAGAACACATTGTTCTATCGGAGACAAAAAAATTTGGAGTTTAGGATGTTGAAAATAACTTACCTACAAAAAACTTCCAAAAGCTGTTCAAAGTAACCTCATTCAACCGTACAATATATACACATACAAGGCAATATTCCAAGAGAAAAAAATCCTTTTTTTCGCCCTTTTTATAATAAAACTGTTACATCGAATCACCTCAACCTCGTATGGAACAAGTATTGAAAAAGAAAAATGTTTCACTTTTCCCTAGAGATCGCAGAAAAATATTCCCGATCTCGCGATCCATCGATCATTTACGCCGTCACGATTAATTTTACGCGTTGCATCGTCAACGATTATACACCGGACGCACGCGAGAGAGGTACGAAGAAAAAACGGAAAATAGCATGGATTTCACTTACAATTTAGCGACGTTTCGAGATCTGCGCTTTATCAAAGCGAATAAGCATAAATGAATAAGTACCTGCGATATATAAATTACGCAACTATACGCCGTTCAGTGACTCGCTTACCGTTCACGTTTATTATTATTATTATTCCCTCGCTAATTTCGTCTCGTTGGTCGTTCGTTTATTCCTCCCACGTATATTGTGCCCTGACAGTGTGCGCGATACAAGCTTTGCTTTTCCGTCAAACGGAATTATTACAAAAAAATAGTCAATGGGAGAAAGGCAACACACAACAAAAAACGAAAAAAAAGGGAAAAAAATAAAAAATCAAAATCAATGGTTTCGTGAACGGAACGTTCATCGTGATTGTTGTATCCATATTTGTGTTGTTCGCCTCGGGGGTGAGAGAGGGTGCGGACAGGGGTAAGTTTAAACCGCGCAATTTAAACGCGTTTGTGCAACCGCTTATGGATAACAGGCAATTTTCTTACGGTTTGTGGCGGTAGCGTTAAAATATGTATGGGGCTCCGAGTGAAGCCAACGAAAATGTTGTAAGAGAGAGAGAGAGAGAGAGAGAGAGAGAGAGAGAGAGAGAGAGAGAGAGAGAGAGAGAGAGAGAGAGAGAGAGAGAGAGAGAGAGAGAGAGAGAGAGAGAGAGAGAGAGAGAGAGAGAGAGAGAGAGAGAGAGCGAGCCGGGCAGGCGGCGGGGAAGCTGTTACCGAGTCATTTGCATGGCATCAACGCAATTTCGTTAAAAGCGCAACCCTCCGACGAACCTACCCCCGCTCCCACCTGACCCTCTTTTTGCTGTTGTCCCGCGCGCACGAATACGCCATTTTGTCAGCTAGCCGTGCAGCGCACGAACATACTAAAAACGAAATGCACAATCTTTCTTTTCTTTTTTTTACGTAGATTAGGGTGACACAAATAATACATTTTATTCGGCATATTCTGATTTTTTGTAGTATTCAAAAAATATTTTGCCCACGTGATTGGAACAATTAACTTATATATAACTTCGTAATATTTTACGCTATACCCCGAAGATTAATGCTATGCGTATAGTGAAATCTATACATACACGAAGATTCATGATATACGTATAGTAAAATCCACATGAAAATAAAGTCCGACCTCCGAATAAGAAACCAAAAGCCCCCAAGGGGAAGAGTTTTTCTTATGTATCGCATACCCCCACCAGGCGCGCGCTCCGCGCTCACTACCTCTGTCTGTCTCTCTCTCACTCTTTTCCGCATGCGATCCTCTCAATAAGAAACTCGCTCGAACGAGTTGCAACTTAGTATTCACTTTGCCCATGCAAAAACGTTTTCGACTGGGCGTGGACATTTATTTAGCGAATTTTTGTTTCACGTTAATATACGTACTATTGAATATTATTGTGTACTACTGTATCTGAATTACTATTAACTGTTGTAAAATGATCGAAACTGTAAAGAAGCGTAAGAGATCAGACTGTAGTATACAAGTCGAAGAAAATATTACAGAATCTGCGCCACAAGGTGATAATTTAAACAAAGAGCTTTATGTCCATATTGTTTTATCCCATTTATACAAAAGATGAAGAAGTCAATATCTCTGACGATTCATCTTCAATGGCAGAGTTCGACTCTCTCGAAAATATTCCACCGTCAGTTGAGTGCGTTGCGGATTCAAATAATACGCAACAAGACGAAAACGCTTTTTTTTTACGTCTCGGAAACATTTGCTGTTTTATATGAAAATCTTTAAACGCCCTTATCTTTGTTTTTATTTTATATGAAATTTTGTCAACACGTATATGTATCTTTTTAATGAATACAAAAATTGTCTAATAAACTTGTAGATTTTTTGTTACATTCACACACGCGAACACACATCCGCACGTATGTACACATCAATTTATACTACACGTTCACTCTATTTTGCCCGAATAATCTCTCCCAGGCTGGTTTCTTAACCAGAGATTCCGCGCACAAAATTCTCGAGCTCGGAGTCCGAGTCTGAACTGGGAAAAGTTTCTTATTGCCGAGTTTCTTATTTGGAGGTCGGACTGTATTCTTATTTTATTGTTGATAATTCTTTGTAACTGTGTTCTCAAAATACAAATAATAAAAAAGTATGATTCCATAAAACAATTTTTCAAAAATTATTTTTTGAATTTGCCCCGCCCATCACTTGAACAAAAATAATAAAATTAATATCTCGAAAATGGTCCACGTTTGCATAAAACATTACCGGGTTATTTGATAGCGGAAAAAAAATGTCGAACCCTTTCATGGGATCGCGACTAATAACCAGTAACCCTGTATATGTACATGAATGCAATACTGTGTATACTCATAATAATATTGACCATTTTTTAGAAAGAAAATGAATGTGATTAAAAGCACGAAGAGTAAAACACAATTAATAAACAGTTTAGTCAAATTGGAGTTTTTTTCAAAATTAAGAATATTAATAAACAATCATGTTATTTTTGTTTAAATTAAGTGGCATTGGTAATTGGTACAGGCCGCTCTAGCAACTAGCATGATGCGACATGAAAATTTAAAAATGCACTTTTAGTATGATAATAAAACTTTCGCGTAACCGGATATATTTTTGAAATTTTGTAAATCACAAAAATGGCAAGTTGTCGCCAAAGAAGCTCGTTTCTTGATAGAAATATCAACTTTGACTATTTGTCAAAGACAATGATCGATGATTAAAAAAAAAGTGGCCGATTCGACTCTTCATAAGAATCGCCATAGCTCGATCAAATTTTGTAATATCGAAAAATCCTCGCTAGTTGACGGTAAGATCCTAAACTACAGAACTATACAATAAAAAGATCATGTTTTTTAAATTTCAAGCCTATGCGGATGTCCTAGACTATGCATGTTGTAATAACTATGGTTGAAACGTAGATGGACTAATGTCGATATTAAGTATTAATATTATTAATAAATAAATTTTAATATAATGATAAATATATATTATTATCGTTTATTATTAATTATTATGTATGATTTATCTTACTCATAATTTATTAGTTGGAAGAACATTCAATAATTTGCAATCGATTTAATATTCTTTCAACTGATCAATTATGAGTGAGGTAAATAATATATAATCATGAATCATAAACCAACTTCAATAAAATACATACCAATAATATATTAATAAAATTTGTAACCCTTTGCTCTTGAGGCCTTTTTCGCTTGGATAGTAAGCGGTAAGCCAGAGTCACCTCTCATGCAAAAAGGCTTAATACTTATCATTTTATAAGAATATACTATATAATACTACAAATTTATAATTAATAATATTAATTTGGAAATTATTAAATATTCTGTCAACCGGTCAATTATAAGTAAGGTAAATAATGTTTAATTGATAATAATAAATAATATTAATAATGTATTAATAGAGGACAATAATAGACAATATTAATAAATCATGATATTTGAAATATTTACGTATAAATACAAGTTATATACGTATATATGTTATATATTATATACTTATATGATTCCATTTACTACCTATCTTCCTATGATTGGTATATACGTATATATGCATATGTATATGTACTTTTCTCAGCAAAGAAACGACTTGCGGGAACAGCCGGGAACGTGGCAGGGAGCACAAGCCGTAGAGAGATTTTTTTTCTATTGAATTGAAAAGCGAGCAAATGATCGGCGCCGAGAACGTAGACTTTTGTTTTCGAGGAGGCATAAAAGTAGGTGAACGAATGTACCGCGGAGACCCGCGCATAAGGGCGACGTACACATTTTTATGCGTCCTCACATTAATTTGCATAATCGAATATAAAATTTGAATAACACCCGGCGTGCGCTACGTTCGCGCTCTTATGGGAAGCCATCGAAGACCAAAGAAATTCCCGTCCTAACCACGCGCTGTCAGGACAATGTTGTCTCGTTTCGGCGGTCACTTGTCTCCAGGATTAACTCGATACCGGAACGAAAGTATTTTGAAGTACAAGCTCATTGGAAGGGCATATGACATGTTTATACATTTTTTTTCTGATTTTAGCAATATTTATAACACTCTTTTTTTATTATTCAGTTTTTTTCTTATTAATTATTATTTATATTTGAGCATTAGTTACATTTCATACTTGATTATCACTTACTATTCGCATTTAATTAATAATTATTAGTTTTTTTATTTCTCAGTTATTAATTATATTCAATAATCAACTCATACTCGACTGTAAATTATATTTATTTATAAATATTTATTATGGTATATGAGGCAACAATAAAAACTTTTAATTCAATCACGTGCACAAATCGTCGTAGCAATCGACCTCCATTCTCATTAATTATTTTCTTTAATGTTTTTATATTTCTGCTCAATTCAGTAATTGTGTTGTATGCAAAATGTCTCGAAATTACATTTTACTTTAGTTGTTACTGCAATTGTGGCGGACAAAAAGAAATTTGCAATATTCTGTCATATTTATAGCGGAATATTGCGTTTTTTTTTATAATGACAGTGACAACTAAAGTGAAATATGATTGGAAAACATTTTGGATACATCAAGATGATTATTGAATTCGGCAATTCTATAACAACTATTTTGTATCGTCTGTCGATAAGGCAGATCTGACCACAGATTTCCACTATCCTCACTACGACCAACTTTATCGACGCGATTGATTATCCCGTTGGGTGATAACGAAGATTTCTGTAACTCCATCAACCAGAGGCAGTCGATAAGACAGCAGTTGAATTGCCAAATAGTTTGATAGCAAAATGTCATGAGAATCACTCGTTATCAATATCTTACTAATAGAAATGCCATGCTTGTGGCCAAGACTTGTGATGAATGTTACCCAAAGCCGACAACTCGTTACCCACCGAAGTACTTTTAATGGACGTAGCGCAGTGGAAACCGTAAGTGAATATAATTTTCAGATGATAATTTAAATGTAAGAAGATGTTATCTCCAAAATTGAATATTTTTCACGAAAACCGCTGCCAAGTCGGCAATTCATAACTTTCTGCTTTACCAGCCTAAGGTAATTGACACACGCTGTCTGCTACCAAGGGAACCAACCAACGGTCACGTGCAGGTTTAGTGCCGTACAGCTGACAGATTATCAACAGGTGGTAACAGATATATGAAGAGAACCAACGGTCGGCCGCATACGCATGAATTCCGTACAGTGGGCAGCTTACCCACGGCTGGTAACATATTGGTAATCTAGATTCCTGCTCCATCTCAATGAATATCGTTTGGCAGCAGGTTAAAACTATTACCATTTGAGACTCAGGCAACCTGAGTACGCGAGTATCACTTTGCGACGACAGAGGGCACCACATTGACGGAAATGTGGTACCGACTGAAAATCTAGGGGCTGTCACGTCCTGATGTGACGTGGGCATATATCTATCGTGGTTCCCTCTTTTTAGCCTACGCCTAGCGCACTAGCTCGGGATGAGGATGTAAAAGGGAAAGGTGCATGCAAAGGTGGATATAACGCAGTGACTCGATTAAGAAATGAATTGATCTACGCAAATAATTAACAATTCGGGATTTATTGACATTAACCAATTTAGTTAATTTCGTCAATGTGAAAATACATATAGGTTCGCTTACAGTAATGATGCGTCATGGATACGATAATCTGTTTACAGCGGTCGGGTTCGGGCCACCGTAGGGAGGTCGGACCCCTCGGTTGTGCACGCTCGGTAACAATGTTGGGTTTACACGTTGACACAAATTTTTACGCATATGAGTGTTTACCGGGAGACGAGGTTAAAATCAAATTATGATTTGTGCATAATAATACGGTATACACGTTCAGCGTAGACACTTAATAAAATTCTTGTAGTTCGCATTTTTTATAAAGTACAATGTTGAAGTTAAGATTCGCGTTCGCTGTCTGGAGACAGTTTTTTGCAGCCGTTTCGATGAACGTTGTTGGGAGACTTCTGTCCGAACGCGATGGAAGCTGAAGGGAGACTTTTACTCCACGAGTGATGATGAAACACTGGCTCGAAGATTTTTCTATCCTAGCTTGTAGGATATTTTGGATGCTGGGGTAGCTGGAGAAGAAGTTTCTCGAAAAGTGCATTTTCGTCATGCGTTATTTTTTTTATTGGTGGAAAGAATGTTGAAAATGTAGTAGTGCATATGATTGGTTGAGTTGAAAGGGGAAATATTTTTGGAGACTATGGACTATGGATTTTTGGCCGCAGACTGTGATATTTGTAATCTCCATCTCGATTTTTGGATAATCTTTCCATGTGGAATCGGGTAAGCCCGCGTTCTCGCCGGAGTTCAATAAAATAGAAGATGGAAAAATAAATAGATAGCGCTTTTTCTCGCGACGTTACAGGGCGACGTACACGCTATGACTTTGGCGTCATCGTATATTCGGAGCATCAACAAAATAATTTACATAACATTCTTCCTATGCACTGCACGGAATCCGGTCGTTCCACAAACATTGAAATTCAGCATCCGTAATTTCCGTTGAATTAATCTTCAACCCCCTGTTCAATAAATGAATCGAACAATGCCATCAAATTAAAATAACTTGGTCATCATATTGCCTTTTCGAAATTCAACTTTGAATCGGAAAATCGTGGTTTAGACGGGGTCTGTATTTTATTAAGTGCATTTACGCAATCCTGCAATCGTTAAGGGTCTTTTAATTTTAAACGCTAAAAAATACTATTTTCATGGGTTTTTTTTAATAGTTTCATACTATAGATATTGATATAAAAGTTGTTACATTCAATAAATACATTTTCGAAATAGATTTAAAAAATGATTATTTTTCCAGTCAATGTTTATAGACGAAAATGGTACTTGAATAAATATCCTAAAACAATTGGAGGTTTGCGCTGTTGATGAAATCTCGAAGATGGATCGTACGAAACAAAAAAATCAAACGGTTTTAGATTCAGTATGTTAGTGACAAATGTCAATGGCAGTTTGTTGATGGCAAAAAAAATAGTACATATTAACGGAGACTTTGTCCTTGGAGTGCCATATTTCAGGTGTTTACATTTTATTTTTTTTTTTAAAGGAAACGAGTAAAGCTTTTTGAGTGCGGTTTTTTTCTTGCTTTTATTCATGATATACAGAACGTAAAAAAAAATTTTTTTTGAAAAACAAAACCAAAATGGCGGCCGTTGCAGCTCCGCGAAAACAGGTCCTCAAATCGCGGGAAGTAAACGGCTGACATCACTGCCCCCTCTTTGTTGATCTGAAACACAAATTCAAAGCATATTATCAATCTGTGACCCTTTGGTCATGGAATGACGGATGGGTTTTTCGTTTAGTACAAATTTCGGAAAATGGCGGAAATTAAAAAAAATCGAATTTTCGCGTTTTTTTTCGCATAAAAAGATAAATAATAAATGCAAAAATGTATCTATCGAAAAAACGATCCGTCATTCCGTGAAGGCATATTTTCTGAGTATGCTCTCCAAATTTCAGGTCGATATGTTAATTACAGCGGTCAGGAAAATGTCAGCCATTTTTAAAAACGTGTTTTCGAGAAAAACGCATTTAAAGTTTTGTAATGTGTTTACACAAATGTGTTTATAATTACCGCTAATCAGCAACGCCTGGTCCATAGAGGCATCCCTCCTCATCTTCTAGCTGTTCATGTTGAGCCGCTAACATCTCTCGCTGCTCAATCCGGGACAAAGTCTCTCTTAACATTTTAAGAAATTCTTGATATGCGATATAGCTATAGTTATGAAGAATATGTGGTTAACATTTCATAAGAATCGGTTCTGTTGTTTCGAAGATTTTATCAACAAACGTCGAAAAACGGTGTTTCGAGAAACACGCGTTTAAAGTTTGTTTGGGTTACATAAAAACATAAAACAGTTTTTTTAATGTATTTCGAAAGTGTATTTATTAAGTGTAACAACTTTTATATGAATATCTAGAATATAAACCTATCAAAAAAATGCATGAATATTGCCATTTTTAGTGTATAAAGTGAAAAGACACCTCAAGGCCATATATACCGTTGAAAAATGTACTTATGTTAATGGCTTAAATAATGTATAAATATACCAAGAATTATATAAGTGATATGCATAAACGTTCTAAGAGCTCTATGGTCCGTAGAAAAATGGTTTTAGAACTTTAAAAGCGCTCTGCGTGAAATCATGTTTTTTTAAATCGGCCGGTCTCGTAGCTCCTGAAATTTTTAGCCGGTGTATGTTTCCACTGCTTCAAGGACAAGTTGACACTTGACCCATACTGTTTCCTTTACCGCGAGAAAATTGCCTCTCATCCGCGACCGCTTTATGAAAACACGCGTTAGTAGCAAACGCAAGAGGACTTGGGACCACACGACAAACTTCAGCACTTTTTTGCATAGAATATGAATTTTTGACTGAAGGTAGATACTGAAGCATACTGAAAATAACCCGAATAAATGTTGCCATTCAACTAGCCCCAACTCTAAGAAATAGGGGATGAAAACTCAGAAATCGCCGTATCTCGATAATTAATAGCCCCATGAAAAAATGTCGCGAACAAAAGTTGTTTGGAATAGTAATATCCGTATAAAGTTGTGTGCCCCGCATTTTCTAATCGTTTTAGTGCCGCTATTTTTGAAGATTGCGGGTTGGACGTTAGATAACTTTATACGGATTTTATTATTCCGAACAACTTTTGTTTGAAACATTTTTTAATCGAGCCATTAATTATCGAGATACGGGGATTTTTAAGTTTTCAACCCCTATTTCTTAGGGTTGGGGCGAGTTGAGGGGCAACATTTTATTGGGGTTAGTTTCAGTATGCAACCATCTAACGTCAGTCAACAATTCATATTCTACGCTAACAAGTGCTGAGTTTTCATTGCTTTTACTGGACTAGAGGGCCTGTTTGGTGTGTGGTCGATGCGTTTCTCGAGCGGTAGAGACTTGCATGAACCCGCCGCTCGAATCAATCACGTCGCGCACATGTCGCTAATGTGTGTAGCGTGCTGCGCCTGGCCAACCCGCGTGTGTAGCCATAGCGTTTAGCAGCAATTTCGAAAGGGAGACAATTTCTGAAGAGAGCTGGTGCGGAGGATCGTCGCGAGGCTGTTCCATGTGTTTCTGGATCTGACGCGTAAACATGTGGGTGTGGGTGAGATACTGATATTTTCATCTATTGCCTCCCCCCCCCCCCCCCCCCCGGAATTGAAACGACGTTTACTTGAAACATTTTCAAATATAATCCGTACTTTTGGAGATGTGAGCTTCTAGCACTTTATCTGATAAGGGCCAACACTTAAGGGGGTCACCCCATGTGACAGCTATTTTCTTCGCTTTTTGGAGATTTTTTTAATAAACCATTAAAGTACACTTTCTTTAAATTTTTACCACACATTTATTAACATTTTTACAGCTCATCAGAGTCAAACAAAATTTATCAAACTTTTTTGTTCGTTTGATAATTTATCAAACAAAAATAACGAGTTCAATTAACTTTACACCGTTCAGAAGGCACTCATGTGTGAAAAAAAAATTGGTTGACGGCTGTCGTGATTCCGGAGGTTTTGCTCATAGGAAATAAAAAAAATCATATATGTGCATGTGCAAAAATCATATAAACATTGAAAACTATTAGATACGTAATTTTTTATCGGCGGAAAAACGACTTGAAGGGGCGGGACCACCCTTCAAAGGAAGGCGTATCACTTCTCCGTTTAATTTAAAAAAAAACACTTCTGAAGTGGATTTTTCATCGCTTTACATTGGAAGAATTTTGGTTTTTGTTTAATTCAGATCGGTGAACTACTTGTGGGTGGTACTGCAAAATCACCCATCATCGCGCCTTCATTTAACGGGTGGTTTCCCTCTAAAACCGTTGTTCCGCCGATAAACAAAAAATACGTGACCAATAGTTTTCAATGCGTTATCAAATACAGATTGGACCATTAAACGTGACCACCGTAATATCTCCGTTACTTTAAGAGTGACGAAAAAATGTCAGGAGGTAATTTGATTGATTTCGAAGGGCTGATACGGTGGTGAAAAATTTATTTTTGTCAAGGTCATAGATTTTGCGTCCTGAAGGTCATGAATGGTTTTTCAAATGGGAACATGTTTTTTTCTATTAAGACATTGTAGCTGATATTCAGACGAATCCAACGACCATAATATCTTATGACGTTGAAATGATTTTTCACCAAAATACACGCATAAAAACGGGAAATCGGGATGGTATTGACAATAAGAGTATCCGAATAATGTAATTGAGTTTTTTCTGCAGAAAATGTATTGTAACAAATGTTCGAAGTGATGGCCATTAACCTTGACACATTGTTGAAGACTTCAGATGAATGATTATGTTGACCTTCGAATAGTTTCAGGTGTGATAGCGGCGCAGTTTATCCATCGGATAATGGATCAATGGTTTTTCAAATAGGAAAATATGTTTTTTTTTATCAAGACGTTGTAGCTAATATTCAGATGAATCCAACAACCTATGATATCATTTCAAGGTCATGATATCATAGGACGTTGGATTCGTCTGAATATCAGCTATAACGTTTTAATTTAAAAAAACATGTTCCCATTGGCAAAACCATTGATGACCTTGAGAACGCACAAACTATGACCTTGACAAAAATGATTTTTTTACCACTGTATCAGCCCTTCGAAATCAATCAAAGTACCTCTTGACATTTTTTTCGTCACTCTAAAGGCAACGGAGGTATGTGGGGTAGCCACGTTAAATGGTCCACCCTGTATATAAGTTTCAAGAAAATCGAAGGCAGACACTCGAGTGATATGTCTCCATATGTCGGATGGTTGATGTGATACAGCTCGCTGGCAATAGATGGTGTTAGGTAGACTATTTTCTCCAATTGAAAGTTGGCAATCCACATGGTGATGGGTCCATAGAGTCCCGCAAAAACGCAATAGGTGACATTGGTGCGATGCGTTAACATCATGTATTTTAGTTGTCTTCACAGTTGCTAGCTTCGTTCCAAATAATTCACATTTGCGAAAAGTTATCCTCCATTATTGCCTGATGTATGCCAAACATGCTCCATCGAGTACAACGTACAAAGAGTGCTTACATCGCTTCCAAAGTGATGATTTCTCCATGGACAACAAGGATTGCGGGGAACCGTCCAAAGAAGGCTGTCGTGTATTAAGCTGCTAAAAGCGTCGGAAAGCATCACTGGGGATCGTTACCGACTGCAGCTGATGCTCTTGAAGCGACAAAGCCAAACCACATGTTGTTCAGCCGGTTAAAAAGTACTTTGAAGGAGTCAACTGGGAAATTCTACCCCATCCGCCATATTCCCCAGACATCGCTTCCTCTGATGGAGTTCAAAAATGGCTTAATGACTGCCTCTAAACAAGCCAAATTCTTTATGCGTAGAATCCGATTGTTGGCCAATAGATAGGTTAAGTTGAGCTGTTCCGATTCGCTAAAAAAAAAAATGGGCAGTGCCATACCCAACCACCAATATTTATGCCTTTTGACTGACTGGGAGCAACGTAACCGGCGATGTTTCCAGTATGGGGCACTCTTCGCGAGGCCGAACAACGGGGGTGCATGCGGAGATGAAAAAAATAGCACGTCGGTGAAGGGGAACGAGGCTGCGGAGCGATTGGATGCATCCAACATATAGATACGGGTTGACATCATGTGGAGAGGCGAAGCTGTGGATTTCAGACGGTATGGTCCATGTGTTCAGATAGCGAGGAGAGTTGCTAAGCACTCAGAGGAACAGAGAGAGAGAGAGAGAGAGAGAGAGAGAGAGAGAGAGGGTGTTACTGACGGTGCAGGAGTGCACTTGTACGCGTAATTATCGAACTTCGCGGTGCGTCTACATGCCAGACTCGCCGAAGGATTAATTAACTCGTTCTAGCTGCCGGACACCGGCCATTATGCACCACATCGAAGCGCGGCGTTGTATAACCCATACGCTGAGTCTGCACATCACCCCAGAATAATGTGTGCAGCGGTACATCCGTGCTTCAACCGAGAAATATATCAGTGCAATATGACTAGCCAGTGCACATGTAAACACATCTCTCTCTCTCTCTCTCTCTCTCTCTCTCTCTCTCTCTCTCGCTCTCTCTTTGCCTGAGGCGTAGCGATTTTATTATACCCACACTGAGAAGACAATGTATTTCTATATACTAGAATTTGTTAACTATTAACGAATGGTAAAGTTGGATATGGCGAAATAAATATCTGCTTACAGTTAATGAATCATTCATTTGAGTCACTGAATTGTCACAAATGACGATTTGATAATAGTTAATAAATGGGTACTTTAATGGAACATATGCGTTCTTAACAGCCAAGTGATATACAGTTGGTCTATCCCAATGCTTTGTTTTAATATATTGTAAATACTTGTTTCCTATAACTGAGGTGTTTATTCAATGAGATGACTGGAAAAGTTGTCCCAGATGTAAAGCATAGTTGAATGGACGATATTTTATATTCGCACAAATCAAGATTCGTGTATAGTTACCAAATGAATATTTGGACAGTCATCCATTGATTGTCGGCTGATGAATGTGCAGTTGAATCAATGTAGCACCATAGTGCTAGTGGGCAAGTGTACAAGGAACAACCTGCATGGAAAGTGAGAGTTGTTTCTTGCTACTGGTAGAGGACAAATCGTTGGACAACGATTTGTCCTCTACAAGTAGCAAGTCCGTTAATCGGAGGACAACAAAGATGGTAGCATCAATACGTCGCAAAGCAAGAAACAACTCTCATAGAAAATAGGCGGTCGACCGGTCTCGCGGTTGACGTCTTGGTCACCCCTGCTCTCACGCATAATTTAAGGGGCTAGTCCACTTTGGAGCCACGAAAAAAGACTATTTTCGCGATTTTTTGTTGAGGATTTTATCAAAGATATGAATATAAAAGTTGTTGGGCTTGATAAATAAAGTCTTGAAATATATATTTTTTAAACTTCAATTCATGTTTATTCGTTTTTAAGTACAAAAACTGTAGTTTAACGTAACGCCTCAAAAATAGGTAGGCTAGGTAGCTTCATCACAACTCGGCAACGGCTTGTCTGGACAAAAAATCAAAGTCCATTAGATTCATTATGACACCAGCTAAAAGATGACCCTTGGATATAAAGTTTTATCAAAAAATAAAAAAATGCCAGATGAAAAACGAAAAAAGTATTTAAAAACGCATTTTTTTCGCAGTTTTTCGCAACAAAGAGTAAAAATCAAAATTCTAAAACCGTCGAGGGTCATCTCGTTGCGAATCATGTTAACAATATGTGGTTCACATATGTGAACAATATGTGGTTCAAGAGAATCGGTTTATCAGTTTTAGAGATACGATGGAGCTAGATTTTGAAAACGTTGTTTCGAGAAAAACGTGTTTGAAGTTTATACTATGAAAAATTCTTACCTAAACTCAATCGGCAATTCCTGCACCGTACAAAGTCCCTTCTAATTGCTCATCATCATCGATTTCCAAATTGATGATGATGAGCAATTAAATCGAAAGTTTCCTAAAGATTTGGCAGGTCCCACGAAACAAGCAAGTCGTTAGTTGATGCCATCGGCGCAGAAAATACATCTCCGTTTTTACGGTCACAAACTGATATCCTCTATGTAAGTGGACGAGCGGTCACACACAGTTTCTAGTGTACCTCGATCGTATCTACGTCGCGTTTGTGTATGAACGAGTTTGAGCGACGAAAGGACGTGGTAGCGTATAAAGTAAATGGTATTGCCAAATTTACGATACTTATCTCAAGTACAGATTTGGTAACTATTAACAAATCATTATTTGAGACGAGTCATCGATTTTCGACTGTTATTTGCTAACTATCAACAGGGCTATACTCGACTCAACTGAAGATTGATTAATTATTAGCAAATATTCATTTGGTAATAAGTATACGACTGTTATCTCAAAAACTACTGGGCCGAAATCTTAAATGCAGATTCATTAATAGTTAATAAATCGTTATATGCCTTAAATGGAGAAGTGGTCGCGTCATCTGTGTGACTCTTGGCTCAAATGCCGGCCGAGATAGTCGTTTTGAATGGAGATCAGTTAATTGTTGTGACGTGTTCATTTGCATTGAACATAGATATTCTGAAGCAAAAATTACATTCACATTGATAATTGACAATTTTTTCGTCATATTTTTCAACGAAAGTATGCTTCAAAATAAAAAAAAGTATATAGTGCTACTTGTCGATATCTCAATTAGGTCAGCAGTTATCAGCGTTTTAACGTTTCCAAAACTTCTGAAATCGGCATGTTTTGGAAAATTATAACTCCTAAAAAAGAAGAGATTAAAATCTAAAAATTGGCGTGGATATTCCTTTTGTGGGGTACAATTTTACAAAAAACCAGGAAAACAAAAAATAGTCGGGGTGACGGGCCAGCTGAAATAGCGTGGAATATCCCATATGCACTTTGTACTCTGCGCATGGTACTCTTACAAGGAAACGTTGCCAGGTCGATGTCTCCGATTTCGATGAAATTTGGCATGCGTGTAGAATGGGTAAAAATAGGCGACACGTATTTTTTTATATCGGTGGAACCCGATTTTTAAGGGTTGAAAAACACCCTCGAAAATTGGAGTGTTTTTCATTTTTCGTCGATAACGTTTTAACGGTACGAGATATGAAAGAACTTTAAATTGCAATAATGTTTATTTTTTGGTGTACTATACATTGGAGATAAGAACGATGCAGATAGCAACAAATTTCATATTGTTTATTGCAAAAATGCAACTTTTTCAACCGTATCTCCGCAAATTTTAAATCGATTGGGATGTAAATTTGCATACATGTAAAGAATGAAATAGTGCGAATACGGATTTTTTTCCGATATCTCACAATTAAGGGGTTTAAACTGCCGGTTGATTTTTTTGCCGAGAGCATCGTATTATCAGCTAGCCTTTTGGCATTTGGGTCTAAATTCACGTCAATATATGTTCGTGTTATGACGCAATTGCATATTTGTAACATTCCAGCCCCTCCCCCAACGGTCCCCCTCTCGAAAGGCAAACGTTCAAAGTTCTTACCGTGCGGCATGAACGAAAATTTGTAGAAATAAAAATGGGTTACAAACAAAGTACAATCATTTAAAATAGTCGATACACATTTTTTCGTTATGGTGGAACGACACTCTTAAGGGGTCAACGAACCCTTAAAAACTTCGTTCTTTCTATAGCTCGTGAACGGGCCGAAATAAAAATAAAGTTCGAAAGGAAAAAATGTTGTATTCTTCGACTACTAGACGTTCATGATGACAATGGTGAGTACAGCAATAAATAGCGTGTTGTTTATTGTAATAATTCGTGAATTACTTGTGGAAATCACTCTTCAGTTTTCCACTAATATGGGCAGAAGCAAGGATCGCAATCTCGGACTGACTTCGTGCTTCGGGAAGCAACTGGATTACAATTGTATATTTACGAAGAAATTCTCCCCTGCCACGTACTGCCTTTGAAGATTACAACACAATCGGAAAAGTGTTCTTACGCTTACTAATTTAGGAAACGTTTCAACTCTGTTTTTTTGGATTATACTTATTGCAATAATGATAGTCATGATAAAATTGATTGAAACAAAGAGATTTCTTACATCACGCACGAGTGATAATAGCTGCTTTGCCGCATATATCGCATGTCGGTACATTTTGTGAAAAGCAAAATTCTACCGGATTTTCGAAGTTTGGCGGTCTTTCTTCTTCGTACCGGCTTTTGTACCACGCATATTTGAACAGGTTTCTAAACCGTGGAGAAGAAAACTGGTTGTGTGTAAGAGATTGTAATTTAACAATATTGTCTCTCAAATACAGATTGACGTCGTAATTGTACTACTGTGTCCAAAAAATAAGGTGACATTTGAATTTAAACTGCGCGCGTCGAATGATTTGGAGAATTTTTTTTTTTAGGTTGGTAGTACTGTCAGTGACATCTATGTCAAATTTACATGTCAAAATATTCATTAGTGTTTGAGATACGCGTCGTTTTGTGAGCTGCTAAAAGTGAGTTTTTCATTTTTTGCGATGTCGAAATTTGTTGAGCAAAGAATTCGCATTAAATTTTGTTTGCGGAATCAATTTTCTGCTGCGGATACGTTGAGGATGGTGCAGAAAGCCTTTGGTGATGAGGCTATGTCTAAAAAAAATGTTTACAAGTCGTATAGTGAGTTCCAAGCCGGCCGTGAACGTGTCGAAGACGAAGAGCGTCCTGGGCGACCATCAACCTCAACCGACGAAGCTCACGTCCAACAAATCAAAGATTTGGTGTTGAAAAACCGTCGTTTAACGATTAGAGACCTTGCTGATGAGGTCGGCATATCGAAAGGCTCGGTCAATACCATTTTAAAGGATGTTTTGGGCCTCAAGCGCGTCAAATCTCGACTGGTACCGAAAACATTGATTTTTTTGGAAAAAAGGCGTCGCGTTGAAGTGTGTGGAACGATGCTTTCTGACTATCAGGACAAGATGGAACGCATGATCACTGGAGACGAGACTTGGATCTATGCTTACGACCCCGAAACAACCGATCAATCGAGCGAATATCGTGCCAAAGGAGAGCCGAAACCAAAAAAATCGCGCCGAAGTCGCTCAAAAATCAAGGTCATGTTGACTGTTTTCTTCGATTATCGTGGTGTTGTGCATTATGAATTCCTTCCGCCGGGCCAAACAGTCAACAAGGAATATTATTTGAACGTTATGCGTCGTTTGCGTAAAGGCCTGCATAGACTACGACACTTATTGCGACACAAATGTCTGACACTAATGTCCGTTCTGTTCACACATAAGACGGTTTCGGTGTCCCAGAAAGTGTCTGTACTGTGATGTCGCTACACAAGTGTCTCAGGTGTTCACACACAAAACTACTGACACAGCTGCAGTACCCGCTCGGACGCCATGGAGAAACGCCGTGCGGCGGCAGCCGTAATTTCGTGCGCTGTTATTAAGGGGCTATACCAGTGCGACACTTTAAAAAGATCGATTTTTTTTGCCTTTTTCGACAGTTTATTCTTTCAAGAATATCATTATCATTTGAATTATATATGTCAATATCATTTTATCTAGCAAAAATCGATAGTTAAATCTCTAAACGCATTTTTCTCGAAATGAGATTTTTCAAATATGCTGACAGTGTAACTCAAATAGATCCGATTGACTTGAAATTTGAACTGAGTACTCTTGAATATATTTACTCTACAATGACGTAGGATATTTTTGATTGGATAAAAATTGACGATTTGGCATTGAAAAAAACGACCATTTTGTAGGCAAGAAAAGAGACTTTTTCCATAACTACGCTATTTTGTTAGATTTTGATATTTTTCAAAAATCCTACGTCATTGTACAGGAAATACCTTCTAGTTTAACGACATTTTTTTCCTTTTTCGGTTTCAGCTACTCAATCAGCCGGAATTATGTCAGCAGTGGAGGAACTTTTTTTTGCGCCTGCGAAGGCAGCGCATTAGTCGCTTGGATCTCAATATTTACCTATGAAAAAATTATTTAATATAGGTCAAATATATTTTTAATTTTCCAAAAGATTTAATTGAGTACTTTTCGTCCAAAAAGTCCTGAAAATCACCCAAATTTCCAGCGTTCACACTGGTATAGCCCCTTAAGCTGTGTTCTTAAATTATGCATTTTTCTGTCAACTTTAGCCGATATTGTGCCAAACTGTTCCGCCAAGCATTGAAGTGCTGCCTGTTTTTTTACTCTATTTTTTATAATCAGCACAACATATTTGCCAAAGTTCAGGCAGTCCTTCCACAAAAAATATCAAATTTTTAATGCTCTCCTTGCTCCACGTAATGGCCATTTTGATTTACCGCGGGTCGCGAGTGTCTGGATAATTTCGCGCCGGTTCGAAAACTTGGACACTGCCGCAGACACTCCGACACAACCTGTTCACACGGCGCTCGACGCGACACCTAGCGAGATGTCGCAATAAATGTCCCGAGATCAGACAGTGGTGTTCACACACAGACACTCGATGTATACATTGAGTGTATACACCAAAGTGTCGTAGTGTAAACCTACCTTAACGCTATCCGCCTAAAAAGGCCGGAATTGTGGAAAGACAATTCTTGGTTTTTACACCACGATAATGCAACATCCCATACTGCACTCGTAATTCGTCATTATTTCGCCAAAAACTCAACCCATATCATTTCGCAACCACCGTATTCACCTGATCTGGTGCCGTGCGACTTCTGGCTGTTCAGCAAGCTCAAAAGATCGCTCCGGGGACACCGTTTTGATACGATAGAGGAGATTCAAGCCGCAGCGAAGACGGAACTGAAGGCCATCCCGGAAAGTGACTACAATCAGTGTTTCGAAGATTGGAAAACTGGTTTTTCCATAAAAGATTATCCAGTTTTTCCATAAACATCAAGGGGCTGCATCATTCCAGTCGTACCTGCAGGAATTACTAATTATCATATGGACTAATTGTCCACAGAACTAATGAAACTGGTGCCATATATTTACCTGCTAGAATGGTTAAAACTTTAATATATTTCCCTTGCATATCCATTTCTTTAAATGCAGTTGGACATTGACCGCTCCAAGAATCCAGAAGTATTACCGATTTTGGACCCGTATTGGGAATATATACATCTTGGAACCAACGCTTGAAATGATTAGTCGTCAATTTTCCAGATTTCGAAGCCAATAGAAATATATTTTCGGCTCTGAACATAGTTTGTTCCATTCTAGGACCAACTTTGCCAGTAGGTTCGTTTAAAATGATCAACATAGGTACAAAAACTTGCCACTCACAGAAACCAAAGGCTGTATAGTATAACTGTGTGTTGTTGATGTTTTCGATTGCACGACTGTCTCAACGGATTTCTGCCCTTCTTTCGCCAATGTGCGGCCTGTATGTAGCTCTAAATTGAATCCGCTCTGATCAGAATTAAATGTATTTTCGGCCGCAACGTTGGCTATGTTGACTTTCACCATTTCCATAAATTCGATAACTTTGCTTTAAAGTGTATCAGCGTTTAATAATTGTTGTCTTGTTACATATTTAGTAATCTTTCGTGACACAATTCCATGTTGGTTTTTGAATGTCCTTAGCCAAGTAGCGGATGCTTGGAAATTTACGGCTGGTATTTCTACAATTTCTCGTGCACGTAAGGCCCATCGTCGAAGATCTATTTCATGGAGAGGCAGCCTTTTGTCCAAAGCATCATTAAAATTGTTTAACGTGTAGTGAGCTATCTTTGTTAACTTTTCTTTGTAGGTGCCACCCTTAATTATACTATGGGCCCACCGGCGTAACTGCGGCTCTGATTTCACCTTTTTGAATTTCGTTTGAACAGATGATAACTTTCTATTCCCATTTGCCCCGGATCTCCAGTAATCAACAGCTCTTGTCTTATATTTGTAACTCAATTCTTCTATATCTTGGGCATATACATTTTCATCAATTTTTTAATCTAGGTATCGTTGTTCGTACCAATCTCCTTCACTGTCATCTTCTATTGCGGCTGCTTCATGAATTTCATTTGGTGACAGAAAATCCAAACCAGTTTCGACATCCATTTTCATAGGTTGATCCATCGTTTCAATGATCATGTTCTCTAGATCCTTACTGAACTCTTTTTCCTGTTCGGTGATTGGAGTACGCGGCAAGTTCATAGCACTTATCGCTATGAATAGAAGTTGAATGACATTCACCGGATTAACGTATATTTTTATTTGTATTTCGAACTCAAAATGTATGGCTGGCTTGTCCGTCGTAACTGCAGAAGGGTGTTAAATTTGCTGTCCCGCTGAAACGCAAAACCGCGTCAACATGAATTTTGATTCCCCTTCAAAATGATACCTGTTTTATTAATTTTCATACAACGCTCTTAAGCGTGGGGTGAAAAAGGGCAAATGGAGGGGTGGTTTCCGTCTTAATTATATTTCTAATAAACACTCTTGTAGTGGATTTTTCACAGCTTAATGTTAGAGGAATTTTCGATTTTGTTTCATTCAGATCAGTGGACTGCTTGTGGGAGAAACTCTGAGGGGTGGTTTCATCCCCTAACACCGTTTTTCTGCCGATACAAAAAAAACATGTTTAATAGTTTGCAATGCTACACCACATATATGATTTTCAACAAAATCGAAAGCGGATACTTCAATGATGTTTCTCGTCAGAGGGGTAGTTACCCCTTAAGACGAAAGTAATAATCTTGAAATATGATAAAACATTAAATTGTAGCTTATACAAATATTTAAAATCAGCGGATACTCTTTAAACAAAGAAAAAACGACCATGACAAATAAATGTATGTTAGGGCTGGTTTACCCCCTTAAATTTGCTATGCCGCCAAAACGCAAAAACCCGTCAACTTTAATTTTAATTCCCCCTTAAAATGATACCTGTTTTATTAATTTTCATACAACCCTCTTAAGTGTGGAGTGAAAAAAGGCAAATTGAGGGGTGGTTTACCCCCTAATTTAATTTTTTCTTAACATTTTCATAGTGGATTTTTCATCGCTTTTCATTAGAAGAATTTTCGTTTTTGTTTCATTCAGATCGGTGGATTGCTTCTAGGTGAAACTGCAAAATCACCCTTCAACATGCCTTTCTTTGAGGGGCGGTTTCCCCCCTTAAATCTGTTTTTCCGCCGATAAAAAAAAATACGTGTCTCAAAGTTTTCAATGCTCTATCACATATATGAGTTTCAACAAAATCGGAGGCGGACACCTGAGGGATCTTCCTTGTCAGTCAATTTTGTTCGGATCGACTGGAAATTGTCAGGACATATTCTCAGATACTTATACTTCAAAAAAATGCAATTAAAAAAAATCGATTTTTTCAAAATCGCAAGTGCGGGTAACCCCTTAACCTGCACACGTTTTCACAGACAAATTTCATGAAAACGCCTCTTTTTTCCGGCCACGAGCTAGGTGCAACTCAGAGTTTTTCAACCTTTTTGAATACGCGACTCAGTTACAACTAAAAAATCTGGCGACCCCCCCCCCCCCCCAGAGCTGGCAAGGGAAGTTTTGAAATTGTTGGTGCCATTCGGCACTTCCTACCTATGTGAAATACTCGTAATAGTCCAGTAAAAGAGACGAAAACCCAGCACTTTTAGCGTCGAAATAGATTTTTGACTCATGCTAGATGGTTGAATACTAAAAGTAACCCCAATGGAATTTTGCCCCTCAACTCGCCCCAATCCTAAGAAATAGGGATTGAAAACTTCAAAATCGCCGTATCTCCATAATTAATAGCCCGTTCAAAAAATGTTTCCAACAAAAGTTGTCTGGAACAATAAAATACGTATGAAGATGTCTGACGCCCAACCCCTTTGAAAATAGCCACACAAAAATGATTAGAAAATTCGGGGTTGATGCATGTGCGAGCAGTGTAGACATATCGCTGCGTCCTTGCCTGGGTCAGTGGTGCTCTCGTGTTTTTGTGCCGCTATTTTCAAAGGTGGGGGATTGGACGTCACATAACTGTGTACGTATTTTATTATTTCAAACAACTTTGTTTGAAATATTTTTTGATCAGGCTATTAATTATCGAGATACGACGATTATTAAGTTTTCAACCCCTATTCCTTAGGGTTGGGGCGAGTTGAGGGGAAACATTCCATTGGAATTACTTTCAGTATGCAACCATCTAGCTTCCGCCAAAAATTCGAATTGTACGCTAAAAGTACTGGGTTTTCGTCTCTTTTACTGAACTTCAATGGTGAACATAAAAACTAAGATGAGAAATAGACTCCAATTAGAAAATGATTTGGTTATTTGCGTTTCAAATATCGAACCACGAGTCGACAGCTTATTAAAAAATAAACAGGCACAGCCTTCTCACTGAAATTGTTGTATTTTTATTGTAGTGTATTGTAGGATCTGCAATTCTTGCTTTTCACTTGTACCTAGCTTGCGACCCCCCCCCCCGAGCGAGACTTTGCGACCCCCTGGGGGTCGCGACCCACACGTTGAAAAGACAGGCGTAACCCATTGTACTTAAATTTGTTCTGACGTTCAATGCGCCATAACGTTCAATATGGAGTAACAACCCGGGAAAGTAACACTTCAAGGTTTTGACTTTTCGGAAGTATGTTATTTTCGACGTAAGGTGTAGGTAACTTCTGAAAGCCTACCGCCTAT
Organism: Ophion obscuratus; assembly: GCA_964007375.1. Lineage (NCBI taxonomy): Eukaryota > Metazoa > Arthropoda > Insecta > Hymenoptera > Ichneumonidae > Ophion > Ophion obscuratus. Next base: position 5,225,324 of record OZ023312.1, read on the forward strand.
GTACAAGGGTGTCTTTAAGAATCAACTCTCACCCCCTTCAACCAATCATAAGATTGCTTAGTATAAAATAAAATGTACATAAAACTTTAGCTCTTCTACTCAAGATAAAGCGATAATGTTGAATATTTTTTCAACCCACTTGGCTTACACGGACATTTCGCTCGTTAAGTTCAAACTTGAATTATTCCACAACTTATTTACATTAGTCAATGTCAGATGGAAAATTCAAAAAGCTGGTCCTTGATACTTCGAAAAGCTTTTCGAACAATCTTGACATAATTTTGTTCACGTTAATGTCAGCGTTGTAAAATGCATGAACTGGTATCGATAGTAAAAATTCCGACATTGATTAGGGGGCACGTGGCATTCCACGTGATTAAAAAAAAACACTTCTTCGGAACGGGACGTTATCGAAATGCTAATGATACAGTATCCTGCTTCCGCTTGCGATTTACCATCGGTAAATATATCTGCTCCCTCGAGGCTAAGAAAATATTTAGCGATAGTTGAGTTATGGGCAATGCTGGAGACCCAGTCAGTGGCATTTCAATAGCATCTCGTTTCGAAGAAATATTTTTCTTTGATTTCGTGACATTAGAGGTGGTTCTAATCGAACTTAGGAGAAAAACATTCGATATGATTAATAAAACGTCGAAAGATTGCAAAAGCATCCGAATGCATGCCCAACGTTGTGCCATGTTTGCACACCTTCGCAAGGCTCGCACGGAGAGTCATTCGTTTATTCTTGATTGCTTTGTAGGAACTGACTTTCACACGCGAGTGTTCACCAACCGATCTTTCTGCTCTTCCTATGCGAGGCATTTCAATTTTCTGTCATTTTTGGAAATTTCAAGTTTGCAGTTTGATGACAATAATGTGACCGGCGGTCGAATTTGGCGACAGGTGTTCGACCGTTGTAGAAAGATAAAAGTGCAGATATTTTGGAAATTCCACCCGGCAAATATACATAGCCGATTCAGCAAAATAAATAAATAATTGTTAATACAAATTTTCGTACTTCGGAAGCCTGACAAATCCCATTTGTATCCGTAGACACGATTTTCCCTCGTGAATAAAAATAATTGGGCTTTCATTTAAAAAATAACGTTTCCAACAATGAGGATCATCGCGATCGTTTTCCTCGTCGGGCCGCTCGGATTGGCAGAATCTATCATTGGTATGAGGAAAAATCTGGTTCGTATAAGAAAATTTACATTCATTAAACAAAAGGCATACGCTTCCGAAAAGCGGAAACCGAATTATGATCTAAAATTTGGCGTACACCTTCCTTTTAAAATTTTAAGCGATCCCTTAACCCTTTAACTCCCATTGTAGCAAATTTGCTACGTTCACTTTGACCCCGTTGGTAAAAGCGTAAGGACGCTATAGCGGACAAGCTACTTCACAGTTCCATCAATCTATGCTAGATGCTCCTACAAATGCTGGGACAGCTTGAAGTTCGAACGTAAATACATGAATTATGTTTATATGGCAACAATGCTGTCGTGAAAATTTACGACGCTTGCCCCAGCTCTCGATCTACTGCCCGTTTTTTGTCCAAAAAAGTAAGTAAATGGACATTCATGAAATATTTTTTCATAGAATTGTGTAACGGAAGCTTAACTGGACGAACTAGACTTTGAAGATTTTTGAGTGACTTAGAAACAGAGCGGGTGAAAATCTAATTGTAAGTAGCAAATTTGCTACAGTTCGAAAATACTCCTTCCCCGGCCCTTATCGACAAAATTGGGGTTGGACATTCATATTTAACCCTTTTTTATCTATACTACCAGAGGAAATGATTTTGAGCCATCCAGAAACAGGCGTGGCCATTGAAGCGTTAAAAGGTTTTTTGGCGAGGTACCCTTGTTTTTGAGATATCGAGTTTTGGAAGTTATTTTTTTTTCACCGCGCTCCTGCTATACCAAACAAACCTAAACATGCCCAAACAAACCCATACAGACTCAAATAAATCAAAACAAAGAGAAAAAAAACCAAAACGAACCCAAACAACCCCAACAAACTCATCACGTACGGCCGAACCCTGTTCGCTGGGCAGCAGCGAAGCCGGACGAGTAGGGGATTCGAACGACCGTGGCGGGCGATATAGATACCCGTACGGGTTCAAACAATGAACTTTAAATTCCATATCTCGAAAACTATTGCTAATTGCCAAAAATCTTTTTACGGGTTCTCTAAGAATATCAAAAGGAAGGTCAGTGCAAAATTTCAACTTGTTCAGAGGGGATAGCTTTTCGGAACTTGACTCAAAAACTTACAAATTCTATATCTCGAAAACTACTGCTAGTCGCCGAAAATCCTTTTCAGGGATCTCTTGAAAGATTGAAAGGAAGGTGTATGCCGACATTCCGATAAAAATTCGGTTTCCGCTTTTCGGAAGAACACCCCAAAAATGTTAGTGGAAATAATCGATTTGCTGTAAAATTGAAGTTTGTTGCCGGCGCATTAACGGGTTATGCTGATCTTTAACAGTCGGAAACAGCTCCGATTTGGGATATTTTTTTTAGAAAATCTCGATTGTTAATTTCTATAAAAATTGGGTATTTGAAAAAGTATCATCTGAGGAGAACTCTCTAACTTTTCGGTGTCAATATACTTAATTATAATAGTATTACAGCCGATGTACGGGAAGTACCTCGCAAAACCGTAATTTGCGGTGAGCAATGCTCTTCTGAACCAGGTTATCTGGAATAAAAAAAATCAGAAAGGTTTCGTTACTATATTAGTTTCTTGGATGATTAATCGAAGAAATTTTCGAAATGACAAATAGAAAAAAATGACGCGTGTTCAAAGTGAGAGTTTTGATTTTTGCGAGAAAAATTGGCATTTTTCTCCCATCAAATCGAAAGTATACATCAGCGAAAAATCCTTCGATTAAACACTATATATTCACGTCTAGAAAAAAGCCCTAAAAAATTCATAAATAGCGATGGAGTAGTTTTAGAGATATTTTTCTCACCGACTTTGAAAACGGACTTTCGAGAAAAAAGTGATTAAAGTTTCGAACGACTCTTCAAGCGTTCCGACAAGCGTCGACATAACAATCTAAAGTTCTGTCAATTTTGATCTGATCACCTTGAAATTTTGATCGAAAAAAAATGATTTTTCTATCTTTACAACTAGAAATAACCCCTTAAAACAATACATAATACGCACGCGAGGTGTGCAGGATGCGCTGAATGCCTTGAAACAACACGCTTCGTTTTGCGCCTAAAGGCGCAGTTGGTTGGTAATTTATTTTATTTAAGCGCAGTTGGTTGGTAATTTATACCAACATTAAGAATGTTGGTATAAATACCAACATGGCTTAAGGTAACACGAGCGCGCAATCTTGTTTTCTATAGATTTTGTTCAAATTTTAACCAGACATTGTTCATATCATGTTTGAGTGAAATTTCAGAACAGTCTACTATTTAGATTGGGAGATAATGGGTTTAAAAATTGCAAATTTAACACTGGAGGGTCTGCATTGAAATTTAGACAGAATAATTTTCCGTAAAAAAATGCTTGTCTCCTATAATGAGAAGACATATATATGCCAACACCACAGAGCAGTATTGTTCAATATTTCGAGAGAAAAATAATTATCGTGTTCCTAAAGTTAAAAATGTTACCATAAAAAAATATTTGCATTATAAATATTAATATTATATATTGTTTATGTTATCTTCATTTACGAATAAAATTGTTGGTTCATTCATAACTAATTAAAAACTTTGTTCGATTAAAAATTACTTCCACATAAACATTTGTGTTGCAGTATTATTTTAAATATGCCGCGCAAACTCACGTCATTGGATACGTGGAACGATGCGGTGTTGGCATGTCTTTGTTGTACGCTACTTTGGCGTATGCTCAAATTTTTCGCCGTCGTCTTCGTCCCTGCACCTTCTTAATCTAAACAAAATAAAACCTAAACCTTCGCGATAATAATCAATTTAAATCATAATTAAATACTTTATAAAACTTCGATGTGACGAGCTGTCATACGCGACGATGTATAAACGCGGTACATGAATCGACACCTCGTGTTATTAATTTTTACTCGAAATTCATGCGACTACAGTGCCGCAACGGGCGCACCGCGAGTTGTGAGTTTGTCCAGAGGGACGGGTGACTCCAGCGCCGCGGTGGGAAACCCACGCACCACAGTATACCTAGAGTTCCGCTTCGACTTTTTGAAGCTTTGAGCTCTCACCGACGCGCTCGAGGCGCCCGACTCTCCTCATGGTACGCGATGGCCTATAAGACGGGGAGCGCGGCTCGCCTCGTTAGCAGTTCTTTCCGAGCTGCCTTCTTACCGCCGAAAGGTGGCAGACTTCCTTCCTCTATCTCTCTTCCCCTTAAACGCAGCTAGTTCGTAGATATTTAATCGGTTTATTTCGCACCTACCAATACATATATAATTCATTTTATAATTTCGTTAAGTTGATTTTATTTCCTGTTATTCTCCCTACCTTGTTGAGATAAAAATAAACATCTTTATTTGTAAAAGAGTTTTTTGTTTGTTTTGACCTCCACCGTCGCCTCATTGGTGGAATACGCCCTAACCCACCCAACGGTTCTCGTCGTATTCGCCAACATCTTCTTATTATAGGGGACAAATACTTTTTACGGAAAATTATTCTGTCTAAATTTCAATGCAGACCCTGCAGTGTTAAAAGTTGCAATTTTAAAACCCATTATCTCCCAATCTAAATAGTCGAATGTTCTGAAATTTGACTGAAATATGCATAATGATATGAACAATGTCTGGTTAAAATTTGAACAAAATCTATAGAAAAAAAAAGATTGCGCGCTTGTACTACCTTAAAACGTGTTGTCAAATAACACACGCACATAATGTGCGTTGAATCAATAGTCCAGTAAAAGAGACTGAAGGTAGATGGTTGCATACTGAAAATTAAAAAATCGCCGTATCTCGATAATTAATAGCCCGATAAAAAACGGTTTGAAACAAAAGTTGTTTGGAATAATAAAATTCGTATGAAGTTATCTGCCGTCCAATCCGCTATCTTTGAAAATAGCGGCACAAAAACACGAGAGCACCACTGTCCCAGAAAAGGACGCAGCGATATGTCTACTCCGCTCGCACACCCATCAATGCCGAACTTTCAAATCGCTCTTGTGCCGCTTTTTCGCACGCGCCCCACTGTTTTTCGTTATAAATTCTACAAGCATTTTCATAGCTATTAAACAATTCACAACAACAAATTTTCAGGACAATCTGTATGGGGTTACGAATCGGTATAGGGTTATGAATCGGTATGGGGCTAGGAGAAATGATTTTATATTTTTCAGCCCGTTTTAAAAACGTGTTTTAAAAATTCTTTTTGTATGTAAATAATTTTATCTTCTGCTTTTTAGTCTTCTGTGTGTGAAATTTTGCATTTCCGTCTCAACGCGTCACGTGCGTTGGGGGGCTGTCTTCTTGACCATCGTAGAATTTGTCACTAATGCACGATTCACTATTAATATTAGTACTATTTCTTTTAAACAAATTCTCTTTCATTAAACTGTATTTATTATTCATTCATTTATTGTTTGCACAATTTTATTCTCTTTTTCTATCTCTGTGACAGACTTGCCTGTCTGTTCATTTGTCTGTCATCCAGATCTGAGCTATGTTCATAGTTTCAAGTCTCTAACTCATCTGGAAGTTAGTTAAACATCGATTGCACAATTTGTACCGAGCAGACAAACAGATAACAAAGAAATCGAGTTAATAAAAACGTAAATGGTAAATGGTAAAAGAGAACTACATTTATGCGTTAAAAAACCGAGAATCATCGTTCCGGCTCTATTGTCGTATTTGCAACTCGATTATAATTATCATCTAACAGTATATCAGGCGTCCGTTCCCGATGTACGCTGCCAAGGATGGGGAACTTGTGGGATTTCTCCGTCGTTGGGAGGTGAAGGTGCCGTCACCCCAAGTTTTATTTACATGTGTCGAAGCTTTGCGAATACCATCCGAAGATCCTTATTACTTTGCCATACTACATCCTGAGGAGGACATAACAACCGGATGTCGGACGAACGGCAGCAAGTCACGAAAAACACTGGTGAGTATCAATAGAGGTGCAACGACTCGAGGTCAAGTACGCAAGTATGAGAGCCTATCGTGGATATTTTTATCCTCAGCGGTATACAGAAACACCGTCTAGCGACATTTTTTCAATGCCTATGTCGCACCAACGACGCTTTGAAACAATATTTTGAGGGTGTATTCGTAAAATCATTCGGGCCAGAATTATTTTTTAGAAAGTATTTATGAGAAATTAGAAAAGGAAAATGACAAAGTTCTAAGTAAATGTCGTAAGGTTTAACGTCTTTTTTTGTTTAAAAAAAGTTTTCATGGATCATCGCAGTGTTTTTCAACGTGTGGGTCGGGACCTCCAGGGGGGTCGCAAAGTTTTGCTCGAATACAACAATGCCAGTGAGAAAGCTGTGTCTGTTTATTTTTTAATAAGTTGTCGAATCGTGGTTGTACTTTTGAGAGGCAAATATCCAAATCGTTTTCTAATAGGAGCCTATTTCTCTTCTTAGTTTTTATATTCATCATTGAAGAGAACGTTATAGTTCAGTAAAAAGAGACGAAAGCCCACCGCTTTTAGCGTAGAATTAGAATTTTTGACTGAAGCTAGATGGTTCTGTGCTGAAAGTAACCCCAATGAAATGTTGCCCCTCAACTCGCCCCAATCCTAAGGAATAGGGGTTTAAAACTTGAAAATCGTCGTGTCTCGATTATTAATGGCCCCACCTTAAAATATTCCAAACATAAGTTTTTCGGAATATCAAAATCCCTATCTTTGAAAATAGCGGCACAAAAACGCGAGAGCATCACTGACCCAGATAAGGACGAGTTGAAAAACGTTGTGGCGAGTTGACGGGCAACATTTTATCGGGGTTACTTTTAGTAGGCAACCATCTAGCATCAGTTAAAAATTCTAATTCTACGCTTAAAGTGCTGGGCTTTCGTCTCTTTTACTGGATTATTTTTTCACATGGGTAAGAAGTGGGGCACTAATAATTTCAAACCTTCTCTTGCCACTTCTGAGGGGGGGGGGGGGGTCGCCAGAATTTTTTACTTGTAAAGGGGTCGTGTATTCAAGAAGGTTGAAAAACACTGGATTATCAGGTATGCAGTGCTTTAATCTTCATTAATTTCTCACACCAAGAACAACAACGGTTAGGTCGTCACAAAATCTTAAAATCTACATCGCTACTTAAGATCCTGAATGAAGTTTCGGAGCAGAAAATCATGATTTTTTATGAGGCAAATGAATATAATGATTAACCAAGGTTCTTTCGGAATGGCAAAACGCAACAAGTAACCAAGTGCGAATTACGTGACGGATTTGGCCGAGCGGAATGATTTTCCACCTTTTCAATGCAGCCCTATTTTGAAAATATCATATGATCACTCAAAAAGCGATCATATGAATTCACTAGGAGTCGTTAGGGGCAGCCAACTTAGCTCCGTTACCAAATTATTTAAATGGATTCTCTCAAGTTTCGTTAATCGTTGGATTTCAAGAAAATGAATAGCCTCATATGATCATAGGTCGCATTTAGTATTTGAAAAATTATTCGATCTCAATTTTAAATTATGTTGAACAAATTTGAAGTGACAGTTTACAAATTATATAAATATTCGATACTCAAAATCGTTTTCAATTTAGAACGTGAAATATGAAATTAAGATGCAGCGACGGTAAAGAAAGAACAAAATTTGTATCCTCAGATCATAACAGTCCATTATTTCATGACCAATACCAAATATTTACGATATAGCATTTCTTACTTTTTCTGGCGGCATACCTTGTTAAATACCGATTTGGTCATACATTGATGCCTGGGCACCAGCCTTCTTAACCTGGCCACCCAAGCTTGATGTTGATCGCCATTAGTGCGACTGCTTGGGTATTTTAAGATTCCAAATTTTATTCGGGTCATGCTGATAATTTTCCGCATGGAGGTTTTTACCTTTTCTTATTTTTTGGGAAAACTTACCCATTATCCGATCTTGAATCAAAATTTCGTATGTCTCTTCATATATTTCCTTGTTATTACAATACTTTTCTAGTTTAATATTATTATTCTCATCGTTCTTGTGGTATATTGGAAATAACTTTTACTTCCTTATTGTTGTCTTTATTAATTGGCATTCCCATACGAAAGAAGGGCGCATTCGGCTACCGTCAAGCACGGATCTGTGACTTGGACAATTTCAATAATGATGGCAACATTTCCGGAATCGTGAGATCTGCTTCGTTGGCCAGGAGCGGACAAAATAGCATTGACAATTACGTCATCGTAATCTATTCTTCGAAAACGTTGCCGAAAAGAAGAATCCTAGCACCTGATAATGAACAAGTGCCTCTCGCCTGTGGTCTAATGTAAGTCTATTCAACTGTTAAACTGAGGTTCCTCGTATCGACACCCGCCTTTCAATGTTGTGGCCTCCCCTTGAGTTTTTCGCGGCTCTCATGGCTGTTTTTTTGGGGGGGGGGGGGGGGGCTTGGAGTTTTTCATTATCAGTGGGTATACTCGTCGCAAATATTACTCATAACCAAAAGTAAATAATATATCGCTAGAACATAAAACAGGCGAATGCTTCCTCTTCGTTGTTTATCCAGAACAATTTTTACGTTCGACCCCGAAATATTTAACTTCAATTTAAATTCACTTGCGAGTACTATTTTATGGTGAAAATGGATGGTACAGTCACACTCATAATTCGACAACATCTATCGTACTCGATGCTGTACGGATGCTCTTATTTTTTAGAACTACGAGTCGTCGAGCCAATGATCATTTCAAGAGAATGATCCGAAATCGGACAACCTCAGCGCCAAAACCGATAGCAGCAACAACGATCCATACATTGACCGAGATCCAGATACACAAAGAGGGTCGACAAACTTCAAATTCAACACCGATAACCGCCGAAATAACTGAAACTGAACCAACCGAAGCGCCGACACCGACAAGAGTACCAACGAATAATGGACTGGGGATACCAGCTATAGGTATCCCCTTTTTTCTACCATGGTTATTCCCTCCAGTCCTTCCAGCCCCTCTACCAAATGTACCCATACCGGAAGTACAGATGCCGACACCAGAACCACCGGAGGATAGACAGACCGTAACGGCGACACGAAAAAAGGAGAAAAAAACTACTACTCCAGCACCGACAACAACAACAACAAAAGAAACAACAACAAAAGAAACAACAACAAAAGGAACAACAACAAAAGACACAACAACAAAAGAAACAACAACAAAAGAAACAACAACAAAAGAAACAACAACAAAAGAAACAACAACAAAAGAACCAACAACCACTCAATCAACCGAAGCGTCCATATCAACAACAGTAACAACGGAGGATGAATCGACCGCAACGACGACAGAAAAAGACCCTGAAACAACTACAATACCATCAATGTGCGACACGGAATCGACCGAAACGACGACACAAAAAGACCCTGAAACAACTACAATACCATCAATGTGCGACGCGGAATCGGCCGAAACGACGACACAAAAAGACCCTGAAACAACTACAATACCATTAATGTGCGACGCTGAATTGACCGAAACGACGACACAAAAAGACCCTGAAACAACTACCATACCATCAATGTGCGACGCTGAATCGGCCGAAACGACGACACAAAAAGACCCTGAAACAACTACAATACCATTAATGTGCGACGCTGAATCGACCGAAACGACGACACAAGAAGATCCTGAAACAACTACAATACCATCAATGTGCGACGCTAAATCGACCGAAACGACGACACAAAAAGACCCTGAAACAACTACAATACCATCAATGTGCGACGCTAAATCGACCGAAACGACGACACAAAAAGACCCTGAAACAACTACAATACCATCAATGTGCGACGGGAAATCAACCGAAACGACGACACAAAAAGACCCTGAAACAACTACAATACCATCAATGTGCGACGCTAAATCGACCGAAACGACGACACAAAGAGACCCTGAAACAACTACAATACCATTAATGTGCGACTTTGAATCGACCGAAACGACGACACAAAAAGATCCTGAAACAACTACAATACCATCAATGTGCGACACTAAATCGACCAAAACGACGACACAAAAAGACCCCGAAACAACTACAATACCATCAATGTGCGACGCTAAATCGACCGAAACGACGACACAAAAAGACCCTAAAACAACTTCAATACCATCAATGTGTGACGCTGAACCGGGCGGACCTAAACCAACCGAAGCGCAGAAATCGAAACCAGTACCAACGAAGAATGAACCGATCGCAGCGTCCAAACAAAAAGACCCTAAAACAACTGCAATACCATCAATGTGCGACGCTAAACCGGGCGGAACTAAACTAACCGAAAAAGACCCTAAAAGAACTTCAATACCATCAATGTGCGACGCTGAACCGGGCGGACCTAAACCAACCGAAGCGCAGAAATCGAAACCAGTACCAACGAAGAATGAACCGATTGCAGCGTCCAAACAAAAAGACCCTAAAACAACTGCAATACCATCAATGTGCGACGCTGAACCGGGCCGAACTAAACCCACCGAAAATGACCCTAAAAGAACTTCAATACCATCAATGTGCGACGCTGAACCACGAGGAATTAAATAAACCAAAGCGCAGAAACCGCCACCATTACCAACGAAGAATGAACCGATCGCAGCGACGATACAAAAAGATCATAAAACAACTTCAATACCATCAATGTGCGACGCTGAACCACGAGGAATTAAATCAACCAAAGCGCAGAAACCGCCACTATTACCAACGAAGAATGAACCGATCGCAGCGACGATACCAAAAGACTACAAAACAATTTCATTACCATCAATGTGCGACCCTGGACCCCGGGGATCCAAACCAACCGAAGCGTAGAAATCGACACCGGTACCAACGAAGAATGAACCGACCGCAGCGACGATACAAAAAGACCATAAAATAATTTCATTACCATCAATGTGCGACGCTGAACCACGCGGAACTAAATCAACCAATGCGCAGAAATCGACACCATTACCAACGAAGAATGAACCGATCGCAGTGATGATACAAAACGACCCTAATACAATTTCAATACCATTAATGTGCGATGCTGAACCAGGCGGACATTAATCAACCAACGCGTCGACATCAGACGAAGTACTTGCGCCGACAGGCACTTCACTAATCTCAAGATTATGATACTGAAGGGGTCTTTAATCGTGGCGGTAATATTTTCGGCGATAGTATCGTGTTTAATAGCATTATATGATCTGTTTCCCGTTAAAAAAACGTGTATATTTGGGTGTAATAATATTTCTGATAGTTGTTGTTATTCTTCTGGTTCCGACCCCGTACGTCCTGCCCCTGTACGTCTTATCGCTTCCGATACCGATTGATCGTAAATCTAGCCGAAGAAACATTATTTACAACATTGTAGAAAGACGTTAATATCAGTAAGTATTTATTAACTATGTAACAAACCTTCGCGGTTTTTCCTCAGTGTTTCTGTCCATAAATTTGCATTAACATATTGGGTTCTAATTTTTTTCTTCGAATATAATAGCACAGTACATAATATTAGTACAGTTATTTCGTTTACGCCTAAATCAATAGATGTCGCATGTTCTTGACAATGTGTGTAATTAAACTGGAAACTCTAATAAATTAATAATGCTGTCGCACTTCCATATGCCTTAGAACGTTACTTTTCGGATCCAGCCTTCATTTGTAAAAAAATCCGCTGCAAATCTAGGCATAAAAATAGGTGACTACATAGTTCTACCGAATCCACACTTATATTCCTGTTTAGACTGGTATGAATTTTTTGCACGCAGGGTGGATTGTGGAAAATCTTACACAAGCAGTGTAAAATATATATATGTATATTTGACTGATTCAAAAAAAAAATGATTTTTTTTCCTTCTGGATTCTCGTGCTATTGTTGGGCACTAATAAAAGAAAATTTCTCTAAAAAGATGGGCGCGGTCACTCAATTTTTAGAGGTGGCTATCTCAACTTTATTGTATTTGAATTTTTTTAACGAACGTATTGCATTTAAGCATAGTCATGGCTTCGGATTACGGATAAAAATCACATCCAGCAGCTATTTCGTAACAAAAATAAACTCTAACAATTTGAAAAGATTGCAATATTCACAATTCAAATCCAGGTAGATCAATAATGGTGTCTACACTACTCTCGTCATTCATGTAGATTTATTTATACGCATTAACATTTCGCACTTTTTATGAAAAAGTAAATTATAAGCTTTTATTCATAAATCGTATATTTACATTTTCAAAATGTTACACTTATATTATCTTCAAACTCATTTATATTTCTTCCCAGCCACTGTGCGTAACATCGCGCATGCCACTGCGCAAGTCACTGCGCATCCGCGACGCCATTTTGTATTGGCGCAGCGCATTTGTAAGTGGTGTTGTTTTTTTTTTCAATGTGACTCAAGTAAAGACAATTTAAACAATGGCTCGGAAAAACAAGGACAACACAATTTGGCTAATCGGCAAGAAAATTCAGAAAATAAGTACCCGTCATTTACCGTCAAATCGGAAAGTTTTGAGTTTGTTCTTTTACAAACATAAGAGAGAAAAACTGACCATACGTCGAAGTGCACACGAAACGATGAAAGAAGTTTTCGAACAATGGAAATATGCTGAAATTCCAACGCGTCGATTGAATAACGCAATCGTGAAATTAATAAAACTCCATCTAGTCTGGAAAAAACTTTTAAAAAATCGGGTTAAAAATAGTTTGCCGTCACAAATATTGAAAGAGCGTAAATTTAAGAGAGATTTGGACAAACTATTCAACGTTGCACATTTTCGTTCTGCCCAAAATGTTAACGAACTTGAGCGATTATTTTTGCTATCACACATTTCGATTATTTCTCCGTTGTGACGGCAAATTCTTTTTAACCCGATTTTTTAAAAGTTTTTTACGTCTGGCTTGCACGACCCAAGGTGCCAACGGCCTGGAAACGCTAGAGGGAAAGAAGGCGACGCCACAGTGGTTCCAAACGCCGAAAAGCTGGCCAAAAATAGGGAAAATCGCGTTACTAAATATAATACTTTTTTGTGTGCCATATGTTAGGTTGGTACCTGTACTTTAAGAACGCAGCATTACCAATAATACACACTTGTTGGCAGCGTGGCGTCGTGAAGTTAAGGTTAAATTTCGTGAATGTCACGTGTTTTCTGACTTAAACATTCAATTTAGACAAGTTAGTGTTAATTATTCATGGTGAAGTGAATTGTTTCGAAGAGAGTGATATCTGAGGTTAGTAAAATACGTTTTGTTTGAAACTTTAAGTGTTTGTACATTGTTTATATATTATTGTTTGTAAATCACAAAATTTCGTCATTTTTATGCCACTTTTACTTTCTCATTTTCTCGAAAGTCCCGCTAGATCCCGGGCTGAAATTAATTGCATATGGTAAGGGCATCATAGCACTAAATTATGACGCCAATAACTTTTGCCCGAATTTGCCCGAAATTGAGAAAATGCAATTTGAAAATTTACTTAAAAAAATGGCTAAAAATATGATTTTTACGTTATATGAAGCCCAATATCGTCAAAAAAATTTGTTTAAGTTATTTAATGTTGAGTATACATACTACCAATGATTTTGACATTATAAACAATGAATTTGTTATAAACAATACATTATTTTTTTCAAAAAACTTAATTAAATTTTTTTTCCAAGTTGATTAAATGTTTCTGTATCAATAAAAACGATATTGTTTATATTATTTTTTATTACAAATCAATTGTTAATATGATTTTACCGATGTGTTGGTCTAGTGGTTAGCGTACCTGCCTCTGAAATCAACACAACGGGAGGTCGCGGGTTCGAATCACCGTCTCGTAGTTTCGGCGAGAAATAAAAAAAAAAAAAAAAAACACAGGCGTGACGTAGCTCCAGTTCTACACAGATGCCGCGCACACGGACCGGTACGTGTGTGTGTCGGATGTGTATGGCTGTAGCCTGTGAGCTATTTCTCGACGAAACGCGACTAGCTCCGAGGCTGGGAAGCGAACTCGTGACCGGCTGTATTGGTATAGGTTTTCCGCAGTTTCACTATACCCATGACAAAAAAAAAAAAAAAAAACAAAAAAAAAACAAAAAAAAAAGTCATGGTGAATGCGATACAGAGGGGGAAGTCGGCTGCGGCCGCAAGGTGGGGATCGATTAGGGATGTGGATTGGAGAAAAATGGAGGGAAATGTAAAAAGGGGGAAAATCCCTGTACATGGAAGCTAAAAATTGGCGCAGTGTTCGCCGTAGCAGAAACAATTGTTAATATGATTTTTAACAAATTTTTTTTTGTTTTTTTTTCAGACAACCCAAAAAATGTCTTTTACAAAGAAAAACATTTTCGATCTCTTAAAAGGACATCTCAAAAAGGACAATAATGTTCTTATACATCTTTTAGAAGAACATTTGACTAGTCAAAACGAACGAACGTTTTTATTTTCTAACGAATGTAAAGCGTCGCTGAGAAAATTATTTTATAAAATGAGAACAAAATGGGAAGCATGCAACAGGACACTCGACAGATTCATGGAAGAGAATCAATCTTGATTAGACAAAAACTTCCAATTCACCGAGGCATTACCCGCTGAGATTGACATGTCGTTTCATTTTTTATTACACACAACTGATCCGCCATCTCGTTTTTCACTTTCATTGTTATTTTTTTGAAAAACTGATGTCAAATTCTGATTCAGCGACGTCGAAAACCCCTTAATCAACAGGTTTTATCATTTACAATTATAATCATTTTTTTGCTCCGCCATCTTTTTTTTACTTTGTTTTGCATTTTTTTATGAAACTGATGTCAAATTTCGATTTAGCGACCTCAAAAGCTCCTTATAACATCATTCTTTATTGTTTAAAGTTGATATAAAATTTTTTTTGGTCCACCATCTTGTTTTTGACTTTTTGACTCATTTTTTTCGAAAAACTAACATCAGATTCGGATTCAGCGACCCCCAAAACCTATATATACCCACCACCATCCGTTTTTTCGATGATTTCGATTTTTGGCCAGCTTTTCGGCGTTTGGAACCACTGTGCGCCAAACATTCTCCCAAGGCCAAATATCGGGAAGACGCGGTGGCCCAACTATGGTCAAACGTTCGGAAAGACGCAGATTCCCGCGAAAATTACCTGCCCAGGGCCGTGGTTCACGCCCCCCCCTCACTTCTTCCGTTTCTTCTAGACAGGGGCCGAATTGTTACCCTCGGCCGATAATAAGTCTGGCATCGGTCGCGGTCCTTATTCCCGTTGTCGCCTAGGTCGACCGTTACGAACCATCATCCAGGGAAGGACGAGGCTCCAATAGGACATGAAATACGGCCCGCGGGAAGAGCGGACTTTTCATTTTCCGTTACGGGAGGTTCAGGATTCGAAGTCCGCGCTTGATCGATAAGCACACTCCCGAAAATTATTCGATACAGGCCTGTTCTCTCTGATGTAATCATAAGAACAGAGACTAAAGGTGGGGGGTACGCTTCTCGCACGTCGGCCAGATTTTGCGTTAGCTTCCTGCGAGGTGTCGAGCCGAACGGACGTGGGGCGGGGCAATGGGAAGCGACCGAATTACGCAGCCGGTGAGCTTGGCTATACCTTCGGCAACAATCCGGATAATTTTCGACCGTATGGTCGGCACACGATCTCGCGCATCTTTACCGTGGCCACGGCCTTCTTTCGCGTTCCTGTAGAGTCGTTTTTCTTAGTTCGTGTTGCATTGCTAGCGTGTACCGTTGAGAAAAACCGATTATCGGTCGATATATCTGGGTCTGAACCCTGCAAGTGTGATAATTATTCTTATTTTATTGTTGACAATTCCTTGTAACTGTGTTCTCAAGCTACAAATAATAAAAAAGTTTGATTCCATACAACAGTTTTTTCAGACTTATTATTAAATTTGCCTACCCATCACTTGAAAAAATATAGTAAAACTAATAAAATCTTGAAAGTGGTCCGCATTTGCATAAAATATTAGTGGATTATTTAATAGCGGAAAAAATGTCCTCCAACCCTTTGATGGGATCGCGATTAAAAGCCAGTAACCCTGTATATATACATTAATGTAATACTGTGTATAATAATTATAATATTGACCAATAAAAAAAAAAAAAAATGTGTTTAAAAGCACAAAAAGTAAAGCACTATTAATAAACAGTTCAGTCAAGTTGGAGTTTTTTTAAATTTAAGAATATTATCAAATAATGATGTTATTTTCATTTAAATAGCATTCTAGCAGCTAGCGTGATGCGACATGAAAATTAAAAAATGTACTCTTGGTATGATAATAAAACTTTCGCATGACCGGATATATTTTTAAAATTTTGTACATCACAAAACGGCAAGTTGTCGACAAACAAGCTCGTTTCTGGATAGAAATATCAACTTTGATTATTTGTCAAAAACAATGATCGATGATTTAAGAAAAATAAAAGTGGCCGATCCGACTCGCCCTAACTCGATCAATTTTTGTAATTTCGAAAAATCTTCGCTAGTTGACGTTAAGACCCAATACTACAGAACTATATAATAAAAAGATCGTGTTTTTTTTAAATTCCTAGCGTATGCGGATGTCGTAGTCTATGCACGTTGAAATAACTATGGTTAAAACGTAGATGGACTAATATTAATATTAAATATTAATATTATTAATAAATAATAAATAAATACTAACTCTAACGTTCTTATATATTATGTACTTATAAAATAATAAGTATTTCTATTATTAATAAATAAGTTTTTATATAATCATAAATATCTATTATTGTCGTTTATTATTAATTGTTATGTATTATTTGCCTTACTCATAATTGATTAGTTGGAAGAATATTCAATAATTTGCGAATTAATTCATATTCTTTCAACTGATCAATTATGAGTGAGGTAAATAATACATAACAATTAATCATAAACCAATTTCAATAAAATACATACCTATATAATATTAAAACAAATATTAACCCTTTGCTCTTGAGGCCTTTGTCGCTTGCATAGTAAGTGGTAAGCCAGAGTCACCTCTCAAGTACAAAGGCTTAATACTTATAATTTTATAAGGATATAATATATTATATTACAAATTTATAATTAATAATATTAACTTGCAAATTATTAAATATTATGTCAACCGGTCAATTATAAGTAAGGTAAATAATGTTTAATTGTTAATAGTGAATAATATAAATAACATATTAATAGAGAATAATAATAGACAATGATAATAAATCATGTTCTTATAAATAATCACGTATAAATACAAATTAATAATATTTTACACTTCAATGATTCCATTTTCTACCTAACTTCCTATGACTGGTATATATGAATATGTGTATGTACTTTTCTCGGCAAAGAAAAGACTTTCAAGGGACAGCCGGGAGATTTTTTTTTTCTATTACATTGAAAAGAGGGCAAATGATTGGCGCCGAGAACGCAGACTTTTGTTTTCCAGGAGGCATAAAAGAGAGTGAACGAATGTTCCGCGGAGATCCGCGTAAGGGCGACGTACCCATTTATATGCGTCCTCACATTAATTTACATCATCGAATATAAAATTTGAATAACACCCGGCGTGCGCCACGTTCGCGCGAGTATGGCAAACCATCGAAGGCCAAAGAAATTCCCGTCCTAATCATGCGCTGTCAGGACAATGTCGTCTCTTTTCGGCGGTCACGTGTCTCTAGGATTAACTCGATACCGGAACGAAAGTTTTTTGAAGTACAAGCTCATTGGAAGGGAGTCATAAGTATGTCATGTTTTTACATTTCTTTCTGATTTTCCCAATATTTATAACACTCTTTTTATTATTCAGATTTTTTTCTTATTAATTATTATTTATGTTTGAGCATTAGTTACATTTCATATTTGATTATCACTTATTATTCGCATTCCATTAATAATTATTAGTTATTTTTAGTTATCAGTTATTAATTATATTTAATGATCAACTATTATTCATATTCAACTGTTTATATGTATTTATAAATATTTATTATGGTCTATGAGGCAATAATAAAAAGTTTTAATTCAATCACGTTCATAAATCGTCAAAGCAATCGACCTCGATTTTCATCAATTATTTTCTTGAATGTTTTTATATTACTGCTTAATTCGGTAATTGTGTTGTTCTATGCAAAATGCCTCGAAATGACATTTTACTTTAGTTGCCACTACAATTGAGGCGGACGAAAAGAAATTTGCAATATTCTGTCATATTTATAGCGGGATATTGCGTTTTTTGGTTATAATGACAATGACAACTAAAATGAAATATGATTGGGAAGCATTTTAAATACATCAAGATGATTACGAATTCGGCAATTCTATAACAACTATTTTGTATCGTCTGTCGATAAGGCAGATCTGACCACAGATTTCCACAATCCTAGCTGCGATCAACTTTATCGACGCAATTGACTATTCTGTCGGGTGATAACGAAGATTTCTGTAACTCAATCAACCAAAGGCCATCGATAAGACAGCAGTTGAATTGCCAAATAGTTTGATAGCAAAATGCCACGGGAGTCACTCGCCATCAATATCATACTAACAGAAATGCCACGCTTGTGACCAAGACATGTGATGAATGGTACCTAAAGCTGACAACTCGTTACCCACCGAAATGCCTTTCATGAACATAGCGCGGGCGAAACCGTAAGTGAATATAACTTTCAGATGATAATTTAAATGTAAGAAGATGTTATCTCCAAAATTGAAAATTTTTCACGAAAACCGCTGCCAAATCAACAATTCATAACCTTCTGCTTTACCAGCCTAAGGTAATTGACATCCACTGTCTGCTACCAAGGGAACCAGCAGTCGGTCACGTGCATGTTTAGTGGCGTGACTGACCGTGAGCTGTCAGATTTTAAACAACTGGCAACAGATCTACAGAGGGAACCAATAGTCGGCCAAATACCGATTGAATTCCGTACAGTTGGCAGCTTACCGACGGCTGGTAACATATCGGTAATCTAGATTCCTGCTCCATCTCAATGAATATCGAATGGCAGCAGGTTAAACCTATTACCGTTTGAGACTCAGGCAGTCTGAGTACGCGAGTACCGCTTTGCGACGACCGATGGCACCACATTGACGAAAATGGGATAAGGACTCAAAATCTAGGGGCGATGTACACGCTATGACTGTGCCATCATCGTGTATTCGGAGCATCAACAAAATAATTAACATGACATTCTGTCTATGCACTGCACGGTATCCGGTCGTTCCACGAACATTGAAACTCAGCATCCGTAATTTCCGTTGAATTAATCTTCAACCCCCTGTTCAATAAATGAATCGAACCATGCTATCAAATTAGAATAACTTGGTCATCATATTGCCTTTTCGAAATTCAACTTTGGATTGGAAAATCGTGGTTTAGGCGGGGTCTGCATTTTATTAAGTGCATTTATGCAATCCTGCAATCTTAAAGGGTCTTTTCATTTTTAACGTTGAAAAAGGCTATTTTCATGATTTTTTATAGGTTTATATTATAGACATTGATATAACAGTTGTTATACTTAATAAATACACTTTCGAAATACATTTAAAAAAATTATTTATTCAAGTCACTATTTATAGACGAAAATGGTACTTAAAAAAATGTCCCAAAACAATTTATAGACGAAAATGGTACTTAAAAAAAGTGTCCCAAAAAAGTAGGTTTGGGCTTTGATGAAATCTCGGAGATGGATCATTCGAAACAAAAAAATCAAACGGTTTTAGATTCAGTGTGTTAATGGCTATAGCGCATATCATACGATTTTTGATATATGCAAAAATAACAGAATAGCGGATATTTAAAAAAAACGTCTTTTTTTCACCGTTTTTGGCAAAAAATAGTAAATATCAAAATTTAAAAAAATCCTCGATATGCGCTATACCTATAGTTATATGTGATTAATATTTTATAAGGATCGGCTCAGAAGTTTCGAAGATTTTATCAACAAGCCGTCGAAAAAAGGAATTTCGAGAAAAACGCGTTTAAAGTTTGTTTGGGTTACATAAAAACATACAATTTAAAAAAAATGTATTTCAAAAGTGTATTTATTAAGTGTAACAACTTTTATGTCAATATATATAATCCAAACCTATAAAAAAAATGCATGAATATAGCCATTTTTTTAGCGCGTAATTGAGAAGACACCTAAGGCCATATATACCGTTGAAAAACAATGTACCTTTGTCAATGGCTCAAATGATGTATGAATATACCAATAATTATATGAGTGATATGTATAAACGTTCTAAGAATTTCATGGTCCGTAAAAAAATAGTTTTTGAACTTTCAAAGCGTTCTGCGTGAAACCATATTTTTTAACCCTTCGACTGTACACCTCTACCGCCAACTTATAAGTGCATATTGCATCAATCTGACCTAAGGCGTTTTTCAAATCGATGTATTCCGGTAAATATGTATTTTTTTTTGTAGACACGTTTTTTGTAGTAAAATATCGATATTTTATGGCCGAAAATTTATTTTTTGACGAAAATTAAAATTAAATGCCAAAACATTCGTTCAAAGTGGGGCATACGTAGAAAAATACGTACTTACACGAAAAAAATCACTGGCTCAAAACGACCCAGTGTCGACTCGAAGGATTAAATCGGGCGGTCTCGTAGCTCCTAAAATCTTTAACCGGTGAACTTCAGATTTCAACGGTAGCTTCTTAAATAGATTTTCTAGCGAAATACACACGATTTTTACTGTCCATTAACAATTAAGGTTTTGATAAACAAATTAAGGCCTCAGGCCACAGTAACGGGTATAAAATCATGTGCGAATTCAACCATTTTTTTCGTATGAAAAAGTGATTCACTCACAAAATGAATTACACATCTATTTAGTATGAATACCAAGCTGTTAGATTTTTTTTAATGTACAAAATGGCCGTCTACTAATATTTTATTTTGTTATCTTTTTTTAGGCGCTCCGCGGCATGACATTTAGCATCCACTATTTTTCCGCTAGAACAAATATCAAAAATTCCCGCCAATCTACATTAGAATACCTAGAGTAGTACGTTCGAAATTTGAATTTTTTTTTTTTTTTTTTTTTTTCAAAAGTTGTAGGTATTTGAACTTAAGGAATGAATTCTCAGTGAAAAGTTTCGTTACAACTGCTCATAAACTGCTGATAAAATGTAAAGTTTTATCAGCAGTGTAAAAGATAAAAGATTAATAAGTACGCACTTCTCTGCGAAATGCAATTAGGAACATAACTTTTAAATTTGAAGTAAATCGACTGAAAATTAGTGAAGTTATTTGTCACGCCAATTGAAAAAAAAAGCTGTTTCGAGAAGTTTCTAGTAGTCGGCCATTTTGTACATCGAAAAAAAATTCTATCGATATATTCATACTAAATATATGTGTAATTAATTTTATGAGTGAATCACTTTTTCATACGAAAAAAATTGCAAAATTTGCACACGATTTTATACCCGTTACTGCCTTCGTAAAAGCCTTAAGGGCTTTTTTCGTCGAAAATGCGACTTTATTTTCAAAATGGTGCCAAATTCTCAAAACTCAATATTTTGTAAAAATCGTGTGTATTTCACTATAAAACTTATCTAGATTACGAAAAAAAATTATTTGTTGTTCTTGGTGCTCATGTGCGTCTCCAACGAGGCCAACAGTGAAGGGTCTAAAAAAATAAGGCGTTCCCTTTCGACAGGCCTCCGGGCCACCAATATATATTTTTTGAAAATAAAAAATTGATTTGAGTACCTACAGATGTGTAAACACACCCTCCAAACCTCAGTTTTCATTGGTTAAACAGTATTTTTTTAAACCTTCAAAAGCCTTGTTTTCCGACCATCTAAAGGTATCCAAGGCCTTAAGGGGGTAGGTACCCTTAGGCGAGGAAAAAAATCTGCTGATCTTCATGATTTTTTTTTAAAGGCAAAATGTCTTCACCATCTTTTAGACTTAGGGTCTCTTTTATTATTTATACTACTTTTGGCCGTTACATGGTATGTTTGTTTATAAATATTTAAAAATGACCGATGCATCGCACGGTCTTCTACACTGCCTTTTCAAAACTGGCGTAACGAATAGCTAAAAAACTAGCCGACCGATTGTGATGAAATTTAGTATAAATCTTTCTAACCTTATTGTCTAAAACAAAACCTTAAATGTTTTTGAAAATAAAAAAAGTATCTTTATTGCAAAATGTAGCCATTTTGTTGTTCAAAGTTCCATCTTTTTGCTTCAAAGCGCACCATTTCATCGATTTTCAAAATTTCTCACTTTTTCTTAGTTCACAGTCTGCGTATGAGTGTTAATGAAAGAAAACTCTTCGTTGGTTTTTTTTTCAAATTGATCCCGCTGACGTTACGTGTCACGTCATTTTACGTCTGCCACAACCCGTTTAGAAGACCGAGATGTACCTCTGCCATTTTTATAGATAGATAATAAAAATACCATATACAAGCCAAAAGTAGTAATAAAACATACCCCACGTCTCAAAAACGGTGGAGCAATCTTTCCATAAAAAAAATATGAAAATCAGCCATTTTTTCTCGCCCAAAGGTATCTCCTCGATTGATTATAGTCTTGAGAGTACGAATGAGTCTCCGCCATTTTTTTTAAATAAAAAATTGGGCATTTATTGTGAAAGGACGGTACTTTATGTTCCATTCAAAGTGTTTTCCATCGCTAGACACTCATTTTTTCCATCTTTCTGGCAGCATGTGGATACCGCGTCGGAAAAACGCTTCATGTTTTAAGGCTATCCACAAATCGATGCAATTTTTGGTATCTTCATATGATGTGAATCGTCATCGATCGAAATAAATGACAGTCAGAAAGAGCAATGTCTGGTGAGATGGCAGGTGGGATAAAACTTCTCAATTGAGTGTTATGAGGGACCCTTTTGCTTATGCCTGACAAGCAGCACGTCACTTGTGCAAAATCAGCATTCAACGTTTTTCGGCTTCAGCTCACATGGAACCCAATTTCCTTGCTTTTGAATCATTCTCAACGATTTTAAGCGATATGAAATTGCTTATTGAGTCACTCCTAATGTAAGTGCAAGTTCTTCTTGCGTTTCGAATGAATCTCCCTCCAATAATGCTTCCAATTCCGCGTCTTCGTACACTTTCGGCCGTTCGCCACGTTCTCTGTCTTCGATGTCAAACTCACCGTTCATAAGCTTTTGAAATCACTCACGACAACTTCTCTCACTTGAAGCAGCCTCACCATATGCTTCTACAAGCAATCGATGCGCCTCAGCTGCATATTTCTTCAAATTCAGGAAGTTCATCAAAAGTTTCCACAAATCACGCTTATTCAAGGTACGTACAATTCAATATACATTATGATATTGCCAGACGTCCTACCTAACGATATGACTTTTTACATCAGACAATTTCAATCATAACCTCCTGGTGGGGCCATCTTTTGTCAAACGGCGGAGACTTATAATATTTTCTCTCGGATGTTACTACTCTTTCTCACCTCTTTGGCAAAAGCTGAATTCCACGTCAAAAGAATGGCCTCTCTTTGGACGCTGGGCTGCAAAGTTCTTAAGGAGGTTTCCTGGTTTTCCCTCCTTAAGAACAAATGCCTGCGCAAACCTCCCCGTAGTGGAGTCCGTCAGTGGCGCTGTTTCGGCAGCGACGGCTAATTGTGCAGGCTATTCAGAGCCCTCATCACTCCCGCTCCAGAGTTAATCCGGGGCGAGGTGCATGGGGGTTTCCGCAGTTTCCCTTAAGGGGGTTCAGCGTCGTGAGGGCCGGTTCGCCCCGGCGGCAGGTGTTGGACTGAGCGATGGGGTGCGCATCTGATACAGGCTGCGGATCGCCAAATCGGATGCACCCTTAAGGTAGGCTGGCAGTGGCGGTCTGAGGGTGAAAACGACATAAACAGCTTAGACAGTTTTGCTGGCCTCTGTCGCTTTGGTCTGGCGCCTCCCCCCATGGTCTGCGCGGGATGGCCTCGCCCGGATCCCTGGGGAACGGAGCTACGACTCCCAACGTTCCCAATACCCACCCTCAACCTCCTCCCATATCCTTCAACGCCCCCCCCCCCCGGGCGACCCCCTCCGGCGGCATCCCACCCTCCTACAAGACCATGCGGGGCGTGCTCCTTTGGACTTGCACACCGCAGGGACCACGAGGAGCCCCTCCATTCCACCAATTATATTTTTCTGTCAGGTGGGATATCTTGGGCCCGGCCTCATCGTGACCTTGGTCGCGGTGATGGCACGGAACCAAGTGCCCCCAACGTACGGCGTCGGATGAGACGCCAATGCTCGGTCCTCCCTCTGGGGACCTCTGGACACGGACAGGCGCGGTGCCCAACTGAAACGGCTTATCCGTCAGTATGGATACACGGTCCACAATGATGTCAACCAGCCGCCGACCTTCTGGGCGGTCACAGGTTCGTCATACATCGACATAACCTTGGGGTCGCCTTTCATGAGCCGCTTCGTCGGCGAGTGGGCAGTTCGGCAGGAATGGACAACGAGCGATCACAACGCTCTGGACGTCGGTTTAAGGGTGCCAAAAGCAGAGGGAAATGACGGACGCCCCGCTGTCAGTCGGTTCAACGTGAGAAGAGCCGACTGAAAGCGGTTCGACCAGACCCTCGCCGATCTGTCAGCGCAAAGGCCTGAGGTGCTCCCGCTGACGTCCCCCGTAGAAGTTGAGGAGATGGCTGTTGCCCTTACGAGTTTCCTCACGGAGGCTTGTGAGGGGGCGATGCCGAGGAAGAAATTTTTCAAAAAGTCCAAACCGTAGTGGGCTGCTAACCTGACCAATCTCAAAAAGGAGGTACACCGGCAACGTAGGGCCCTTCAGGGGGAACGGAATGATGTTCGCTGCCTCGAAATCCGGCTGGAGTACGGCACTTCTTTGCGAAAATATAGCCGGGAGGTGAAGAGGGTTATGCTCGAAAACTGGAGGAGCTTCGTCTCGTCGCACGGCAACGAGAAGCCCTAGGGCTTCTCGTCTACAAGCTCCAGTCTGACAAGCTTCAATTTGAGAGGATGTTCAGCACACTCCGGCGAGCCGATGGCTCCACAATGAACATGGAAGAAACGGCCAACTTACTCCCGGAAACCCACGTCCCTGAAGATCGGAAAGAGGACGACGCCCCCGAACAGCGGGAAGTCAGGAATGGTGCCTTCGACGCACTCGCTACTACCTACGACCCGCTTTTCACGCAAGCGGAGCTTGCTACCCGACTTAAAACCTTCAAGAGCAGGAAGGCCCCAGGACCCCATCTCATTGCGGTCGTCGTACTGAAGAGGGCCGTCGCGGTCATTCCCGAAGTGCTGGTTCGTCTTGTTTGTGTTTAGGCGTCTTTCCCTCTGCATGGAGGACGGGCTCCCTCCGAGTCCTTCTCAAGAGCGACGACAAGGACAAAAGGACCCAAAATCGTACAGGCTCATATGCCTGCTTTCCATGGTAGGTAAGTTCTTCGAGGAAGCTCTTAAGGGGCGCATTGCGCGGTCGACGATGGGACCGGGCAAAACCTCCGAGCGGCAGTTCGGCTTTGTTCCGGGCAAGTCGACGGAGCACGCGATCGTGGAGATGCGTAAGATGATGGCCGAGTCTGTGGACACGTAGGCCGTCACACTTCTTTTTTACATCTCAGGTGCCTTCGACACCATGTGGTGGCCCCTAGTTCTGGATAGCCTAAAAGCTAGGTAATGCCCGCGGAACGTCTTCAACGTGATCCGCAATTATTTTAGCGATAGGATAGTGGGAATTTCGTGGGGCAATAGCGAGGTTTCCAAGCAGGCCACGAGAAGGGGGTGCCCGCAGGGTTCTGCACTCGACGCAACCTGCTGGAACCTCATATTCGACGGGCTCTTGAGAATTCTCGAGGAATTCGCCCCGAACAAGTTTGTTGCCTACGCCGATGAACTCATGGTCATGGTGGAAGGCAACTCGAGGCGGGAACTAGAGGTTAGGGCACAGTCGATAGTAGAATTGTAGCCTGGTGTCAGAGCGCCAAGCTGCGATTGTCCCAAAGAAAGACAGAAGCCATACTCCATAAGAGTGGATGGCGGAGCAGAGCGCCAGTTGGAAGAAGAGGAGGAGACCGACCCGACGCGTGCGCCGCGCTGCTAGGAGGCCTGGTTTGGCCAATAGATACCCAACTATCCGGATAGGGGCTACAGCTAAGACAGCTTTCAAGGATATTGTTAGATTAATCGGTATCCACTTTGATAAGGAGATGGGAATTGGCTTCCATTACTTCTACCTTAGGAAGAAGAGTGCATCCCTCTTCGAGCGTCTGGGGAAAATCGCGAAGGCCGAGTGGGGACTTAGATTCGACGTAGTTAGGGCTATATATGGGGTTTTTTTTCCCGACGGTGACATATGCCGCCGCGGGATGGTCAGACATCTGCAGAGAGGCTGACCTTAGAGCACTTAGAAGCGCCCAGAGACTATCGTTGATGGCGGTCACTGGGGCATGCAGAACCATATCGTACGATTATGTGTGCGTTTTTGCAGGAGCTGCTCCAGTGGATATCCTACTGAAGCAGGCGGGGGCTAGATACCAGCTTAGAAAGGGACACGACGCTGAGATAAATGGGGTGGAAATTCCAGCGGGGGCGAATAACGCAGTAGGCAGGGTCAAGGATGAGGCAATTAACATGTAGCAGGCCCCCTGGCAATCTTGCAATAAAGGACGTACCACATTTGCCTTCTTCGGGAACATCCGAGAGAGATTGGCGGCGGGTTGGATCCGGCCAAGCCACTACGCCACGCAGGTTGTCTTCGGCCACGGCAACTTCGGGGCACGCCTCGCGTCACTTGGGCTTGTCGAGGAGGACTGTGAGTGTGGACAGCTGGACACGGCACGTTCTTCTCGAGTGCCCAAACTTTGAACCGCAGAGAGTCGCTCTGCGGGACTTACTTGGTGAGAGGATATGGCCAGCGGCGGCACGCCAATTGGTGGCCACCTCCTTAGGCTTCCTTCTCTGTCTTTGCCGACTTTAGTCGGGAGACCCTTTGGCTTAAGGGGGCAGTAGAATTCGAATAAGAGGCCGACTACAAGGTCTGGGGGGTGGAAACAGGGGGGGGGGGAGTCGATGGGCCATGAATGGTAGCTAGAGTCGTGGGATGGACAAGCATCATCCCAAACAGGATAGAGCATACGGGTCTTGTCAGGACCTGTGGGGGTAGGTAGGAGACCGGATGTCCCGCGCACCTAGCCGAGAGGTTTGTCGGAAGCCTTAGTGAACGGCGGGTGGACTCGTGAGCCCCGCGAATCATTCGACCCGCCCCGGCCGTGAGAACACGGTCTCTAGAAAGATAGGGAACTAGGTAGTCGTCGTACACACTAACAGACACGAACAAATGCACAAACACACACAGAACAACACAAAACAATCTGCGGGCCCACAGCACTCCCAGCTGTGCCCCCGCAGCACGCCCACACTAGAATCACAATCCACCTACCCTTACACATCCTAGATCCTTGTCTTCTGGGCTGTGTCCGGGTGGGACACGGGAGCAGGCCTTCCCCATGAGCACGCGGGGTCGAGACCGGTGTCTCCGCTGTGGCTTCGTTATCGTCCATTAATCACGCGAAGTTTTTTGGCCACTTTGTGAGCCCCCCCCCCCCCTCCCCCATGGTGATGTTGGGTCGTCCATTAATAGTGAGGCTCAAATAGGGGGAGGCTCAATATTAACGTGAGGCTCGAATAGGGGGAGGGGGGAGAGGATTTGGATAACAGAAACCTCACCACATATCACCATGGCGGCGGAGGGGGGGCTCAAAAAGTGGCCCAAAAAACCTCACGTGATTAATGGACGATCCCTCACGCCCTGGTAGAGCTGTCGGGATCGGACGCCGCGTGCCCAAACTGCTCTCTTCGCTAGTCGATCCAGCAAAAGTCAAAGATTTTTCCATCGCACGACCCTTGGACGTGGTTCTCGGTCTGCAAAGATAGTAGCCCGTAGCGTATGCCCTAGTGGCGAGGTAACACAGGATGGAGCTTCAAAATAAATGTCTTTGGACGCTATCCACTCGTATAGCCATTTTTGGACGTACTCGTAATTACGGAGGTGTACATCTTCCGAGCTGTGTTGCATCGACCGGAACAGGTGACAATCACTGGAGCAAGGTTCGAAGATTACACTGGCTGCAAGAGGACCTGCCATTCCTGTTCCATCAACGTCTTTCTTCACGATTGCAGCAGAAATGCAGCAGCATCACCTTTCGGCGATTTGATGCTACCGACGGCATATTTTCAATTGAATTATCGTTCAGACGATCCAGCTGCTATTGATAACGTTCGGCACTGACCGTTTCCTTGGCTTGGAAGAGCTCGTGAAGCAATACCTATCCCTATAGGGATTGACGCCCCAAGTGAGGAGGCCACATTGGCATCCAAGTGGATTCGGCCTATTTCCTGAATGACTAACAAGGAACATCCCTCAGGTGTCCGCCTTCGATTTTGTTGAAACTCATATATGTGATACAGCATCAAAAACTTTGAGACACGTATTTTTTTTATCGGCGGAAAAACGGATTTAAGGGGGGAAACCGCCCCTCAAAGAAAGGCATGTCGAGGGGTGATTTTGCAGTTTCACCCAGAAGCAATCCACCGATCTGAATGAAACAAAAACGAAAATTCTTCTAATGAAAAGCGATGAAAAATCCACTATGAAAATGTTAAGAAAAAATTAAATTAGGGGGTAAACCACCTCTCAATTTGCCTTTTTTTCTTAAGCTAAAAAGTGCTGGCTTTTCGTCTCTTTTACTGGACTAGAGGGCCTGTTTGGTGTGTGGTCAATGCGTTTCTCGAGCGGTAGAGACTTGCATGAACACGCCGCTCGAATCAATCACGTCGCACGCACTCGTCGCGCACATGTCACTAATGTGTGTAGCTTGCCGCGCCTGGACGACCCGCGTGTGTAGTCATAGCGTGTAGCAGCAATTTCGAAAGGGAGACGATTTCAGAAGAGTGCTGGTGCGGAGGATCGTCGCGAGGCTGTTCCATGTGTTCCTGTATCTGACGCGTACACATGTGGATGTGCGTCAGATACTGATATTATTATTAATTGCCCCCGCCCGCAATTCCAGGGGGTGGTGGGGGCACCATCACGCACGAAATAACGTTTACTTGTCAAACATTACTTTCGGAGATATAAGCTTGTAGCACTTGATCTCACAAGTCATCACATTTGACAGCTTTTTTCGCTCTTTTGGGATTTTTTTTTGTGAACCATTAAAACACACTTTATTTAAATTTTTTCAGACATTTATTAACATTTTTACGGTCCATCAAAATTTTATCAAACAAAAATAACGACTTCAATGGACTTTACACCGTTCGGAAGACACTTATGTGTAAAAAAAAAGTTGGTTGATGGCTGCCGCGATTCCGAAGGTTTTGCTCATCGGAAAAAAAATCAAAGGGCATTTTAATTAGTAGACCTGAGGCTATCGCTGGAACTAGGTGAAGTAAAAATATCGAAACTTGAAATTTTTAGCACGGTTTTGAAAGTTAAGTTCCAAGTTTCGTCATTTTTTTCGATGTTACATCCTAGCGAATGTGCCTTCTCTCAGTTATTCCCAATATTCTCATTTGCCGTTATAAGCTTATTATTAAATGTATAAATCTAAGAATGAGACGAATAACCGCGTAAAAAGGGACGTGCGTACGTTTCGCACGCATATTCAACCCACAGCGATATACGCACGATAGCCGCACCGTCAGTTATCGACTTTTCCTATGCCATTGGCTGTCAACAAGAACAAGATCTCAGGCGCATATTCCAAGAAGAGCTATCTGTTAAGCCAACCGCACAAATTGCCTTAATTAAAGCAAATACTTTATTCTCATATCCATAGAATGAGAACAAATATAAATACAAAGTTAAAATATATGCTCATATATTTTTTCGTTAATATAACTCGCTATGTCTCATGGCTTGCGTACGTGACCACACGACCAACGCACAAAGCAACTTTGTCTAGAATTAAGTATCGACATTTCACGGCCTGCA
The DNA here is from genome assembly GCA_964007375.1 of Ophion obscuratus. Lineage (NCBI taxonomy): Eukaryota > Metazoa > Arthropoda > Insecta > Hymenoptera > Ichneumonidae > Ophion > Ophion obscuratus. Next base: position 5,255,403 of record OZ023312.1, read on the forward strand.
TATGCGCCCGAGCTCTCAACGTTTCCATAAATATTTTATAAGATTAAATTTTATTGCGCTTCGCATTCGGCGTGAATTCGTCGTCCAAAACCATTGAAACACTTTAAACTGAGTCAGACTAGCGTGTGGAAATATATACTTATCGATGGGTCCCACGGATGCACTCCTAGAAATGCAGTCACGTAAATCATTGCCCCACTATCGCTATCCGACGAATATCGGCCCTGCGTAGCACGGGACTGACGACCTATCAGTCAGAATCGTGAAATCCCTGTTACGAAGAGGTTCTCTCCTGAAGACCTCTAATCTTAGCGCCTACGCTAGCAATACTCCGTACAGTACACGTGATAACACGCGCAAGTTTTCATTAAGAAACTCCGTAAATTACGTGAACGCGTTTGTTGTAACGTTTAAATCATCGCGCTAATAAACCGGAAAAGTGTTATCCGCATCCGAGTAAAAATAACATCGATGTAACCAACTGATATAAGTGTTATCAAATCATTGTAACTCGTGATCTTCTCCTTTGTGTTAACCTGAAGACACCTTGTTCCAAATCCTGGCAAGCTCTGATTCTTCACCCGTTTCGCATCGTACTCGCCAAGGTTCGTCCTCTTTCTGTAAAGACGTCGACTGTTTGTTATAGCAGGAGTCCCACGGAAAGAGACCTTTGATCAACATTTCGGCAAGTATCAAAATACACGTGAAACACATCTCACTTCCAATATTGGTCATGATTCTGACATCGCGGAAAGACTGCGTCGTCGATAAAGACACCGTTGGGCTACAGACCTATTGTTACGCGTATTACCATCCTGACACGTGATACAGCCCTGGAAAGGCTTCACCAAAAACTTAACCTGGCGATTCGAAAACCAGAGGTTCTTTATAAAGACGCGTTATCTTATGATGTGTATTTTGCACAAGGAGAGAGTTTATAACGAACGCTAGTTGGATTCGAGTCATCGAGCCATTTTGCGTAACATGTCGAACGAAAAACCAACCATCAGCTCGATCAACAGACTCCAAAAATCCTACGCCGGCCCAACCGCAAGAGAACCAAGAAAGCCTCGACCCTATATTATTTAAACATAACATAGACTAGACGGCTCCGACGAACTTATAACTCCGACTGAATAATAAGACATCCGGTCTCGCAGCGTAGTCCGATATATAAACCTCTCGATATGAGAAGTCACCATCGCCAATTTACATCGCTTTTACAACAACAGGTAAAAGTAAGGGAAGGGGAAAAGTCGTTGGAAAGAAAACAGAAAAAGTAACAAAAAACAAAGGAAGCATACATTTATTTAAATATAAAAAAAAGTTAACAATAAAGGGGATGATGAGTAATTGGCAAGGGAAGGGGAACAATAAACAATAAAATATGGGTATAAAAGAGGAGGACATTTGGAGGAACGTCACTTCTTCTTCTTCTGCTTCTTCTTCTTCTTTGTGGATCAAACAGTACCTCTCAGCAGAGTACCACCTTCTAGGAGGGGAAAAGCAGAATGAGGGGAGCCTTGAAAAACAAGAAAAGAAAGAAGTCGCTATCATAGAGTTAGACTTTTTATGTGGATTAAACAGTACCGCTCAGCAGAGTACCACCTTCTAGGAGGGGAAAAGCTGAAAGAGGGGACCCTTAAGAAACTTAAAAAGTCAGGACATAGTTTTTTATCAATAAATACGGAAACAAAAACCGGGATAAGAATAAGAAAAGAGAGGACTGAAAAACATTAAGAATAAACGAAGGGGTAATAAATTACGAAAAGATAGATAGAAAATTAGTATTAGGAGAATAGAAATTGCGAGGAGGTATCAAAAATACCAGGCGACAATACACACACACACACATACACATACACCTGTAAAAGACAAAATATCCGCAAGGGCTCCCGAAAGTATCAGTAGAACCTGAAGGTCAGAGAAACGCGTCGCGAATTCCAAGCGCCACAGGCGAGTGCGCGCCGCACGACGCCACGCCGCGAATAATAGTACGATAGGAGAGGGGAAGAGAATTACCAACCGACGGTAAGGTGATCGCGTTCAAGCACATTTATCATCCGAGCGAGTCCGCAACTCGAGTATTGTACCGACCGAGACGCGATACATCAAAACGCACAAAATACACTTTAGCGACACAAACAACATACCACACTTGTACACAGGAATCTTTTAACATTATATCGAGTCAGAAATATTGAATAAATGTCATTTTATTACCAAATACCTCCAAAACAAAGAGTTTAAACTAATTTCTTCCCTGATCGAGTCCCGAACAAATAAAATTTATTGTAACATATTCCGACCCGTTACAATATATAACTCCGCGCCGACCGCAAATCTTGTGCAAGTGTTACTAACCACTTGACCAGCGAACGCATCAGGGCACCAGCGAAGGCCCTTCGCCTTACGAGCGTCAACCGATAATTTTACGAGCGACCATACACAACTGTACGAGCGAGCACACACACGAACAACGAATGTAAGCGAACTATATAATCTTTTGTATTTTTGTACCCTGTCTCTATCAGCTAATTACCTTAATCTGACCCCTAAATTGTAATAAACCAAGAGTCAAGGTTATACAAGTGTCGAATTATTCCGTAATACCGAAACATCGCGTCAATTCCTTTATTCTATCTTTTCCCACGCACTACCCCTTTTTACCCGTCCTATTGCGCTAGGCGTAGGCAAGAAAGAGGGAAACGAAAATATTATGCTCTCATCCCTTCCGCATGTGACATCGACTTTTAAAACAAAATCATAGCAGATATCAGAAATATTCTATTTCGTGAGAGAATCGCGTTAAAAAGTTCAAGTACGATTTAGTCTGCCATGTCGGGTCCATATAAAACGCGCACATTTTTTGCAATTTGTGCAAAAAAATTTTTTTCGATTCTTTGGACCTGTCGGATGGGATGACCGCCTTAAGGTAGAATGAACGCGTTATCTTGATTTCTATAGATTTTCTTCAAATTTTAACCACATATTGCTCATATCATTATGCAAGTTTGAGTGAAATTTCAGAACAGTCGACTATTTAGATTGGGAGATAATGGGTTTCAAAACTGCAACTTTGAACACTGCAGGGTCTGCATTGACCGAAAGTCAGGTCGCATAATTCGTCGTTCCATACTATTGTGTTTATAAATTTTGAATAAAAATGGTGTTTAAATAGCAAACTAGTTAGGGAAAGAGTGAATAAAGTTTGGATTGCCCTTGCTATTCAGTTTTGCTAAAAATGTTCAGTAAAGACAATAATTATTCATCAAAAATATTCGTCCCCTATAATAATAAGACATATGGCAACACTGCCAATGTTTCGAGAAAAAAATAATTATCGTGTTCCTAAAGTTAAAAATGTTGTAATAAAAAAATATTTGCATTATAAATATTTATATTTTAGATTGTTTTCGTTATCTCTATTGACAAATAAAAGTGTTGGTTCATTCATAACTAATCAAAAACCTTGTTCAATTGAAAATTACTTCCAAATAAAAATGTGTGTTGCAGTATCATTTTAAACATGCCGCGCAAACTCATGTCATTGGATATGTGGAACGATGCGGTATTGCCACATGTCTTCTTATTGTAGGGGAAAAATATTTTTTACGGGAAATGATTCTGTCTAAATTTCAATGCAGACCCTGCAGTGCTAAAAGTCGCAATTTTGAAACCCACTATCTCCCAATCTAAATAGTCGACTATTCTGAATTTCACTCAACATGCATGATGATATGAAGAATGTCTGGTTAAAATTTGAACAAAATCTACAAAAATCAAGATTGCGCGCTCGTACTGCCTTAATTGTTCGCCCTCGATTTTGTTGAAACGCTTCTGTTGAATATGTTATAAAGCATTGAAAACTATTAGACACGTAATGTTTTTATCGGCGTAAAAATGACTTGAAGGGGAGAGACCACCCTACAAAGAAAGGCGTATCACCTCTTCATTTAATTTTTTATAAATACTTCTGACGTGGATTTTGTCAGGAGGTATTTTGATAAATTTCGAATGGCTGATACAGTGGTGAAAAATGTATTGTTGTTGTCAATAGTTTTTGCGTTTTCAAGGTCATTAATGGTTTTTCAAACAGGAACATGTTTTTTTTTGTATTTAGAGGTCGTAGCCAATATTCAGACGAATCCAACGACCTATGATATCATGACCTTGAGATGATTTTTTCACCAAAATACACGTGTAAAAACGGGCAATCGTGATGGTATTGACAATAGGAATATGCGAATAATGTCATTCAACTTTTTGTGTACAACATTCATTGTAACAAATATTCGAAGTGATGGCCATTAATCTCGACACAATTTCGAAGACGTCGGATGAATGATTATGTTGACCTTCGAATAGTTTCTGATGCGATAGCAGCGTAGATTATTCAACGGACACAGAATCAATGGTTTTTCAAAGGAAAACAAGTTTTTTTTTGTTTATTAAGATGCTGTGGCTGATATTCAGATGAATCCAACGTCCTATTATATCATTACCTTAAAATGTTTTTGGTGAAAAATCATTTCGAGGTCATCATATCATAGGTCGTTGGATTCGTCTGAATATCAGCTACAACGTCTTCATTTAAATAAAAACACGTTCTTATTTGAAAAACCATTAATAACCTTGAGAACGCAAGAGCTATGACCTTGACAAAAATGAATTTTTCACCACTGTATCACCCCCTCGAAATCTATCAAATTACCTCCTGACATTTTTCCGTCACTCTAAAGGCAACGGAGACATTTATGGTGGCTTCGTTGAATGGTCCACCCTGTATATAAGTTTCAAGAAAATCGAAGGCGGACACTCGAGTGACATGTCTTCATATGTCGCATAATTGACATGATACCGCTCGCTGGCAATAGAACGTTATAGGTGACATTGGTGCGATGCGTTAACATCGTATATTTTAATTGTCTTCACAGTGGCAAGCTTCGTTCCAAATAAGTCACATTTGCGGAAAGTTATTCTCCATTATCGCCTGGCCAAGAAAATGGCCATGTGAACGCATCGTTCGCTAGAGGAAGTGTATGCCGAACGTGCTCCATCGAGTACAACGTGCAAAGACTGCTTTCATCGCTTCCAAAATGATGATTTCTTCATGGACAACAAGGATTGCGGGGAACCACCCCAAAAATAGGCTGTTGTGTATTAAGGTGCTGAAAGCGTCAGAAAGCATCACTGCTGAAAGCGTCAGAAAGCATCACTGCTGAAAGCGTCAGAAAGCATCACTGGGGATCGTTATCGACTGCAGATGATGCTCTTAAAGCGAGCTCTGCACGAGAAGAGGCCGCAATGAGAGAATTGCCATGACAAGTTGATTTTGCAGCACGACAAAGCCAAACCACATGTTGTTCAACCGATTAAGAAGTACTTTGAAGGAGTCAACTGGGAAATTCTACCCCATCGGCCATATCCCCCAGACATCGCTTCCTCCGAAGGAGTTCATAAATGGTTAGATGACTGCCTCTAAAGAAGCCGAATTCTTCATGCGTAGAATCCGATTGTTGGCCAAAAGACAGACTAAGATGATCCGTTTTGATTCGCTGAAAAAAAAGGGCGGTGCCCTACCCAGCCACCAATATTTATGCTTTTTGATTGAATAAGAGCAAGGTAACCGGTGATGTTTCCATTATGGGGGACTCTTCGCGAGACCGAGCAACGGGGGTGCATACGGAGGTGAAACAAAATAGCACGTCGGTAAAGCAGAACGAGGCTGTGGGGCGATTGGATGCATCTGACATATGGCCACGGGCTGATATCATGTGAAGAGGCGAAGCTGCGGATTTCAGACGGTATGGTCTATGTGTATACGTATTGATGGCGAGGAGAGCTGCTAAGAGCTCAGAGGAAGAGAGAGAAAGAGAGGGAGAGAGAGAGTGTGGGTGATACCGACGGTGCACAAGTGCACTTGTACGCGTAATCATCGAGCTTCGCGGTGCGACTACGTGCCAGACTCTCCGGAGAATTAATTAACTCGTTCTGGCTGCCGGACACCGGCTCATTATGCACCACATCGAAGCGCGGCGTGTATAACCCACACGCGGAGTCTGCACATCACCCTACAATAATGTATGCAGCGGTACATCTGTGCTTTAACCAAGAAATATATCAGTGCAATATGACTAGCCAGTGCACGTGTAAGCACCTCTCTCTCTCTCTCTGTCTCTCTCTCTCTCTCTTTCTGAGGGGTAGCGATTTTATTATACCCATACTGAGAAGACAATATATTTCTATGTACCAGAATTTGTTAACTATTAACGAATGGTAATATTAATGTTAATGAATCATTCATTTGAGCCACTGAATTGTCACAAATGGCGATTTGATAATAGTTAATAAATGGGTAATTTAATGGAACATACCCGTTCTCAACAGCCAATAGATATACAGTTGGTCTAAGCCAATGCTTTGTAGTAATATATTATAAATACTTGTTTCCTATAACTGAGGGGTTTATTCAATGAGATCAGTGGAAAAGTTGTCCCAGATGTAAAGGATAGTTGAGTGAACGATATTTTACATTCGCACAAATCGAGATTCGTGTATAGTTACCAAATGAATATTTGGACAGTCATGCATTGATTGTCGGCAGATGAATGTGCAGTTGAATCAATGTAGCACTATAGTGCTAGTGGGCAAGTGTACAAGGAACAACTCTCATGGAAAATGAGAGTTGTTGCCTGTTGAAATGAGACTTGGCCACCCCTGCTATCATGCATAATAACACGATCAAACGAGCCCGCCGAAGGCGAGGGCGAGGTTCGGTCGGTATTATACGAAGACGTCTCGTTCGAAGATGATTACATGTAGTAGCGTCAGCTATGCTTCAATCCACAACGTTTAGAGTATTTAAATTTCAACTCTGGCACCGTTTCCGGTTTCCATGGTCCCTGGTCTCCATGGTGAGAGTGTTATCCATCGATCTTCATTAGTTTAGAGCTTAATCGCAAAAAATGTTTGCATTGATGATTACGGGAAAAAGTCGGGTCACAACATAGGGCGGGGTAATCATCTTCGAACCAGACGTCTTCATATAATACCGATCGAGGTTTGATCATGTTATTATACTACGACGTCTCGTTCTCAATGATTACATGTAGATGTTTAGAGTTTGCGAACAATTTTTTGACGCCCGTTTATTTATTTATTTATTTTATTCTATTTTTTATTATTTTTAGTGAAACATAACAAGTATAAAACAAAACTACTATAATTGACTTTTTACGTACAGAAAGCGCAAACGTATCGTCCTTAACCACTATAGGCCTGTTATAAAATTTAGCAAAAACATACGACTTTTCAGACCAGCGTAATAGTACGCTTAATAGTGTCTACACTAACGCCCCGGTTCAATGCCTTAGATACAGCAGCATGCTTAGTACTATAGGCCGTAAACTCCTTCGTATTAATTCCCGCTTTTTTCAGGCAGCATTTTACCCAATGTCCCAAGGTTTGGGCACAGACTAGTTTATGAGATTTTACTGTAGAAATAAACAAAGCTTTTTCTTCTCCTCTAAAGGGTTCAGTATAACCTATATATTGCATAAATACCTTTGCGACCCATAGATTTTAATTTTCCTTGAAAAAAGGTAGAATTAAATTCGGTTGATTAGCTCCAGGTCTCGACGATTTAATCCGTTCGGGGATTTTTATCTCAATTCCTGATTGGGTTTTACATATATTGTCTATGTGGATCACAGACATAGTTTGTAACCGATGAGCGGTAGTGAGCATCATTAGCCTGATTGTCTTTTCTGGTAAAGTTCGTAGATCAATCTTGCGTTGACTTGAAATAACATCGATGAATTGGAGAACCGATTCTACATTCCACGTAGTATCATACTTAGCACGAATCGGCCGGCTTTTGAAAACTCCCCGCATGAATCGTGACATTAGCTTTCCATTACAGATACTTTCGGAAATAATTAAACCTATCGCTGCTCTATCTGAGTTTAGCGTTCCATATTTCGCACCATTATTATAACGTTCTGTCAGGAACTCTATGCTCTTGGATTCGGTTGTGTTATAAATATCGTAGTCTTTCTCTTTCGAGAATTGCCACCACCGTCTTAATGACGATTCATATTGCTTTTGTGTAGACAGTGATATAGAATTGACCATTATATCCATTGTCGCTTGCGAAAGACCCTAATTGAAAAAAGCCTGCCTGATAATTGTCCCGCCACCAGGGAAAGTGTCTGAGTGAGTGGGTGCGATAATGCCCTGCAAGGAGACATTGATAATCTTTTATTTGGTCGAAAAATAATTGGTGTTCCCCTGAGCAATGACTGGAAAATGGGATACCAAGCCTGCGTTGGTCAGTTTGGTACAACGACTATACCTACCGCTTTATCTGTGATAATCTTTTTCAAAGTAGGCAAAATTGAAGCAAATGGGGGAAAGGCATACAAATTTTCATCTTTCCACGACGCAGCAAAAGCATCGACCTTATATACCTCGGGGTTTGGGAATCTCGAGGAATATTTTTGAACTTTTCTGTTTAAACTTGATGCGAATAAGTCAATGGTAAACGGACCAAACCGTTTTGATATTTTATTAAAGGCATCCTGTGATAATTCCCATTCTGTATCAATGTTCGTAATTCGCGATGCGGTATCAGCATAAACATTTTCTTTGGAGGGGATGTTCGATGCAAAAACCCAGATATTTCGTTCTTCTAACCATGCCCAAATTTCCCAAGCCAATTGATTTAATAATGGGTATTAAATACCCCCCGCTTTATTGGAATATCCCACATGCACTTGGTATTCTGCACGTGGTACTCTTAGTGAGTTATTTCACAGTTACTACGATGTAAGAAACAAATAAAATTCTCCTTCCTCTCTCTTTCTGTGTAGCTCATCACGAATATATATGGATTACATATCTTCCCTTCTCAATCGTCTTTCTAAAGATTGAATTGGTTGCCTTGCCACGTACACAACTGTATTTTTGTATTTCCAACAAAATTCTCCGAGAATGTTGAGTTCATCCGTTCAAAATTGTGGGAGTTAAAGGCGTTTTTGTTTAAGTCCCGCCAACCGGCGAGTTTTAAGGTAGTACGTGCACGAATCTCCTCATTAGAAAAAAAAAATTGATTTTTTTGTATGCTGTAGTAGAGACACAAAAAATGGCGTCCGCGAAAACTCTGCAGGCTTTATCGGCTAAATACAATAGTAATTAATTCACGAAATCAATGCATTTAACCCGCACCATATAGGGAATCCAAGCGGCTCGTACTTTGGATCGAAAATAATAATAATTCCCGGTTAGATCAGAGCTATGCGAAAAGCGACGAATAACAATAAAACTGTCGCGGTCACGTATGTTCTATGAAAAATATAGGTTACGGGACATTTCGAGCAGATACCATCGATTCAATCGACTAATTTTTGCGTTTACTAGCCGCGTCTGCCACCTCTCTCGTTGCAATATGCACATTACACACACACTGCAACACACAATTACACATATGGTAAAAAACACATTCTTGACATGTATCAAAAGCACCTGAATACAGCGTTGCCACGGTTATTGCCAGAATTATGAAATGGCGGCCTGTGACAACTCAAGTCAGATCCGATTGCGATTTTACTTCACTTACCAAACTGTAATACGAACAGTCATCACATGCACTTCTCAAATAATTGTTTTCTGTATCACGTTTATTGTTATACCCAAATACATTATATTTTGCTTTTTTCAGATTCGATAATTTATAGACTTTCTTGTTGACTAGTCAATCCGCTAGTGCTGCCTTAAGGGGTAAGGCCACTGTAAATTTTTTGAAAAATCGATTTTTTTTTATTGGCTTAAAAAATAGTTTAAACCCTCTAGAATAAGAAAAAAAAGGTCCTGTGCTTCTTCTTTTTTAAATTTTTTCCAATAAAAAACTATTCGCAAAACTTTAAACGCGTTTTTCTCGAAACATGGTTTTTCAAAATGGCACGCAGCATAACTCGAACAATTTTCATTTTTTTTACTTGAAATTTTAACCAGATGTGAACATTTACATTATCTTGAGAATGACGATCGGAATTTTCAAGAACTTTATTTATTGATTTTTTATTAACAAAAAACTTGCCGTTTTTTTCGTCAAAAATCAATTTTTTTTTCAAACGCACGCCAAATCCACAAAAATTGATACTTTTTAAAATCCGATCGACATTCTCTAGCTATAGCCCTCTAGATTAATGGTTTTTTTTTTGTTCTAGATTCAAAAGTGCACCAGTGGTGCTGCGTGCCGCGGAGCCCTGGAAGCAAAACATGTCCCGGGAAGATAGCTGTGGAACCGCCATTTTGTTTTTTTTTACTATAAAAAAATTTTATAATAAAGTTTAATGTATGCCCGATAACACCATTAAAAGTTTTTTTTCAAATACCTTCAATTTCGGGAGCAAAAAATTAGTGAAAAAACCTTTTTTTTTTGGGCCGTTACAGTGGCCTTACCCCTTAAATGCGTTTTTTTCTTAAAATTACGTTTTCAACGTCAAAACCGATGTGCTGGTCTCGTGGCTAACGTGCTTGCCTCTGAAATCAGCACATCGGAAGGTCGCGGGTTCGAATCGCCGTCTCGTAGTTTCGCAGAAAAATAATAATACGGGCGGGTAACCGGCTGTATTTGTATAGGTTTTCCGCAGTTTCCCTATACCCATGGCAGAAAATGTCATGGTGAATGCGTTACAGAGGGGGAAGTCGGCTGCGGCCGCAAGGCGGGGATCGATTAGGGATGTGGAGTGGAGGAAATGGTGTGAAATATAATAAAGGGAAATCACCCCGTACATGGAAGCTACAATAAGCGAAGCGTTCGCCGTAGCAAAGACAATAAAAAAAAATACTTTTTCAAAGTCGGTGACCGTGATATCGAAAAAATGACTTCACCGATCAATTTCAAATTTTACAAGCTCCTTTTGCGTATTATAGAGCGGTGCTTAAACCAAGAATTTTTTTTCGATTCTTAGTTTTTTTTTTTATCAACGAAAAAGTACCGTTTTTTGCACCGAAAATCGATACTTTCAATTTGCACTGCGGCCGTTTTTTCGAAAATCAATATTTTATTAAACCCTGCCACCAAGCACTAGATAATTTTGAGCAAAAACTAAATGCGTGTGATTTTTTCGTTTTCGACGGTTTGTTTCCGAGTAGCAGTGGTCACCGTGGAGGACGTTTTTCAAATAGTGATCTGCATAAAACATTGCATCTACCACATTTATAAATATTTTTCAATGCAAAAATACTGAGATCATATGGTTTACGGTAAGGGGAAAACAAACGTCAACCTGCACAAGTTTTCCCAGACAAAATTCATGAAAACGCCTCTTTTTTCCGGCCACGAGCTAGGTGTAACTCAGGTTTTTTCAACCTTCTTGAATACGCGACCCCTTTACAAGTAAAACATTCTGGCGACCCCCCCCCCCCCCCAGAGCTGGTAAGGGAAGCTTGGAAATTATTAGTGCCATTCGCCACTTCTTACCCATGTGAAAAAATAGTCCAGTAAAAGAGACGAAAACCCAGCACTTTAAGCGGAGAATTAGAATTTTTTACTGAAGCTAGATGGTTGCATGCTAAAAGTAATCCCAATGAAATTTTGCCCCTCAACTCGCCCCAATCCTAAGAAATCGGGGTTGAAAACGCAAAAAATCGCCGTATCTCCAAAATTAATAGCCCGAGCAAAAAACGTTTCGAACAAAAGTTGTTTGAAATAATAAAATATTAAAAGATATTTGAAATGATAATGATAATGAAAAGATAATGAAATAATAAAAGATTTGACGTCGGATAACTTTATACGTATTTCATTATTCCAAACATATTTTCTTTGAAACCTTTTTTGATCGGGCTATTAATTAACGAGATACGGCGATTTTTAAGGTTTCAACCTCTATTCCAAAGGGTTGGGGCGAGTTGAGGGGCAACATTTCATTGGAGTTACTTTCAGCATGCAACCATCTAGCCTCAGTAAAAAATTCTAATTCTACGCTAAAAGTGCTGAGTTTTCGTCTCTTTTACTGAACTGTATCGTTCCCTTCAATGGTCAACATAAAAACTAAGATGAGAAATAGGAAATGCAATTAGAAAATAATTTGGTTATTTGCGTCTCAAAAACAGAAGCACGACTCGACAACTTATTAAAAAATGAACAGGCACAGCCTTCTCACTGAAATTGTATTTTTATTGTAGTGTAGGACTTACAATTCAAGCTTTTTACTTCCACAAGACTTTGCGATCCGCCTGGGGGTTGCGACCTACACGTTGAAAAACACTGGTGTAACCCATTAGTAGCTAAATTTGTCCTGACGTTCAATGCGCTACAACGCATTGAAGTATGTTTCGGAAGCATTTCGGAGGAATGTTATTTTTGAAGTAAAGTGAAGGTTACTTCTGGAGACCTACCACCTACGTACAAGGGTGTCTTCAAGGGGTGAGATGCAGTCAGAGGCGTGAAAAAATGAGCATTTTCAATATTTTTTTTAGTAATTAAGTTTGTTTTACAAAAGTGATTACATAGACTTTTTATGTTATATTTCAACTTGGCTTGTAGAAATTTTCAAAGAAAAATATCGATTATTTATGTAGTGCTTTGCGGTGACCATCATAAAATTTTACTGGATCATCTGAACTCAAAAACCAAAAAAAAAATAATTAGTTTAATAATAAATCTAGTCCTTAATCGAAGCTTTTTAAAAAAATTAACAAAATGGCGGCTTCCGACAGATAACTTTCGATTTTTGACAAAAAATCGCTCGTTTATTGTTTAAAAAAAATTAATTTTCACCAAAAATGTACATCCTTCGATTAAGGACTAGTTTTTAATGCTATCAATAAGCACACCAAATTTCATCAAAATCGATCGAGTTGTTTTTGAATTATAGTGGTCACCAACTTGATAAAAATAGTTTCGAGAAAAACGCGTTTAAAGTTTTTCTATGTGGATACCGTATTATATGTTCGTAAAATGTTGAGCTCTATGAATGAAGCTAAACTTTTTTATGTGTTTTGATCCGCTGAATCCGAATATCACAATTTTTTGCCGAAATGACGAGCATTCAATTGTTTATAGCCAATTGTTAAAACAATTTTTCAAAAAATTATTTTTTTCTGAATGAATTGTTTTTTTTCAACATTTTGGACAATTTTAAAACGAAAGTATCCTTTATAAAATTTTGCTAAAGTTCATAGTTTTTGAGTAATAAATTTTTGAAACTTTCTGAAAGACTTTTCCAATTTTACACTTGATTTATGTATAGAAATACTAATTAAAAAATTACTTACATCGAATCGTCAATTTCTGGCCCACACAATAAGGCTTCTGCCGATGTGGAAGCGTCCAAAATATCAATTGGTTGTTTTCTTCGAACAAGATTATTTATAGAATATAGTAGGAGGGGGGCAACCCGGTTGCTTGCAGCTGCCGTCCGCTACCCCTGCCATGGGGACCCGACGCCCCTTCACTAATTGTGGGATATCCTGGAACTTATTAATCGGATTAACTTGAAATTTTCAGGGAATATTTTCGAAACGTCATACTTCAAGAAAATATTTCTAAAAAATCGATTTTTTGAAAATTCTGACTGCATCTCACCCCTTAAGAATCAACTCTCACCCCCGCCAAGCAATCATAAGATTGCTTAGTATAAAATAAAATGTATATAAAACTTCAGCTCTTCTATTCAAGATTAAGCGATAACGTTGACTAATTTTTCAACCCACTTGGCTTACACGGATATTTCGCTCTTTAAGTTCGAACTTTAATTATTCCACAACTTATTTACATTAGTCAATGTCAAATGGAACATTCTAAGAGCTGGTCCCTGATACTTCGGAAACCTTTCCGAACAATCTCGATGTAATTTTTTCACGTTAAGGGGTATGCATAACCTTGAAGTTAAGAAAACATCGTCAATATTTTTTTTCGTCTCAAGTATTGGGATGATAAGGTCGATCTTTCGCACACAGATAGTACATAGTGTCGACACGAGTCCGTTTTTTTTCATTGCAAAATATATAGAAACAACGTAATCATTGTTATTGAATCTCAGGGTTGTAGCCTCCGCACGGCTCGATCGCGTGCATGATTCCGGTAAGTGGATTCATCTAAAGTAAAAAATGAAAAAATATACGTTTAGTGCAATGGTAGCGCTGCATACTCACCGGATACATTTTCGAAATTTATAAAATTGCATAAATTGCACTGTTTAAAAAACGGTCCATTTTCGACCAAAAATAACGATTTCAAACGTTTATTATCAACAAACGGACGAACGAATGAAAAACTCCTCCGGTCAGTCGATTGAATATGTTATGAAATGTGTCTAATTCAAATTTGAAGTGAACCGGACGATTAGATTTTGAGATACGACGTACGCCAAATTGCAAAGAATACTTCAGAGATAAACGCAAGAGAAGAAAACGTACTAAATCAACTTTTTCCGTATACCATTTTCGTATAAATGTTTAGGTCTGTTCAATATCTTTGGTGGTTCTTTATGGTTTCGGGTACGGGCAATACGAATTGGACATTTATTTTATTCTAGAATCGTTTTTTTTCCCGTTATAAACAATTTAATTGTTATAATGACGATTGTGACGAAAAGGTGCATTTTGTAGAAAAAAAAGACATAAAAGATGTATCATTTTTAATTGACAATAAAAAATGTATTTCATTTTTTTTCGCTAGCTCCATTGGTACTCGAGATATGAGCAAGGAACATTTTGATGAGAAAGACGGAAGCATGAGTGAAAGGGACGAAACGTTGAGTGAGAGGTGATGCGATTAATTTTCGTCGCTTATATCTCTATTACTAATAGCGCTAGTTAACAAAATTAAACACCTTTTTTTTATAATTTATATCAATTCAACGCACTTTTTCGTTCCAATTGTCATTTGAAAAATTTAATCGTGAGAAAATGCCTTGGCGTATGGACTACTTGCTTGAGATAAAATCATAATTATATTTCGTGCCTTCAATCTGCAATTCCTGCACCGTACAACAACAAACAGTCGGATTGGACTAAGTCACATCAATGCCTTCAGAAACCATACAAATGCACCGCACTGCGCTAGTCAAACTTTTACACAATCTTTGAAACAAATCAATCAAGACTCTACGCAATATGAAAATAAAATGAACCAAAAATTGATTTTTTGAAATTCCAAGGTTATGCGTATCCCTTAATGTCAGCGTTGTAAAATGCATGAACTCGTGCCGATAGTAAAAACTACGACATTGATTGGAGGGCACGTGGCATTCCAAGTGATAAAAAAAAAACACTTCTTCGGAACGAGACGTTATCGAAATGCCAATGATACAGTATCCTACTTCCGCTCGCAATTTACCATCGGTAAATATATCTGCTGCCTCGAGGCTAAGCAAAAATTTAGCGATACTTGAGCTATGGGCAAATGCTGCAGACCCAGTGGCATTTCGGTAGCGTCTCGTTTACGAAGAAATCTTTTTTTTCGTGATTCTGCGGCTGGTTCTAATCGAACTTAGGAGAAAAACATTCGATATGATTAATAAGACGTCGGAAGATTGCAAAAGCATTCGAATGCATGCTCAACGTTGTGCCACGTTTGGGCACCGTCGCGCGTATAAAAAAGGCTCGCACGGAGAATCATTCGTTTCTTCTTGAAGGTTTTGCGGCAATTGACTGTCACACGCGAGTGTTCACCAGCCGATCTTTCTCCTCTTTCTATGCAAGGCATTTCAATTTTCTGTCGTTTTTGCAAATTTCATATTTGCCGATTAATGACAATAATTCGATCGGCGGTCGAATTTGGCGATAGGTGTCCGACCGTTGTAAAAACGGTCAACTAAATAAATCAAAAACATCAAACTAAATAAATAATTTTTAATACAAATTTTCGTACTTCGTAAGCCTGACAAATCCCATTTGCATCCGTAAACACGATTGAATAATTGTGGTTTCATTAAAAAGAAAAAAGAACTTTTCCAACAATGAGGATCATCGCAATCGTCTTACTCGTCGGACCGATCGGATTGGCAGAATCTATCATGGGTGACGGCAGGAATCTGGTTCGGACAAAAAAATTTACATTGATTTAAAAAAAAACCGATAAGCTTCCGAAAAGCGGAAACCGAATTATGATCTGAAATTTGGCGTACGCCTTTCTTTTTAAAATTTGAAGAGATCCCTCAAAAGGTTTTTTGGCGAGGCACCCTAGTTTTTGAGATATCGATTTTTGAACGTTTTTTTTTCACCGCGCTCCTCTTACACTAAACAAACCCAAACATACCCAAACAGACCTAAAGAAATTAAAACAGACACAAAAAAACCAAAATGAACCCAAACAATCCCAACAAACCCATCACGTACGGGGGAGCCCTGTTCGCTAGGCAGCAGCGAAGCCGGAGGAGTGGGAAATTCGATCGACCGTGGCGGGCGATATAGATACTCATACTGGCTCAAACAATGAACTGAAAAATTCAATATCTCAAAAACTATTGCTAATCGCCAAAAAAATTTTTAGGGGTTCTCTAAGAATATGAAAAGGAAGGTCTGTGGAAAATTTCAACTCAATCAGAGGCGAGGGATTTTCGGAACCTGACTCAAAAACTTAAAAATTCAATATCTCGAAAATTACTACTAGTCGCCGAAAATCCTTTTCAGGGATCTCTCAAAAGATTAAAAGGAAGGTGTATTCCAAGATTCCGATAAAAATGCGGTTTCCGTTCTTCGGAAGTACACCAAAAAAAAAGTTAGTGTAAATCATCCATTTACTGTAAAAATGAAGTTTGTCGCCGGCGCGTTAACGGGATATGCCGATTTGTAACAGTCGGAAAAAGCTCATTTTTGGGATATTTTTTTTAGTAAATCTCGATTGTCAATTTCTACACAAATTGGGTATTTGAAAAACTATCATCTGACAATGACTCTGTAATTTTTCTGTGTCAAAATACTTAATTATAATCGTATTATAGTCGTTGAATGGGAAGTACCTCCCAAAAACGTAATTTACGGTGAGCAATGCCCTTCTGAATCAGGTTATCTGATATAAAAAAAAATCAAACAGATTTGTTGGATGATTAAGGGAAGGAATTTTCGACATGACAAATTTAATAAATATGCCGCGGGTTGGAAGTGAGAGTTTTGATTTTTGCGAGAAAAATTGCCATTTTTCTCTCATCAATTCGAAAGTTTACATCAGAGAAAAATCGTTCGACCAAACACTATATTTTCACGTCTTGGAAAGAAGCCCAAAACATTTCATAAATAGCGATGGCGTAATTTTCGAAATATTTTGCTCACCGACTTTGAAAATGGACTCTCGAGAAAAAAGTGTTTACAGTTTCGAACGACTCTCCAAGCGTTCGGACAAGCGTCGACACAATAATCTAAAATTCTGTCAATTTCGTTCTGATCACCTTGGAATCTTGATCGATAAAAATGATTTTTCGATATATACAACTAGACATAACCCCTTCAAACAATACATAATATGCGTGCAAGGTGTGTAGGGTGCGCTGAATGCCTTGAAACAACACGCTTCGTTCTGTGCCTTTATACCAACATGGCTTGAAACGTGTTAAATAACACACGCATTGCAACGCACATAACGTGCGTAAAAAAAATCAAGAATCATCGTTCCGCCGTTATTGTCGTCTTTGTAACTCGATTATTATTATCATCTGACAGAAAATCGGGCGTCCGTTCCCGATGTTCGCTGCCAAGAATGTGACAACTGTGGGAATACTCCGTCATTGGGAGCTGAAGGTGCCGTCACCCCGCGTTTTACTAAAATCTGACAATCCTTTTAAAATACCATTCGAAGATCCTTATTACTTTGCCATACTACATCCTGAGGAGAACATAACAGTCGGATGTCGGACGAACCTCAGCAAGTCATCAAAGGCATCGGTGAGTATCAAGAGAGGTGCAACGTCTCGACGTCGAGTACGCAAGTACGAAAGGCTATCGTGGATATTTTTACTTGCAACGGTACGCAAAAACACCGTTAAGCGAAATTTTTCCAATGCCTATGTCGCACCAACGACGCATTGAAAGAACATTTTGACGGTGTATTAGTAATAGCATTCGAACCAGAGCGTTCCAATATCCCCATTTGTGACGCGATTCGTCCAGCCGGTGCTGGGGTATTAGGCCAGTAAAAATAGAATTTAACTTCGCATTAAATTACCGATCCAATTTTTTTTTGTTATAAGGTTTGGGATCACTTGCTGAGTATAAAATCACAAAATGATGACAGATTCCGGTGGAGCTTCAGGCGTCATCTTGAAAAAACGTTTTTGGCAGATGTCTCGGAGACTATGCACTTTAGGGCAAAAGTCATAGAAACCATTATTGTAGAGAATAAAATTTCGCATCTTTTGTTTTTCACCAACTTTTTTGTAAAACTTACCGCTTACGATTTATGGCTCATTTAATGAACAGGTTTTTCTATCTCGGCCGATAACTCTTATACCATTGGATTAATCAATAAAATGCGACCGTCCATTTTTAAAGATCAATCTATTCTCCACAACTTTTATTTGAAACTTTTTTTTCTAATGTCCATACTTTTTTAGCTATAGGATGTTTAATGTTGGACTACCGGGTGCAATGTCTAAAATTTCAAGGCGTGCATAGAGTATAATGGTAAAAATTCAACAAAGAAATTTGAAAAAATGTGCCGAATGTTCATGTACTTAACAATCAAAAGTTCATCTCCTTACCTGAAATAGTAACGAATTTTTGTTATCTTTTATTTTATTATATTTCGTACAATTAAAAAATATTTAGTGCTTTGATTTGATGCTGGATTATTGAGTAATTATTATTAATTATGTTATGTTCAGATGCCATAATAAGATAAAAGAAAAGGAAACGGGAATATTTATTAAAAATATATTCAAAATTTATTGTGAGAAAAAACATAATACAAAAGAAAAAAAATTGTATAAAATTTTCGAGCGTTTTGGAGGCGGCGAAAATCCAATTATATCCGATGGTCCCTCTTCATCTTCGTTACCCTCTTCGGAGGTGTACGAAGAAGACTGTAAGGCCTCAATGAACTGTTTATTCTCGTGGTCAAAACCGTAAACATCTACCGACTCCTCGTTGAAAACGAGGTTCACTGTTGGCTGATTCGAGCATGTTTCCGCCGTGCAATTCTCACAAATTACAGTGCAGTCCAAGCCTGCTTTTCGGCATCCACATGCTCTTCCACAGCCAGTTCGGCATTTGCAGGATATTGTGTAGAGACATAAAAGAAACGGTCACCTTATATGGAAGAAACAGTTGGGCTGCCGGGGCGCGGCGTCGCGTCACCCGCCGAGCGTCGGCATTTCTACATTAAACTTCGTATAGCTCAAAAAGTATCGACATTAGAAAAAAAAGTTTCAAATAAAAGTTGTCGGCAATAGATTAATCTTTAAAAATGGATGGATGCATTTTATTTATTAATCCAATAGTATGAGAGTTATCGACCGAGATAGAAAAATCTGTTCATCAAATGAGCCATAAATCGTAAACGGTAAGTTTCACAAAAAAGTTTATAAAAAATAAGAGATGCAAAATTTTATTGGCTACAATAATGGTATCTACGACTTTTGCTCTGAAGTGCATAGTTTCCGAGATATCGGCCAAAAACGTTTGTTCAAGATGGCACCTGAAGTTCGACCGAAATCTGTCACTAATGATTTTATACTCAGTAAGTTATCCTAAACCTTACTAAAAAAAAATTGGATCGATAGTTTAGTGCGAAGTTGACCAAAAAAAAACGTCTATTCTTACTGGCCTATATCGCATTCTCACCAACCAAAGGGCGAAAAATATTATTAATTTTGTAGATCCTTTCTATAGATATCCGGCCAGCTGACAGAAATTGCGAAAGGCACGTTTGGATTTTGTATGTGTACCTTTTGTGGAAAATGTTGACTGCATTCACAGTTGCTTCAGTAGGCAACTTTTTTGTTGTTGCTATTTTCAGCAAAGTTCACAATCAAGAATTTGACGATCGGCTTGTGTAAACGTATGGTGGGTGTAAGAAAATCGCCCATAACCTCTCATATTTTAGTTTTCATTATTTACAATGACTAAAAATCCATTGATTGATCATGTAGAAACGCTATTGCCGAAAAAACTGCCAAGTCTTTTTGGCTCAAGACTACTAAGATATCGCTGGTGATTTCACTCGGACTCGAATTATTTTTTAGAAAGCATGTATGAGAAATTAGGAAAGGAGAATGACCAAGTTCTAAGTAAATGGCGTAAGTCTTGACGTTTTTTTGTTAAAAAAAAAGTTATCATGGATTATCGATCGTCGCAGTGTTTTTCAATGTGTGGGTCGCGACCCCTAGGGGCGTCGCAAAGTCTTGCTCGGAGGGTCGCGGTCGCAAGCCAGGTAAAAGTAAAAAGCAAGGGTTGTAGGTCCTACATGACAATAAAAATACAACAATACCAGTGAGAAGGCTGTGTCCGTTTATTTTTTAATAAGTTGTCGAGTCGTGTTTCTATCTTTGAAATGGAAAGAACCAAATCATTTTCTAATTGGAGCCTATTTCTCTTCTTAGTTTTTATGTTCACCGTTGAAGAGAACGTTATAATTTAGTAAAAAATAGACGAAAACTCGGCACTTTTGGCGTAGAATTAGAATTTTTTACTGAAGCTAGATGGTTGCATGCTGAAAGTAACCCCAATGAAATTTCGCTCCTCAACTCGCCTCAATCCTAAAGAATAGGGGCGTTGAACTTCAAAATCGCCGTATCTCGATAATAAATAGCCCGATCAAAAAATGTTTCAAGCAAAAGTTGTTCGGAATAATAGAATATGTATAAAATGATCTGACGTCCAACCCCCTATCTTTGAAAATGACGGCACAAAATCGGTGTTGTGCCGATATTTTCAAAGATAGGCGGTTGAATGTTGAGTAACTTTATACGTATTTTGTTATTCCAAACAACTTTTGTTCGAAATATTTTTTGATCGGGCTATTAATTATCGAGATACGGTGATTTTTAAGTTTTCAACCCCTATTTCTTAGGGTTGGGGCGAGTTGAGGGGCAAACTCCCATTGGGGTTACTTTTAGCATGCTACCATCTAGCTTCAGTCAAAAGTTCTAATTCTCCGCTAAAAGTGCTGGGTTTTTCTCCGCTAAAACTGCTTTTACTGGACTATTTTTCACGTGGGTAAGAAGTGGCGAATGTCTAATAATTTCAAAGCTTCCCTTACCAGCTCTGGGAAGGGGAGGGGTCGCCAGAATGTTTTACTAGTAAAGGGGTCGCGTATTCAAAAAGGTTGAAAAAGACTGGACTATCAGATATGCGGTGCTTCAATCTTCATCAATTTCTCACAACAACAACAACAACAACGGTTAGGTCGTCACAAAATCTTGAAATCGACATCTATACATAAGATCCTGAATGAAATTTCGAAGCAGAAAATAATGATTTTCTATGAGACAAATGAATATAATGATTTACCAAGGATATTTTGGAATGGCAAAAGGCAACAAGTAACCAAGTGCGAATTACGTGACGGATTCCGGCCGAGTCGAATGATTGTCCCAGTTTTCAATGCAGCCCTATCTTGAAAATATCATATGGTCACTCAAAAGCCGATCACATGAATTCACGAGGAGTCGTTAGGGGCAGCAAAGTTAGCTCCGTTGCCAAATTATTTAAATGGATTCCCTCAAGTTTCGTAAATCGTTGGATTTCAAGAAAATGAACAGCCTCATATGATCATAATCCGCATTTAGTATTCGAAAAATTATTTTATCTCAATTTGATATTATGTTCAAAGAATTTGAAATGACAGCTTACAATTCAAATAAATATTCGATTCTCAAAATCGTTTTCAATTTGGATCATAAAATATGCAATTGAGATGCAGCGACGGTAAAGAAAGAACAAAATTTGTATCATCAGATTATAACAGTCCATTATTTCATGGCCAATTCCAAATATTTACGATATACCATTTTTTACCTCTCCTGGCGGCATACCTTGTTAAAAACCGATTTGGTCCTAAATTGATGCCTGGACACGAGCCTTCTCAACCTGGTCACCCAAGCTTGATATTGATCGCCATTAGTGCGACTGCTTAGGTATTTTAAGATTTTAAATTTTATTCGGGTCATGCTGATAATTTTCCGCATGGAGGTTTTTACCTTTTGTTATTTTTTGGGAAAACTGACCTATTCTCTGATCTTGAAACAAAATTTCGTATGTTTCTTCCTGTATTTCCTTTTTATCACAATACTTTTCTAGTTTAGTTTTGTTATTCTCATCATTCTTGTGGAATATTGGAAATAACTTTTACTTCCTTATTGTTGCATTTCCATACGAAATAAGGGCGCATTCATCTACCGTCAACCACGGACCTGTGTCTTGGACACGATCGGTAATAATAGCAACATCTCCGTAACCGTGGAATCTGCTTCGGTGGTCAAGAGCGGACGAAATAGCATTAATAATTACGTCCTCGTAATCTATTCCTCGAAAACGTTGCCGAAAGCACAAATCCTAGTACCGGATGATGAACAAGTGCCTCTCATGTGTGGTCTAATGTAAGTCTATTCAACTGTTAAACTGATGTTCCTTGTAACGACACCCGCCCTTCAATGTTTTGGTCTCCCCTTGCGTTTTTCGCGGCTGTCAGGTAGTTTTTATTCATATTATATGATTCACAATAATTCATAACGCAAATATTATTCATAACCAAAAGTAAATAATATATCGCTAGAACATAAAACAAGCGAATGCTTCCTCCTCGTTGTTTATCTAGAACAATTGTTACGTTCGACACCGAAATATTTAACTTCAATTCAAATTAAATTGTAAGTACTATTTTATGGTGAGAATGGATGGTACAGGCACACTCATAATTCGACGACGTCTATCGTACTCGATGCTGCACGGATGCTCTTATTTTGTAGAAGCCAGAATCGTAGGGTCCATGATCGGTTCAAGAGAAAGTTAGAAAATCGGACAACCTCAGCGCGAAAACCGGCATCAGGACCAATAATCGATAAACTTAACGAGACCACGACACAAAAAGGTCCTCAACAAACTTCAACAACGACACTGCCAACCACCGAACTAACTGGAACTGAATCAACCGAAGCGTCGACATCAACAACAGTACCAACGAAGGATGAATCGACCGAAACAACGACAAAAACAGCGAGTGAAATAACTTCTACTCCAGCACCGATAACCGCCGAACCAACTGGAACTGAACCAACCGAAGCACCGATATCAACAACAGTAACAACGAAGGATGAATCGACCGAAACGACGACACAAACAGCGAGTGAAATAACTTCTACTCCAGCACCGACAACCGCCGAACCAACTGAAACTAATTCAACCGAAGCGCCAATATCAACAACAGTACCAACGAAGGATGAATCGACCGAAACGACGACACAAAAAGAGGATGAACGAACTTCTACTCCAGCACCGATAACCGCCGAACCAACTGGAACTGAACCAACCGCAGCACCGATATCAACGACAGTACCAACGGTGGATGAATCGACCGAAACGACGACACAAAAAGAGGATGAACGAATTTCTACTCCAGCACCGACAACCGCCGAACCAACTGAAACTAATTCAACCGAAGCGCCGATATCAACAACAGTACCAAGGAAGGATGAATCGACCGAAACGACGACACAAAAAGAGGGTGAACGAAATTCTACTCCAGCACCGATAACCGCCGAACCAACTGGAACTGAACCAACCGAAGCACCGACATCAACAACAGTACCAACGAAGGATGAATCGACCGAAACGACGACACAAAAAGAGGATGAACGAACTTCTACTCCAGCACCGATAACCGCCGAACCAACTGGAACTGAACCAACCGCAGCACCGATATCAACAACAGTACCAACGGTGAATGAATCGACCGAAACGACGACACAAAAAGAGGATGAACGAAATTCTACTCCAGCACCGATAACCGCCGAACCAACTGGAACTGAACCAACCGAAGCACCGACATCAACAACAGTACCAACGAAGGATGAATCGACCGAAACGACGACAAAAACAGCGAGTGAAATAACTTCTACTCCAGCACCGATAACCGCCGAACCAACTGGAACTGAACCAACCGAAGCACCGATATCAACCACAGTAACAACGAAGGATGAATCGACCGAAACGACGACACAAAAAGAGGGTGAACGAATTTCTACTCCGGCACCGATAACCGCCGAACCAACTGGAACTGAACCAACCGAAGCACCGATATCAACAACAGTACCAAAGAAGGATGAATCGACCGACACGACGACACAAAAAGAAGGTGAACGAACTTCTACTCCAGCACCGATAAGCGCCGAACCGACTGGAACTGAACCAACCGAAGCGCCGATACAAAAAGACCCAAAAACAACTTCAATACCATCAATGTCCGACGCTGAATCAGGCGGACATAAATCAACCAACGCGTCGACATCAGACGAAGCATCAGACATCTCACACATTATGATACTGAAGGAGTCTTTGGTCGCGGCGGTAATATTTTCGTTGATAGTATCGTGTGTAATAGCATTATATGAGCTGTTTGCCGTTAAAAAACGTGTATATTTGGGTGTAATAACATTTCACATAATTGTTGTTATTCTTCTAGTGCTGCCCGCGTATTTTATCGGTTCCGCGATCGATTAATCATTATTCTAGCCTAAGAAGCAAACAACATTCTAGAAAACCGGCAATATCAGTAAATATTTATTAATCATGTAACAAACCTTCGAGGTTTTTTCCTCGGCGTGTCTGTGCATCGATATACATTAACATATTGGGTAATAATTTTTTCTTCGAATATTACGTACAGTTATTTCGTTTACGCCTAAATCAATGGATGTCGCAACGTCTTGACACTATGTGTAATCAAACTGGAAGGTCTAATAAATGAATAATACACGCACCGGATGGAACGCAGTCGCACTTCCATATGCCTTAAAATGTCACTTTTCGGATCCAGCCTTCATTTATTATAAAAATCAGCTGCAAATCTAGGAATAAAAATGGGTGACTACATAGTCCTACCGAATCCACACTCATATTCCTGTTTAGATTGGTATTGATTTTTTTGCACGCAGGGTGGATTCTTAAAAATGTTACACAAACAGGTTAAGATCTATATATAGAAAGCCATATTCAAAATTGTGTAAACCCTAATAGCTTCAAAAGCACCTTAAAACAAACATAAGTATTATACTATATATTATATTCATAGGAAAGTCGTTTCAAGGACTGTCCTCTCCGTAAAATTAACGATTAGTTTCGGTTTCGCAATATCTTATGTATGTATGTATGTATATAGTCAAAGGATATTGTGGATATTGCGACGGATACAGAAGTCCTCGGAATGATCGAAGTGGTCCGAGGCTCCCTCGTCACTGGGTCCAAAATTTATTCACCTCCGAAATTCCAATCGATCATACACACATGTGCGCGCGCACACACCCACACCCACACCCACCCACACACACACACACACACACACACACACACACACACACACACACACACACACACACACACACACACACACACACACACACACACACACACACACACACACACACACACACACGCAGAGACACACAGACACACAGAAAACGAATAACTTTAATTTCTCGCGCCTTGCGGATTCAACTTTCCTCGGAATGGATCATGCACGCGCGAGCTCCTGTACATGACCATACCCCCATGGAAATTTATGTATGTAAAATATATGCAGAAAGTATATGCTACATATATATATATCGATCGCATATATAGTGACGAAAAATAGAATAATACGTATATATTCAGTATATATGCACCAAATATATGACGCATATATGACCCATATATTTTCGATATATTTTTCTGACCAAAAAAATATATGCTATGTATAAACACTATATATGATGCATATATGAGGCATATACGACGCAAATATATTTTCGATATATTTTCAATCTATTTTTTTGTCAGAAAAATATATCAAAAATGTATGCGTCATATACAACGCATACATTTTTGATACATTTTCCTGACACGAAATATATGCTGTGTATAAACCTTATTACAGTTAAACTTAATAAAAATTAAAACTTAAACTTAAAAAAAACTTAACTCACAGTTAAAGTACACTATTACATATAAACACTATATACAAATATGCTACGCATATCTGTATATATGTGGCATATATGTACCATTTATGCAGTATATATGTGGTATATATGCAGGGTAAATGCTACATATATCATTGATATATGTTACATTGATATACAGTAATACCACCCATATACATCTCACATATAAAAACGTTACGAAAATCAGAATTTGGCACATATATGCAACATATATTTTCAATATATGGCATACATTTCACACATATTACAATTATTAATAAAATAAATTTGCCGTATATTTTTGCGTCTATAAATTTCCATGGGTCTATGCACAAGGGCGATATTCCTGCAAAAATATTTCCAATATTTCACGAACCCGAACATTCAACAATTAACCGATTTTCCTCTACAATGGAAGAAAAATACATCCTAGTGTACTCGAGAAGCTTCAAGTCAACCGACGTGCGGGTAGCCGACGTTCCGCGTACGGCTGACGCTTGGCCGTATAGCGGCAGCTCGTCGGTTGCGAACGATCGTCGGTCTACGAGGCCCCAGCGTTGGCGAAACGTACGAGCGATGCTTGGCTATCAAGTGTCAACGAGTCGGCAGTCAACGATCGGAACACAAATATGGCCCAGAGTTATCGAAACTCTCGTTTGATCATCGCGTCGACGGTAGGCTCGGTACTTGGCGCAAAGCTGGCCACCACATTTCATCCTACACTGGTTAATCGTCGGCCGGGTGTAGTTGGCGACAGGTTGCAGACCCAGAGCTCAGCCAACGCTTGGCGGTAAGCCGACGTCGAATCAGCAGCCGACGATCGGAAAGCGACCATGGCCCAGAGTTGTTGAAACTCTCGTTCAATCGTCACATCGACATTAGGCTCGGTAGTTGGCACAACGCTGGCCAACCATGTTTCATTCGATTCTGGTTGATACCGCCGGGCCCTTGTTGAATACCGCTCGTAGCTGCGGAGTTCGGTAGATGGTTGACCGTAAAACAGCAATAGCTTGTCGGTAGAACATTGGTACTCGGCGGTATGCCCGCGTTGTGTGAATTTCCGTTTGAGCTTCGCCTCGACAGCACAATGTAGCGTGCAACATTGGTAGCATTGACATTTTAGATACGGTTTAGTTTCGATGTTTGCGATATTTTGGTGTGAAAACAATTTCGATAATTGCAAGGATTAAGGATCCGTTCAGTAGTTTCGAAGATTTTATCAACAAGCAGTCGAAAAACATTGTTTCCAACGCGTTTAAAGTTTGTTTGGGTTACATAAATACATTTGAAAAATTTAATGTATTTCGAAAGTATTTATTAAGTATAATAATTTTCATATCAATATCTATAATGTAAGCCTATAAAAAAAAATCATGAAAATACCCTTTTTCAGCGAATAAAGTGAGAAGACCCCTTAACCTTTTGCGGCATAGTGTAACACTGGTGTTACACCTAATTCAATTCAGATTTTGACGATTCAATAATGTTTTTAAATTAAATATGGCGGTTGTAAATGCGTTTAAAGGTTCCTAGGACTTCAATCACTACTCAAACATACCTATTAAATTTTTATTTTTCACGTAGTGGATGTCATCAATAATAAAAGGGTAAAAAAACGTGCCTGTAACGAAAAACGTATGCTTCAAAGGGTTAAGGCGTTACCCCCACTTGTAGCGCAAAAAAGGCCTTTTTCATGAATTTTTTTAAAGAAAACTACAAAACTTTTTTAATCGATCAATATACCATCTTAAAGAACACATCTTGAAGAACTTTCAGTAATTTTTTTATTGAAAAATATTACATTGTTTAGTGGCAAATGGCCGTCAATGAAATAATGTTCTTATATACACGGTTTGCGGTGACCAACATTGCGGCGAGTGGATCATCTGAAAAAAAAAAAATGCGGATGGATTTAGTCAAATATAAGTATAAACTAGTCTTTAATCGAAGGATTTTAAAAAATATTCATTTTTCACAAAATGGCGGACAGTCAAAGTTAATTGTTCGATTTTAACGAAAAAAAACGGCCGTTTTTTTACTATAAAACGGCCATTTTTTTTTCGAAAAAAAATCGAACGATTAAAGACTACATTTTTATGTATTAAGGAGTAAGGCCACTGTAACGGCTCAAAAAAAAAGGTTTTTTCACTAATTTTTTGCTCCCGAAATTGAAGGTATTTGAAAAAAAACTTTTAATGGTGTTATCGGGCATACATTAAACTTTATTATAAAATTTTTTTACAGTAAAAAAAAACGAAATGGCGGTTCCACAGCTATCTTCCCGGGACATGTTTTGCTTCCAGGACTCCGCGGCACGCAGCACCACTGGTGCACTTTTGAATCTAGAACAAAAAAAAACCATTAATCTAGAGGGCTATAGCTAGAGAATGTCGATCGGATTTTAAAAAGTATCAATTTTTGTGGATTTGGCGTGCGTTTGAAAAAAAAAATTGATTTTTGACGAAAAAAAGGCAAGTTTTTTGTTAATAAAAAATCAATAAATAAAGTTCTTGAAAATTCCGATCGACATTCTCAAGATAATGTAAATGTTCACATCTGGTTAAAATTTCAAGTAAAAAAAATGAAAATTGTTCGAGTTATGCTGCGTGCCATTTTGAAAAACCATGTTTCGAGAAAAACACGTTTAAAGTTTTGCGAATAGTTTTTTATTGGAAAAAAATTAAAAAAAGAAGTTAAAAGGATTTAAACTATTTTTAAACTAGAGGGTTTAAACTATTTTTTAAGCCAATAAAAAAAAATCGATTTTTCAAAAAATTTACAGTGGCCTTACCCCTTAAATAAACCTGCAAAATTTCAAGAAGATCGGTTCATTAGTGTTCGAGTAATCTTGGTCACCGACTTCAGAAATGCCATTTTGAGAAAAACGCGTTTAAAGTTTCAATTTCCGGTCGTTTACACAACGGATTCTTCTCTTTCAACGCTCATATCTCAGTCAATTTCGTTCGGATCGACTTGAAAT
The DNA here is from genome assembly GCA_964007375.1 of Ophion obscuratus. Classification (NCBI taxonomy): domain Eukaryota; kingdom Metazoa; phylum Arthropoda; class Insecta; order Hymenoptera; family Ichneumonidae; genus Ophion; species Ophion obscuratus. The sequence goes on from OZ023312.1 coordinate 5,284,509, forward strand.
TTTCAGGACATATTCTCAAATACTTATACTTCAAAAAAATGCAATAAAGAAAAATCGATTTTTTTAAAATCGCAAGTGGGGGTAACCCGTTAAACGTAGTGCCGATGCCACAATCGACGTAGGGTCGATGCCGCAATTAGCGTAGGGCCGACGCTGCGACCGACGTAGGGCCGACGCTTGGATGTTACGTTGGTCCGATGTTATCATCCTGGCGTTTATTGGACGCCGAGCCTACGTTGGTGAACAGAGTCGGGCCGCCTAAAAATCGACTATAAAATCATACATGGGGAGTTTCCGGGACTCTTAAGTGACTATGCTACTGTGACGGGATGAAAAAAATCGAATTTTTACTTTTTGCATTTTTCAACTCTATTCCATCATAAATCCGATTTCTGGTAAAGTTGATTTTCACCTTGTCGACTCAGTACAGTGCTTCAAAGTAGAAACGCTCGGTGCGCGAGCTCTAGTACAGCTACCCGCTGCGCTACCTTGGCAGTTGTTGAGAACAGTTGGCTTGAATTTATACCTCAGTGTACATATACACGTATACTTTTAACCGTCTACTGTATAGCAGTAGTCTCTCTTTTTACTGTGTGAGTAAATGGACCCTCTACCGGTTAGTATTGTATAATATAGTATAGTAAATTTCAAGTAAGGTATTTTTTTTGGCGTTTTTTTTATCTTGTCATATGAATGCATTATGGGCCTGGCATCGATGGTTCTGTGTAAGTATATGAAAAAACACTCGGTTATTGATGTTTGATTTTTTATTTTCTAGTGCAGAAATCTTCGAAACTTTAAACGCGTTTTTCTCACACTTAGCATTTTCAAAGTCGGTGAACTCTCTAGCCCAAAATCTACTGCACCGATCCTTTTGACATTTTACACACCCTTTCTACACATAAATTACGATGTAACGCTGTCGATGTTTTTTTTTTCATTTTTTATAATTTTAATTCTTTTAATAATAACAAAACTTTCTATTTAAAAAAATGAAAAATCAATATTTTTATTTCTAAGTGCCACCAAAAATTGAAGAAAAAACCATTAAAAAGACCCCGACAGCGTTCCAGTTATGCGTTATGCGGTTCGCCGCAATGTAACTATTTTTGAGGCGTCTGCGAATATTTGCTGTCAATGGCTCATTTCTGCATAATTATTAATGAAAATTTTACAAAATATATTTTCAAACGTCCTTTCATTATATAGAAATTACATAAATAAATATATATTAACTGTGTCGTCAAAAAAATTGTCGTGAATATGCTTTATTATCGAATCGTGATTTGTTTGCGCATCCCGTTTTGCCCCGGTCTCCCGTGATATAAGGTGAACATCGATCTTGACTTTTTTAAATTTCACGTGCCGATGTGTTGCCTATGATTAACTGTCGGTTATATATAGAGAGAAGAAGGCGAAAAATGTCTGTGTTCGCCACTTCAGTGCTATATCGGTATACCAATTTTTCGAACAAAATTGCGCTTACTCGATACATTTTCGATACATTTTCGATACTTTCATACCGAAGTATCGAGTAGCCCGTAGCGAAAAAAATGTCGCTACTCGATACATTTGTAGCAAGTAGCGAAAAAAAATTCGCTATTTGATACATTTGTAGCGATGAGCAAAAAAATTTCGCAACTCCATGCAAATGTAGCGGAGAGCGATTGTATCGAGTATCTTTTTTATATCTCGATACAAAAGTATCGAGGTATGGACATCTCTGCATATGATTATTGATCTCAAATGCCAAATATATTACGTATAGTCTGATTGTATTTCACACCTCTTCTGATAGACCACGATGTAGTTACCCCCACTATGCCCGAATCACCACACGCTTTGCAGTCAACAAAACTCTTTTGTTTTAGCTGACCTCTCCTGTTCTTACGTTCATTCTTCTTCTGTGTGCCGAAGAAGTCACACGCGATTCGTAAAATGACATCGGATAATTCAAGTGATAGTGAAAATACGGAGAATTTCCTCGAAAAAAGATTGAGAAAACTCGAGAAGATAGTTAAGAGGAAAAAACATAACAAGAAACGAAAAAGTAGGTATTTTAACCCGTCTGCGTTCTTTTGTAGATTGGGCCGCTACATGGCCGTGATCATGGCAACGTTTTTTCCCGTTCCGTCTCTGATTGATTTTCGACTAAGGCAACACCTTGTCACTCATGTAGGCTCTAACCTACATGAGGAAGAGTTTTTCTCGGACACAAGCGTAATTTCGGAAGCCTCGTTGACTCTGACAGACGCTAATCTGTGAGAGGCGTACTTTCGTTGTGTCAGGCTCTAACCTGCACAACGTGTACATTTTATGTACGGAGTTCTGATGTTGGTACCGTCCTTGCCAGGCCATCGTCGTCGCTCGAGCTCGTCAGAGCCAGATCGTGGAAGGAAGAGAAGAACGTCGGTCAGGCAGGAACCTCGGGACGGCGATATTGTCGAGATTCATGGTTTGTCATATGCTGAAGTACCAGTCACACAGAGGACCCCCGTCCAGATAATGAACACATCGGACGGCATGCCGCGCGAGAGTAATACCGAAATAATAGCCAACCACGGTCATCTCGGCGACAGCGCGCGGGAAGGTATTTCGCCTAACGAAATACCTGAAGGCGAGTTAGCAATCGATGCTCACATTCTTGAGCTGATGGGCAAAAGAGTTTTAGAAACTCGTGAAATGGGCGATGCAATTCCGACTGAATTGGCAGTAAGATGGGAAGAAGTCCTAAAGGAGGGCCTTCCTACCCAAGAGGTATCCTCGCTCATCAAAAAATACTCCCCGCCGAAAAACGCGGTTTTTATAGATCCACCGCTGATTAATCCAGAGGTGAATACCACCCTTTCGGAACCTAATAAGAAACGAGACGAGAGGATTATTGCTAAACAAATCAAGATTACTGCGTGCCTCTCCGCCGTGGGGAGGATGTTTCAAACAGTACTTTGTGATAAGCAAGAAAAACTCTCCCTCTTGGAACATCTGAGCGACGTTGGCCGCCTCCTGACAGATCTTCAACATGACGAAACGGCGGTTCGAAAAAATTTGATTCTCGCAAATTTGAACACGCCTTTCAAGGAGGTTTTAGCGTCGGCAAAGGTGGATAAATTTTTGTTTGGCGAGAATCTGGATGGACGGGTCAAAGCTGCGAAGATGCTTGAAAGTGCGTCTCGAGAGCTGAAACCTGGTCTGTCAGCATTCAATTCCAAAGTTTCAAAAAACGCGAAAGTCCCGCCTCGACGTCAGACCGGATCACAGTTCCTGAGAACGTCGGAGGCGGGCGGGAAGAAAATGAATGTATCAAGGAACCTGAACAACACGTCGAGGCAGAAAGACAATCGGCGTCGGGAAGAACCCAAACGCCGACAGGGTCATCGTCACTACCGGAAATGGTAGTTCAGCCTGTAAGCACGGTGGCAGGTAGACTACGCTTGTTTGAGGGCGAATGGCATAAAATTACGTCAGACGAGCGCATCTTGGCTTGGGTTAGCGGATATAAAATCCCTTTTTTATCAACCCCATACCAGGCGGCCGGTCCGAAGGAACGAATGTGGTCGCATAAGGAGAGCCTAATAGTTGGCGATCTGATCAAAACCTTGCTCTATAAGGGCGCGATAGAAAGATGTCAGCAGAGTAAAGGACAATTCCTTTCCGACATTTTTCCAGTTCCAAAATCTGATGGGGGCTTTAGATTGGTTTTGAATCTTAAGAAACTAAATGCATTTGTGCAAACGGAGCACTTTAAATTAGAGGATAGAAGAACTAGATCTAAAAGACGCGTATTATACTATCGCAATAGCCAAGACTGAGAGGAAATACCTGAGATTTTATTTTAAAGGCGAGCTTTTCCAGTTTACATGCTTACCCTTCGGTCTATCTTCGGCGCCGTATGTTTTTACAAAATTATTAAAACCGGTAGTATCCTATTTGAGAGGAAACGGTTTTTCATCAGTTATCTATCTCGATGATCTACTGTTTATCGAAAGCTGTTTTTCTCAGTGTAAAGAGAATGCACATGCCTCAGCATCCTTGTTGGAAAGGCTAGGTTTTTTGGTTAATTATAAAAAGTCACAATTAACGCCAACTAACAGGTGCAAATTTTTGGGATTTTGGCTAGACTCAAAGAAAATGACGATAGAGCTACCGGAGGAAAAACAGATGAAAGTAATGGGTCTAACTCGAGGATTACTGCGTAAAAGCAAAGTTAAAATTAGAGAATTTGCGACTTTTGTTGGAACTCTGGTTGCATGCTGCCCAGCAGTCCCGTATGGGTTTGCTCATATTAAGGAGTTTGAGAGAGCTCAACTGTTGGCTCTGAGAGATAATAGTGGTAATTTTGACGAGAGTATGTATCTGACTGTAAAAATTAAGACCGATATTGATTGGTGGCTAAGAAAAATTATAAAGGCAGAGAACTCGATAAAGCCTCCAAATTTCACTATGGAAATTCGAAGTGATGCATCAAAATCCGGCTGGGGAGCGGTTTGTGGAACGGAAAAGACGCATGGATTTTGGAACACCGTGGAGAGAGGCATGCATATAAACTTTTTGGAACTTTCGGCAGCGTTCTTTGGCTTGAAATGCTTCGCAGACCAGTTACATGGTTGTGACATATTGCTGAAGCTGGATAACACGACTGCAATCGCATACGTAAATCGGATGGGCGGAACGCGTATTCAGACCCTAGCAACGTTAGCGAGAACGATATGGGATTGGTGTGAAGAGCGGCAACTAAATATCGTTGCATCCTTTATTGGAACTAAAGAAAATGTCGAGGCCGATTATGAATCCAGGAAAACAGAAAAGGAGTCCGAGTATGCGTTGGCAGATAGAGCATTCGAAGAAATTGTAAACGTTTTCGGAAAGCCGGATATTGACCTTTTTGCGTCTCGTATCAATGCAAAGTGCGAAGAATACGTTTCGTGGTCGTATGACCCGGAATGCATGGCAATCGACGCGTTTACGATTTCTTGGTCTAGATTTGCGTTAGGCTACGCTTTCCCTCCCTTTGCCTTGATATCGAGAGTTTTAAGGAAAATTCGAGAGGACAGAGCGTCGGTTATCTTAGTAGTACCGGACTGGCCATCACAGCCGTGGTACCCTAGATTCCGCGAAATGATTCCTGGTCATCCAATCGTTTTTTCACCAAGCAAAGACTTACTTTGTTCCTCTAACAGGGAACCTCATCCACTGTGGAAGAACCTTTCCCTGGTGGTCGGGAGGTTATAGTGAGAGCGTTTCAAGCAAGGAATATCCCGGAAGGAGCATTGGAATTGATGATTTCTTCACTTCGGCCCTCCTCGCTGAAGCAATATGACTGCGCCCTACGAAAGTGGTGGTCTTTTTGTCTAAAGAGGAATATCAACCCTCTTGAACCATCGATAGAGGAGATAATTGAAGTTCTCTCTGAAGAATTCAAGGACGGAGCAGCACATGGATCGCTTAACTCCCTCAGATCCGCGATTTCTTTGGTAGTCGGTCCTCACGTGGGACAAGATTTTCGTATTCGGCGGCTTTTCAAAGGGATATCGGAGCTTCGTCCATCGAAACCGAAATACGAACATACATGGGATCCCAAGCTTGTTTTGGACTACTTTGATAGTTTAGGCGACAACGAAGAAATTCCACTGAGGATATTGTCGGGAAAACTCGCCACTCTTTTGGCTCTTATAACGGGACAACGAATGCAGACGTTGTCATTGATTAAAGTGCAAAACATCGACCGAAACCAAGATACGGTACAAATAAAAGTTCCAGATTTGATTAAAACGTCGGGCCGCAATCGCTCCCAACCACTACTCATCTTACCAAAATATATTTCAGATGAGAAAATATGTATCTGGAAAACTTTGAGCACTTATTTACAGCGAACAGAACACATACGGGGTCAGGTTGACTCATTGTTTATTTCGTTAAAGAAACCGGTTCGAAAAGTTGCTGCTGGAACGCTAGCGCGATGGACAAAAGGTGTCTTAAAAGCGAGCGGCATCGATACCCACATATTCTCGGCGCATAGCACGCGTCATGCTGCAACCTCGGCTGCCAAAAGGAAAGGTTTGGGCATCGAAAGTATTAGAAAGGCGGCAGGTTGGTCAGAAAAGTCCAAAACATTTGCTCGTTTTTATGATCTGCCAATCCTACCGGAGAACACAGCGTTTGCTAACGCGATTTACGAAAATGTTTAAAAAACTGATGATTTTCGGAGGAAAATCTTCAATCTCAAGTTCAGTTGAAACAAAATGTTGATCCAGTTTGGTTGCGTTGTGAACACTTTTATTGTATTATATGTAGATGCCATTGCTACGATTATAAATGAGTTACTGAGCGCAATATAGGCTTGGTTGTCGTTTCTTTAAATATCTACATCGTGGTCTATCAGAAGAGGTGCGAAATACAATTAGATGATTAAACGAACTTACTTGTAAGTGAAGTGCGATCATAATTGTATGAAGCACCTCTTCTGATAGACCACTTCCCACCCTAAAATCTGTCTACTAGGTCAGCTCCCTAATTCATCCTAAAGATGAACCCTCTTACGACAACACTTTGAATATATGAACGTAAGAACAGGAGAGGTCAGCTAAAACAAAAGAGTTTTGTTGACTGCAAAGCGTGTGGTGATTCGGGCATAGTGGGGGTAACTACATCGTGGTCTATCAGAAGAGGTGCTTCATACAATTATGATCGAACTTCACTTACAAGTAAGTTCATTTAATCATCTAATTATTTAAGCATGTTAAAGCCGTAAGCCTTATTATGCTACCATCGTGAAATAAGGCGAACTGGCAAGATTTTTGAAGACGTTTAATTTTGTTTTTGTTAATGGTGCAAGTTACCATTTTTCGTTTATATTTTATAGAAACTGAAATTAAATAATGATTATTAAAAACATGCTGATTAAGATGGATATTTTTCATTTTATCTCAAATATCCCTTAGCTAGGCCTTATTACCCGCATGTACCTTATAAGGTAAGTCCGGGGTAGTTGGCAACTTTCATTATGAAGGATCCTAGAAAAACGATCCTTCAAAATGAAAGTACAGACGTTTCTTAACCTATCTTCATTTGTGATTAAACTTTGAACATTTAGCTTTAAGATAATTTGCGAAATTAAAACGAACTCCTATCAGACAAACCTTAAAATGACTATTTTTTTTAAATCACGATTGGCTATTTCTCCCGGAGTTTCCGGGTGTGATGGCCATAGGAGTACAGGTAAGATGGCCCGTTACCCAGCATTATGCTCTCGGTTTTCTCTTTGGTTTTATGTTTCGATTCTTTCTATTTTTTCTTTTGGGCACATCTAGAACAAGTGTAATCGAAATCAGTATTATTTATGTGTACACAAAGTTGGCATACTATCCACTGAAGCCAGTCTCCGATGAGACGAGTTTCGTAATAAGTTTCTCCGCAACATTATCTGCCATTATTCTTATTTCGTCTTTGTAAGGTCTTCCTAAGTATTTCGTAGGTCCTAGCCGCTGCACGAACCGACAATTCATCATTTTTTACAGCCTTAATGGCTGCTTTTAATGAGTCTTAAGTCCAATTCCCTCGTAGAGCAATTGCTGTACTCTTGTACTTATTGGGTATTTAAAACAAATGTAGAAAAGATGAATTACTTGAACACATTACAACTAATACTATGGCCATCATACACCGACTGTACGTCTTAATTAAATAATCCGCGAATAACAATTTAAAACACAAACTCAATTTCAAGCCACCTCACACAAGTACACATATGTACCGATGATATCCGCAACGTTGCGTCGCAACGAAAGGTTTTCTTTTCTTCAATTTTTTAATTTCAAGCTACCTGTAGCGCAGTTAGCTATGGGTCGTCTGACCTAAAACATGCCTGCAAAAAGGAATTGAAGGATTTTTATTCACCGGAATCCACCCTTAGCCAGGGGTGAAAGTAACACAAAAAAAATCGTATCTTCCACGGTAGAGGGATTGCCAATTTTTTAATTGGCCTTATAAGTAGTCTAACTCAAAATATGGCTGCAAACAAAAATTGAACAATTGTCATTTACCGGTATCCACTCTTAATGGGGTGTGGAAGTCTTGAAAAATCGTATCTTCCACGGTAGAGAGATTGACAATTTTTTCATTGGCGTTATGAGTAATCTAATCCAAAACAAGGCTGCAAACAAAAATTGAACAATTGTTATTTACCGGTATCCACCCTTAATGGGGGGTGGACGTCTTGAAAAATCGTATCTTCCACGTTAGAGACATTGCTTTTTTTATCGGCGTTATGGGAAGTCTGGCCCAAAAGACGCCTGCAAACAAAATTTTACGACTTTCATTCACCGGAACCCACCCTTATCGGGAGGTGAAAGTCCAAAAAAAATCGTATCTTTCACGGTAGAGAGATTACGAACGTACGACACTTTTCGGGAGGAGCGCATTTTTCTTACTCTTTTGAACTGTCTGTTCGGGAAGGAGGTTTATGTCATATTTTTTAGCCATTTGCTTGACACGAAAAATTCGTTCTTCAGGTTCAAACCTAAATTACTCAACAACTAAGTCCCATTCGTCAATGCTGGATCGAAGATTCTTAAGCGGTTATGCCTAGTTGTAAAAGTTAAAAAATCACTTTTTTCAAAAACCAATATATTTTGACAGTATATATCAGCTTATAAATGTTTCCTGAACAACGTCGTTAAAAACTTTAAACGCGTTTTTTTCTCGAAAGTACGTTTTCAAACTCGGTGAGCAAAATATCTCAATAACTACTGCATGGAAATCTCTGAAATTTTTCGGGACTTTTGTATATGTAAAAATACAGTATTTGATCGAAGAACTGTTTCCAATGTTCATATACTTTTGCTAAGGTGAACGAAAAATGACAATTTTTTTTCGTAAAGATCATGCACTCTCGCTTTGAACGAGGACTATTTTTTTACTTGCTATTTCGGAAATTCCTTTGATTAATAATAGGATAAACTAATATTCTAATGAAGTCTGTTTGTTTTTTTTAATACTAGGTAACCTGATTCAGAGGGGCATCGCTCACGTTAAGAAACGTTTTGATGCTGCCCTGTAGATCGATTATAATTAAATATTTTAACACTAGGCATAACCCCTCAAAGCCGATCCTGAGGACTTCGAAAAACTTTTTGAAAAATCTCCAAGTCAATAATTTCACGTACATGTCGGCGTTGTAAAATTCATCTATTCGTGTCGGAAGTAAAAATGCCAACATTGATTAGAGCCACGTGCCATTTGACGTGATAAAAAAAAACACTTCTCCGGAACGTGACGGTATCGAAATGCCAATGATACGCTATCCTACTTCCGCTCGCAAGTTTCTATCGGCAAATATATCTGCGGCCTCGAGGCGAAGAAAATATTTAGCGATAGTTGAGTTACGGGCTAATCTTGGAAAACCACTCACTGGCATTTCGATAGCGTCTTGTTTCAAAGAAATATGTTTTTCGTGAAATTGCAGGCGGCTCTAAATCAAATTTCTGAGAGAAACATTTGACATGAGTAATGAGACGTCGAAAGATTGCAAAATTGTTCGAATGCATTCCCAACGTTGTGCCGTCTTTGCACACCTATGCGCATATAATTACATAACTAAGGTAGTTCTAGCGGATTGACTAGTCAACAGAAAATCTATAAATTATCAAATCTGTCAAAAGCAAAATATAATGTAGATATTTGGGTATTGATAATAAACATGATACAGAAAATAATGATTTTTGAAGTGCATGTGATAACTGTTTGTATTATAGTTTGGTACGTGAATTAAAATCGCAGTCAGATTTGACTTGAGTTGTCACAGGCCGCCATTTCATAATTCTGGCAATATGCCTGGCAACGCTGTATTCAGGTTCTTTCGATATATGTCAAGCATGTGTTTGTTTACCGTGTGTGTAATCGTGTGTTGTAGTGTATGTGTAATGTGCATATTGTAACAAGAGAGATGGAAGACGCGGCTAGCGAACTCAAAAATGAGTCGATTGAATCGATTATATCTGCTCGAAATGTCTCGTAACCTATATTTTATATGGAACATACGTGACCGCGACAGTTTTCTTGTTATTCGTCGCTTTTCGCATAGCTCTGATCTAACCGGGAACTATTATTATTTCCGTTCCAAAGTTCGATCCGCACGGATTCCCTATATGCTGCCGGTTAAATGAATTGATTTCGTGCATTAATTACTATTGTATTTAGCTGGTGAGGCCTGCAGAGTTTTCGCGGACGTCATTTTTTATATCTCTACTATAGCATACAAAAAAATCAATTTTTTTTCTAATGAGGAGGTTCGTGCACGTACTACCTTAAACGAACTTATCTGCAAGTGAAGTTTTATCATGATCGTATGAAGCGCCTCTTCCAAATAGATCTACTTCCCGAGTAGAAATCTTGCTCCGGCTACAAGAAAGACTTGATCAGGCTTCCTGATTTCTTTTTCCGGCCTTGGTTAGGATTTTTTTTATCAAGCGTCGATCGTTTTTTAAACGCAATCCCTGACTTCGGTCTGATCAGGGTAAAAAATAAAGGCCTGATCAGGGTGAAAAATGAAGGCCTGACATGCAGTTCGAAGAGAGAAATTCGTTGTTGCTTCAGAAACCATCTTGTCATATTCTTTATTGCACGGCCAAAAAAAAATTTAATTTAAATAATCTTTTCAAATCAAATACGTTTTTTTTACCACGATCCTATTTGTTTCAAATATATTTTTTAGAATATTCAATAGAATATTTCACAAATCCAAAATAAATTAAAATACTTAATTTAGATTTCTACCACAATAATTTTGCATCATAATCCGCCATTTCTTGGCCTTCTGAATGGATTTTTTCGAAGAAAGTTTTCTACATCCACATGGGATCGAACCTAGAACCTACCTTCAGTAGTTTCGAGGATTTTTTCAACAAGCCGTCGAAAAACGTTGTTTCGAGAAAAATGCGTTTAAAGTTTGTTCGGGTTTGCATAAATACATAGCATTTTTTTTAATGTATTTTGAAAGTGTATTTATTAAGTGTAATAACTTTTATATCAATATCCATAATATAAACCTATCCAAAAAATTCCAGAAAATAGATTTTTTAGCGTGAGAAGACCCCTTAAGCGAAGAATCGCTCAAGGACGACATCACAATATCGATCGTATCTTCCGCAATCCCTTTCAGTGTAAATGCCTTCCTGACAGCGTTGGGGATGCCAGTGTAATGCGCTTCCATAGCGGATGTGTCTCTCTATTTGACGATCGAAGCAGATTAATGTTTGCTTTGAAGCAAATGGGGTCCGATAGACGCATTGATTCCTTCACGGAACACCATGGTTGGACTGGCGAATGTGGAACTATCACAATACCTGTACACCCCGAGGATCGAATTTTTTGCAAAACCTTCGATATAGTTGCAAAAGGTGAGAAAGTGTAGAAGAAAAAGGATTTTCAATTTGCTGTAAACGCGTCCACAGAGAACGATTCAGGGTTCTTAAGGCCTTAGGGCACAGTAACGGGTATAAAATCATGTGCGAGTTTAACAATTTTTCTTCGTATGAAAAAGTGATTCACTCATAAAATTAATTACACATCTGAATATCAAGCTGTTATAAAATATGTATTTTTTTCGACTTACAAAATAGCCGACTAGTCAAAACTACTCGAAATACCTTTTTTGCAATTGGCGTGACAAATAGATTCAACAATCTTCACTCGATTTTCTTCAAATTTAAAGATTATGTTCTCAATTGCATTTCGCAGAGAAGTACGTACGGAATTTCTGATTAATCGAAAACTTTTCATTTTATGAGCAGTTTATGAGCAGTTATAACGATTTTTTTGGAAATTAACTTCTTAACTTCAAATGCCTACAACTTTTGAATAAAACAATATTTTTCAAATTCCATACGTAGGTATGGAATTCCATCTCTAGGTATTCTAATGTAGATTAACGAGACCTTTGTTTTTTTTTTTGTTCTAGGTCAAAAATTGTGGATGCTAAATGGCACGCTGCGAAGCGCCTAAAAAAGATAACAAAATAAAATATTAGTAGTCGGGCATTTTGTACATCGAAAAATATATATATATATATATATTTTTTCTAACAGCTTGATATACATAATAAATAGATATGTAAGATATTATGGCTCACCATAATTTTTTTAATGGTCGAAAAAAAAGCCGCTACGCTACATTGTAGCGACACTACTCACGAATGAGCTGATTTTTTTTCAGACGTGACATGATCGAGTAACAGCTGGGACAACGACCGCGCGTATCGTGTGGAGGGCCTCTGCGGCAATGTATACATACAGGCATACTTTCGAGTTTATTATTTTTTTTTAAATATACCCATTTCTCGATCGGCCAAGGATCGAAGGCCAGACGCCTTAAGGAGTAAGGCCACTGTAACGGACCAAAAAAAAAGGTTTTTTCACTCATTTTTTGCTCCCGAAATTGAAGGTATTTGAAAAAAAACTTTAAATGGTGTTATCGGGCATACATTAAACTTTATTATAAAATTTGTTTACAGTAAAAAAAAACAAAATGGCGGTTCCACAGCTATCTTCCCGGGACATGTTTTGCTTCCAGGGCTCCGCGGCACGCAGCACCACTGGTGCACTTTTGAATCTAGAACAAAAAAAAACCATTAATCTAGATAGCTATAGCTAGAGAATGTCGATCGGATTTTAAAAAGTATCAATTTTTGTGGATTTGGCGTGCGTTTGAAAAAAAAATTGATTTTTTACGAAAAAAACGGCAAGTTTTTTGTTAATAAAAAATCAATAAATAAAGTTCTTGAAAATTCCGATCGACATTCTCAAGATAATGTAAATGTTCACATCTGGTTAAAATTTCAAGTAAAAAAAATGAAAATTGTTCGAGTTATGCTGCGTGCCATTTTGAAAACATGTCCCGGGAAGATAGCTGTGGAACCGCCATTTTGTTTTTTTTTTACTGTAAAAAAATTTTATAATAAAGTTTAATGTATGCCCGATAACACCATTAAAAGTTTTTTTTCAAATACCTTCAATTTCGGGAGCAAAAAATTAGTGAAAAAAACCTTTTTTTTTGGGCCGTTACAGTGGCCTTACTCCTTAAACCACGAGATACATATTTGACACTTACAAGGAACATCACTTTGGTGTTGTTTCAAATTGCGCTCGTGGAGAGTTTCGTGGCTGAGGGTTGGGCCGTCGTTCGCTAGGCACGATGTCGCTTAAGGGGTTACCCCCACTTGCGATTTTGAAAAAATCGATTTTTTTATTGCATTTTTTTGAATGAGATATGAGATATGAGCGTTGAAAGAGAAGAATCCATTCTTCGTGTAAACTGAAATTGACACTTTAAACGCGTTTTTCTCACAATGGCATTTCTGAAGTCGGTGACCAAGATTACTCGAACACTAATGAACCGATCTTCTTGAAATTTTGCAGGCTTATTTAATACATAAAAATATAGTCTTTAATCGTTCGATTTTTTTTCGAAAAAAATGGCCGTTTTATAGCCAAAAAACGGCCGTTTTTTTTCGTTAAAAACGAACCATTAACTTTGACTGTCCGCCATTTTGTGAAAAATGAATATTTTTTAAAATCCTTCGATTAAAGACTAGTTTATACTTATATTTGACTGAATCCATCCGCATTTTTTTTTTTTTTCGGATGATCCGCAATGTTGGTCACCGCAAACCGTGTATATAAAAACATTATTTCATTGACGGCCATTTGCCACTAAACAATGTAATATTTTTCAATAAAAATTTACTGAAAGTTCTTCAAGATGTGTTCTTTAAGATGGTATATTGATCGATTAAAGAAGTTTTATAGTATTCTTTAAAAAAAATCATGAAAAAGGCCTTTTTTGCGCTACAAGTGGGGGTAAGGCCTTAAATGACGGTGGAGACGAGTTTCGTTTCATTTTCTCTTTTTCCTTACATTTAATTGACCATGTTACAAATACGCAGTTTAGGTTTATTTTAGGACGCCAGACTGGCTCTCCGGCGTTGTCGGCGTTGTTGGCACCTCGGGTGGAGCTGTTGGCTGCCGGACAGCCTGGCTGGCGGTGGCCGTTAGTGAGCGGCTAACGACTGGCTCGGAAGGCTCCCACTCGCCGCCCGACTGGTCGCTGGTCTGGCAGGCTATGGCCGTTAGCGAGCGGCTAACGACTGGCTCGGCGGGTTCCCATTCGCTGATCGACTGTGGTCGCTGCTGGTTTGGCAGGCTCTGCTGATTCCACCCGATGGGCTGGTCTGAGTGCCCTCGGTGGTCGATGCTACGCTGGTGCCGTGGTGGCGTGGCAGGCAACGGTGAGTGCGGCGTGGACACGATGGTCCAGCGTCTCCGTCGAGGGTCCAGAGGTCCCAGCAGGCAGGCCGGCGGCCGCGTCCGCGGAGCTTGTGGCCCCAGCAGGGGGTTAGGGTTCCACGGCAGCGTAGATTGTTCGGAGTGGGTAGGCAAGCGAGTGCTCCCCGAGATAGCTTTACCGCCGCTCAGGCAAAGGTGAGCGTCTGCTCTCGTGCATAGACATACTTGTAAGTGATCTAGAGCGGATCTGGTCCGGAGAGTTCAGCTAACGAGTGAGCCGCGTCGCCGCTATAAATAGATCCTCGCGTATCGGGCCGCTGGTGAGAAACTTGGGCGCGTCGTCCGAGTCGCCTGACTCGGGCGCTCACTGCCGCGTCGCGCGGGTAGCAGCCGCGTAGGCGCTGGTCAAATCCCATTGAGGTGTCCTCCGATTTTGTTGAAACTTTTTTATGTGGAGGAGTATCAAAAAGTAAAAGACACGTATTTTTTTATCGACGGAACAACGGTTTTAAGGGGTGAAACGCACCCTTAAAAATGGGGATATTGTTCGTTTTTCATCGATACCATTTTAACGGTAGGAGATAAAACCAAATTTCAAATTGCAACAATGTTAATTTTTTTGTGTTCTATAGATTGGAGATGAGAACGATAACGTTATCAACGAACAACGAAAAACACCCCTTTTTCGAGAGTGCATTTCACCCCTTAAAACCGTTTTTCCGCAGATAAAAAATACGCGTCTCTTAGTTTTTGATACTCTTCCACATAAAAAGGTTTCAACACAACTGAAGGAGGACACCAACGTGATGTTCCTTGTTAGAGTTCACGCTAGTAGCTAAAAGGTTTATTTCTTGTCTATCTAATTTGTTACTCAAAGTTTGAAATGCTAACTCCGACAGTTCGAATTCTGTCTCTGGTTCTAGTCTTCTAGACTCGAAATCTGCTGTTATGTTATCATTTGAGGTATATATGATGCCAAACGTCAGACATTTCCATTCTCGCACTACATCAACATGTCTTACGAGGAGCGGCACGACCGTGGGGTCGGGGATTTGGCCGAATTTTTTCGTGGTAAAAGTGTACTTAGCACCTCACGTGGTTAAAGTAGCAGGACGCACTACTCGGAAAATTCCGAGCAAAATCGATTCAAAGTTTCTTAGGCGCCTTATGAGTTTAAAATGTCAGGCACTTGTCAAGCCGCCTCCTAGTCCAGACGGTTAGGGCTCGGTCTTTTGCGCCGGAGGTCGCGCGGTAGATTCCTCCTTCGGATCTTATTTTTTTAAATTTTTTTCTTGTTATCCCAACACGTATTCCACACGCTTCTCATCCCTACATTATTTTTAAAACTTTATTTATATCATTTTTTAAAATAATCTTCTTTTATAAAAAAATATTTTCTTTTTTCTCAATACAACAATTAATAACGGTGGTTTTTTTTTTATATTTTTCATTGTAAAGTATATGAGAAGGAACATTGGGTTTTCAATGAGAATAACAAAGTCGATTAAGAAAAATTCAATTTTTGTTCATATAATAATTATATACAAAAACCGCAGTGGTAATTATCGTAGAAACAAACAAAGCAATAATTTTTGCGACCTCTTGCGCCACATATAAAAGCGGATTTTTTACAATCGCAGGGAGTTTGCAATACGTCCGTACAAAAACATGTCCCATTAACATTCACGAAAATGTTTCTAGTAACTGACAATTTTGAGGCAAACTAGGCGTATTGAATCATGTCTCGGAATATTGGTGACGATAATTGATGGTGAATTATTGAATGGATTTTTATACAATCTTCCCGGGAATTATTTTCACGATTCTGCTCTAACAATTCGGGGCAATTTTGCAAGCGCTTTATGAAATTATTAACTTGTCTATAAAATTAAACGTCACAAGGTTGCACCGAGGGAGTGCATTTTAGAGGAATTACTTTTACAGAACAAGTTGGCATATTTACATCATCTTGGAAGATTTCATCATACAACTCTGGATTTGTTTGACCCCCCCAAGAGTCAATGAAAAATAAAAATGTATTCTCCCCGACGTAAATTTTTAAACATTTTTGGAGAAAATCCGTGTATAAGGCTGTTGTTAGTTTTCCGGACTTCGATGATGTTACAATGACGTTCGTATATGTATTGGCATAGCGATCTACTAATTTTTGAATACAAGATCCGAAATGACCGGTCACCTCTTGCAAACATACGAAGACATGTGGGAGCAGTTTTCTGGATAATGTTGTGGAATATTGTGCGGTGGATGAATGCGTCACTTTATTCGAATCTGACTTTTTGACGAAAACTGTTTACTCCCTTTTTGAGTGAGTGTCCTGTTGAAAACAGATTGATATTGACATCCTGAAGAAAAAAATAGCATTTTTAATATAAAAAAATATTCGAATATGTAGAAAACATTTTGTACGCAGAAAACTTGTATTTATCTGTTTAGTCAGTACTTATAACATAATCCTCATGGTGTTGAGGTATTAAGCGGCACGTCTGTCGACGAAAAGTTTCTGCAGACGCCCGGATTTCCTCCATTGATGCCGCCTCTTTTTTCAAATCTAGTTTCGTTATTTTCTGTTAAGAAATTTTGTGTTTCTGTTTGAATGCCGTGACCAATCGAGCAGACGCCTTGAAATTGAAATCGATGAATTGTGCAGCAGCAGCCGACGCCCATTATTGTATATTTCTTGTCGTAACTTGTTGATATTGATGTCTTGCTTCCACTAAACGGTCGTAGATCCACGAATCTATCGCCTCAAATTTGTTCAATCTCGTTCCACCACTTCTAATATCATTGTCCCATTGTGAAAGATATTCTTTTGACTTTAAGCGGCTGTATCCTTTTTTTGCAATATCGCCAAAGACCACGTGGGATGCGCTTTAGCAATGTTCACGACTTTGACTTTGTAGGCCATGGAAATCATTTCACTTTTATTTTTTTCGGTTCTGGTTCGTACTCGTCTGGAGAAGAATCAAGTTGAGGCACTTCGAACTGTAGTTCTTCGCAATCTTCATGAGCGTGAATTAATTCCTCTTCAATTATGAATTTTTTTCACCCAAAAGTTCCAATGTATTATTATAAAGTTCTCCGGCCAATAACATAGCATCGTGAGATATTTCTTCCGAAGGTGTCGATGCAATTAAATTATTTTCCGTCAACAGCTTTTCATAATAAATTACTGCGTCCTTCAATCGCGATTTTGATTTATCACTGTACATGGATTCTTCAGGAATTTCCTCTTCTGTTCCAGAAGACCCAGAAACTTCTTCAGTCGACATTTTTAACTTCGAATTGTAAGAGAACTTGGAAATTTAACAATACGAAATAGGCACGTCTGTTCACGACGAAATCGAAAAACGAACTCCTGTTCAATTCTCACAGACTCACGCACCGTCCTATGCGCAGATGTCCGTTATAATCCTAAGGGGACGCCAGGTAAAAATTCTTTAGACCCTTACAAAGCCATAAAACCAAATAGAACAACGAGCACGAACATTTTTCAGTGAATGAAAAACTTTACGTTCTTGAGCTAAAATTATTTTTTGTTTATAAACGTAGGGATGAGAAACGTGTTGAATAATTGTTGAGATAACAACAAAAAAAAACGAAAAAAAAAAGATCCGAAGGAGGAATCGAACGCGAGACCTCCGACGCAAAAGACCGAGCCCTTACCGTCTAGACTAGACGGCGGCTCGACAAGTGCCTGACATTTTAAACTCATAAGGCGCCTGAGAAACTTTGAAATGATTTTTCTCGGAATTTTCCGAGTAGTGCGTCCTACTACTTTAACCACGTGAGGTGCTGGGGGTCCTCTTTCATCACAAAAAAATTCGGCCGAATCCCCGACCCCACGGTCGTGCCGTCTCCTTGTTAGGCTAATTTACTAAGCTCTAAAAATTGAATGTCGCCAATTTGCATTACATAAGCTATGGCAGTAGCATTATCTACTCTAAGTAAGATGTCGCATTTCTTGGGATTCCTTGCGAAGCACTATAAGCCACAAATTGAGGATTGTAATTCCAAATAGTTTATATGCAGTTTGCACTCTTTTTTTATGCCAGTAACCATGAGTTCTGTTATTATTACAATGTGCGGGTCATCCAGGTGTGGGGGCGCACACAAATTACGCAACACCGATTTTTTTAAATGTTTGCCCCCCCCCCTCTCCCTACACGTACTATGACCATAACGCCTGGCCGGACCCCCCTCCCTCTATTCCGTTACGTAACGGGTGCTTTGTCGTCAATAATTGCGATTTTATTTCATAGACATACGTAATTATGAAAGCATCGGGTTTCTACTCATTTTATTAAGTATTATATTCATCTAGTTTTATACCAATTGTTATGAAAAAATCTTTAAAATTAACCGACATTAATGTCTTGAATTGACGACGAAAAAAAATTCTCTTCATTGTCCCATCGATATCTTTATTAAAGGTTATCTGTAAATATTTTGTTTTTTTTTACGAAATGCCGACGGTTTGGACATTTTTTTTCTATTTTCAAGGCCCTTGTTTGTATTCAAGCAGTCTTCAAAAATAGTAATTCTCAAAATTTGAAAATCAGCTACGTACAACCTTAGTCAAAGCGATTACAAAAATGTAATAAAAATCGAAAATTGATCGATAAGTTTTTGAGTATTCGCTGGGACAATATTGAAAAAAGTAGTTTCGAGAAAAACGCGTTCAAACTTTTCGTTCCGTTTTTCTTGATATGAAGTCATGTTTTTTCTAGAATATTGATACTTACATTGAAGTATCTAGTCCCCGGCGAAATGACGGTTCTTCATCTTCATTACATTTCACAAAGTAATGAGAGCCATAAGAGATTTTTTTTCACATTTTGCTTGGGCAAAGTAGGAAACCTACTGTACACGTTCTAGCTACTGTGCAAGCACAGTGACTTCCCCCCTTAACTGACATTTCATATGCAAAGCTGTCAACTTTTCCGCGGTAAAATTGACGTAACTCATACCTTACCCCCCCCCACCGACCAACGTAATTTGCTTATCCTCCCTGACAAAGCAGGGGTAATCGAGTTAAATTCCGTCATAATATTAATTTTCCACCACTCGAGATCCATTGATAAATTAATTGGAATGTCCACAAAACACTCGAAATTATTATTATTAGATTTAAGAACCCAGTATTTTTCTCTTTCAGAATCTTTGAAGTGCACCCAACCGCATTTAACAGCAAAGCAACACGACCCAAAAATAAACCAATAAACTTTGCAAAATCTCATCTTACATCTTTGTTATAAAATGAACTTGCGTATTTCGTCTAATGTCTTTAAGGTTTTATCGAACGTAAGTTCAACGATCATGTGTTTTGAGTCAAAGATAAAACCTAATAATCTGCATTTCTTGTCAGGGATGAGTTGGCTCTTTTTGGCATTCATGATAAAACCGAGTTTTTTTTCCTCTAAATTGAGCATGTCTCTGTGACATTATTGAAGCGTTCCGCGTACGTGTTGACAGTTGATAGCATTTTGTCGCGATAAAACTACGGAATGATGTCCCAAATATCTCAAATGTGCAAAGACGGGTTTCAAATTCTTTGTAAATACGTTTGGCGCAGTACTAAGGCCGAAAGGTAGACAAACGAACTGGTAAACCTCCGCCGCGAGAATGAACATAAAATATTTTCTATCTGAATCCGAAAAAAATTGTGTTGCAGTATTATTTTAAATATGCCGCCCAACCTCACGTCATTGGATATGTGGAACGATGCGGTGTTGCCATATGTCTTTTTATTATAGGAGACAAATAGTGTTTATGGAAAATTATTCTGTCTAAATTTCAATGCAGACCTTGCAGTGTTAAAAGTTGCAATTTTAAAACCCATTATTTCCCAATCTAAATAATCGGCTGTTCTGAAATTTCACTTAATAATGCACAATGATATGTACAATATCTGGTTAAAATTTAAACAAAATCTATAGAAATCAAGAGCGCGCGCTCATTCTATCTTAAAATGGTAGAACTGAGATTTTAAATTAAAATGGTAACTTGATATTTTTATTTAGTTTTTTTTCAAATTTAAGATAAACCTATTGGAGTTATCAGGCTTTGGTACGAACATTTTTTTCGATATGAACCGATCTAAAGATTGAAGTTTCATTTTGCAAAAATACTTTTTCATCTATGAGGAGTATTTCGATCGTCCCGCTCGTTGCAGCGTTTGTATCGGCAAATGTTCCCGTGATTCGTAGCCAAGATGCTATATCCATGTCGAATTGGTGTAAAAACGTCATCTATTCGCTATAATAAGAAAGCATTACTTTTATTATATATAATACATTGTAAAAACAAAGCAATGCTATTGTTACGTATTGTTCATAGGTAAACAAAAATCAAGAATTATAATTCTATTAATTTTGTTTGTTTGATTGTTTGTATTATTTTGGAGCAAGGCAATATGTTGAGATTATACGCCGCCGATGATGGCAAACTTGTGGGATAACTCCGCTCAACGCACGCATATACAACTTCGTGTCGACGTCGAGTCGATCCTATTCTCCTTTTATCTATGCGGGTATTACAATGCCGTTGCGCGATTCAGCTGAACCATTTCATATAGTGCGTCTATTCGTTCATGGTCATAGAACATCTGTCTATCATACGTCTATAGGGTACTGGGCTATCAACTTGCGCGAAATTTATATGCCGCGCGAGCACCCTTTTGCGCATCTAATTTTCGGTGCCTTGACGTGCTCGCTGAATTTCCAGGCAGCCCGTAACGTTTATATATACAGGATGTCCCAGAAGTAACGTACGCCCTTCTAGCATCTGGTAGGAAAAAAAAATCTGAGACGAAAAGTCCTTAGTCATTTTTTGATCAGACGCATAGATAATTAATTATGAATTAAAATAAATAGCCAATCAGGTGCGCGCTACAGCGGAAAGGCAGCGTAGAGGGGAGGGATAGGGGAATGCGTTGTAATTGCGTGCGCCTGAAAATGTGTGCGGAGGGAAAATTCCGAAAGCATGTGTGCAAGTGCATGCACACTCTCACACTTAATCACACACACACATACACACGCACGCACGCACGCACGCTCACACACACACACACACACACACACACACACACACACACACACACACACACACACACACACACACACACACACACACACACACACACACTCACGCACGCACGCACGCACACACACACACTCTGATGTGTAGCAGCCGATGTCCAGCGTATACGCGGGCTCTCCACGCTCTCCAGACACTCCAAAAACGATGCAAATGGAAGTACTCCAGCTCAACCTCAACCATTGTGAAGCAGCACAGGACCTGCTCATGCAGACTGTGCGCGAGCTGAAGCCTGACTTGGCGATACTCTCGCAACCATATAGACATCTAGACACGCAACCCTGGGAATCTGACGCTAGTGGGAAGGCCGCAATTTGGTCTTGCGAAAAGCTTCCATTTCAGGATCTTGCGAGTCGGACGGAAACTGGTTTTGTGAGAATAAAAGCCAAAGGAGTTCTTTTCTACCGATGTTACGCACCGCCTAGCCTGACGACTGATGAGTTTGGGATTTTTCTTGACAACTTAGTTGCAGAAGCTAAACAACGCTGCCCGGCAGCTATAGCCGGAGGTTACAATGCGTGGGCTGTGGAAAAGGGTAGTAAAGTGACGAACAGGAAGGGCCAAGCCCTGCTTGAGGCTATGTCCTCATTGGATGTAGTACTACTTAATACAGATACAAAGGCCACTTTTGTTAAAGGTGAAGCCTCCTCTATAGTGGACCTCACTTTTGTGAGTAGTAGGCTGGCCAGTGGAAACCAGTGTCACTGGGTGGTCAGTGACATCTACACTTACAGTGATCATCAAGCTATTCTCTGGGAGATTCGCGGAGACTTCAGCAGAACAGCGAAGGTACCGAAGCCAAACGGGAAGGGCTGGAAAGCGAAAATGTTTGACGCGGACTTGTTTCGTGAAACTTTTGACATCAGCCCCCTCGCAGTGGAAAGTTCAACCAAGAAAGTCGAGGTGGTCATGCAAAGGGTCACCGAAGCATGCGATGCCATAATGCCACGGAAACGTGATGTCGACTTCCAACCGGCGGTACACTGGTGGAGCGAACAAATTGCCGGTCTCCGGAGGGAGTGTCATCGAACTTGCCGCCTAGCGTAACAGCACAGGAAGGCGCTTGAAGCTTAAAAAGGCTATCAAGCAGAGTAAAGCTGAAAGCTGGGGCGAACTGCCCAGCGAGGTGGAAGATGCTCCCTGGGGCAGGCCGTACAAAGTAGTAATGACTCGGCTGAAAAGCCAGCCAATGTCATCGCCTGGGGACGCAGCCCTGCTGGAAAAGATTGTTACACATCTGTTCCCTGAGCAACCCTTGGAGGACTACCACCTCGAAGAGGACGTCGATGAGGACATCCCAGCCATTACTGAAGAAGAGCTTCTTACGGCGATTGCCAGGGTGGGCAACAATAAAGCCCCCGGCATAGATGGGATACCCAACATCGCACTCAAGGCAGCGATCAAGTTGACACCGGCAATATTCCTGGGCATGTACAATGTGTGCCTCAAGGAAGGAATCTTCCCGGACAAGTGGAAGTGGCAGAAGCTAGTGCTCCTCCCGAAAGGGAAGAAGCCACCAGACGAACCTTCATCCTATCGTCCGCTCTGTATGCTGGATACCGTCGGAAAGATCTTCGAGTGCATCATCCATAACAGGATTGAGAAGGTCGTGGACCCTCTACTGGCGGAGGACCAGTTTGGCTTCAGAGAGGAACGCTCTACTCTGGATGCCATTAATGCAGTGGTGAAGCAGGTGCAGGAGTCAACTGCGGGGAAACGATGGGAAAGAGGGTCCAAGAAGTACTGCGCAATTGTCGCTCTCGATGTCAAAAACGCTTTCAACTCGGCGATATGCAAGTGTATCATGAATGCCCTAAAAAATTAGGAGTACCATGGTACCTACGGAGAATAGTGGCGAGTTACCTATGTAATAGGTGGCTCATGTACGACACAGAGGATGGACCGAAGACGTATAGGGTGACTGGAGGAGTTCCTCAGGGCTCTGCACTTGGACCGCTTCTGTGGATCATCATGTACAATGATCTGCTGCTATTACAATTGCCGAAAAGAGTGTCCATCGTAACGTTCGCAGATGATACGGCGCTGATTGTCATCGCGAAATTTCTGGAGAAAATCACCGCACTCTTCGGCGAATCTTTCGCCAAGATAAAGGAATGGATGTCTTCTGTTCGACTACAGTTTGCAGCCTACAAAACAGAAGTATTCCTCGTATGCAGCCGGAAGGTGATGGAAACGGTGACGCTCAGAGTTGGAAACGCCGAAATCACATCCCAACCGTTCATTCGGTACCTGGGTGTGATTCTCGACGCGAGGCTGAACTTCAAAGAGCAAACCGAGCAGATCAGCAGAAAGGCCGCTGGAGTGGCTACCAGACTGGCGCGACTCATGCCTAATGTTGGTAGCCCTAGACAGAAGAGGAGGAAACTGCTGTCATCAGTGATGACCTCAGTGCTCACCTGTCATACCCATATGGGCTGATGCACGGAAAATCCAGGAGTAGCAGGAGTGCAGGAAGGCTGAAGCAACGTATGGCGTCAGCGCCTGGAGGGTAGCCTGTGCATTTCGCACTATCTTCGAGGACGCTATCAACGTTATCGCGGGAATGCTGCCCATTGGGGTGCTCGCCGACGAGCGTAGATCGATGTACGAGCAGAAGGGAGGTAGAAACCCCAGTTATGCAAGGACAGACGCGAGGGCAACCAGCTTCAACCAGTGGCAGACGATGTGAGATGCCTCTACCAAGGGACACATCGACTAATCCTGAATGTGGAGATATGGGTGAACCGTCTACACGGGGAGCTCAACTATTATCTCACACAAGTGATCTCAGGACACGGCTGTTTCCGGGCTTATCTCTATAAGTTTAATTATGAAGATTCCCCGGACTGCCCACCATGTGTAGCAGTCGAAGAGAACGCTCAACATGCATTGTTTCAATGCCCACGTTTTAGTGCCTCCCGCGCGATAGTCGAGGATTAGCGGAGCGGAGATCATCAGAGGAGGGATCATCAGAGGAGACACGCATCACCCCGGACAACCTGGTTGAGTTGATGCTGAAGCCAGCAGACGCATAGACAGCGGTATCGGCTTATGCTGTCGCAGTAATGAAGGAGTTGCGGCGTGCAGAACGCGCAACGAAGAAGACGACGCCGGAAGACCAGGCAGTCATAGATAAAATCAGCGACACGAACCCCTAAACCACTCATACCATCTCGGGTGGAACGGGGGATGTAAGGTCGTCTGACAACACTGCAGGAAGAGCTACGGCTAAGGCCTCTCCCGCTATGTAATACCTAGCGGTCGTCCCGCGGGAGAATTTGTAAGGCCACAGAGGAACGGGGGTTTTTGGTCGGTGCAAGCCCGACACACGACAATTATTTGCTACGGTGCGCAGACATTTTCCCGCAAAACCTTTTAAAACACACACACACACACACACACACACACACACACACACACACACTTGCACACATGGTTTCGGGATTTTCCCTCCGCACACATTTTTAGGCGCACGCAATTACAATGCATTCCCCTATCCCTCCCCTCTGCGCTGCCTTTCCGCTGTATGCGCACCTGATTGGCTATTTATTTTAATTCATAATCAATTATCTATGCGTCTGATCAAAAAATGACTGTGGACTTTTCGCCTCAGAATTTTTTTACTACCAGATGCTAGAATGGCGCACGTTACTTCGGGGGACCACCCAATTTTTTTATCGGTGGAGGCGCTGAAGCTACATCACGGTCAACTCCACTTTTTTGAATGG
Organism: Ophion obscuratus; assembly: GCA_964007375.1. Taxonomy (NCBI): domain Eukaryota; kingdom Metazoa; phylum Arthropoda; class Insecta; order Hymenoptera; family Ichneumonidae; genus Ophion; species Ophion obscuratus. Next base: position 5,309,629 of record OZ023312.1, read on the forward strand.
AATGCTATGTTTTTTTTCAACCATCTTGTGGAGCACTTCAAGCCGCATAAAAAACATCTGGCGGTCGAAGTCGGTTTTCATTCGAGGTCAGTATTGATGATACAAATCTAAATATCTCGGATCACTACCAAATATTTGGTACTGATCCGAGATATTTAGATTTGTATTTCATTTTAATAGGTGACCTTGAATGGCCTTGAACGACTTTGAACCCCTGATATTTTTTATGCGGCTTGAGGTACTCCAAATGATGGTTGACGAAAAAATGTACCATTCCTTTTAAAAAAGTGGACTTGACCTTGATGTAACTTCAGCGCCTTCGCCGATAAAAAAATAGGGTGGTCCAGTATGGACGGCCGTCTAGAACAGTGAACATTTTGTCTGAAACATTTTTGGATATAATCAATAGTTTGAGTATCTTTGACCACCTGAAATTATTATTTTTTCTCGAAAAAACCATTTCCTCTATACGTTGAATCGAACGCACACCTACCTATCTTATGCCTATATACGTCAAGTTCGCACAAATTTGGGCTTTATTTTTTCCCTTTTTCTCGCCATCTAATAATCTTCTTAAAGGGGAAAAAAATTGTCACGAAAGCTATAGGCGGTCAAAAAATATTTAGAAGTCGCTCAAGCTTCCAAAAAATTCGAATTTGTTATTAAAAAAACAATTTTTCTTCGTCCACGTCAAACCCATAAATTTTACGCTTTATAATTTAAAAATTAACCTTGCACAAGCTCTTGCCGGCCAATGAATAATTAGTAGTTGCTCAAGAGCTTCGAAATTTCCAATTTTCGCTAATTTTTTTCACTCTTCTCACTCATAAATTTGACTCCTTGTAAAATGTTCAAAACAATTAATCCTTTTTTCTTTATAAACAGAATTTTCAAAGTTACCTCACACTTCTAACCCAATAATTATAATCTTCGTTCTCATAAAATCATTTTTTAAAGCTCTCGTCCGTAAACAAATTTATAGGTCGTTTTATTCGTAAAACTGAAATGGCAGCTGTTTTCCGCGGATCGTAATGCGTCCCACGGTTCGTCTCATTAGTCAAACTGCGGACTAATCGTAGCAGTACTCTGTGACGAGCGACGCCATAACACAATAATACATCATGATGCTAAATAACACATATCGTCTAATTGGTGTTTATTACAAATTATTATAATAAATTATCCAGAAAATGTAACACTTTGCTGTTTATTTTGTTTTTATGCTACAAGGAATTATAGTGCATGCGAAATGTATTCATGAGTCAAAATTGTAAATTTCGAAAACACTGAGCTACTACTAAGTAGTCATTGGCCGGATAGAGTTTTGCGAGGTTAATTTAAAAAGCGTAATATTCATGGGTGAGAAGTGAACGAGATGAAAGAAATGATTTTTAAATGATAATTCGAATTTTTGGATATCCTGAGCGACCTCTGAATATTTTTTGACCGCTCGCAGCTTCGGCGACAATTTTTTTTCTTTCTTTAAAGATGATAATTGGATGGTGAGAAGAAGGAAGAAAGAGTTCAAATTTGTGCCACCCTAATGTATATATATATATATATATATTGGGATGTTGAATAAGTTCTGGCTGTTTCCTGAAAATGAATGCTTTATTTTAAAAAATCATTCCTAATGTTTTCAAACGTTTCGATACTGGTGTGTGAGCAACTCCTGATGATTCTGCAAGTTCAGCTAGCAGCATGTAAGCTGAAGCATCTAAACCAACCTCTGCATGTTGTTTCCCACAGAGCATGGTCGCCATAAGCCTCAACAAGAATTCGGTGTGGTTCAGCTGCCGATTAAAGAAAAAGTAGTACAATAAAATTCTCTGCAAACAATCTTCTTTTCGCACGAAATTTGATATGCTTAATATTATGAAAAAAAAAATTTGTTTACACTTCGGTGAAACGACATAAACTGAATTTCAAGCTAGCTTATAATACTTCTTCATAAATGCGCTACCATCTTGAACTACATGCACGCAGTCCTGGTAATGCCATCTTTTGGAAAACTGCGAGAAATTATTCAACGTCCTAATATGTAGGTATATACATGTGTGTGTGTGTGTGTGTGTGTGTGTGTGTGTGTGTGTGTGTGTGTGTGTGTGTGTGTGTCAGACAGTACACAAATCTGCGAAGTGTTTTATACGGAAAATAGAGCGAGAAAGAGAGAGGGGTGAGGGTGGATAGGTTGACTAAGCGGCCTAGGAAACGAAGGGTGGTTCGCTGTACTCGCACAATGTCCATGCGACTGGAATTGTCCATAGAAAATAAACTTTTCGAGGGTGGATTATCCGAGTCCCATGCGCTTGTGTGATAAAGGGATAGTAGGGACTTCCCTACTGTACTGTCGCGGTAATTCTAGGTCGGATAATTTCAAAGTAGCAATATATCTAGAATCCACCCCTTCTCCGTTTTTGCCCCCTCAAGCATCATTATTAGAGAGAAAAAAAAATCTTCAAATTTGAGCTTCCCCACTCGAGGCCTAGGCACCCGCTCCATAAATGTATTTCCCAATGTGATTTACACCGATTATTTACTCTTCACGTTTAACATTGAACAACTCAACAACTAATGGATATTTGTCAGATCCACTTCAAAATTCTCAATGCCGACCGACACATAGTATAGTCGCGCTGTCGGTGAAAAACCCCGTAATCGGAAAAAAATTAAAAGGCCAATTTTTTGACAGGTGATTCTGTAGGTATCGCGGATGCTAAATCCAAGTTTGCCTAAAAATTGGGGTGCACGGTTTTTTAGGGGATGAAGGAGGATGGGGGTGGTTTAATGCCAAACTACAACCCCTACGAGGACGGCGCCTTGAGACAAAATGTTCGGAAAAATCCAGGCTTTAGTTTTGTCCACAGCGCCGAAGTCGTGGGAGTTCATTTTGGGGGTGAACAAATGGGGTGACATTTTGAAAAAAAATTATTTTAGAATAATTTCATCTATATTTTCGTTTCTATAGACCACCCTTGAATTTTGCTTTTTCCAACCCCTCTCGGGGGTTGAAAATTCAAAATGAAATTCTGAGAAAACGATTGACCGCACGAATTCGCCGTCGCGGAATGATTTGTAGCTTGATCCCTCACTTACATTTTTGTCCACAGCGCCAAACTCGTATCTCTTTATTGTCGGTCAATAGTTTTTCCAGAATTTCATTTTGAATTTTCAACCCCCCAGAGGGGTTGGAAAAAGCAAAATTCAAGGCTGGTCCATAGAAACGAAAATATAGAGAAAATTATTCTCTACATTTCGTACATTCAAACCATCCCCGAAAAATCGATTGTTTTTCAGTTATTCAATTAACAACTTTTTTTTTGATACTTCAACAATTTTTTTTGGGGGGGAATATGTTATTGGAAAGGGATGATCAAATACTCGATCGACGCGTCTTTTCAACGGCTACAACGTTCTCGTTTGAACAAAAACTGTATGAATTTTTCCTAACGAGTAATCGAATTAAAACTGATAGTGCAAAATTTCACCGCACTGTTTCACCCCCAAAATGAACTTCCACGACTTCGGCGCTGTGGACAAAAATACTGTCCGGATTTTTCTAAACATTTTGACTCCTGGCGCCGTCCTCGTAGGGGTTGTAGTTTGGCATTAAACCGCCCCCATCCCCCTTCATCCCCTAAAGATCATTGCACCCCAATTTTTAGGCAAACTTGGATTTAGCACCCGCGACACCTATAGAATCACCTGTCAAAAAACTAGCCTTCTTCAATTTTTTTCCGATTCCAATTTACAGCACGACTTTTAAACACTATTCTTTTCTTCACATCTACATGTACATCGTTATGTTATGCAGCCTGCCGTCATCCTGCGGGCATGGATTTTTCATTTTCTGCAGGACTACATCGCGGTTAGTGTAAAAAAAAGATGGCTGCTGTCGAAAAGAGCCGCGGCTGAAGGCGGATGGGTGTCGTACGTGTAGGAACGTTGACTGTCGTTCTTCCTCGGGATTATCGACTCGCAGCAACGATTCGTACCGTGATCTCGAGAGATACGTGCGCGCTCGGGACGTTTCTCGTCGATCTGCTAAAACGAGAAAAAAGCCAGTGAGCTAGTGAGAAAGAGGAATAAAAAAGAAGAGAAAAATGGAGAGACACGACCGCACGCCTGATCTCCATCCCTCACGTAACGTTCAACGGAACTCTGATATCCACCCTCGTTCTATTTCCTTCTCCCGTGCCCCGCCGCCGGCACGTCTGAATAATTCCAGATGGCGGCAAACAAAAAAATCGAACAAATAAGAACGAAACTGACGTGTAAAAATGTATATATACATAAAGAAGAAGAAAAGGGTTAACGGTTAATGTAATTATGCCGGGGAAATTGCGAGATTAAAGGAATAAAAAACTATATAATCTTTAAGGGGAGATATACACCTAGGAGCCGGAAAATGGTCATTTCTGTGAATCTTTTCAAGGAAAACTAATTGAAATTTCGGATTGGGGTTTCAATTATCTAAAAGTATATACATTCAAAAATATGTTTAATTTTCTTTATTTAAAAATATCATAAATATACAAGGATATTGTACGATCCTTGGAACGTCGTAAAAAAAAATCTGCGAATACGGTACCCACTGGCGTTTCTTCAAAAATCATCTGGAAAAAAAAACCAAAAAAATTATTAAATTAGATACTATAATCTAGTACGTGTCATAGCCGATTTTAAAAATATCGATTTATGACAAAATGGCGAACGTTTGAACATAGTGATTTTTGGGCCAATAATTAGTTATTATTTTGCCTATAAGACAAAAACTAAGTAACGGGCAAAAAGTCCTATGACAAGTACTAGATAATGGTGTATAGAATAACCACAAAAAACCTCAAGGCAATCGGTTCATCGGTTTTCCAGAAATTTTGGGTACCGATTTGAAAAACCCGGTTTTGAGAAAAACGCGTTTGAAAATTTGGAAATTAATAAATCATGAAATTCGTCAACTGACATGGAATAATCGATACCAGGCTCATAGTGTAGGTCTTCTACGGTCGACGGAATGTTCAGAGCTTCTAAATCCTCGACCTCGACCATCTAGGTGTATATCTCCCGTTAATAGTTGGTGTAAAATAATGGGCCAAGTACAATGATCATGAAATGATGAATAAAATAATGAATAAATAATATGCGACATAACAGAAGGTATAATATGGTAACATGATAGTTTTATGACACAATGATGTAAAAATATGTTGATGGTATAATATAATGATATGATAATGAAATATTACAATTATTGCATAATACTAAAATGTATTAATGCAATCATAGAGTAATTGAGTAATGAAAACGATGCAACCGCATTCGGAATAATAACATCGACGTGATATACATTTCGAGGGAGAAAGGGATTGATAGTTAATTGTGCTTGGGAAGCTGCGAGGCAAAAATAAATAAAAAACGATATGAACACCAATTATTCGTGTACATTAATGGACCGCACATAACGATGACAAAATAATGAATACAAATATAACTATGTATTAGGATGGCTGTAATTTGGATAAAATTTGAATTTTCAAAGTTCCCCTGGTAAAAACATAATCAAGATATATTTTTTTTAAATATGTGCAAAGTTTTAAGGCGCTCGGAAAATGTTTAATGATACCTGCGAGAGTCAGATTTTTTATACTAAAATATATGTGTTTTGCAGAGTTGTTGCTTAATTATTTCTCATGCTTCGGATATTAGTGGGAAAAATCTTGAACTCGGTACACATATTCTGCACATTTTGTGGTAAATGACCAAATTTTCACAGATTTTTACAGCAGTAATTGTCATTATTACTAGCTTTGCAATGACAACCTCGTTATCATTTTCTGAGTTTCTTTCATCGAAGACTAATTATTGATGTTCTAGTGTAGTTCTCGACTTGACTATAGACTGCATGCATAACGAAAAAGTTGGCCGTGAATACCAGAAAATGTATCCAAATGTGAATGAAAGAACTCTAAGCCGACCCCGCTCCACTAATAAAATTTTACTTTGGCACTTTTTGAATAAGTTTTCAGTTGCAAATAATGTTTATTCCATATTTATAGTATTCATTGTGGTAATTTTTTTCAGTGCGACGAATTTGTGGCTCAGGTTTCATTCAACTTTGAAATTTAATTTTAAGGACTTTTTATACGCCTGACAGAAATAAAACTCATCTATTATGTTTAAGTTTTTGTCAGGTCAAAAGTTGCATCAAAACATTAATAAATAGTCATTGGTAACATTAACTAACTTACTAACAAAACATTAGTAAATAGCCAATAATGATAATTGTTACTGGAAAAATCTGTAAAAATGTATTCATTTACCTCATAATGTGCACAATATGTGTGCCAAGTTTCAGATTTATCCTACCGATATCCTAAGCCTGAGAAATAATAAAGTAATAACTCTGCAAAATGCATCGATTTTTGCATAAAAAATTCGAACCCTCGGAGGCACTATTAAAAAATTTCCAAGCGTTAAAACATTGAACATAATTCTTTTTTAATAGCTTGATTATGTTTTTACAGGGGGACGTTGAAAATTAAAATTTCACCCAGATTGCAGCCACCCTTCAATGTATGCGATATAACAGAAGATACGATATGGTAACAATAGTTTTATGACACAATAATGTAAAATTATATCGATGCAATAATATAAGTTTACCAATTTGACTATGATAATATAATATTACGATACTACAATAATGCTAAAATATATGAATACAATCATGCAATAATTGAGTAATGCCATAATGATGCAAGAGCAACCGGAATAATAATATAGACATGATAATAAGAAATAATACATCATGAAAAAATATTTATAAGGGAAATTGAAAGAGAAAAAAGTTGACTGTACTCAGAGAATTATAATTTACATGTTGTCCATGATGCAGTTGATGAAACATATCGACGGAAGGGTGGATAGTGTACGTAAGGTAAAATAATGTATGTAACGTGTTTAAGGGAAAAGCGCCATGGAGACAGAGGAGAAGAGGGAGTCAGGGTATAATTGTATAAGTGACAGACAGGGTGGTCTGTGACGGGGATCCCGCGATTCACCCTCATTCTCCAGTCAACCTAAATCCAGAACTATCTCTCCTCTCTCTCTCTCTCTCTCTCTTTCGCCACCCCCTGCCCCGCTATTTCACTCCAGCCGTCTCTCTTCAACCAGCCCTACCGTCACTCTCCTTTTTGCAGGCCTCACCGCCGTCCTTCGCCAGCTTGGCGATCATGCGGATGACCCAGCGCGTGCGATCTGTCCGTCTAGCTCCCAATCTCGTTCGTGATGCGAGAGCAGCGAAGGGAAAAGACAGCAAGCCTTGACACGCGTGGCCCTTCGAAGGGTCGTCCCGGAAAATGCTTTTCCGTCGCGGAGATCTAGTACGTGACACGTCTATCCGCTACAACGGAAGCAACCACGGACGTCACTGACGTGTGTATCGAGATCGTTCCTCCACAGTCCCTCCCCTTCCCCTCAGACCCCCTCGACGAAAATTACAATTGAATAGTCCAAGAATAACACTTCCCGATGCTTGTCGCGTCATATTGATCTTCCACTCTTGACAGCTTGTTAAGGGGCTATACTAGTGTGACACTTTTAAAAAATCAATTTTTTTTGCCTTTTTCGACAGTTTATACTTTCAAGAATACAATTATCATTTATATCAATATCATTTTATCTAGTACCATGAACAAAAACAAAATTAAACATTTTGAAAAACCTTGATAGTACGCCTTATTTTACTATGGTAGATTAATAAGGCTTGTGCCTTTAACATACTTAAATAATCAAAGTATACGTAATATATTTGGTGTTAGATATCAATAATTCTCTGCAGCTTTGCACTGCTCGGACAGCTGACACCAGGTCGTTTTCTGACCACAAGGCGCGTTATGGAGGCATCGGGATGGCGGTACTGAAAATAACGATCAATTAATTAGTAATAAATATGTGTACCACTTATTTACATTCGTAACATCTTAAAAGTAATGTAAAATACATTATAAAACAAACAAACTTCGCTACAAGAAGTAGGAGGATAATAAGGCCTATGGTTAAGGCCTTACCCCCACTTGTAGCGCAAAAAAGGCTTTTTTCATGAATTTTTTTAAAAGAAAACTACAAAACTTTTTTAATCGATCAATATACCATCTTAAAGAACACATCTTGAAGAACTCTCAGTAATTTTTTTATTGAAAAATATTACATTGTTTAGTGGCAAATGGCCGTCAATGAAATAATGTTTTTATATACACGGTTTGCGGTGACCAACATTGCGGCGAAGTGGATCATCTGAAAATAAAATACGGATGAATTTAGTCAAATATAAGTATAAACTAGTATTTAATCGAAGGATTTTAAAAAATATTCATTTTTCACAAAATGGCGGACAGTCAAAATTAATGGTTCGATTTTAACGAAAAAAACGGCCGTTTTTTGGCTATAAAACGGCCATTTTTTTTCGAAAGAAAAAAAAATCGAACTATTAAAGACTACATTTTTATGTATTAAATAAGCCTGCAAAATTTCAAGAAGATCGGTTCATTAGTGCTCGAGTAATCTTGGTCACCGACTTCAGAAATGCCATTTTGAGAAAAATGCGTTTAAAGTTTCAATTTCAGTTTACACGAAGAACGGATTCTTCTCTTTCAACGCTCATATCTCAGTCAATTTTGTTCGGATCGACTTGAAATTTTCAGAACATATTCTCAGATACGTATACTTAAAAAAAAATGCAATAAAAAAAATCGTTTTTTTCAAAATCGCAAGTGGGGGTAACCCCTTAAATTTAGTAGGCCGTAATAACCGCCGACCACGTATGTAAGAAAAATAAAATAAACAATTTTTGAACCACGATACGTTATGCAAATATTTATAATCATCGAAGCTTGAATTAATAAAGATAAAGACTGTGATTTTAGATAGGTAAGTGTAATATTACAAAAATATTTACGATTTATTCGGACCGATTTTTATTATTGGTACTGCGCGGCCGCGTCTTATGATGGATGATGCAACACTGCCGGGGAGCGGATTATCGCGGCTCCGCAAACTTGTAGCGACATATTCGTGCATTCGACTTTTGTGAATATGGCCTCAAGCGTGAGCGGTTATTTTGAATACGAATTGCGTTACAAAGGCCTTATTGGCCGACATGCCTTATTACCCGCAGGTACCTTAATCTCTTCTGGCACGAAACTTGACATGTTTGACACTATAAAAAAACTGTTGTTTACACTTCGGTGAAATAACATACACTGGATTCCAAGCTTGCTTATTATACTTATTCATAGATGCGTTACCATCTTAAACTAAAGGGTGTCTCAAAATACTTGACATTTTAATTTATTAATAAAACGTATTATTTTTTTTGAGAAGACCAAATATTTTTATTTTATTACAAGGTCCAGACATGGAGGTTATGTGTGGGGGGCGGGGTTGAAATTCCGAAATTTGAATGACCGGAAGGCTCAAAATTCCGAACCTATTAGCTACTACTCGATACTTCTAGACATTTATAATTCCAAAATTTTGTATACAGAATTATCATATAAGCAAAAATAATAGTACAGTAAGGAATTAAATGAAAATGACCATGGGACCGACTGGTGAAGTGTCGACCTGAAAACACCGCGCATAAAACAAGTATCAACTTCTCATGTTTAGAAAGTTCATAGTTCCGCAAAACTGTAGTATTAGAAGTTCGAGTTCCTGAATGGCCAAGGTTTGTACTGGGAAAAGTTCCGAAAATAAGAATATCAATAAAAATCATGGATAGCTAAACATCCTTACAGTAAATATTCGCAATAAAATGTAAAGGACGATAACACTCTGAAAACATTTACCACAAAAGATCAAAACTCCGAAAGAATGTTACCCGAAGGATCAAAAGTCCGAAAATCTGAACACCGTCACCATGCGTTACGGTGGTAGTGGTGCTGCCATCTAGACGCGCTCGGCTTCACTTGCTATCTGCTGTATGCGTGAATTTTCGGGATTTTGAACGTTCTGAACGTTCTGTATCGAAATCTTATACTATCTAAACTTCAGTTTTCGCAAACTGGATGTTCGAAGCTATAATTTTCGGAATCTCAATTTTTCGTACACCTGACGAATCTCTGATTAGCTTTAATTATATTTAAACTTGCTCGTATAGTTCGTTTTCTTTGATTAAAAAAAATCGCAATTTTGTGGCATGTTTAATATGACATATTCGTTATTTTGTACATCGTATTACTGGTTATTCTAATAAAGCGTTGATCTTCTTCATACTATTTCTGAAAATTATGTCGTATACAAATAATATTGGTATCTTTGTTTCTATCATTACTAGCACCATTCTACACCATTTACAGTCAACTGTGTAACCTTTCGCTGGCATGAGCTTTACGAAACTTGTAGTTTCGGAATATTAAAATTCGGAATTTTGAGCCTTCTGGACATTCAGAGTTCAGAATTTCAACCCTGCCCTGTTGCGCGATCCAAAATTTTTGCAACCTGGACCGTTTGTCATTTTGGCCCAGCGCTATTTTAACTGATCGACGTTTCGGTCCTTCGCTTTAAGGAATTCGAAATTTCGGTCCTTCTGAATATTGATCGTTCGAATTTCCGATCCCCACCCCTCAATTACCATTATCAATTATTAGACGTTATCAATTACTTTGCCCGTTAACGAAGCATATATATATATATATATATATATATATATATATATATATATATATATATATATATATACATCTGTTCTCGTTTCTCTGCTCCCTTTTTCCGCTGTCAACGCAACCCCTGTCAAAATAATCTCTCATCGCTTTGCAACGGCGAGAGGAATTCTCTCGGCTCTCGCGGCATTGCCTCGCGCGTTAATGGAGAAACTCGACGAGCTAGATGGGAGACCGTTAACGAGAAATTTTCTGGCGCAAGACCATGGGTAGCATTATTTCATAGTTGGTAACTATTCCAAGATCTTCGTCGTGGAGATAAGGGAAGAGAGAAAAACAGCAAGAGAGGGAGGGAGAGAGAGAAAGAGAGAAAGAGAGAGAGCAGGGTGATTCTCCCGTTCGCACAATCCTTCGCTTCCCTTCCTTTCGCCGATTTAACATCCGACTCGCCCCTCTATACCTCCCGCTCATTTGTCTCTCGCGAAATACTTGAATACCACACCGTCTAATTCGGAATCGCACTAGGTCCTTCGATTCATTTAAGTTCTCTTCCTCTCTCTCTCTCTCTCTCTCTCTCTCTCTCTCTCTCTCTCTCTCTCTCTCTCTCTCTCTCTCTCCCTCTCCCTTCCTTCTCGTTATCCGCGATGCACGAGGAGTTGCGGAATTTCTCATAGAGCGGAAGAGGCTGCACGTGAGTACGAGTTTTACGAGAAGCCCGGCCTTTCACACAGTGGGGTTTCGATTTAGTCATTGAATCCAGGCCAAGCTCCGAAGTGCGACGAACTTTGCCAATTTTTCAAGCAGACAGAATTTTTCTATGCCTTTTTCTTCCTCGCGTTTTCCTTCAGGCGTCAACATTTCCTTCAAGTCCTGATGGATATAAGTTTAGGATGTTTCAAAGCGATGAAAAAGGTATTTTCTTCCTTCCGTCCAAGAACAGTGTGAAAGTAAAAACAAAGTAATGTGTCCGTCGCTAGGGATCGTTATCGACTGCAACTATGCGTTTGAAGCGAACTCTGCACAAGAAGAGGCCAGAATGGGAGTATCGCCATGACAAGTTGATTTTGTAGCACGACAACGCCAGGTCTCATGTTGCTCAACCGCTTACCCGTATGATGAGTGAGTGAACTGGGAAATTCTACCCCGGCCGCCATATTCCCCAGACATCGCTCCCTCTGATTACCATTTGTTCCGGTCGATACATTCAGCGGTTACGGCTTAGCACTTCACATCGTACGAAGGAATTAACAAATGGCTAGATGACTGAATTGCCTCTAAAGAAGTCGAATTCTTTCCGCGTGAAATCCGATTGTTGGCCGAAAGATGGGCCAAGGTTGTCTCTTCCGGTAGGCAATACCTTGAAAACAGTAAAGCTGACACTAGGTTGACATTGACAAAGGACATTGACCTGTTACTGAGACCAAATACTTTGAATCAACCTACCTTCGTGCGAGGATCCCGTGCGGAAAATTGACAGGGCATCCTTCATAAAAATAAGGGTCTTTAAGGGCTTATTTGAGGCTTTCCTTATCAGAGAAGCGTCAAGTAAGCCCTTGAAGTCCCTCATATGACAATCCCAACAGGGATTGGCATAATAAGGGCCTTTGTGGGTCCTTATTATTGTGGCAATCCCTATCGGGATTGCCACAATAATACGCGGATTAGGGGTCATTAATTATTTATTAATTAATTATTAATTGAACTAATGGTCTGTCTTTATTGCACCACTCACATCAAAGGGGTGTGGGGATAGAGAGGGTGGAGAGAGAGGAATTTTATATATATATATATATATATAAATAGGTTATGTGCGTGTTATTCGATAAAACTCTCTAATTATCACAATGATATTAACTAATTGATATAATTTATGCGATACAACAAATAACTATAGGAATTCATTTGGTCTCTTATGCCCTATCTGCAACTAAGATGTTACAAGCACTCGGTAGCATAGGGGCAGTGTGCGTAGCTATGAGTAGGTAAGTACTAGGTTCAATACCCATATAGGTGAAATATTTTCTTCGAAAAAAATCATTACGAAAGGCCAGGGCATGTCGAATTACGATACAAAATCGTTGTGGTAAACTCTCAACTAAGTGCTTAATTTCATTTTGGATTTATGAAATATTTTATGCTCATAGTACACTTAGATTTACAGTGTACAATGTAAGCAAAACAGATTTATTCGAATCGAATGTTTATTTATTCGATTTGAATATATTTTATATTTAAAAAGAATAGCTGAAACGAATAAAAAAATGAGGCCGTGAGACAAGGAAAAAACCTATCTCATTTAAGTAGGTCCTATTTTAAAAAATAAAAGAAATTGGCAGTGTACCGTGCCTTATATAAACGGACACATACACGCAGAAGCACATACATTTCACGCACGTGAACATATCCATTGACAAGGATAACTTATGGGCACACCATGGTTTCCATAAGGCGTTGTTCAGGCATCCTTGAAGGCCCTCATTATTCTCCCTTTAATGGCCCTCAGTAGCAAAGTGTGACTGGCCACTAAGGATCCATGTGACGCTACCCGGTTAGGGCCCTATTAAAGTTAGGGAAATTTTATATGGGCCCGACCAAAGCTCTAGTGCAATTTCCGCACGGGATACTAGGTTGACATTGACCTAGGACATTGATCTGATACTAAGTCAAAAAACTTTGAATCGACCTACCTTCGTACGAGGATACTAGGTTGACATTGACCTAGGACATTGACCTGATACTGAGACAAAATACTTTGAATCAACTTACCTTCGTACGAGGTGAAGTGCTGATAAACAAGCTCGTTGATTTGCTACCGAAACACAATCTTTTCTTTCGCCCAAGGATGGAATGTTCCATATGCAGCCACCCAGAAATATGTATGGGACAGAGAGAAAAAGAGAAAATCAAAGGTTGAAAGAAGAAAGATAGGTAGATAGATACTTCAGAGATATCTAGAGAGAGATGAATATCTCAATGGCAGGTAGATATCTCCAGAGAGAGACAGAGACAAACACACAGAGAGAGGGAGAGACAGAAATGCAAAGGATGAAAGAACAAAGATAGTCTCAGAAGTATCTAGAGATAGATAAATATCTCAACGGTAGATACATATCTCTAGAGAGAGAGAGAGAGAGAGAGAGAGAGAGAGAGAGAGAGAGAGAGAGAGAGAGAAAGCGAGAGAGAGGAAGAGAAGTAGAGAGAGAAATGCAAACGATGGAAGAACAAAGAAAGATTAACTTCTCAGAAATATCTTGAGATAAATAAATATCTCATTGTCAGTAGTAGATAGATATCTCTATGGCGAGAGAGAGCGCGGAAGGGGCAGAACAGAGACTACAAAAGAGAGTAAAGGACGCGATGATACGAGGTATAAAGAGAACTCGTCCGTCGTGACAGCAGTAGTCCCGAAGAAGACGCGACGATAAAACGTTAGGCAACGAAGACGAAGTTGCCAGCACGCACTCGGCTGCAAGAGAGCGATAGTTCGGGAGGGAGCGAGAGAGAGAGAGAGAGAGAGAGAGAGAGAGAGAGAGAGAGAGAGAGCCACGTGGAAGCGATCCACGATTACTCGACGTGGAACGACCACGGCTCGAACGTATACAGACTACCGTTCTTCGGTCTCCCCAGGATACAGGAGCAAGGGACATAAAGAGAGGAGAGAGAGAGAGAGAGAGAGAGAGAGAGAGAGAGAGAGAGAGAGAGAGAGAGAGAGAGAGAGAGAAAGACCGAGATCAAGAGCGAGTGAGACAGACCGCCAGAGATCCCTCGATGAATTATTAAACGGGAACCCCTTGCTTCTAATGAAGCTATAAAACGAACGAGAACCGCGCACAGCGGCAGCAGTAACAGGCCGCAGTTTCCAGAGGGTAACCCGAGACCCGCGTGCATCCGACGACCCGACCAAGAAAGACGAACGAAAACAACAAAAAAATGTTAATGCATAAAAAGCTAATGAAAAAATATATATATAAAAATGAATATACAAGACGAGGGAATTTAAGGGAAAAAATCAGGCAAAAAGAGGCAACAAAGAAAGTGAGCGCGGGCTTCAAAGTTGGTCTCCTGCCCGAGTTGAATCTCAAATCGAATGGTTGTTATTCTATATGCGTTCCCTCGCATATATATGTACATTTATTTACAGTAGCGTGCAAAAGTTTCGGGCCACCCTATTTTTCTTGGATATTGCATAGAAATACAATGGTACGGGAAGTACAAACGAGTGATGACACTTATAATTGGCGTCGACTTGATATTTAAAAAATTGTGGTATAAACAGTAATATCACTCTTCAACAATTAAGGGCGGGGTAAAGTATTTAAATTTTTTTTTCATTTTTTTAAATTTTTTAAATGAATGCATAATATATCAAGAATATTGTGTTAAAATTTTTATGCAATCGAGAAGTGTTCTCAAACTTATGTGCAATGAGCGCTAAGCGACCAAACTCTTCTGCGTTTTTCAAACCGTTTTTCTGAGACTTGTCATATTTGAAGTCCGTGTGCACGATAACTCAAAATCTACTGGACCAATCGCTTTGAAATTTTGCACAGTACTTCTTCACATAATTCACCAGGTATTGTCGAGAGCTTTTTTGTTTTTTTTAATAATTACTAATTTTTCAACAACAAATTAGGCGGTTTTTTAGCGAAAATCGGGTTTTTGGCTCCCAAGTGCTACGAAAAATCGAAAAATCGAAAAAAAAAATCCTCCGGTCATTACCTCGAGAAACATCTCCTTTAACAAATGCATTTTGATTTTTTTGTTTCAGATGATTGCGAGTTATGGTGCACACCGCAAACCAACTTTTTTTCGAGGCGCCTCCGGGGTTTAATTTTCACTCGCTCAATTTTGAATATTTTGCAATGCAAATTTAGGAGAATATTGTTCAAATGTTACTTTATTATATGTAAATTTTTCAATAAACGAACACTATTCGTTATGCCAAAAAAATCTTAAAAACGTGCCTTTTTTTCGCCGAATTAACTTTACCCCGCCCTTAATTATCCAACAGTTGTTATTGAATGAATGTGCAAAAGTATTGGGCCATATACTATTGCGTATGAAAACAAAAAACAAAACATTATAAAAATACCAAAACATGGTTTAGATTTCTCTCTAGAGTCAATACTTCGTTGCTATGCCCTAAGCAGCACTTACAGTAACATATCGTCAGGGTATAGACGCAAATAATTGCGAGATGCGATCTTGTGGCATCGTTTCCCACTCATATTGCAAATGATCACATAATTCCGTCTTGTTGGAGTGATTCTTCGTTCCAACGCGAACCTTGAGCTCTTACCACAAATGTTCAATCGCATTTAAATCCGGTGACTGCGAGGGCCAGTCGAGAAGGCGCACTTTTCGGCTTTCAAGGAAATTCTTCACAAGACGCGAAGTATGTTTGGGAACATTGTCGTGTTGAAATATCCACTCATTCGGCATATTTTTCTTTGCAAATGGGAGCATGTGGTCTTGCAATATATTTCTATACATTATAGCATCCATATTGCCTTAGATTTCTATTAGCAGACCAATACCGTTATCAGAAAATGTTCCCCAAACTTTAACATTTCCGCCACCGTGTTTTACAGCTGGAATTTGATATCGTACATCGTATCTGGTACCTGCTAGACGTCTTACGTGCTTGCGACCATCACTTCTGAACAATTGAAATTTGGATTCGTCGCAAAAAAGAACTTTCCGCCAATTCGATACTGTCCAATGTTCATATTTTTTGGCAAAATTCAATCTAGCCTTCTTATTCTTTGAGCTAATGAGTGGCTTCCTTACACCGACGCGACAAATCAATCCCACAGCCTTCAGACGTCGGGATATCGTACTACGACTGATATCAGCAAGATTTTTACTGCGCAATTCTCGCGAAATTATTGCTGGAGTTTTTCGCGGATCTACGACGCACTTTCTTTTGTCCACGCGTTTAAAAGTTTTTCGTCCTCTACCGCTTCGACTTTTATCACACAACGAATTTGTTGATTTATATTTTGCAATAATACGGTTTACTGTGATTTTCCCAATAGATAGAGTATTTGCAATATCACGAGAACTCTTTCCTTTTTCAAATAGTTTTAACACAACTTCACAGACCTCAATTTTTGTGGTTCGCCATTGCGGCAGAAATAGAACTGATTTTTTAATGGCTCTTTATGTTTCGAACTAACGCGAAAGAAAGCGCGGAGGAAAACGTAAGCAAACCGTGTGGCTGGAGAAGGTGAGACAGCGACCCAATATTTTTGCACACTGACCGAACGCGTTTGACCCTGTACACAAACATACACATACACTATACAAACAAAATAATATACCACGCTGTTATGCATATCATAGCTCCCTCAAATATTTGAAATGATGGAGAGGTTCAGGCAGTAAATATTTTATCAAATAACTGAGAAAAAGAAGTTTGGCCCTAAACTTTTGCACGCCACTGTATGTATACACACACAGAGTCACTATTAACTGGTGGCCACGTAATATAAGGGTCTTTTCGGAGATTTTCGAATCGAGGATAATATGATATTTTATTTTATTACTCATAGTTTTTCAAATCCACTTCGAAAAAAATATAGCGTATTTTTGTGACGAGTAGTATTCGCCAGAAAAAAATAGAGTATGCTGGAAAAAAATCGAAATTCTATTGTGAGTTTAGCAGAATGAAGATAACTCAATTATCAATTCGAAACACTCCTAAAAAATCGGTTGTCTGTAAAGTCGGTTTACTGACGATAGTTGAACGTGACAACGTCATAAGAAAATACTGATGGAATGGTTTCATTTTTCAAAAGAAAATTTTTATTTTATTTGTTTGATAGATATTTTGTATGGATATAGAGAAGGAGGCAAATGGAAATCACAATTGAATTGATCAAGTTACATTTATTTGTACGCATAAATACAATTATGTCAAATTTATTTATTTTTTTACAATGTACATATTTTTTACAAGTATGAATGTGCTTTGAGCAATTGTTTTATAACTTTTATTTTTTCATAAAATTCTTCGTTCAGAAAATCATTTTAAATTTACAAAATACTTGAATAAAATTTATTGTTTAAATTTTTACTCGACTGTTAAAATTTAATTTTTGATTTTATTATTTTATAATAATAAATTTTGTATTGACATTATTTCTTTCAGCAAGTAAACTGAATAAAAGTTGTTGTTCAATTAGTTACTTAATTATTTTTGCAAATTTAATTGTAATTTGTTGTAAAAAAGTAATAATTTTGAATAATTTATTATAAGAATAAACTGTGATTAAATTATTGTTCATAAATCTTAAATTTAAAATTAAAAATTTGGAAACATCATTAAAATTTTTGTAACTCTAGCTTTTAAAAAGCCCGCCTCAATGTGTTTGATATAGGAGAAAATTGTTCCCTTTGACGGCTGGCTGGTCCAACCTGTCATTTCAGACACGTTGTTATGATATGTGGAAGATTTAACATTTATGTTTTAATTTTTTGAAATCATAGCTACGCTCGATAATTATTTCGATCGAATAGTAAAGCAATTGATTTTTACTCATCGTGAAATAGTTCTGTTAACTTATTGTTATGGTTTTGTCAATTATAGCATAACCTACAATCTCTGCACTAGCGGACCGATGCTATTTATTTTAATGATGAAAGCACGAATATTCGACAATATATCACTGAACATATATTTAATATCGGAAGAATCATTACCTTTATCGCCGCAATTATCGTTGCTATAAACAATTGACACCACATTCACTTTTCACTGCACTTCGTACTTGACGAAAACATGTACATGTATTTTAGTTTTAAGGCTTTCACGGCTCTTTATGTAATGAGAAGAGTATGTGGCTTCCGGATGGAGGCCGTGTTGAGGATCAGCGTTGTGCCGACGTTTCGCAAACGTTACAGTCTGCATCATCAGGGCTGAGAGCTCCGATACTGAAGCTCTCGTGTCTCAGGTATTCCTTATATAGTTGCAGTCATCGTTCTGGATCGCTGCACCAGCCAATCAGATGTTTTAATTGATCAGCTGGTCAATTAAAAAACCGGGAGGACGGTGTGCCAAATAGGATTGACGTGATATCCTCCATCTCTGTTTAGATTGTCCGGATGTTTTCGGATTTCCAAGCCTTCTCGGTGTTTCCTGGAAAAATAGCTGTTTGATGGGGCCAGGCTTTGGGCTTTGTCGAACTGGATGGCATGACCAGTCTCCATCCAATGTTCGGCCAGCGCTGATTGTGTAATATGGCCATATTTGATACACCGTTGATGTTCTTTGATCCGTGTACTGATCTTCCTCCCGGTTTCTCCTATGTACACTTTACCGCATGAGCAGGGTATCTTGTATACTCCTGGTGCACTTAATGGTGGTCTTTGGTCTTTTGCACTCGGAATCACTTGTGCTAGTTTCTTCTGAGGTTTGAAGATGACTCGCACGTTATGTTTTCCAAGGACCCTCCCTATGCGATCGGTTATGCCCTGAAGGTATGGAAGGGAAGTTGTTGCGGTTATTTGTCCTTCATTCTCCCTATCAGGTGCTGTAACCGTTTTCGGATCAGCTATTTTTCTTTTTAGTTTTTTTATCGTTCTTTCGATGTTGCCTGGCTTGTAGCCATTGTCTCCTAAAGCTTTTCGTAGGTGTTCTAGTTCAACCTCCAAGGAGTCTGCTTCGGAGATCGCTAGAGCTCTGTAGACCAGAGAGCTTATGACCGACTGTTTTTGGGAAGGGTGGTGATGGGACGTAGCATGGAGGTATCTATCCGTATGCGTTGGCTTCCGGTAAACTTTATGGCCCAAAGTGCCATCGCTTTTCCGTTGCACCAGTACATCCAGAAAAGGGATTTGATTTTCCTGTTCTATCTCCATGGTGAATTGAATATTGGGGTGCTGGGAGTTGAGGAAGGTTAAGAAATGATTGAGGTTTTCTTTGCCGTGACTCCAAATGACGAAGGTGTCATCGACATATCGGAACCAGGTGGAGGGCTTGAGGGAAGCTTCTTGCAGAATTCTGTTCTCGAAGTTCTCCATAAAGATGTTGGCGATGATAGGAGAAATAGGGGAACCCATGGCTGCGCCTGAAGTTTGTTCATAAAATTGGGATTGAAATTGGAAATATGTAGAGTTTAGGCAATGTTCTATGAGGGGCAGTAGGTTAGGGGCAACTTTTTTGGAATTTTTAACTATGCTTAGGGTTTCATTGGTTGGGACGTTTGTAAACAGGGATACAACATCGAAACTCACTAAAATGTCTTCTGGTTGTACCTTGATAGTCTGGATCTTGTTCACAAAATCCCGAGAGTTTTGGATATGGGAGTTGTTGAGGCCTACGAGTTCCTGCAAAGGTTTGCAGAGAAAACGTGCCAAATGATATGTAGGACTGCCTATGTTGCTAACAATGGGCCTAAGTGGGATGTTGTTTTTGTGTATTTTTGGCAAACCGTAAAGCCTGGGTGGTAGGGATTCCTTGGGTGTTAGGGCTTTGGTTAGGTTTTCTGATAGACCAGCCTTCTTTAGAAGTGTTGTTGTTTTCTTTTCTACACTCGATGTGGGGTCACGTGATAATTTCTTGTACGTGTTGGTGTCCTCGAGCAGGTTCAAAATTTTACTGCAGTAGTCCGTTTTATCCATGATGACAGTTGCATTCCCTTTGTCAGCTGGTAGTATTAAGATGTCCTTGTTTTTCTTCAAATTGTGAAGAGCAAGGTGTTCTTCCTTCGTGATATTCTGCTGCGGAGGTTTTGCCTTGTGTAGAATATTGCTTATCCGTTTCCTGATGTCGCATTCCTTCAGGGCATAACCGATCGCATAGGGAGGGTCCTTGGAAAACATAACGTGCGAGTCATCTTCAAACCTCAGAAGAAACTAGCACAAGTGATTCCGAGTGCAAAAGACCAAAGACCACCATTAAGTGCACCAGGAGTATACAAGATACCCTGCTCATGCGGTAAAGTGTACATAGGAGAAACCGGGAGGAAGATCAGTACACGGATCAAAGAACATCAACGGTGTATCAAATATGGCCATATTACACAATCAGCGCTGGCCGAACATTGGATGGAGACTGGTCATGCCATCCAGTTCGACAAAGCCCAAAGCCTGGCCCCATCAAACAGCTATTTTTCCAGGAAACACCGAGAAGGCTTGGAAATCCGAAAACATCCGGACAATCTAAACAGAGATGGAGGATATCACGTCAATCCTATTTGGCACACCGTCCTCCCGGTTTTTAATTGACCAGCTGATCAATTAAAACATCTGATTGGCTGGTGCAGCGATCCAGAACGATGACTGCAACTATATAAGGAATACCTGAGACACGAGAGCTTCAGTATCGGAGCTCTCAGCCCTGATGATGCAGACTGTAACGTTTGCGAAACGTCGGCACAACGCTGATCCTCAACACGGCCTCCATCCGGAAGCCACATACTCTTCTCATGTACATGTATTATTGTATAGCAGCTGTCCACGCGGACGCATCGCTCATGGCCTCTGCACACTGCGCGCGATGGGCGACAAGCGATGAGCGATATCCAATGAGAGCTCGAGTATGACGGAAATGCTCTATGAGAGTGACGTTGCCATTGGATATCGCTCATCGCTCGTCGCTCGTCGCTCGCAGTGTGCAGAGGCCATCACTCAAGTAGGAGAGAGACAGATGTCGAACGCTGCCGAACGCTGCCGAACGCGGAGGCCGATTGTGCCTCTTTGTCGCTCGTTCCGCGCTCTCGCTTGCACTTCAAGCCTTAAATGGAACGCCTCAGAGCGAGGTAACGCCGCATGAGTCATGTTTTTTCGTGCGTGCAGCCGGCTCCATCGAATTATAAGACGTTGTCACGTCAAAAAGTATCTTTTTATTGCTAGTAAATTACACTAACTTATTCACTATGAAATGCATTTGTGTTCGGTTTTTTCTCGATGACGAGATGCGCAAAAATATTTTGTCTGGAGTGTTTCGTATTCGGAATTTAACCAGAATTTAATTTTTTTTTCCGTCGAAGAGAACTTGAAGCAGCATCGAAAATCACATTTTTCTTAGTCCAAAATCTCCGCGGAAATCCCTTAGAAAGAACATGACCACCTGTTATTGTCACCCTGTAAATATATACATATGTGCACATAGGTACACATATGTACACAGACACACACACACACACACACACACACACACACACACACACACACACACACACACACACACACACACACACACACACGCACGCACGCACGCACGCACGCACGCACGCACGCACGCACGCACGCACGCACGCACGCACGCACGCACACACACACACACACACACATGTTGTGACATGATTTTTTGAGCCGCGTTACAGAAATGCTACCGATGATCAAGATATGCTCTCGATGCCCGGGTCGCGACCCATCCGTTTGTGTTAAGGGCCTTATCTCTAGTATGTTTGTTATGTTTTATCTCTATGTTTGTCTTGTAACTTTTGAGGTTTTGGATCGTGCTTTCATTTAGGTTAGGTTGGCGTGTGGAACTCGGTCGAGCGCACGATTACGATATCTTTGGCGCCTTTATTTGACCCTGGTTTATTGATATTCGGCCCAAAATAAGACTTTTTTCAAGAGTGACAAAAATTGAAATTCGGCGTTTAAGGGGGTGAAACAGGGGGTTGAAAGTCGAAGCATTATTATGTTTGTGGTTCCCAATTTTGACCATGCATAGAAAATGCGACTTTTTCGCAGGGTAATGAAACTCGAAAATGCGGCTATAAAGGAATGTAGAGGAGGGTGTTAAAATTTGGCTGTACATATATTTGAACATCATTTTTTGTTGTATCTTTTATTTTCTCTATGAAGAAATTCCTTTAAAAATTAGGATAAACTTCCGAAAAACTGTTACCTTCGATTGGCTTCAAATTTGGCACAGACCTTCTTTTTGACAATATAAGAGACCCTATGAAAAGGAATTTTGGCGTAACGCAATATTTTTTGAGATATTGCATTTTGAAAATCGGTAATTTGCTCAATCATGTATATACAAACATGTAATACATACGGTAAACGCCACTACTACCACAAACACACACGTGGGCGTGGAGCACTTTTCATGTGTATGCGTAATCGTCAAGTGAGTTTGGAGCACCTTCGATGTGTGTGTGGAATCGTTGGGTGGGTCTGGAGCACCTTCGATCTGCGTGTGGAATCTTTGGGTGGGTCTGGAGCACCTTCGATGTGTGTGTGGAATCGTTGGGTGGGTCTGGAGCACCTTTGATGTGTGGGTGGAATCGTTGGGTGGGTCTGGAGCACCTTCGATAATTACGATATCTCTGGCGCCTTAATTTGATCATGGATTATTAATATTTGGCGCAAAAGAAACACTTTTTTGAGAATAAAAAAATCGCGATTTTGGCTTCCTTTAGTAGATACAGGACATTTTACGAATTATTCGTTATTAAGGGGTAAGGCCACTGTAAATTTTTTGAAAAATCGATTTTTTTTATTGGCTTAAAAAATAGTTTAAACCCTCTAGAATAAGAAAAAAAAGGTCCTGTTAACTTCTTTTTAAAATTTTTTCCAATAAAAAGCTATTCGCAAAACTTTAAACGCGTTTTTCTCGAAACATGGTTTTTCAAAATGGCACGCAACATAACTCGAACAATTTTCATTTTTTTTACTTGAAATTTTAACCAGATGTGAACATTTACATTATCTTGAGAATGTCGATCGGAATTTTCAAGAATTTTATTTATTGATTTTTTATTAACAAAAAACTTGCCGTTTTTTTCGTCAAAAATCAATTTTTTTTTCAAACGCACGCCAAATCCACAAAAATTGATACTTTTTAAAATCCGATCGACATTCTCTAGCTATAGCCCTCTAGATTAATGGTTTTTTTTTGTTCTAGATTCAAAAGTGCACCAGTGGTGCTGCGTGCCGCGGAGCCCTGGAAGCAAAACATGTCCCGGGAAGATAGCTGTGGAACCGCCATTTTGTTTTTTTTTACTGTAAAAAATTTTTATAATAAAGTTTAATGTATGCCCGATAACACCATTAAAAGTTTTTTTTCAAATACCTTCAATTTCGGGAGCAAAAAATTAGTGAAAAAACCTTTTTTTTTGGGCCGTTACAGTGGCCTTACCCCTTAAGCGATTTAGCTGGTTTTGGTTAATGTAGCTTTCCTCGGAATGCGCTATGTCGAGAAAATAAACAAGAACAAACCCAAACAAAGTACGACGTAACAATGTAAAACACGTGGAAAATTCGATTTACATAGAAAATCGGAAAAATACACTTTTTCTCTTCGAAGCGCTGTAAATCCAAAACTAAGGCTCAAAACGAAAAAAGTTATTCTTGTTTTTCGTATTTTTTTTTTCGGCCATATTTTATAATCCAATGGTCAAATTTAGGCGCCAAAGATATCGTAATCTCCCGCGGTCATGCGGCGTGTGGCTCGACGTACCGAGCAATCCCGACCGAGAGATGCAACGAAGTTTCTCGGGGAATCGGTGCACGCCCGGCTGAGACGCCGGCGCCCAACTGTAGTGGTGCATCGTGCTGGAGAACGGGCCGTTTGGGTTACGATGGAGGCTGGAGGTCTCTCCGCCGCGCTTCTGAAGAGAAGCTTTGCCCGCTTTCGCTCGGTGACCCGGGGATGCGATCTCCGAGAGCCTCCATGTTACCGATGAGAAAAGGTCCCGAGTTATTGCCGTTCCGTTTTCGGGGTAACTCGGGCAGAAATGATCGATTCCGGAAGGAATATTCTATCAGAATATTCCCGCTCCCGAAATAATATTTCAGCTCTAAATATTGTATGAGATAGAGTTCTCGCTTGAACCGGACATTTCGCATGGTCCGTTCCCGTGAGCGTGTTGACATTTTTTTGGTCTACGGTCTCTGTCTCGCTCTCGCATAATCCCTCGCACGCCGACCTTGTGTTGGTCGCGCGAGGTACAGAGTTGCTAACGAATTTTCGCGTGAGACGGTTGTCTCCCAAAATCGCGATCGCTCCCGTTTTTTTCATGTATCGTGACAGTTGTCGACTGGACGTCGAGCCACGAGTTTCGCGACAGAGGCACGTCGTCGTGCTCTCTCGTTCTCGTTTGTGTGACGTTTCCGCATGCATTTCGCGTTCGTGTTGAGTTTCGTTTACGTAAAAAGTTCACGGGTGGTTAACCCACCACCTTCCGCACAATAAAATAAAAATTATTTTATTTTATTGTGAGATTACTGGTGTCGCAAATAGTGACAGGTACCGTTAAAAGTTAAGCTATTCCCCAGTGAATCCCGACCCCTCTACCACAAGCCTGAGCGGCCGCTCATATATATATATATATTAGGCTTACTGCAATTTGGATCGAATTTGAATTTTCAAAGTCCCCTTGTAAATACATAATCAAGATATACTATTTAAATAAAAAATTCTTAAACCACGTTTTTAAAACGGACCAAAAAGTATACCATTATTTCTCATAGCCCTATACAGATATATAACCCAATACAGATTCCTAACCGCATACAGATTGTCCTGAAAACTTGTGATTGTAAAATTTTACTAGCTATGAAAATACTTGGAAGATTTAAAACGAAAGACGTGGGGCGCATGTAATAGATGGTCGATGCGCGAATAGTTCACCTAAGTCACTAACAATTTTATCACACTGCAAATTATATTACCTGTTGTGTGAGTTTTGTCAACCACAGCCACTCCCTACACTCCTTACTATTATCTATGCAGGCGCCCCACGTTTTTCGTTTTAAATCTTATATGTTTTTCATAGCTATTAAAAATTCACAATCTTAAATTTTCAGGAGACTCGGTATGCGATTAGGAATCTGTGTAGGGTTATAAATCTGTATGGGGCTAGGAGAAATTATTTCATACTTTTCAGTCCGTTTTAAAAACGTGGTTTAAATACTTTTTTTATGTTTAACTAATTTGATTTTCTGCTCTTTAATCTTGAGTGTGTGAAATATTGCTTCTCCTTCTCTAGGTGTTGCTTGCGTTGGGGGGGGGGGGGGGGGCTGTCTCCTTGACCATCGTAGAAATCGTCACTAATGCACAATTCACTATTAATATGAATATTTAAAAAAAATCTCTTTCACTAAACTATATTTTTTTATAAATATTGTTTTACTTTTTTTCTTTCTCTGTGACAGACTTGTCTGTCTATTCATTTATCTGTCATCCAGAACTGAGCTATGTTCAAAGTTTCAAGTCTCTAGCTCATCCGGAAGTTAGTTTAAAATCGGTTGCAAAATTTGTACCGAACAGACCAAGAAACGGTAGTTACCATTGCACTTGTTTGAGCATGACGAAGTGCGTCACTACCAAGGCGACAAATATGTTCATCAGCTGTTGATGTTTCCAAACAAAAAAACATCGATTTCAAAATTTGTACTGACCAGACAGACAACAAGCAAAGCGAGTTAATAAAAACGTGGTAATAAAAAGAATTATGTGCGAAGTTTTACGGCGCTCGGAAATTTTTCAATGGTGCCTGTGAGGGTTTGAATTTTCAATACAAAAATCCATATGTTGTGCCAGGTTATTACTTAATTATTTTTCAGGCTTAGGATATTGGTGGGAAAAACCTGGAACTTGGCACACATATTGTGCACATCATGAGGTATATGACCAAACTTTTGGATTTTTTCCCGCAATAATTGTCGTTATTACTAGCTTTGCAATGACAACCTCGTTATCATTTTCCGAGTTTCTTTCATCAAAGATTAATTATTGATGTTTTAATGCAATTCTCGACTTGACTATAGACTGCATGCATAACAAAAATGTTCGATTTGTATAAAAAGATTTTATACAATCGTTTTGATTTACGTTAAGGCATGGTTCACGGCTCCATTCGCAAATCCTGCTACCGATCATGATTTGAATTTTTTTAAACAAATATATGATTTTCGTAAAATATATTCGCTTGCGAGCAGAGTTGTGAAAAAAAAAATCGGATTTTCTTTCGTATTTGAACGCTGAAAGTGCTGACATTCTCGCTGATATTAAGGGGCTCCTCTTTGGAGCCACGAAAAAAGGCTATTTACACGATTTTTTTTGAGGATTTTATATAAGATATGGATATAAACGTTGTTGGGCTTGATAAAGAGTGTCTTGAAATACATTTGAAAAAATTTTGATTCATTTTGATTCATTTTTAAGTATAAAAAATGAGTAAAATGTAACGCCTCAAAAATAGGTGGGCTAGGTAGCTCCATCACAACTCGGCAACGGCTTGTCTGAAATAAAAAAAATCAAAGTCCCTTAGATTCAGTATGACGCCAGCTAAGAAACAACCCTCGGATATAAAGTTCTATAAAAAATAAAAAAATGGCAGATGAAAAACCGCAAAAGTAATAAAAAATGTGTTTGTTTCGCAGTTTTTCGAAAAAAAGAGTGAATGTCAAAATTTTAAAACCATCGAGGGTGATCTTGTTGCGAATCATGTTTACAATATGTGGTTTAAATTTCAGGAGAATCGATTTATTAGTTTTATAGATACGATGGAGCTAGATTTTGAAAACGTTGTTTCGAGAAAAACGCGTTTGAAGTTTATACTATGAAAAACTCTTACCTAAACTCAATCGGCAATTCCTGCACCGTAGTAAATCCCTTCTGATGGCTCGTCATTGTCGATTTCTTCAAGTCTTGCTTGCTTTCGATTTTTTTTATTTTCATAGTGGACGCTTAAAAGAAAAATGGCAGAAAAAAATTACGAACGCGCTGCCTGAACATGAAAATCAAACCGAAATTCCTAAACGATGTGAAATTTCTCGATCAGACGTTACTTATTTGATGGGTGAAAACATTGATTTTTTTCATAAGCTCCCAATCGATAACGTTTTTCAGGTTATTCCAGATCGATTGTAGTTTCTTCAATAACAACGTGTCCGAGTGGCATTTGGACAGAAATTCTCAGTTGGGTTAGCAAATTGTAAAAAAAATTAAGGGTCGTTAATGATGTCGCGGAAAGGGGAATCAAGCTCATTACGGAACATAATAATAGATTGACATGCGACGAGGAACAGGAACAATTAATTGTTCAAGTTCTCCGTGAATATCAGGAAATGTATCCAAATGTGAACAAAAGGACTCTAAGCCGACCGCTCCAATAATAAAACTTCACTTTGGCACTTTGTATGAGTTTTCATTTGCAAATTATATTCATTTGACAATTACAGTATTCATTGCGATAATTTATTTCAGTGCAACGTATTTGTGGCTCAGGTTTGATTCAAAGTTGAAATTTATTTTTTCAATGACTTTTTATACTTCTGATAGAAATAAAACTTATCTATTATGTTTAAGTTTTTGTCGGCGCAAAGCTGCCTTAAGCCATCAATAAATAGTATATGATGAATGAAGCTAAAAAATAAATAAAATGCGGTTATTTTTACAATGCTAGTAATAATGACAATTGCTACTGAAAAAATCTGTAAAAAGTTGATCATATACGTCATAATGTGCACAATATGCGTGCCAAGTTTCAGGTTTTTCCCACCCATATCCTGAGGATGAGAAATAATTAAATAATAACTTGGCAAAACACATGTATTTTTATATCGAAAATTCAAGCCTTCACAGGCACCATTCAAACTTTTCGGAGCGCCTTTAAACTTCGCACATATTTTTTAAAATATTTCTTGTATATGTTTTTACAAGGGGACCTTGAAAATTCAAATTTGACCCAAATTGCAGCCACTCTAAAATACATGTGTGTGTGTGTGTGTGTGTGTGTGTGTGTGTGTGTGTGTGTGTGTGTGTGTGTGTGTGTGTGTGTGTGTGCGCGCGTGCGTGCGTGCGCGCGTGCGTGCGTGTGCGTGTGTGAGTGTGTGTGAGTGTGTATAAGTGTGTGTGTGCATGTGTGCGTGCGTGCGTATGTCCGTGCGTGTGTGGATGTGTAAACATAGCAATGCTTCACCCTTGATCATATAGGTTTTCTCTATCTGTCCCTTCTTCTCAGCAGGTCCGAAGACAAACTCTTTATGCTCTGTATGTGCTCTTCTTTCTCTCTCTCTCTCTCTCTCTCTCTCTCTCTCTCTCTCTCTCTCTCTCTCTCTGCCTGGGTCTTTCTCTCTTTCTGGTTTTCTCTCCCTTTCCCTCCCGCAGTATTTTTGCCTTGTATTATAAAACACGTTGCGCATGGCATGGTCTTCCACTCGTCGACTCTCCTAATTCTTTTTAGCTCCTAAGTTCGTTTGCCGCATCGTCAGGCGTGTGAAGCGAACGTCCGGTGGTCCCGATCGTTTTTTTTCCACATTTACTCTTGTTTTTTTTTTTTTTTTCGTCTGTTGAAAGTTTCGGCGCCCGAAGATTTGCGGCGATCGCGACAAGAGAGTCAGAACCGCGAACCGTTCGCGGGGGAACTTTACGAGCCTGACGAATCATGTGGTTTTACAGCGACTCAATCGAATTTGATCAAGCCAGACAAACCCGAACCGAACGCAAAGAGAATCCAACAGTCCCAAACAAACCTGAGCACCCCAAATAAGCCTGAGCAAGTAAAACAAACCGAACAACCCAGGCAAACCCAATAAAGCCAAACAAACTGAAACCAAATTCATCAAATCCACACAAACCCAAACATGCAGATGTAGCATTCCAAACAAACCTAGACAACCTAGCCAAAATTAAAATAAATCTAACCAAAATGAAAGTATGTAGCAATTCAATCAAAGCTAGGCAATCCAGCCAAACCCAAATCAAACGCACCAAACCAAAAGAAACCCAAATCAAATCCAGCAAACGCAAACACGCACACACACACACACATGCAGCTAACCAATCAAACCTGAAAAACCCGAATGAATACAAACCAAATCTAACAAACTCAAACAAACCCAAACACACGGTGACACACATACAACCTAGGCAAAACCAAATCAAATCAAACAAACCCAACAAACCCAAACACACACACACACACACACACACACACACACACACACCCTCGACTTCATTCTCCTTGTTTCTTGCTCTCTCTCTCTCTCGCTTGCTGTCTCTCCAATCGTCTGCCGATCGCACTATCGGGACCAATCTTCGATAAACGCACAGATACGCGTGCGTTTCTCGCTCGTGTCCTTGTCGTGTGAGCGCATCGAAGCGCATATCGCGAGGCGGAGGCGTCGGGCCGCGGTAAATTCAAGTAATTTGATTCGGTCAAGTTAACGAACCGTGTCGCGCGCGCGCGCGAGCCTTCCCCGCGACATTCGTACGGCTCAAACTTGCGGCCAAACAAAGGACCATTAAGTATGCTAATACACCGGCGAGCCTCGCGAGAGCGTAGGGTTCTCTTCTTATTGCGATGCACTGTTATACAGGGTGTTCCAGAACTGATGGTAGGTCCTGAAATGAGGGGTTGGGGGTGAACTTCTGAGTCGATTGATATAAGCATGTATGGGTCTCAGAACAACCCCTGAATTATTATTAATTTTTAAAGTCGGGCCAATCAGGTGCGCCCGATGAGCCAGCGTACGTCGGTGAGCGATACGCCCGCTCATGGGCGCACCTGTTTGGCCCGCCTTCGAAAATTAATAATAATTCGGGTGTTGATCTGAGACCCGCACATGCTTATATCAATCGACTCAGAAGTTCACCCCCAATCCCCCATTTCAGGGAATGTATTCAGTTTTGGGTCATCCTGTACATACATGTGCGTGTGTGTGTGTGTGTGTGTATGTGCGTGTGTGTATATATATATACATATTTATGAATCGCGAGCTCACCAAACAGGTATCCATGTACGAATATGAAAAGAGGCATAGCGATAGACTGATCGATTGATCAAGGGATTATGCTACTCTAAAAATGACGAACGCTCGTTGCACGCTTGCGGCAACTCAAATTGAAGAGGTAGGTCTTAGAAATGGTGGAGGAATCGTTAACTAAAGATAAACTTATGATTACAACAATAGGACTGCTAATAAAACTTCAAACGCCTTTTACTTCAAAAGATGTTTTTCAAAACGGTGTACATGACTTATTGAAATCGAATGACTGGATTAATTTGAAGTTGGTTCCACTTACTCAGTGTGATGGTAGTTTAGTCTTGACCGACGTTTTTCTTCCCAACATTTTTTGTTCATCAGTTATTAACACTAATAGTGTCGGTTTCCTAGAAAAGCAAATAAATTAAATTAATTTTTTTTAAATGGAAACCTGATCACGAATGTAGTTTGGTCAAGTCTTAGCCAATATTATATATTGTAATATAAAATCTATAGTTTGTTTTATTTCACATCAACGGGTGGCCAAAATCACGTAGACCGTTAAGACCCGTCTGTTAATATTTTTCGATAAAATTTGGTACACAACTTCGCTGACGTCTACACAAATAAACGTCCAACCAATTTTTCAATTATCTTACTTATTCCTTTGAAATACCTGTTTTTAATGCTTCTGATTTAGGGGCCTAACCTCTTAATCAATTGAGTAAATAATGTTGACCAAATTGAATTGGGGACTTTAATTTTTAGAAATGTTGATATTTTTAGAAATTATGATATTTTAAATACAGTAAATTTTCTTTTGACTAAATTGAGAAACTCATTTTGAAAAAAAAAAAATTGAATGGTAGAGGTTTAATATTTAGAATTTCTGGTTGTGAAATTTTTTCACAACCAGAATTGAAATCCGATAAGCTGGTCGATTTCCAATATTTTATTTATTTGGGTTGACGAGGTCGGGATTTCATCCAAAGTTTATACATAAACTTGACAAGTTTGCATGTTGTTTCAAGTTCAAAAATATTTATAAACGCTGAAGTAGATGCTACTGCCAACTAGGATCAACTGAAATAAAAAATAAAAAAAATATAAGCTCATTATAATTGTAAAACTTTTGTAGGGCCGAATACTTATTTAAAATGTTAAAAATTACGTAAATGGCAGGATGTGGAAAAAAATCGATTTTTCCGATAAATACAAATATGTGTTTGTGTGTAGCGAGTGAGGCTGGTGATCATATGTCTTTCTTCACGTCATCCAAAAATATGTCCATGACGAAATTTCGCTTCGCAGGAAAAATTGACGAGACAGGAATATATATGAATGTCCGCATGTGTATGTGTGTGTGTGTGTGTGTGTAGCATTTGTGGAACTAAATGACGTCGGACGATATACTGTACGAAATTTTTACTCTCATGTCAGAGAAAAATTTGTCGGATCGCCTAAGGAAAAAAAAACGGCGAGGAGATTCATTTCTACAGTGGCTGGTTCAGCGCAAAGGGGGATGCTTGTGTATCCAGTCCCGATGTCATTTTTGTAATATCGCTCGATTTAACGTGAATGTCGGACGAATAGAGGTTCAAAATGAGAGACCATGTTCCTCGCGTTCCGTACGGCAATCGACAAGATATACATATATTTACGTATGCATATATCTACAGGGTGATACAAACAAACCCAAGTGTAACTGTGGGTGTGAATTTGTTGGGGTTATCGAGCAAACCCAAACAAATCCCAACAAAACAAACAAACGCAAACAAACTCACACCCACACACACACGCATACTTACACTAGGGATGTTCAAGACTTTACCTCCTCGTGCATGGGCGTCGCTAAGAGGGGGGCAACGGGGGCAGCTGCCCCCCCCCCCCCCCAGAGATTCGATGGCATGTATATGAGGGTCTAAAATGTCTCCATGACATTTTAACCTCCCCCCCCCCCCGCCCATTAGCTGGCGACGCGATGCCCTTGTCCTCGTGGTACATTCTGGACAGCGAAAATAGTGAAAAATGGTTTTCTAACCTAAAGATTATGAACGTCATAAAAAAATGTCCTACAAAAGTTTTGGCCTAACAATTTTTATTTACGAAAAAAGTAATGTTGCCATTAAAAAAAAAAACATGTTGACCATCTTAACGTCACCATTCTTAATATTGAACCAAAATGGATTTTTTTCAACGTCCCCTTTTCAACTTCGAAAGTTTCACTACACTCAATATTTAATCGGAGCAGTATTTTTCGATATGAATCTAGTGTAATATTGAACTGGGACACCCAGTATACTCTGTGTCAATGCGAGGAAAACGCTTTTTACAAAAATTTTGTACGCCAAAAATTGGCCGCGATATTCCCCGTTCAAAGTCCAAGTGATGAACAATGACACAGCAGTTGATCACGCGCTGGACGTGCAAGCGGCGGGCACGGCTTCGAATCCAACGTTGGACGAGTGCATTTTTTTCTCAAAATATTCTCTTTCGCCAAAAATAAAAGAACACGGAGGCTAGCTTTATACGTCGATATTTCGATGAATTAATTATCGTCTATTATTCAATACCTGATGGAAAAGAAATTCGCGTGTCAGATGCTTTTCAACTGTCTGCTCAGCATCGGACTCAGCATGCGAATATCTCGGCCAATTTTTGTCCCACGACAATTGGAAAAAAAGCATTTTGCTCGCAATTGCACAGCCTATATGCTCACCCTGATAGTTGTGAACCACCCTGTATATGTACCCCTGGTGGTTTTTTCGCAAAGACGCGTATGCATACGAGCGCGAATGGCCCGACCCACACATGTTAGATATTTATCTTGCCCACGGCCGTGAAATTCCTTTGAAGAAACGCACACGAAATTAGTTTAAATTTATCCCCATTTAGACGGTTTGCTTGACGTTTTTTTTCCACTTTTTTTGCTTTACTCTATTTCTTGCTCTCTCGTATTCTTTGTTTCTCTTGTTCTTCTTATTGCGGTTCTCTCGATGTTTTATTTTCTCGTCACGTGTGGCAGGCAACGCGGTCACGCTTGAAAAAAAAAAAAAGTTAATGCACACGCGAACGAACAGGATGACGAGGATCGCACACTCTTCATCGTTTCGTGGAGTGCGTCGTAAAGCGAGCGTGCAAAATTCCCCTCATTATCGATACGAAATTTTTGCCATTTTTCAACGATGCCCATTTATATATCTATATGTATATATACATGCGCGCGCGTGTGTGTGTGTGTGTGTGTGTGTGTGTGTGTGTCTGGAACGAAAATTTCGAATATGCACCGCACGACGATCTGCGGCAGCAAAAGAAGCGGCGCAGCAACCCGACGATGAATAATTCGATTTACATCGAGCCCAAAATTCCCCCCCCCCCCACCTGCCTCTCCCTTTCACCCTTGAGCAAAGAGGGTTCTCCAGGTTCATCGTCGTTTCGTATTCCATGGCCTGTGTCCCAGTGGGGCAGCTAGAAGGCTGTGTAAGCGGCTGTGTACGGAGCGCGTATAACGTGTATCCACTTAACATGAATCTTCTCGATGTCTGCATCTAGGGAAGCAGGGTCGTAACGAGGGTCTTTATTGATTTCAAATTATCATCGCGTCGAGCGTATCTTCCATGCGATTATCCATGCTCGGCAATATGTAGAGCCCAACGTCTTTAAAATCGGCTGTTCATTGACGTTGCCTTGTTTGTACGAAGATCACATCACATAGAGTCTTATCTCGAAAATCGACGATTCGTTTGGAAGAGTATCCAGGACCGTTCTGAAGAGTCAGGCGGATGTGCTGGTAGTGCACGTTGTACAGATAAACGGGGTCAAAGTAATCATTCCTTATATACCGTACCGGTCAAAAGTGTTGGATCACCTTGAATAATTGCAAAATTTTCGATCACTTAGGATAATTGAAAAATTACATTGAAAGAATATAATTCATCCGATTTCTCTTTTTACGAAGATACTATAGAGCTCTATAGAATAAACCATGTCATTCTCATATAATTTTGCACTTTCCTAAAGTGATCGCAAACCTTTGAGTGACACGTGAATATATGTGTGTATTAGATGGTTGCGAGTGAAACCGCCAGATGGCAATAGATGCCGCTAGGTAGATCATTTTCTCGAGTTAAAAGTTGGCAATGCACAAGATGATCGGTGCATGGGGTCCTGCAAGAACGCGATGGGTGAGATTCATGCGACGCGTTGACTTCTTCTATTTCAATATTATTTACAATGGAAAGCTTTGATCCAAATAAGTCACATTTGCGGGAAGTTATGCTCCATTATTTACTGGCAAAGCAATCATCCGCGAAAACGCATCGTTTTCCGGAGGACGTGTATGCCGAACATGTTCCATCTAGTAGGAAAAAGGGGGGGTAGCCCCGGCCATGTCCTAAATGTATGCTCGCTTTGTCTTTACTAGTCAAGTTTTCGTTGTCTTGTGTTCTTTCGCGTCCTACCAGAGACGCGCGACTACTAGAGCTCAATTCGTCTTTGTGTTAGGTCGTGAAAACATCAACACTAATTTTTGTAAGACACTATCACGTCACGCTCGAAGTAGAAAACAGTGCACCGTTGAAAAAACGTAAGTAATCATATTTTTTACCTGGCCCACATTTATTATAAGCATTATATCTTACGAGTAATTTTTGGTTTGGGAAAATTGATATTTATGTGAGTGCTAAAGCGATAATTTTGTTTAAAATTGAATTGGGTAGTTCCGACCACCACTTTGGCGGGTACACTGCAAAAACAAGTGTGTTGTTTTTACATATTTTAGGTGTGTAAAGGCTCTAGAAACGTTTTACACGTTTTAACGTGTGTAAAAAATAACCGTGTAAAAATAACATGGATAGATGCGTTCAAACAACACATTGACGTGTGTTATTTTCTTACACACGTTAAAACGTGTAAAAAGGGTCTACAGCTATTTACACACGCAAAGTGTAAATAAAATGTAAATAAAATGTACATCCTCCATATAAGTAAGTAAATGAATTCATAATCAATAGTCAGAAATATATAATGAGTACATTTATTATAGAGGGTGTGTGTGTATACTAAGGTCTTAACCCGATTTGGTTATCGTGGGTCGCTGGAGACCCGAGCCATTTTTAGTTAATGTCTGCATTTTTGGGAGGTGGGTGTGTTTATGACGAAAAATAAAACATTTGTTTAAATTGTTTTGCAATCTTCATGATGTACCCTTAAAGTAGAAGTATTTAAGAGTGTTCAGGAATTTTATGAGAATTTTTAATTGCAAATTATGTGTTCTAACATGCCTCGGGTCTTCAGTGACCCACGATAACCTGACAAGGGGCCGAAAAAAGCGATAACCTTATCGGGTTAATTGAACGGGTTAAACGGTTAATTGAAGACCAAATGTAGTTTTGATAACCTGTCAATCAATCAACGTCAAACCAACTAATGAGTTTGACGTGATGCTGTAACCATGGTGATTTTTAAAATAGGATCCACAACTCGCAATTAACGCACCTAAACTGTGTTACTTTTTCCCATGTTATTTTTGCTCGTGTGTTGCTATCAATGCGTGTTGTTTAGTCCAATGTGTGTAAAGATGCGTCTTGTATGTTGTTTCTACACGCTTTATGCGTGTTCGCATAAGCGTGTTATTGATGGGGACGCTACGAAGGTGTGTAATAATCTAATGCGTAAAAATTACACACTCACGTGTGTAATTTTAACGCATTACGTGTGTAATTATAACGCATTACGTGATACCAAATGCATAAGTATGTAGAATCAACATGGCAACGCGTGTTTAGACTTTATGTTGTGTTATTTCTACATACTTTGAACACACGTCAAACACGCCTTGTTTTTGCAGTGTAGCTCCGGCCATTCATTCGAATGCCTATTTCTTATCAAAAATTCATTTAAAAAAAAGGTTTGCTTCAGTTACTTGTGCTTTGTTTTAGTAAGCGCGTGTCAAAATGCCTAAGTTCAAAGGGAGAACAACAAATCGAGGAAATTGGAGTGGCGAAGGCATGAGAAGGGCGATAAAAGAAGTTCTCGAATGTAAATCTTCTGAGAGAGCTGCTGCAGAACGTTACATGATTCCTCGCACCACACTACAGGACCATGTTAAGGCCATAAAACAAGGTAATTCGATTAATCTTGAGCCAAAACTCGGCCGATTTCAACAAACATTTACTGCTGAATACGAAAAACAGCTTTGTCAGCATATCAAAGATTTGGATAATCGCCTCATGCCTGTAACGAGAAAAGAGTTTTTATCGCCTCAGAGAAGAGACTGTCCGTTCGAAAAGGACGAACGCAAAGAAGTGAGATTTTGACATCATCTCCTTACCAAAATGAACTAATTGAGGAATCAATAGTTCGAAAGAAGAAGCAAAAGATCGGGGTGAAGAAAAGGAACGTCACAAAAGAAAAAGCAGCATCGAAATCGCGTGCCAAAAAAAAGGCACCGAATGTATCATTTGTGGCGAGACATTTGACGAAGATTGGATCCAATGCCAAAAATATCAAGACTGGGATCATGAGGCATGTGTCAATATAAATCCAGGCGATTTTTATTACACATGCGACGTTTGTGTCGCCAAACAACGATTTTACTGTTGTTGAATTTCGCAGCTACCCGCCATGTTTCTTGAGAGGCCAAATTCAAACCGAAGATTAACATTTTTTTTATGTTTTTGATGATTTATAATTTTTTTTGCACCATGTTCTGTTAAAATACATATTGATTATCATATTCGTGCATTTCCGATTAATTATCCACCTTTAATTTGCAGCGTACTTATAAAAATAGAAAACTGGCCGGGGCCCCCTTTCCCTTACAACGTGCAAAGAGTGCTTTCGCCGCTTCCAAAGTCGTGAATTTCTCAATGAACAATGAGGAGCGCGGAAAACTACCTCAAAGTGGGCTGGCGTGCAGTACGAGCTGGTGAAAGCGCCGGATTGCATTAGCCCAGTCACTATGTCCAAATAATCCCCCCGAAAAAAGAAAAATTCTGTTGTCGCTCTTTCTGTTTTTAACCATTGGGGGGGGGGGGGTCACTGGTAGTCTAAATTCAAAATGGCGGCCAAATCCTCTGTGGGCTGATGTCTGCCATGTTGATTTTTATGAAAAATTGATTTTCTTGAATAACTCGGTCGTTTTAAATTTTTGGGTAACAATGGTAAGCACTAAACTTGTAGGAAATTCAATTTTCTACAACTTTAGTTTCACAGTTTTTTTCTAGACGATTGATATTTTTCGAAATAAACCTGAAAAAAAGCGGCGAAGTAAAACTATTGCATTATCAGGTTTATTTTTAACTTTAGGGCATAAATGAACATTAACAAACTTGTAAGGAATTGCATTGTCGACAATTTTGGTATTTACCTTTTTTCCTACAGCCAATATTTAAGGTGGTACGCCAACGGCAAGGGAAAAGAGAACCGTCAAAATATTTTTTCGCGAACCTTTCGACAACTGAATCTCTCTGTGAAATGAAACTCAAACTATTTTTATTAAAAGAGAAAGAGAAAGAAAGAGAGCGAGGATTCTTTTTCTCTTCTTCGTAAGTGATTGATTGAGAGTTTTATTATGCCTTCGAAACAATTTAAGGCAAAGTAACAAAATAGTTACATAGTTGAATAAAATAAAAATAACTTGAAATAGAAAAAAGTAAAAGTAATACTCCTGAAACCGGAAATTTCGAAGTTTCCGAAGATGAAACCGACGATGTTGATTTGGCAGGACCATTGTCGAAAAAAAAACAAACATTATAGTTCCGATTTTGATATCTCGCGAAAAAGTAAACCCGATTTCAAAATCTTATAAGATAATGAAAAAAAAAATGCATGTACATCGCTCGGATCCTTCATACTCGCAAGAAAAGAAACGGAATTCCCTTTTCAAAATCTTATAAGGAAAGGAACGTCAGAAAACAAAATAAACTGAGCATACTGGGGCCTACTGGGGATACCAAGTAAAAAAATACGCCTGAAATTCTACCCCACTGGTGGTGTGGAAACGGGTTTTCTCAAAAAAAATATTTTGAATCCCATTTCACAGAGACGTTAAGTTGTCGAGTGGGTCGCGAAAAAATATTTTGACTGTTCTTTTTGTCCTTTGCCATTGGGGTACCACCTTAAATATTGATTGTAGGAAAAAAAAGGTGAAAACCAAAATTGTCGAAAATGTAATTCCCTATAAGTTTTTTTATGTGAATTAATGCCCTTAAGTTAAAAATCAACAAGATAATGCATCAGTTTTACTTCGCCGTTTTTTTCAGGTTTAATTCGAAAAAGATCGATCATAGAGAAAAAACTGTAATAACTAAGTTGTAGGAAATTGAATTTCCTACCAATTTAGTTCTTACCATTTTTACTAAAAAATTGAAAATGTTGAATTGCAATGTGAACAATTGTTTCAAGAAAAACAATTTTTCGTATAATTCAAAATGGCGGGCCAGAAGCCCATGAATGATTCGGTCGCCATTTTGAATGTAAACTACCAGTTACTCCAAAGCTCCCCTCAATGTTAAGTTTGTCTCCGGTTAAGAGTACATAGTGACTGGGCTACATCACTGCGGATCATTATCGACTCGAACTGTTGCACTTGAAGCGAGCTTTGCACGAGAAGAGACTGGAATAGGAGAATTGCCATGATAAGTTGATTTAGCAACACGACAAGGTCAGGCTGCTGTTGATCACCCGCTGAAGTAGTACTTAAGAAGGAGTAACTAGGAAATTCTACCTCACGCACCATATTGCTCAGGCATCACTATCTCCAAATACCACTTGTTCCGGTCGACGCAGTCAGCGCTTACGGCCCATCGTCAGCATTCCACCTCGTACGAAGAAGTAAAAAAATGGCTAGATTGCTGAATTGCCCCTACAGAAACCGAATTCTTCTTGCGTGGAGTACGATTATTGGCCGAAAAATGGACCACGGTTGTCTCTTCCGGCATTAAACCAGCTAGCTGACCTGCTACCGAACTACTATACTTACCTTCGCTCAAAAAACGGAGGTTTCAAATGCAGTCACCTAATATTTATATATGTGGGCGTTATATACAGGGTGAGGCACTAACTGTTGCCACCTTGAATATCACTGTAATTATTGACGTCACAAAAAAATGTTTGAAACAAAAGTTGTACCGTACGAAAGGGGTCATCAAATGCGCCCATTTTTTTTATCTCAGTGGAGGCGCTGTCGCACCGTAAAGGACACCTCCACTTTTTTAAATGGGATGGTACATTGTTTTTTAACTATCTTGTGGAGCATCGATAACTGCATAAAAGCATTTAGGGGTCAAAGTCGTTCAAGGTAATTTAAGATCAAAAAGTGACATGAACTTTATTTTTATGTGAAATTACCTTTATTCACAGTAGATGTTTAAAGTGATTGCCATTGGAATCAATGCAGTATTGCAATCTCCTCATCACGGATTGTGTAGAATTTCTTATCACTTCGGCACTTATCGAATCACAGGCTCGAAGAATTCTCTCACGCATATCATTCGGCGTAGTTGGACGTTGTTTATAAACAAGATCTTTCAAGTATCCCCACAAGAAAAGTCCAGAGGCGTCAAGTCTGGCGAACGAGCCGGCCACGATACAGCTCCTCCGCGTCCAATCCAACGATTCGGAAATCTCTTTTGCAATTAATTTCTAGCTATCAGCGAAAAATGTGCCGGGCACCCATTCTGTTGATACCACATTCTGTTTCTTGTTTCTAAAGGTATTTCTTCCAATAACGGACCTAATGTTTCTAGAAGGAATGTGGTGTACTTCCTACCATTGAGATTCCCTTCGATGAAATAAGGTCCTGTGATTCTATCCCCAATAATCCCACACCATACATTAACCGACCACGGTCTTTGGTGTGCAACTTGCCGCAGCCAATGTGGATTTTCAGTTGACCACAAATGCATGTTATGCAAGTTAATATTTCCATGATTCGTAAATGCTGCCTCATCAGTAAATAAAATCCGATCAATAAATGAGTCATCTCTCTGAATCTGGCGTTGAGCCCATCAGCAGAATTCAGTGCAATTCATGAAATCCGTACCAGTTAATCCCTGGTGGAGACTCATGTGGTAAGGATGATATTTATGACGATGTAGAACACGTAGAATACGCCTTTGGCTGACGCCAGATTCCCTCGCAATTTGACGAGAGCTCGCACAAGGGTCTCTATGAACGGCGGCAAGAACGCCAATTTCCGTTTCTTCGTTAGTAACTCACTTTTGTCGGTTACTTTCCCGACGGGTTAAGGATCCAGTTGTCCTCAGTTTAGTGTACAAAATTTGAAATTTACGGCGTGTAGGATGAGAACGTTCAGGACATCTTTCAGCGTATAAGTCTCTAGCTCTCACTGCATTTTATGACATTCTCCGTAAATTAGAAGCATATCGGTTTGCTCTTCAAAAGAATACATAATTTACATTCGCTTGATTCATTAATACTAGTCTCACCATTCTTACTATCGTTATCTTGGGTTTGTTTGGGCGAAACATTGTACAATTTTCCGTGTACATTGTAGGTTTGGTGCCGTTATTTACATACAAGACATTGGCAAGACTTCGGCGATAAGTGCCGAAGTGATAAGAAATTCGTGATGAGGAGATTGCAATACTGCATTGATTCCAATGGCAATCACTTTGAACGTCGACTGTGAATAAAGGTAATTTCACATAAAAATAAAGCTCATGTCACTTTTTTTTAATCTTAAATGACCTTGAACGACGTTGACCTCTAAATGTTTTTATGCAGTTTTCGATGCTCTACAAGATATTTGAAAAAAAAATGTCCCGTCCCATTTATAAAAGTGGAGGTGACCTTTACTGTGCGACAGCGCCTCTACTGAGATAAAAAAAATGGTCGCATTTGATCACTCCTTTCGTACGGTACAACTTTTGTTTCAAACATTTTTTTGCGACGTCGATAATTACAGAGATATTCAAGGTGGCAACAGTTAGTGCCTCACCCTGTATATATATATATATCTACGTATAAGGCATAAAAGTTCAGACACCCGAAATTTAGTTGTCTCTCGCTACATTCGTTCTATCAGTTGCTAAGTAACGTCGCGCGAAACGAAACCCAGCATCTATCCCCGTTGGGACGAGATGTTAATTTTTCAGTGTTGCCCTCGGAATAGGGTCTGCGGAGTGGAAGAGGCGCAAAAGCATCCATTATACAGCCTATATAGATATATA
This sequence comes from Ophion obscuratus, assembly GCA_964007375.1. Lineage (NCBI taxonomy): Eukaryota > Metazoa > Arthropoda > Insecta > Hymenoptera > Ichneumonidae > Ophion > Ophion obscuratus. The sequence goes on from OZ023312.1 coordinate 5,351,162, forward strand.
ATGTATATGTGTGTAATGTATGCAGTACTACAGTAAGGCATATACACTGCTTCACGAAGTAAATATACTATATGTAGTGCGTTCATAAACACACACACATACACGCGGGCGCGCGCATGTATGTGTGTGTGTGTATACATGGACTAGAAGTGCACTGAGGGTATTTCAATTGTTCCCCATTAGCCGTGGAATAATTCATCGTCACTTCCTGCTACCGACACGACGAGAAATTATCGTTCCGCTGGATGTTGAACGGAGGCGTCTGATGGTCCACGTGCTGTACGTCCAGCGCTGCATATTATATATACACCCACAGACACACTTATCTCTCTCTCTCTCTCTCTCTCTCTCTCTATATATATATATATATATATATATATATATATATATACATATATATTGTATGCAGTAAGTGCGCAATATATAATATACGAATGAGTTACGACGCCTGGCATCTAGCCTAGAGCCGACAGGATCCTTCGTCGCGCAGACCAGAACCGTGCGCGGCAAAGCGAGAGATACGAAACCCTCCCTCGCGTCTGGTCATCCCGTCCCGTCATTCTCATTGTTGGCACTGCGGCGATTCGTCTCGCCTTTCAAAAGCACCCAGCCAAAATACCGTCCTATATACATATATATATCGGGTGGTTGCATATGAAACCACCGATTTTTGCTCGAAAGAAAAGATCGGTGGCCAATCGACGAACTGTCGGCCCATCTTTCGGCCAATGACAAGATTCCACGCAGGAAGAATTTGGCTGCTTTGGAAGCAATCCAGGCATCCGGCCATTTTTTTTCTCCTGCGCATGAGGTGAAGTGCCGAGCTCTAAGCGTTGACTGCATCAACCGGAACAAATCGTAATCGGAGAGAGCGATGTCTGGGGGATATAGCGAGTGGGGTGGAATTTCCCAGTTCACTCATTCTGAGTACTTCTTAGCCGGTTGAACAACATGTGACCTTGCATTGTCGTGCTCCAAAATCGACATTCCATGGTGCTTCTCCCGTTTCAGCCTCTTCTCGTGAAGAGCTCGCTTGGAGCGCATCAGGTGCCGTCGAAATGAATCGCCGGTGATGTTTTCCGACGGTTTCAGCAGCTCGCGATAGGGTCAGAGTGGGACCAGTGGCTCATTTTTTTCAGAGGTCTATAGCTGCCTAACCGTTCACACAATCTTAATGAAATCTTGACTAAACGTGAGATGCGTTCAATGGCTTCATTTTGTCAAAAGACACTGAACGGCCTAACCCAATAGATATTGAGATAATAACCATTTTTTTTTATTGGATTTCGTCCACTGTGTACTTGGGGGTATACACAGTGAAACATGCCTAATTTCACAGTCAACAAAGTTTCAAAATCACGCAAAATTTGAAGAAAATTACCCTGATCCGCTGTAAACTTGTAGATAATGGAGTGCTTTTCTGTACACAGTGTGGACGATTGTACAGTAAACTATTGACAAATTAGTTTAAAAAAGACAGCATATTATAAGATCAATCACAATCATTTATTGAATATTAATCAATAATGAGTACCTATCTAATTCACAAGGCGAAAATATTCATATTATGACTTACCTTTGTGTACCTCGAAAGTTGAGCCACTGTGTACCGAACCTCTCTTCTTTCCTAAAGCGGGCACTGACAAGTTTCTATTTTAGGTTAGGTAAGCAAACGTAATGCTCAAATACCGCAATATATAGCTGTGTATTGTGGGAGAACAATGACTTCGAACATAACTGCGATAGGTTAGGACAGAAGCAAACAACAAACTCAGCTGGTTTTTCATCATTTGACACCAAAAATCGTATAAAATCACCTCTCACAACCGAATTGCGCTGGAGCGACTCACAGACAGGTTCAAACTTATCGGCATCCGAGGGCGGTTCTAATGTGAAAATGACGCACATATATACATGTCCAATTCTGAGAAACAGAAAAGGTTCAGTGCACCCACTGTTGCAACTGTTCCCACTTTGACCCTACACGACACCCCTTTTTTGGTGGTCTTCCACGATTCTTGTTACCCATAGAGAAATCACGACTTTGGAAGCGGCGAAAGTGCTCTTTCCACGTTGTATAACTTCCCGCAAGTGGGACTCATTTGGAATAATGCTTGTCATTGTAAAGACATTTGAAATAGATGATGTTAGCGCGTCGCACAAACGTCACTTATAGCGTTTTAGCAGTACTCAATGGACATCGTGTGTCGATGTTTAATGATTTTTATTGCTAAATAAAATGATTAAGGCTATAGGTTGGACCTATTTAGCCCGGTACAAACGCATAACAAAACTGTAGGGTACAGCTTTTAATTCGAGACAAATAGTGTACCCAGCTCCTAGATTTCCAGCCGGCGGTTCCATAAGCAACCACCCCAAGCCACATCGGTAAGGGGTCTCATCACTCTAGACGCTAAAAAAGGATATTTTCATGAATTTTTTTGATAGGTATATATCATAGATGCTGATATAAAAGTTGTTACACTTAATAAATACACTTTCGAAATACATTTTTAAGGAAATGTGTTTATTCAAGTCACTATTTATAGACTAAAATAGTAGTTAAAAAATATCCTAAGAAGATTGTAGGTCTGCGCTGTTGATGAAATCTCGGAGATCGATCATCCGAAACAAAAAAAAATCAAACGGTTTTAGATTCAGTATGTTAATGGCCAGAGCGCAAATCATACGATTTTGGATATTCGCAAAAATAACAAAACGACGGACATCTTTCTAAAAAAAAAAAAAAACGTGTTTTTCCACCGTTTGTGGCAAAAAAGGAGTAAATACAAAAAATTTTAAAAATCTTTGATATGCGCGTCGATTAGTGTAGAATATCCCTAAGTTGAATTTCTATAACCGAATATCCATAAGTGAATATCCTTGTCGAATATCCATAAGGACGAATAAGTGAGTATAGAGTAAGTAGAGTAAGTAGTGTAGAGTAAGAGTATAGAGTAAGTAGAGTAAGTAGAGTAAGTGAGTATAGAGTAGAAATGAGTGCCAGAAATGTCGGGAGGTAGAGGATAAGTGAGCATAGAGGGAATTCTACACTCAGGGTGGGGATCCAAATATCGAAAGACCAAATATAGATCGACAAATATTTCGAAACGACAGAATTATGAACTCTCAAAATAACGAAGGTTTAATTATTCGAAATGTTATGTTTCGATCGAAGAAAAAATCGAATGACTATGAAGCAAAGCATCATTTATTCGAGAGCTCATTTATCTGAAAACGTATATTCAGATCGTCTGCAATTTGAGACATACAAATATAGATTGGAACAATCTATAACATCCATATCTCCGAAACAGAAAAAAGCGAGTATCTAATATTCGTAATACCGCCTATAGCGAAAAGAAATATATCGAAACGCAAAATATCGATGGTCCGAAATGGCGAATGCCAAAATGGCGAAAATGGTATGGATGCCGTCCCGGCCAACCGCTAACGCTGTCTGCCTCGATCACAAGTTTTCGCCATCCGGGCCATTCGACATTTTGACCCTTCGCTATTTTAACCACTCGACTTTTTGGCCGTTCGATTTAATGCTTTCTGTTTTTTGACCCGTCGCTATATTTACAATTCGAAGATTCGTCTTCTCGAATCATTTGGTGTTATTTTTATAAGCAATTCGATATTATGTCTCTCAATATTTTTTAAATCGGTTTTTGTTTTTCGCTATACTTCAACTTCGAGATATTCGTATTCGGAATTTTCATTTACGACTATATAAACCCTCCGAACATTGATCTATCTATATTGAAACATTCGACATTTTTTAGTTCGATATATCAGCCCATCCGAATATTGATCCATCGATATTTTGACTCCCACCCATTTCATAAAGACCGGTTCAGTAATATCGAAGATTTTATCAACAAGCCGTCAAAAAATGTTTTTTCGAGAAAAACGAGTTTAAAGTTTCTTTGGGTTACATAAATACATAGCATTTTTTTTTACATATTTCGAAAGTGTATTTATTAAGTGTAACAACTTTTATATGAATATCTATAATATAAACCTACATCTATAATATAATATAATAATTTATATCAATATCTGTAATATAAACCTACCCAAACGATTCATGAAAATAGCCTTTTTTAGCGTCAAAAGTGAGACGACCCCTTAATAATCGTCTTACACTTCTCTGGCGCAAGCGTATAGTAACGGCATAAGGAAGACCTACCATTTTGCATGTTCGTCATCCAATTGATTTTCCATTCCCTCCATATTCTCTCACTCCAGAATCTTGGTGAGCTCAAATAATAACAACAGACCGCCACCCTAAGAGCCCGCGAGATCAGGTCTCGGCTCATCGCCTGTCCCTATCCCATATCCGACTCATTCGTCATTCTCATGACGCGATGGCGAACTCGTGCGTTGTCCCATTCGCGCCCTTCACGAGCGTGGAACTACGAAATTGACTCGGACTTTTGCGTACGCAAATGGGGGAATGGGGAAAGGGCCCGAAGGAAGGGGCGAATGGAGAAATCGGGAAATAACTCCGCAGCGAAAGATGAGAGTGAAACGGGAGCGCGGTAAGTGGCGAAGGGCGACAGGGTGAACGAATGGCGTGGAGAATGAGAAAAATCGTCGAGAGACGTCAGTGAGCTCGAGACTTCGAAGGGATAATATATTTGATGGACTTTGAAAAATCCGTTTTCCGTATTTTTGAATTTTTGAAAAATATTGTGAGGTTTTAACAGAAATGTTGACGTTAAAAAAGAAACTTTGATTTTTTTAAATGAATTTTGAAATTTCTAAAGGATTTTGAGTTTTTAAAAGAAATTTTAATTTTTAGGCAGAAGTGGGTTTTTTAATTTAAAAAATTACGCGATTTTTTAAAATTATAAATGAGTGTTTCTGTTTATTCCAATGAATTCAAATTTAGTTTAACAGGTATTTTTATTTATCATATTGACTTAGATTCGTAATCACCAAGTGTTTTGATTCGGCCTATTAAGGGGCTACATGGGTTTCAAAGCAAAAACAAGCATATTTTCTGAATTAAAAAAAATATAATATATACATTATTTTATTCAAAATGTGAAGCACATAAAAGATCAACATTTCAACAATATGAAAAAAAAATTCATCCAAAAATTTGGGAATCTCAGCCGGTGGGACCTGGTTTCCGGAGACCCCTAAAAAAAGTCTTCTCGTGGTGGTCAAGATAACTCATGATAGCTTTATCTGAAATTAAAAAACCATTTTTTTCTGTTAGCAGATAAGTATGGCTCGTGATTGAACGATGGAATTTTTAAAAAAATTCAATTTCAATTTTTAACAGAGTTGTATGCAAAATAGTTGAATTTTTCATACAATTTCCACTACGCCTTGTAAAATTAGTTGCAGTAAAAAAAAACCTTCGTTCAATCACTAATGAATGCTATTTTGAAGAAGTGTGCAAAATTCCAATAATATCGGTGCATCAGTTTCTGAGAAATCGTGTCCACCGACTTCAAAAGTAGCGTTTTGTGAAAAATGCGATTAAAATTTGAAGTAAAAATAAAACAAGGAATTTTTTTCAAGACACCACGACAAAAAAATGTTGGTCATTTTTTTCTGCAATATATATTTGTTAAGAATGCTCTCACCAATTTTTTAAAAGAGATTTGTAAAATTGGCGGAGTTACAGCATTTTATGTGAAACCGTTCGAAGCGGCAGCGGCTTTGAACGCGTTTATCTCGAAACCGCGTTTTTCAACCTGGTTGACAACATATTAAACAAAAACTATTCATCCGATTTGCATGCGCCAAGTCTTAAACTGTTCAATGATCCAGTCTCTACGCGCACCACGTAGGGATTTTTTTTATAAAGGGCCCCTTATATTTTTTTTCTGAATGATGAAAATTTTCCATGAAAATCGGAAATAAAATTCGCTGGACCACCATTTTTTTTTTTTTTTTCGATATCGAAATTCCATTACGTGATGCTGTAAACCTATATGTCTAGTTTCTAAATATATTTTTATTTTATTTCTCAGACGAACCGTATGGCTTAATCACTGTCAATCGCCGAGCAGCAATTTCGTCGGAGTGTCTCTTTGCCAAATATAAGACCAAATAATAATAATAATATCTGCATTGTGTATGAATATTTTTCAATTTAAAAAAACTCAGCCTTCACAACACTATGTATCAATTGTATGTAAAATCACGACCTCGTCATCCAAATACTCTCATAGAAAAAAAAAATTGAATATTAACCTGATTCTTGGGCTCAACCTTGTGCAGACCCGTTACTTTTGCCCGGTAATAAAATAACTACATTAGTCCCCGACGAACGCAATTGCATTATTTGATCGATACAATTATTATTACCGAGGCGAAAGTACATCCGACTGGATTAAATAACATGGCACATCAACGCAACAATAGAAAAAAAATTAATTCTCCTCCTACTTTAGCAGCTCTGATGACACTGACAAGTGCCACAGCATCCCTCGATGCGCCCATTGGCTTCGTAAGACGTCGTGACGACGTAGGTTGTCGTGATTTTTCGACTCGTGCCTTCCGCCGCTTCGATATATTTATGTCTTCTTCGCATAATAGCGCGGGCTCGAAATAGTCGTATCCTCGAAAAATATTGCCTCCCTGCTTGATTAAAGGAGGCGCGCATCGACTTTTACGCATTCTACACCCTTTTGTGGAGATCCTCGTGGCTGGTTTTACGACTTGACCGTTACTATCGTCCGGTGTGAGCCTCTAGAGTCCTTCGACATTCCAGCGGATCTCTTCGTGAAATAGAGGTCAGCGTGTGATTAAACAACATATACACACATACAGGGTGACTCGCAACTGTTGGGGTGCTCACGGTGGGCCCAGAGACACTGTCATTGCGAGCAAAAGGCTTTTTTATCTTCCGAGACTAAAATTGCGCTCTTAATTTCCATAGATTTTGTTCAAATTTTAACCAGACGTTGTTCATATCATTATGCATGTTTGAGTGAAATTTCAGAACAGTCGACTATTTAGATTCGGAGACAGTGGATTTAAAACTGCAACTTTTAACACTGCAGGGCCTGCATTGACCGAAAGTCAGGTCACATAATTCGTCGTACCATTCTATTGTGTTTGTAAATTTGGAAAAAAATTATGTTGAGATAGCAAACTAGTTGAGGAAAGAGTGAAAAAAATTTACGAACGAACAATATTTTCGCTGCAAATATCAATATTTGATATTGTTTATGTTATCTTCATTAACAAACAAAAGTGTTGGTTCATTCGTAACTAATTAAAAACTTTGTTGGATTAAAAATAAGATATAAAAATAATCGATTAAAGTCCGGCACTGATCTGCCGGCGGTAAACAATCGCACAGCCGTTGCTCAGGCGCCCTTTTTCTTTTTCAATTATTAAGGCAGTATTCTAATCTCGAAAATTTGGAAAGAAAAATCGATTTTCTGCACTTTCTTAAAGCATAGTGTCTTCAGAATATGTCCTCAAAAGGAACTGTCGAAATTCCCAATATTTAAGACAACAAATAAGACCAGAATAGGATCGACGGAAGCTAGAACGACTCCGCATAAACGCGTTTCTCTCTGGAAACTACTTTTTTCAACCTGGTTGACCTAAAATCTCGAGTTCAACCGATTGACCTCAAATGTGGTATAGACCTTCAGTATATATCCCTTTATCGGCCCTACCTCGGGCATGGTCAAATTATCATTATTACTATTTAAAAAACTAAAAACTTTGAAAAAATAGTGCGAAAAACTATTGTTTTTCAGATAGTCGCGATTAGATTTTTTCCCTCTTTGGTACCTGCCATAATGACATTCTTATTGATCAAGACAATTGATTTTGGTTCTGTTTCAGATAAATAGGAGTTTTAGAATCATGTCAACCGCCTCAACCCTTTTTTCACGGCCACATTTGAAGGCCCATAACTGTTACAATTTCAATGTAGCTTCGTTTATTATTTAATTTTGTTTCAAAAGTATTTTTTATCAAACCCGAAAAAAAACCCGAAATTTAGGCTTCTTGACTAGAATACTAGCAATAATAAACGAAAACTATTGAATCATATTATCGATTGGCAAGCAAGTCTCCGTGTTCATTATTTTTTAGCAGAAACAAAAATTTGAAAAACAACTTATTTGTCTAAAGGAGGGTGCAAAGTCCCGTGCCACTATTTAATATTAGGACTTTGAACGTAAATATCTGGGCCCATTTTTGTTGGCCAACATTTGAAAGGAAAGCGTTTTACTCGCTACGACACACCCTGTATGCTCGCAAAGGGAACCCTGGTAGTTGTGAATCACCCTGTATAGAGCTCAAAGCGGGCTTAGATCGAAGAAGAAATAGTGGCTTAGTGTGTGTGTGTGTGTGTGTGTGTGTGTGTGTGTGTGTGTGTGTGTGTGTGTGTGTGTGTGTGTGTGTGTGTGTGTGTGTGTGTGTGTGTGTGTGTGTGTGTGTGTGTGTGTGTGTGTGTGTGTGTGTGTGTGTGTGTGTTCGTAAATACGTTATATTTCAGAGCACGACGCCGGCCAATTTCAGATCTTTCCGGACTCCGGTGTAATTAATTTCCGTATGCCCCGCACTCAAATGATAGAATTTTTATAGCTCTCTTTATATATCCACTCGGACCATACCTCTTGCCGTTGGGACTTTTACGACGCACACAGATCACACGCGCGTTGCCTCCAGAAAGTTTATATTCGGAAGATCTATGCTGATATGTATACGTATAGTACATACCTATACACACACCCACTCACAAACAAACAAATCCTATTGATGGCAAATCTGCTCCCTCTATTTTCTTTACTCGTTACTCTAACATGAATTTCGAAGTTTTAAAATGATTTTCCCTTCAATTTCGGGTTTCTTTCACGTATTTTTTTGTATTCTTCAATTCCTAGGTTTTTTTCTCAATTATTTTCATCATGATGTCGATTAATTAATCGTGAAATTTTTCAAATTGAAACGCAAAATCTCAATATTTTTCTATGAAAAAATTATGCAAAATAGGTCAAATATAGCCAAATAAATTTTTAATTTTCTGAAACATTTAATTGAGTACTTTTCTTCTATCGTCGAAAGGACATGTCTATTTGACACAAGGAATACTTGATTCCGAGTTGTTATCCATTTTTTTTCTAATTCCGTATCCCGCGTTAGATATACATTGCCGATACACTCGTGGTGAAAAGTTTGACGCGCACAGAGTTTCGATGCTTTGTGATACAACAGAAAATTGGGGAAAAAATCAAGTATATGAGACAAGTTCAGAGCATAATCTTTTAATAGCAGTAATGCGACGAATTCTGGAGCGGCGCGTTAAGGAGTAAGGCCACTGTAACGGCCCAAAAAAAAAGGTTTTTTCACTAATTTTTTGCTCCCGAAATTGAAGGTATTTGAAAAAAAACTTTTAATGGTGTTATCGGGCATACATTAAACTTTATTATAAAATTTTTTTACAGTAAAAAAAAACAAAATGGCGGTTCCACAGCTATCTTCCCGGGACATGTTTTGCTTCCAGGGCTCCGCGGCACGCAGCACCACTGGTGCACTTTTGAATCTAGAACAAAAAAAAACCATTAATCTAGAGGGCTATAGCTAGAGAATGTCGATCGGATTTTAAAAAGTATCAATTTTTGTGGATTTGGCGTGCGTTTGAAAAAAAAAATTGATTTTTGACGAAAAAAACGGCAAGTTTTTTGTTAATAAAAAATCAATAAATAAAGTTCTTGAAAATTCCGATCGACATTCTCAAGATAATGTAAATGTTCACATCTGGTTAAAATTTCAAGTAAAAAAAATGAAAATTGTTCGAGTTATGCTGCGTGCCATTTTGAAAAACCATGTTTCGAGAAAAACGCGTTTAAAGTTTTGCGAATAGTTTTTTATTGGAAAAAATTAAAAAAAGAAGTTAAAAGGATTTAAACTATTTTTAAACTAGAGGGTTTAAACTATTTTTTAAGCCAATAAAAAAAAATCGATTTTTCAAAAAATTTACAGTGGCCTTACTCCTTAAGGCACCACACCACGGTTTTTGCACGGGACGAGGGTGTATTTTTCGTAATTATTTCCAAGCAAACGATGAATGGAATTTTTTTGTATTGATACTCGTAGTCAATATATACATATAGAAGACTGTATACAAATTTTTGTACGCGAATCTGAAATATAGTTTGCGGTGTACGCCACTTCCAAGAGGACACTCCGACGAAATTGCTGCTCGGCGTATGACAGCGATTAAGTGGAGATATACACCTAGGAGCCGAAAAAAGGTCATTTTTGTGAGTTTTTTCACGGAAAATTAGTTGAAATTTCGCATTGGGGTTTTAATTATCTAAAAGTATATACATTCAAAAATATGTTTAATTTTCTTTATTTAAAAAATCAAAAATATACAAGGATATTGTATGATCCTTGGAGCGTCGTAAAAAAATCTGCGTATACGGTACCACCCACTGGCGTTTCTTCAAAAATCATCTGGAAAATAAAACCAAAAAGATTATTGAATTAGATACTATAATCTAGTACTTGTCATAGCCGATTTTGAAAATATCGATTTATGACACAATGGTGGACGTTTGAACATAAATAGTGATATTGGGCCAAAAATTATATATTATTTTGCCTATAAAACAAAAACTAAGTAACGGAAAAAAAAATCCTATGACAAGTACTGGATAATGGTGTATAGAATAACCACAAAAAACATCAAGGCAATCAATTCATTGGTTTTCGAGAAATTTTGGGTACCGGTTTGAAAAACGTGGCTTTGAGAAAAACGCGTTTGAAAATTTGGGAATGAATAAATCATGAAATTTATCAACTTACATGGAATCATCGATACCAGGCCCATAGTGTAGGTCTTCTACGGTCGACAGAAAGTACATAACTTCTAAATCCTCGACCTCGACCATCTTGGTGTATATCTCTCCTTAAGCCATACGGTTCATTTGAAAAACAACATCGAAATATATTTAGAAACTAGACATATGAGTTTACAGCATCACGTAGGGGAATTTCGATATCTAAAAAAAAATGGCGGACCAGCGAATTTTATTTCTGATTTTCATGGAAAATTTTCATCGTTCATAAACAAAATAGAAAGGGGGCCCTTTATAAAAAAATCCCTGCGTGGTACCATAGAGACTGGATTTTCGAACAATTTAAGACTTGGCGCATGCAAAACGGGTGAATAGTTTTTTTTTTCATATGTTGTCAACCTGGTTGAAAAACGCAGTTTCGAGAAAAATGCGTTCACAGCCGCACATCTGCCGCTCGGCGCGGTCGTGCCCTTCGAACGGTTTTACATCAAATGCTGTATCTCCGCCAATTTTACGAATTTCTTTTAAAAATTTGGTGAGAGCATTCTCAACAAATGTAAAAAAATGAACGACAACCCAAAAAAACAAATGAAAAAAAATGACAAATTATTTTTTTTTACCTTGGTGTGGTGCCTTAATCATGCATGCGTTTAACAAGCAGTCGCGTAAAAAAACGTTTTCATTATTGAAAATAACGTCGTCGATTTTCCGAAATATTCATTTTCCAATTCTGAGAAACGCATAATAGACGAGAGAAGAAACGATTGCCGTGACGTGCGACCTCGACAAGATTTGTCGCGACAAATATACAGGGTGTCCCAAAAATCAACGATAATATTGCTGGTGCCAGGCCAGCTCATGATAATCCTAAATAACCAAATATAACCCCAGTAAAAGTGTCACAGTTTTCGAGATATTCGCACTTTTGTTTAAATTCGTGAAAATCTCTAACTTAAGGGGGGAAGACCATTTACAAATATGAAAAAAATCGATTTTTGATCATTCCATAAATCGATAGTTCAATGTCTTGAGAATATTGTGTCCAATTTTCAAAGCGAAATTCCAAGAATTCCCTGAGTTTACGCGGAAAAACTCCAGGAGCGTTCGTGCTGCAGACGCAAGTGTGCGCTCGCAAACGGCGGTGCATGCGCCCTTCTATATTTCGGCTTGCTCCCATCTTTTACGTTTCGTAGTCGTACGCGGCAGGGCCTATCGTTGTCAATGCGGAGCGTCGCAGGTACTTTAAAATTCACCTTGGGCCCATTGTGAACTTACAAGGAACATCCCTCAGGTGACACCCTTCGATTTCGTTGAAATTTAAATATGTTATAAAGCACTGAAAAGAAAGCGATACGTATTTTTTTGATCGGCAGAAAAACGGTTTTAAGGAGTGAAACGAACCCTCGAAAATAGGGGTGTTTTTCGTTTTTCGTCGATAACGTTATCGTTCTCATATCCAATGTATATTACACGAAAAAATAAACATTGTTGCAATTTGAATTTTTTTAATACCTCGTACCGTTAAAACGATATCGGTGAAAAATGAAAAACATCCCCATTTTTTAGGGTGCGTTTCAGCCCTTAAAACCGCTTTTTCCGCCGATAGAAAAATACGTATCGCTTACTTTTCGGTGCTTTATAACATATCCAAATTTCAACAAAATCGAAGAGTGTCACCTGCGGAATGTTCCTTGTTAGTGCTCCTCAAAATGTCCGCGTATCCTGTTATACGCCACTTTGGCGCACACTTTATTTTTGACGTCGTATTCGTCTATTCATCTTCGGCATTTAAAACAAGAAAAAAACATTAACTTTATTCATTTATCCTTATTACACATTATACAGATATTATAAAAATTGAAACGAGGAACGCTGGCGCCCCCTGTCCTAAGGTTTTCGGAGTTCCTCCGTCGGTCTACCGACGCATGCCTGAAAAGGAAACCTAATTATTTAAAAGATTAATTTTATTATTATACTTACCGTTTCCGTCAAGTCTCGGATGGCTTCCCGACGCCAACCTGTAAGAAAAAAGTCAGAAGAAATTATCATTAATATTGTATGCGTATTATACCTATAAGAACAAAACTTTATTTTATAACTAATTAGAATGCTACGACTTACCCAGTTAATCGATGGTCGAATCATCTACGCTGCGATACCTAAAAAGAAGGAAAAAAAAAGAGGATAATTGTTACACCTAATTTTCACGTGCTTTTTTTGTAATTAATTATACTAAAACGCCTGTGATTGTGCATAGCTAATTTTCCACGAACATTCATTTTTAACAATCACTTATCGTAATTGCCTTCCGAATGTCACACATATGCGTTGAGTGCACTGCAAACACGACATTTAAAACTCTCGCGACCTCAGCGCCGCAACTTGCGACGGGAGATATCCGAATCGTGCCGCGTCTAGCGGTTTTGTCCAGCCCGCGACACCAGCGCCGCGGTTCGGGACCTTGCCACACTACACCGCGCCATACGAATCAGAGCATAAGTACCGGGGTCTCGTGCTCTACTACCCGTGCCTGGACTTTCGGTGGCGGACCACGGTCTTACATACAGGTCTTGCAACGAAGCTAAATTTTCGTGGTGGTGGTAGGCACTCTTATATGTTTTAATTTTCGATTCACTAGGCGCCGCTACGCGTCGCTACTAGCAAGGGGGAGTAGTTTCTCCCTTACCTCTTACCGGCGAATGTGCCAAAGGTGTTTACGTCACGCAGCCAACGGCGCATGCGTTGCGGCCAGGAGGGAAAAGGACACAAGAGCTATTTCTCTCTTCGTCGCACCACTACTTCCCCTTGCCGTCACGAACCAAGCGGCAGAAATCGGAATAAAAAGCAAAACATCTAAAGGTGCCTACCCCCACTACCGCCGTTGTCAGACCTGTATGTAAGACCGTGCGGCGGACCGCCGCTCTGGGCCGGGTATATAAGGCGGAGCGCGAGGCCGCTCGGCCTGAGTTCTTCTCCCACTGAAGAAGTGGCAAGAACTCTCCCGGGCTAAGTACCCACTGAAGAAGTGGCCTTAGCCTTCCCTCACCCCTCGGCTCTTACTCGCTGAAGAAGCGACCCTAGCCGGGTACCTTTTCCCCTCAACCCCCCGTAAACCGAGCCCAACGGCGATTTTTAACATTTTTTTTTTATTTATTTGTTTTTTTTGCGTGCGTTGTCATTGACGTTTTCGTTTTTTTTTTCGTTTCGTTGCGTGTTCGTACCAGAGTAAAAAGAACCTGTCTGCATATACCTTATAAATCATTTTCCCCTTAATATATGTTCCTTGTGATTAACTATTCGCTGCTTTTGTGTATCTCCCCCCCCTCCCATCCGCTCAACGTAAAAATAAATTAATCAATAAATTATTGAGTTTCATTTTATTTCATGTTTTTTTATTTTATTTTTTTAATGATACGGCCGACCGACAACGCTTTCCGCAGGCGGCGTCTTCGTCGCGCCATCACTACCGCAAGTGGTACGACGCATGTCATAAAGCCCAAAAAAAACCAAAGTAGCGTTGGGCCCAGAGCTTGCTCCCCTCCACACTGCAAAGGAATTTAGTTCTCTTCGGGACTAAATCACATGAGTTGGCTGTTCGTCCAGCCCTCCTCCCTCCTACTACCTGCCAACTGTCGAGACCGCGCTCGGACCTCCTCTCGGAACTTCGTCATCCAAATTTGGTTTTCGTCAACAACCCAAAAGGTTCTCATGCAACACCTAAGGGACCTTCACGGAAGAAAACATTTTTTTGGAAACCAACGAACTAATCATAATACGGAAAATAACGGAAGGCAAAGTGCCAGTGACAAAAAGAAATTTGACATGTTTAGCACTCTGAAAAAAAAAGTATTTTTCACTTTGGCGGAATAACATACACTGAATTTCAAGCTTGCTTATAGTACTTCTTCATAGATGAGTTACCATCTTACACTACACGCACGCAGTTTTGGTAACGCCATCTATTGGCAAACAGCGAGAACTTATTCAACGTCCTAATAAATATGAAGCATTCCACACCAAGTGAAACACTAAAAAATCATGTGATTTTTAAATGGGCTCATAATTTGTTTTTAAGTTCAATAGAGTGTCAAAAGCAAATATAATTTTTTTCAGATTTTGAAATTGGATTTTACACTCGAATTTGGATACCGGAAAATTGTTCTCGTTTTTTTTTTTTCGATTCATTATACTCGAAAAGTGATGCATTGTAAAAAAAAACGTCAAAAAAGAAAACTTAGGTTTTCGAATGTACTTTTCAATCATATATGTTTCGTAACTGTTAAAAATTCTGCTAATGTATTTTTCAACGAAATAAGGTAAAAATAATTTTTTTCGTCAAGTTCGCCCACTTTTATTTTTCTATAAATTTGAGAGAACTTTCGTTGATGTCATAACAAACCACAGAAAAATTGGCATGATGGAGAATTCATTTCTTCCAATTATTTTTCAAGGTTAACTGATAAAGAATTTTATCGAATTATGGATATTGAATATCGACCATTGTTTTAGGTACAACAGTGGATTGCGGCGAATATTTAATGTTATCTAGAACCATTTTGTCCTCCTCCTTTCAATTCAATTATGGTTTTGTTTGTCTGCCTCGAAATTTCTCATTTTTGAATCTTTTTATCGTTAAACAATGAGTGAATCATAACATGGTTAGTCTACTAATACAAAAGCCACCGATGAGAAATCTATATCGAATCGTTTTGACCGAGTTCTTCCGCAAAATCAATTGTATTAGCATCGAGAGTGAGCAAACCAGATCATTCAACAAACGGGAAGGAAGATTTCTTTTTGATACGAGAATAACGCTACGAGAACCGGTGAGTAAATGAAACATTTCGAGGCAGACAAACAAAACCTTAATTGAATTGAAAGGAGTATGATAAAATGGTTCTAGATAATACTAAATATTCGTCGCAATCCACTGTTGTACCTAAAACAATGGTCGATATTCAGTATCCATGCTTCGGTAAAATTCTTCATCAGTTAACCTTAAAAAATAATTGGAACATATGAATTCTCCATCATGCTAATTTTTCTGTGGTTTGTTATGACATCAACGAAAGTTCTATCAAATTTATAGAAAAATAGAAGCGGGCGAACTTCGCGAAAAAAATGATTTTTACCTTATTGCGTTGAAAAATACATTCGAAAACCTTAATTTTTTCCTTCGACGTTTTTTTTTTTGTACAATGCATCACTTTTTCAGTATAATGAATCGAAAAAAAACCGAGAAAATTTTTCCGGTATCCAAATTCGAGTGTAAAATCCAATTTAACAATCTAAAAAAAATTGCAGGTGCTTTTGACACTCGAACGAACTTAAAAACAAATGATGAGCCCATTTAAAAATTACATGATTTTTTAGTGTTACACTTGGTGTAGGATGCTTCATATATTTTTACAAGGTGGTTACAACTGAAACTGCCCGCTCTATATTCTCATAGAGATGCGGTCGGTGGCTCTCTACTCCCGTGGTTGTCCGCGGTATGTCCAGGTTCTGAAAAGTTGGTAAGATAGAAGGCAGGAAAAGGAACGTGCGTTTCGTCTTGGGTATAGTGACAGCCTCACCAGTAGGGTTGTGTCACTGCACCCTGTCCTAGACGCGCTGGGTGTTATGATCTGCGGGAAAGACGTGTGTATACCATACATTGGAACGCAGCCCCTGCGACCGCTTGTGAGGAATGCTGGAACGATGTGGCCGCGTAACGGTGAGATGGTGGACCGCCACACATTTCCTAATCAAAAGTTGGCAACACATATGACGATAGGTCCATAGAGTCCCGCTAAAACGCGACAGATGACATTTGAGCGACCTGTTGACATCATTTGTTTTAGTTACCTTTCCAATCGCAAGTTTTTCTTCCAAATAAGTCACATTCGCTGGAAATGAAATCTCATTATCTCCAGGCAAAGAAATCGGCCGCGGAAACGCATCGTTTGCCAGAGGAAGTGTATGCCGAGCATGCTCCATCGAGTACAACGTGCGATCGCGATGTCACGTGTGCGATGGCGAAAAAACTGATGATGACAGAACCCCGCAGTTTGACGAACGAGCCAGGGAACAGATATTGCAAAGATACAGCGTATACTTAGAGAGGCAGAGAGAGAGAGAGAGAGAGAGAGAGAGAGAAACGATAAATTCTCGTGTGCGACTTTCCCCACGAAATTACAAAATGAGAGTGCTGTGCGCGTACATGACAATGTATACATACATACATACATACATACATACATACATACATACATACATACATACATACATACATACATACATACATACATACATATATATATATATATATATATATATATATATATAAATCTCTCTCTCTCTCTCTCTCTCTCTCTCTCTCTCTCTCTCTCTCTCTCTCTTTCTGAGTGTGTGTGTGTGTGCGTGCGTGTATCTTCTCTGCATACAGGCAACCAAACTCAACGCCGGGGGTGGCTCGAGGCGCTTTCTACGGTAGAAGGCGAGAGCCGCATAACTTCTAGCACGTTGATTATAATTGTGATTTATGCTTCTTCCTCCTTCAGCGAGTATGGTGGACTTTCTCACTTCGCGGCTTCTCGTCCGATCAGTCTCCCTCTCTCTTTCTCTCTCTTCCTCCCCCCTCCGGTGTCGCTTTATTTTCCGTTTTCTCCTCTGGCTGTCCTCTTCATACTCGTAATAACACACATATACACACACACACGTAATATATATATATATATATATATATATATATATATATATATATATATATATATAGAGCACCCTCGACAACGACAACGGCGACGAAGACGACGATGGAAAAGGGTCCCAGGCGGGACTGTGGTCGTCGCGATGATAGAACACGCATTAGGCCGTTATTGCTGCTTGTCCTATTGCCAAAGTTTTCATTGAATTCGGTTCTCGCGACGTGCGGGGTATATACAGGGGAAACAGAAATTGTTCGTACCGATATATATATATATATATATAGGGTGATTCACTAGAAACTAGTCACTCTAAAACACCTATGAATATTGATTTTAAAAAACAAAAAATCACAGACGAAATTGGAACGCTTTGCCAATGTCTACATTTTGGAAGCCTTAGACTTTTCTCCAAGTGGGTTTATCAACCTGATTCCCAGATCACCGCCACTTTTCTTTTCTACAGGAAAAGCCTTTTTTCATTGGCCACAAATGTCGAGTACAAAAAAACAATATCATGACCTTTGGATGACCTTGAAATACCGTTTTTGTTTTTGAATAAAGGAAAACACTTTATGCTGGACACAAAAGTAAAGGGAGGGTACACAATCATTGACTGAGAAATCGTGTCGTGAAATATGTCGCAGTTAATGGACGAATTTTTCAAGATCCCATGCAATAAAAACATCATTCGCGTCTGAAACGACAGCCTTTTTTGCCTGCAATGCTTTGAGCGGTTAGGCTACTGTGAAAATGACGAGCACTCGTTCGTCATTCGGGGCAACTCAAATTAAAGGTCCAACATATAGTGCAGGAATCGCAAATTGAAGGTTAACTTATGATTACAATCATATTAGTCGAACGTTAAATGCATTTTTCTCGAAACTATATTTTTCAAAACAGTGTACACCATTTTTCGACACCTAATGAACAGAGTGATTTGACATTTGATACACTTATTCACTGTAATAGCAGTTTAGTCTTGAGCGACGTTTTTCTTCGTAACTTTTTTGCATTACTCATTAACAATAATTGTGTCATTTAGCCGCAATTTTTTTTTAAGGGACAACACCACTGTGACGGCTTCAAAAAATCGATTTTTTGAAAACCATCTAGAAAAATCTAAAATATATTTAAGATTAAGATGCCGTTGGACCCAGGTCGAACAAATAATTATTTTCGGAGATATTGAATATTTTGTGGAGCGGTGCAGCGCTCCGTGACGCTCGGGGTCCCGCGCAGCTGCGCGCCTCAGGGTCGGCAGGTATACCGGGCCTTTCCCAGGTCCTGCGGGTCCTTCCCAGGTATTCTTTTGTCTCCCTTCACAAAAACCGGCTATTGTTATAAATATAGTTTAGAAAAAAGCCATAGGTGGCGATAATTGAAAAATTTTCAAGTCGTCAATCGTCAATCGTCGATATTGCAGCTAATATCGCGGTATTATTATTCAATGATGGCCTGAGAAGCCTCATGAAAGTTTGTGAGACGTCGGGGATAACTATCGGCCCAAATTGTTTCAATTTTTGCGTTGAAACCGACGCAGCGCGGATCGAGCTGGCGGAGCGCTCGCTCACAGACGCTGCAAAAGAGGCAAGAAGAGCCTCTACAAGTTCGAGAAAAGATGCTAGGGACAATGATTTGCTTCTTGAAGGCCAGCTATATGGTGCCGGCATCGCTGATTAAAGGTAACATTTTTTTTTCCAATTTATCGCATAAATTAACAAACCTAAAACTATGAACGCGTTTTTCTCAAAACCACTTTTTTGAGTGCGGCACGCAGCAGAACTCGAGCAATTTTTATCCGATCGACTTCAGATTTGGACTGCATCAATAAAACTAGATTATCTAAAGAAGTACATAGGATTTTTTCGATATCTCAATAATAAAAAGAGTTATAGCCTATTTTCGACGAGAAATTTTGCTCGAAAATCGTCCTTTGATTTCAAAAGCGTGCCTATTTTAAAAAAATCAATATTCTTTTAAATCCCTATGTACTTCTCTTCAAAATATCATATTATTAACGAAAACACTTGGTATTTTTTTTCAGATCGACTTTGAAGAGTTCTGCTGCGTGCCGCGAACCACTGCAGAGGCAACGGTACCTGATGCGGGAGCTTCCCCAGCGTCACCATGGGGCGTGAAAAATTTGAAAATTGTGTATGTTATGTATCTTCAATAAACAACGAACAAAACAAAAATTTTTTTTTTCGAATATCTCTTTTTTTCCCACAAAAACATTCTTGAAACATGGCAAAAAAAACAGCGGGTCACAGTGGTGTTGTCCCTTAATTAAAAAATTCTTCTTTTTTATTGAAACACGATAACAAAAAAAGGTTGACCGAGGTTGAGCTAATATTATATATTTGAAGGGGAAAAACTCGTTTTTTTTTCAGATCAACCGAGAGGCCAAAATCAAGGACACCGTTGAGCCCCTCACTTTCAAAGGTTCTGCATAAGATTGCGTATAACTTCTTCAATTATTAACCCATCGAGTACACACCTCCGCCGCCAACCTATAATAAGTGCATCTTCGGTCAATCTGGCCGAAGGCGTTTTTCAAATCGTTATATTCCGGTAAATATGCATTTTTTTTTGGTAGAAACGTTTTGTAGCAAATTATCCATATTTTATGGTCCCAAATTCATTTTTTGACGAAAACAAAAATTAAATGCCAAAACATTCGTTCAAAGTGGGGCATACGTTGGAATATACGTACTCACACGGAAAACAACTCTGGGTCAAAACGACTCAGTGTCCACTCGAAGTGGAAATTTGGTACATACCTTTGTTAACGTACATAGAAACAAATTTCCAACTAATATTTCAATTATCTCACTTATTCCTTTAAAATTAGTTTTGTTTTAATATCCTTGACTTTCGGGTCGTCACAACAGCATAACGCCTTAATGGCCGTAAAAAGTTTTTTTTTTTTGTATATTTCAAGGTCATCCCAAGGTCCTGAAATTGTAGGTAATTGGTTTTGTTTTTGTGTTATTTTGTTTGTTGATGTTTTTGTGTGGTTTTCTTTATTGATGGCCAATAAAAAAAACGTCCTTTAAAAAAGTGGAGATGAGCTGGAAATCAGGTTAGTTGCACGGTTTGAAAAAAAATTAAAGGTACCAAAATGTAGACAGTGACGAACCGTCATGTATATTTCTCGTGTATATACCTCTATGTGTATATATATATATATATATATATATATATATATATATGTATGTATGTATATATATATATATATATATATATATATATATATATATATATATATATATATATATATATATATATATATATATGATAGCATTAGAATTTGAAATAACGTTGGGGAATCCCCGGCCACGCGCGCTCATTGACATCGCGGCTTCGCAACTCGTAAAATCTGTCATCCAACCGAGAAAGTAAAAAAGTCAGCGTCCGGCGTGAAACACGACGCAAGCTGCTCGTATGAGAAAAAAAATGAGATGACGCGAGGGCGTTCGTAAAGTATTTTAGGACAAATTTTGCAGGGACACCAGAAACTACTCGCGATGTAGATATACTTGCGCTATCGCTCGCTGACGCGCGATCAATCTGACTGGAAACGTCATGGCTTTTTCACCTGATGAAAATTTCAAGAAATGCTTAAAGATAAATATTTTTTGAGGCATATTCCTCGCCATTGTTCGGTGAGGGAATATGGTGAGGTGATGAGGAAAAAAGAAAAGAATGTTGTGGCTCGCTTGAAGTAGTATTAATCGTGACGAATGTAATATATCAACGATCATACCAATTTCAGAATCAGCGCATTAGGAAGGTTTTTTTATTGTACCATTTTTCACCCTCCCGGCGCAGTCCATCCTGAATAAACTTGCGACTTTCAGATACGAAATCAGTTTCCGTATGGTCCCGAGTAGAAATCTTGCTCCAGCTACAATAAACACCTGATCAGGCGTCCTGATTTCTTTTTCCAGCCTTGATCAGGATTTTTTATCAAGCCCTGATCATTTTTAAAACACAATCCCGGACTTCCATCTGATCAGGCTAAAAAAATCAAGGCCTGATCAGGATAAGCTATCGAGGCCTGATCAGGGTAAAAAATCAAGACTTGATCAGGGTACAAAATCAAGGCCTGATCAGAGTAAAAAATCAAGGCCTGATCAGCGTAAAAAATCGAGGCCTGATCAGCGTAAAAAATCACGGCCTGTTCAGGGTGAAAAATCAAGACCTGATGAGCGCTTAATTTTTCACGGCTCAGGATGCCCCATTTATTCTTGAAATAAAAAATACAACACACGTACAAAATAGAAAAAGGCACGAAATTATAAATAAAGCCGATCGTTTATTTTTAAATCTTAATATAGAATCTCTTACATAGGTCTTTTATATATATCTATCTGGAAATAAAATATAATTTTATCTTATGTGTGTGATAGAAAAAACTCGAAACAAACTAATATATTTTTTAATAAAAAAAATTCGATAAACTTCTGAATGAATGAAATATAGCTAAACGTTTCTGTGAACAGACGTTTCTAGGGAACGTCGCATGGTGTGTTCTGTTTGTTTTTCTTCCGCAACGCTCGAACCTTGTCCCCGTCTTTTGCTGAGTTGAATAACGTTCCAACGGCTTGTCCAATTGACCTCGAAAGAACTTCGATCTCGTGTTCCTTGTGTTTTGCAATTACAGCCGCTGAAAAATACGAAAATGTCTATCCCAGTTAGGATTCAATGTCTAAATATACTTATATTCTATGTAAAGCATACATTAGGATGGCCCAAACTTAAGCTACATTTGTTTCCGTTTTCTCACCATCCATCTACGTCACAAAACACAAAAATTGTTGCGAAAGCTGGGAGCGATCAATTAATATTTAGATGTCACTCAAACTTCCCAAAAATTCAAATTTTTATTAAAAAATCTATTTTTTTTTTCGTTTACTCCTCACCCATGAATTTTACGCTTTATAATTTTTGAACGAACCTCGCGACAGCTCTAGCCGCTCAACGAATATTTAGTGGTTGCTCAAGAGCTTTGTAATTTCCGATTGTCGCAAATATTTTTTTTCCTCTCACTCATCGTACACTTGAATCGCTGGAACTCTCTATGGCTGGGTCAGGGTTCGTTAGTTCTAGATTCTGAGGCTGACAATTGACCGGGGTTGAACAACTTGGTGTATCTTCCGGATCTGTCAAATGTGTCAAATAATAAATATTTTAACCAATGCATATTTAATTTGGCGTATGGTTAATTTATAGCCATAGACGTAATTTAATTTATATTTATAGATTTAAGAAAAAAATTAATTGTTATACTAACCTGCTGCTGTATTATTTCTTCGTTTTTTCCCTTATTTAGCGCCCGCCACTCACGCAGACGCAGTCGTTGCGCAATTTTCTTAGGATTTTGTTTATTCATTTTATTCACAACGTACACGTTATTTGTAATAATGTATAAAGTGATTGATAATGCCTCGTGCTTCTCTCGTGTATGTGTAGCTTTTCACAGATGAGGTTAGCTACGTTTTTGGCGCCAAGCCGAGTCCAATTACGTAATGATTGCTTGAAGTTAGCTGGATCAGGCAAATTGAAGTAAGCCATAAATCCAGTTGCTTGACATCGCATGAAGCTAGCCGGGTCAGGCGAATTGAAGTAAGCCGTAAGTCCGGTCACTCGACCACCGCCTGACCCCAGCTTGATCACGCAAATTAAGGCACACTTAAATAAGGCCTCCGTACTACAATGTGATCAGGCGCAAATCAAATGTCAGGCCAGCCTGGCAATATTTCTACTCGGGGTGATACGCCATTGACATTGACACAGCGTTAATCGACCGCACCGTTTTTCCGCAATCTCCCGAATGTGGACGTCACAGAGTGCACCCATCACGCTAAAGTGTATTATATATATATATATATATATATATATATATATATATATATATATATATATATATATATATATACATAACATTTATATATAGTCTGGCAATGTTGTTGGAAATCACTATGCTCTTGCAATTCGGATTACGCGGTTGGAACAACTCGTATATAACGTCAATAAATATTTAACGAAATTTTGGAGTTTGTAGTTAGGTGTGAGGTGGTACATACAAGTGTGTGTGTGTGTGTGTGTGTGTGTGTGTGTGTGTGTGTGTGTGTGTGTGTGTGTGTGTGTGTGTCTGCGTGTGTGTACGTATTCACACTGCATATATAGAGTGCCGAAAATAATAGGTACGACGTCCACAGTCTAATTATATGACCGCGTACCTATTATTTGGCCACCAAATAAACGCGTCTATACCCACTTGTCAACAGGGTAATTCATAACTATCAGGCTTCCCTGATAGTTAATAAAAGATAATGAATATGGAGACTGGCTTTGCAAATTAATAACATGATCCAATGATCCTCGTTCATTGATTAATTATGACCTTCCACATCTTCCATGACCTTTCCACATCTTCAAAAAAAAAAATCGACAGATATAACACAGAGTGCAACTATTTCATCGCATTGGAAATGTAATTTCGACATTTATTTCAGGTAATAAAAAACAGCTACATGTAGATAATATGAGTTGATTTGATTATTTTTCCAAAAAAAAAAATTGATTGAATGATGTAATATGATTTTTAAATTAATAAGGAGATTGGAATTCGGTCGGGAGAGGGTGTTTTTCATCCGATCATGGGCATTTAGCATGTCGCACCCCACTCCGCTATAACAAAGTGGCAGTGGAGTGGGGGTAGCGTTAGTTTCGTGTGGGATCCAGATAACTACGTCCCCTATACCCAGCCTACTTCAACAATCATATACAATTTTTACAGCATTTTCAATGGTAAAAAAAAACGCGCGCGTGAGCAGCTACTGTGCTATTGTTTACTCAGCTTCGGGCTCAGCATGGGAATATCTCGGCCAATTTTTGTCGCACGGCATTTAAGAAGAAAGCGTTTTGCTCGCTACTCTCCATACGCCTACCAAGAGTACCCTAATAGTTGTGAATCAACCTGTATCTGCGCGTATATATATATATATATATATATATATATATATATATACTCGAACTTGTCAATCTCCATTGCATATACTCAAACCCCTGGCTCTGCTGTGCCACGAGGGCTCGAGCATAATTGAGTTAGCCGTGACACGTCGTACAGCCCGATGGCCACACCATCGTATCCGAGGCTCAACCAGGCGCGATAGGTTTGCACGCCTGTACAATTCAACCCGCAATATATAAATATACGTTTATAGAGTGTGAGAGAGAGAGAGGGAGCGAGAACGCGGATCATCCGTAGGGGGGTGAATGTGTATCGCGAGTGTGTTCGCTCGAGCCCACGGGGGTTGAAATGAAACGACAGGCTGTATTCAATACACAGAGGTATCGGGGCTCGAACGAGTCAACGAAAGACAAGCAAGAGAGAGAGAGAGAGAGAGAGAGAGAGAGAGAGAGAGAGAGAGAGAGAGAGTGATCGGCCGCGGGGTGGAGGAGGGGGAATACGCTTCGCCGTGCTGGTGGAAACGCTGATAAAACGCAAACATTTAATTAAAAGATAATCAAGCGGATCGCCGGGTATCCGCTAATGTTGCGGAACTCGTATAGGAGATAGCGCGCGTGGCCACGAAAGCTTCGCTCTCTCGCGGACCGATGTACAATCGTTTCTTTATGCATATGAGTGTGTGGTAAACAAGGAGAAGCAGGGGTATGAATAAATACCGCGGGAGTTCTGGCTCCCGCGTGTGCGATTTAATTTTACACGAGTGTATATAAATTCAGAATCTCTGGTTTGGCCAATGGTTCATGTCGAATCGGTGCATGCACGCTTATTTGGGCTCTCTCTCTCTCTCTCTCTCTCTCTCTATCTCACTCTCGCATTCGCTATCGTATATCCATATCGGCTCTCGTCACTGGTGCATACATATGTACAAACATATACAGTACTATCGAAAATAATAGGTACGATAGCTGCGTTCCATATGACATCATAGCGTACCTATTTTTCCGGTGTCCGGTAATATACAGGGTGATTCACAACTGTGAGGGCATATGTATAAACGTATGCAGTGCTAACCAAAATAAAAGGTACAGTCTGCTTTCCACATTATACTATGGCGTACCTATTATTTCAGTGTGTGTTATTACAAGGTGATTCACAACTGTTAGGGCACATGAATAATTGCAGGGTGCTAGTGAAAATGAAAGGTACGGTATCTGCTTTCCGTATGATACTATAGCGTAGTCATTATTTCGGTGTCCAGTATTATACAGGGTGATTCACAACTGTGACGGCGTATGTATAAACGTATGCAGTGCTAACCAAAATAAAAGGTACAGTCTGCTTTTCACATTATTCCATGGCGTACCTATTATTTCGGTACGCGTTATTACAAGGTGATTCACAACTGTTAGGGCACATGAATAATTGCAGGGTACTAGTGAAAATGAAAGGTGATACTATAGCGTACCTATTTTTTTCGGTATCTAGTATTATACAGAGTGATTCACAACTGTTAGTGCACATGCATAAACCTATGCAGTGCTCGCTAAAATAATAGGTACGGTATCTGCATACCATATGATGCGATCTCTAAAATAATAGGTACGGTATCTGCCTTTCATATCATACGATAGCGTACCCATTATTTCGGTGTCCAGTATTATACAGGGTGATTCACAACTGTGAGGGCATATGTATAAACGTATGCAGTGCTAACCAAAATAAAAGGTACAGTCTGCTTTCCACATTATACTATGGCGTACCTATTATTTCAGTGTGTGTTTTATTACAAGGTGATTCACAACTGTTAGGGCACATGAATAATTGCAGGGTGCTAGTGAAAATGAAAGGTACGGTATCTGCTTTCCGTATGATACTATAGCGTAGCCATTATTTCGGTGTTCAGTATTATACAGGGTGATTCACAACTGTGACGGCGTATGTATAAACGTATGCAGTGCCAACCAAAATAAAAGGTACAGTCTGCTTTTCACATTATACCATGGCGTACCTATTATTTCGGTACGCGTTATTACAAGGTGATTCACAACTGTTAGGGCACATGAATAATTGCAGGGTACTAGTGAAAATGAAAGGTGATACTATGGCGTACCTATTTGTTTCGGTATCTCGTATTATACAGAGTGATTCACAACTGTTAGTGCATATGCATTAACCTATGCAGTGCTCGCTAAAATAATAGGTACGGTATCTGCATACCATATGATGCGATCTCTAAAATAATAGGTACGGTATCTGCCTTTCATATCATACGATAGCGTACCCATTATTTCGGTGTTCAGTATTATACAGGGTGATTCACAACTGTGAGGGCGTACGTATAAACATATGCAGTGGTAGCCAAAATAAAAAGGACAGTCTTTGCTTTCCACATTATACTATGGCGTACCTATTATTCCAGTATGCATTATACAAGGTGATTCACAACTGTTAGGGCACATGAATAATTGGCGGGTGCTAGTGAACATGAAAGGTACGGTATCTGCTTCCCGTATGATACTATAGCGTACCTATTTTTTCGGTATCCAGTATTATACAGAGTGATTCACAACTGTTAGTGCATATGTATAAACCTATGCAGTGCTCGCTAAAATAATAGGTACGGTATCTGCATACCATATGATACGATAGCGCACCTATTATTTCGGTGTCCAGTATTATACAGGGTGATTCATAACTGTTAGCGCATATGTATAAATGTATGCAATGCTCGCTAAAATAATAAGTATGTTATCTGCTTTCTGTATGATACGATAGCTTACCTATTATTTCGGTGTCTATTATTATACAGGGTGATTTACAACTATATATATATATATATATATATATATATATATATATATATATATATATATATATATATATATATATATAAAGGTATGCAGTGCCATCCAAAATAATAGGTACGATAGCTGCTTTCTAAATGATACGCCAGCGTACCCATTATTTCGCTGTCCGGTGATTATATGGGGTGATTCACCAGTGGTCGATCATATGCATAAACGTATGCAGTGCTGGCCAAAATAAAAGGTGCGGTATCTGCTTTCCACATTACACTATAGCGTACCTATTATTTCAGTACCTATTATCATACAAGGTGTTTCACAACTGTGCATATGAAGAATTGCATGGTTCTAGTCGAAATTAATGATACGGTATCTGCGTTCCATATAGCGTACCTATTATTTCATTTTCCATCATTGTACAGGGTGATTCAAAATTATGAGGGCATATATATAAACGTATGCAGTACTAGCCAAAATAATAGTATGATACGATAGCCTATTTATTATTCCGGTGTCCAGTGTTAAGCAGGATGATCCATAACTATAAGGGTTCCCTTAGAGAGCATATAATAGGGGTATGACATTGCGGGCTAAATGCTTTTTTTCTAAATTCGCGTGCGATAAAACTGGCCGAGATATTCGCGTTCAAAGTCCAACGCTGCGTAAACGATGGCACAATGCTTGCTCACGCACTATTTTTTTCTTCTTTAAGTATTTAATAATAGAGAAAAATTATTCAATCATATTATCGATTTGCAAAGGGAATCGCCGTGTTTATTTTTTTAGCGAAAAAATGCACTTATCTGCGTGTAGATTCGAAGCCAGGCGAATACCTCCTGCGTCCACGTTCCAAGCGCGAGAAGCTACTTTGTTTGGGTTCACAACTTGGACTTTGAACGCGAATATCTCGTTCAATTTTTGTCGCACGACATTTAAAAAAAATGCATTTCCCTCGCAATGATTTCCCCGTATACTCAGAAAGGAAACCCTGATAGTTGTAAATCATCCGGTATGTCTATCAATATATCGATGCTGCGTATGAAAAATAGGATGATTCAAAGGTTTTACAAAAACTAGCATGATTATGCTTTCGCCACGGAAACTAGTACCTTTCCATATTCACCGCGAAATCCAGCATGTCTCGGCTTTCGCCGCGAAAACCAGCATGTTTCGGCTATCCCCGCGAAGACTAGCTTGTTTGATTTTCACTGTAAAAACTAGTGAAAATGGAGTAGCTTTAAAACCTTAAGGATCTCATCGCTCGTCCAATCTAACCAAAAAGAGTTTCGGTGAGAATTTAAAGTCCTTCGTGCTCAGGTAAAAATCTGGAAAAATAAGCCATTACTATCTTTTTTTAATATGACAATTTTTTGTGTAATGACATTTTAATTTCATACTTGTTCCTTTCTTTAACATTGTGATAATAATTATCAATTAAAATCGATCGTAGTAATTTTTATTTTAAAAAATATCGAAATTGTAAATATAATGAAATAGTTATTGTGATTTTCTATTAAAAAAATTACGTTATTGAAAAAATCATTCAACAAATTTACTGTAATCTTACAGATGGTTATCGTCGAATATGTTTGAAAAATCTTGCTGATGTTTGATTGGGATTATACATCTGTCAAGCATGGCCTGTGAATTTTTTTTTTCTTGGTGCAAGAGGCAATTTTTTATCTGACGTCTCTTTTAATTGGAACATTTGAACGTCATCCATGTTTTTGTTTTTTTTTTTTAAGATTTTTATCTCTCGTCCTTCTCGGTCAAAATGATATTTAACGTGGATTGTATCGACGTAAGGTTGAATGGATATTTCCCGAATACTTGCAATTCTAATTGAATTCCCATTAAATTTTATTGAGACGTCTAAAAAATCGTAAATTTCCGACTGCGATCAAAGGAATTGGAGTAAAAAAATAGAGACAAGGTGTAAAAAAACATGGAAGAAAAGTCGGAAACAATTCCAGTGTTACTGAAACGTGCTAGTTTTCGCGGTAAATATCGAAAGGTGCCAGGTGTGCCCATTTCACTTTTATAGACATGTTTGTGTACGTTTATAGGTGTATATGAATTTATAGAAATACATGCTAGTGGCTGAAATAATAGGTACCCTGTCGTATAGTATCGAAAGCGAAAATCGTACCTATTATTTTGACTCCAGTCATCGCTGAAAGTAATAGGCACGATGTCCACTTCTGAGAGTATATGACAGCGTACCTATTGGTTCAGGCACCACTATACGTATGTGTATCAATTCGCGCAAACGAATGCAGGCACGTGTGTGTACTTTTTCAATTTTTGCTTGGTTGAATGTGAACAGAGTTGGATATACACGTGCCAATACTGCATTTACATGAAACACGCTCGTTTTATAGACAGTTACGCACGGCGAGTGGTATCTCCCATAGTGTTTTTCCCGAGCAAACAGAGGCGATACCGATGATAACGGAAAGAAAAAAAATACCCACTCTGTGCACACCGGATAACGCGCGCTCAATCGGTTCTCCGAGTGGAAAAATAAACTGGGAAAAGAGAAAACTTGCATATAGAAAAGTCGCGTGCGCCCTATTGTGATGAAAAATGGATAACGCATGGATGTTGAGCTACGAAACAATTGGCGGAGGGGCTTTTAAACTGACGTGCGTTCACGATGGTCCTGTTTTGTGGGATTCCGTGCGTACATTTCAACGTGCGAGTTGCGTCGGTTATTAGGGGTAGATAGTTCTGCATTGGATAGAGTTCGAGAACGATGCGTGCGTAGTTTTGGTATTGTGCATCGTTCTAGACTTTAGCAAAATTCTAAATCTTTGCTTGTGCTGGAAATATACATGGTTCTAGGATCATGGATACTTCGAGGCATCATTTATAGCTGTGGCCACCGTTATAATTATGCTTTCTCCCAGAATTGAACGTAGTTCCGCGATTACATTTAGTTCTAGAAGTATGCATAGCTCTAAATTTACACATCGTTATGGAAGTGTACATTGTTCCAGAATTACTCATAGTTCTAGACGTGTACATAGTTCTAGACGTGTACATAGTTCTAGACGTGTACATAGTTCGAGACGTATACATAGTTCTAGACATATACATAGTTACAGACGTATACATAGTTCTAGACGTATACATAGTTCTAGACGTGTACATAGTTCTAGACGTATAAATAGTTCTAGACGTATACATAGTTCTAGACGTATACATAATTCTAGACGTATACATAGTTTT
This sequence comes from Ophion obscuratus, assembly GCA_964007375.1. Lineage (NCBI taxonomy): Eukaryota > Metazoa > Arthropoda > Insecta > Hymenoptera > Ichneumonidae > Ophion > Ophion obscuratus. The sequence continues at coordinate 5,381,658 of OZ023312.1, forward strand.
AGACGTATACATATTTCTAGACGTATACATAATTCTAGACGTATACATAGTTCTAGACGTATACATAGTTCTAGACGTATACATAGTTCTGGACGTATACATAGTTCTAGACGTATACATAGTTCTAGCGTATACATAGTTCTAGACGTATACATAGTTACAGACGTATACATAGTTCTAGACGTATACATAGTTCTAGACGTATACATAGTTCTAGACGTATACATAGTTCTAGACGTATACATAGTTCTAGCGTATACATAGTTCTAGACATATACATAGTTCTAGACGTATACATACTTCTAGACGTATACATAGTTCTATACGTATATATAGTTCTAGACGTATACATAGTTCTAGACGTATACATAGTTCTAGACGTATACATAGTTCTAGACGTATACATAGTCCTAGATGTATACGTAGTTCTAGAATCACACATAGTTGTCGGAGTCTACATTGTCCTAGAATTGCACATGGTTCTGAAATTATGCGTACTTCTAGAATATATCGTAGTTCTAGAGTTAAGCATGTTTTTGGAATGATGCCTAGTTCTATAATTTCTGCGTAGTTCCAGAGTTAGGAATAGTTCTGAATCTATGCGTAGTTCTAAAATTATACGTAGTCCTGAAATTACACATAATTCTAGAATTGTGCATTGTTCCACGATGATAACTTTCTAGTAGAAGTTACAAAATTTTACATAGTTCTATAAATACAACTAGTTCTAAAAGTGGTTCCAACATTTTATTTATTTTACACAGCCTTAATTCTATAAATATACACACTTGTCGTTATGTTCCTAGAATTATACATATTTCTAGAGTTGCACATTGCTCCAGAATTACACATGGTTCTATAATTATACATAACACTAGGATTATACATAGTTCTGGAATAATACATAGTTCTAGAAACATACATACTTCTCGAATTATAACTAGTTCCCGTTATAGTTCCAAAATGCTACACAGCCTTGGTTCTTGAATCATACTCAGTCCTACGTTGATTTCTACAAGTATGCACAGTGCTCGGTGTACTTCTAGAATTATGCATAGTGATATGCATAGTTCAAGAAGTTCCGTAGTTTTTTAATTAAACTTATATCGGAATATATTTCTAGAATTACGTATATCTCTAGAATGATACATAATTTTAGAATTATCTATAGTTCTGGAATGACACATCGATCCGGACATAGTTCTAGAATGGTTCCGAATTGTAGACGTAGGTCAAGCATTATGCATGAGTCGTATGTGCAGGTGGAGACGTTTTATTACAATTATACATAAGCCCAGGCATATTTACAGAATTATACATAGTTATATGCATAGTTCTAGAATCACACATGTTTCTAGAAAATTTTTCAGAACTATGCACCCTTGTAGACGTCAAAAAAAAATATATATCTACGTCCAAACAGAGAATGCAGTATCCCTCAACATGTGTTGAATTTCGCGTGAAAGAAATGGCAGCTGCAGCACAATAATAATTGGCAAAGTACACATTGACGATACATCCGTACAGTTCGGGTTTCAGTATCAAGCTCGCGGTCACGTACGTCATTATCCAAACCTAATGTGCAATATACCTGCCGCGTATCCTTTCACCACCTGCAATCGGAGAACACTCGTAAAGTTTCCCTCGCGTTCTCGAGGGCCGCTCACCCCTCTCGCACTCGTCGATGTGAGCACGGAAGCTCATTAATTAAGCATCAAAAGCCAAGAACCAATCACCGGGAACAAAGGACCAAAACGTAAAAAAAAGCGCGGAAAAAATAGAACCAACTCGTTGGTCGATGTTTTTTCTTCTCCCACATCGTCCGTTCGAAAATGGTCCATTTTCCATTCGTTCGTTCAACCCCCTGCCCCGGTACGACTATGCTCTATTGGCACGGCATTTTGGCTTATCAGGCTCGTCCGTCCGTTGCTCATTCCTACGAATGTGTTAGCGTGAAACATAATGGTTCTTCACGTTACCCGTCCGTCGACCTTCTTCATCCTAGCAACTGTCAAACCGTCCACTATTTGTTTTCCTCTTTCTTCTTTTTTACTCTCAGACGCCGTGGTGTCCCTCTTCATCAGCGGTCCATTACAATGTGGCCCACCAGCGGCAAATCGACCTATGCAGGTTTTTCTGTGTTGGTGTGTGGGCGCGTACGGTTACGCCATTTAGAGTTATATAGAGGCTGATTGTCCGGGAATGAAAGAGTGCGGTCGCGCGTTCATTGAGGTCGACGAGTACTCTGAATTGTCGCGGGTCCTATATACATTTTGTATATATACGTATATAGTCGATTAAAAGAAGAATTGCGATCGGCAAGTACGTTCCCAACCATCTCATATTCCATGCGGGCCAAATTCACGTGCACTCTTTGTACCTACACATTCTTTTGGTCCATACTCGAGTTGTCTCCAATTGCCCCTCGATGTTTTCTTATTTTCTCCATTTTTTGTTTAAGGGGTTACCCCCACTTGCGATTTTGAAAAAATCGATTTTTTTATTGCATTTTTTTGAAGTATAAGTATCTGAGAATATGTCCTGAAAATTCAAGTCGATCGGAACAAAATTGACTGAGATATGAGCGTTGAAAGAGAAGAATCCGTTGTGTAAACGACCAGAAATTGAAACTTTAAACGCGTTTTTCTCAAAATGGCATTTCTGAAGTCGGTGACCAAGATTACTCGAACACTAATGAACCGATCTTCTTGAAATTTTGCAGGCTTATTTAATACATAAAAATGTAGTCTTTAATAGTTCAATTTTTTTTTTCGTTAAAATCGAACCATTAATTTTGACTGTCCGCCATTTTGTGAAAAATGAATATTTTTTAAAATCCTTCGATTAAAGACTAGTTTATACTTATATTTGACTAAATCCATCCGCATTTTTTTTTTTTCAGATGATCCACTTCGCCGCAATGTTGGTCACCGCAAACCGTGTATATAAAAATATTATTTCATTGACGGCCATTTGCCACTAAACAATGTAATATTTTTCAATAACAAAAATTACTGAAAGTTCTTCAAGATGTGTTATTTAAGATGGTATATTGATCGATTAAAAACGTTTTGTAGTTTTCTTTAAAAAAATTCATGAAAAAGGCCTTTTTTTGCGCTACAAGTGGCGGTAACGCCTTAACACTATAGGCCAATTTTAGATTTTTGTTTTCCATACTCTTTTCATTCTTCGATCAGGAGAGAGCGAAAATGAGAGCCATTCGGATATGCAAGCATCTGGATGATTGTGTTTTTATTGTTTCCAGGGCCGCATTCTTTAACGATCCGAATCCAGACTGAGGGAAAATCCGTTTTTATTATTTATATGTGGAATATTAATTGGCGAGTGACAGGTGGCATTTTTTTTGTCAACATACCTCATGGTATCCGACGTTACATGATTATATGATAAATAATGATGATGAACATGTCTGGAAGCCTGCGAAAGAGTACTGCTCGATCATAATCGAACCGTTATTGATACGCATTTGCAGGGCAGTATAAGCGGGTTAATGCATCGACAAATAAATAAATTTTAGTTTTAAGGCTTTCACGGCTCTTTATGTAATGAGAAGAGTATGTGGCTTCCGGATGGAGGCCGTGTTGAGGATCAGCGTTGTGCCGACGTTTCGCAAACGTTACAGTCTGCATCATCAGGGCTGAGAGCTCCGATACTGAAGCTCTCGTGTCTCAGGTATTCCTTATATAGTTGCAGTCATCGTTTCGGATCGCTGCACCAGCCAATCAGATGTTTTAATTGATCAGCTGGTCAATTAAAAAAAAGAGCTCTCAGCCCTGATGATGCAGACTGTAACGTTTGCGAAACGTCGGCACAACGCTGATCCTCAACACGGCCTCCATCCGGAAGCCACATACTCTTCTCATTAAATAAATAAATTAATTAATTAATAGATGAACAAATGAATGAATGTATAAATAAATTAATAAAAGGATGAATGAGTATATACATATAAATATATATTGAACATACATATAAATATAATTGGATAAATATATATGACCTTGAACGATTTTGACCCCCTAATGTTTTTTATGCGGCATGACATGCTCTGCACAATGGTTAAAAAAATGTACCATTCTATGTGAAAAAGTGGAGGTGACCTTCACTGTGAGTCAGCGCCTCAACCGAAATAAATAAAAAACTGGTCGCATTTGATGGCCCCGTGTACACCGTACAACTTTTGTCTGGAACATTTTTTGTGACCTCGATAATTACCGAGCTTGTTTGGGTGGCAGAGATAAGAGGGACACCCTGTATGTAGGGTGTCTCAAAATAACTTGACGTTTTAAATCGCGCGACATTTTTTTGTGGCGAACATAGAGTACTAATGACAACTGACATCAGGGGATATTGAGGATCAGTCATGGTGAATCATACAATCGAGCAACGCATAGGGATTGTTATTTGCTGCTATGTTAATGCATAGTTATTGGAGACGAAGTTTCATGGTCGTGCTATCTCGCGTCGCGACGATGGGAATTGGCTACCAAAATCGTGCGATTCGACGCCATTCGACTTCTTTTTTTGGGGTTTTCTGAAAGGATAAGTGTACGCCAATGATCTACATTCTACACGACCATTCCGGAGCTCAAGGAAGCAATGGAAAGCACCATTAATAAAATCAGTCCGCAATTATGCCAAAATGCTATTGAAAATTTTGTCAAAAGAGTGAACGTTTGCAAACAGGGACGAATCGGCCATTTATCAGATATTGTGTTCCGCACATAACCTCCCTGTTTGTATCTTATATTAAAATTGCAATATACGTATTTTTCAAATGAATAATACGTTTTATTTATAAATTAAAATGTCTGGTCATTTTGAGACACCCTATATATATAAACGTTATGTACGTTCTCTAAAATACTAATGAGGAGTTTATGCGAGGGAAAAGAAAGGGGGAGAGAGAGAGAGAGAGAGAGAGAGAGAGAGAGAGAGAGAGAGAGAGAGAGAGAGGCGAACGGACGTACAACGTCCCGATTGACGATAACGAATGCTAATGGATCGGATGAATTAATTTACCTCCATTTAATTAATTGGTCTTTAGGGCCCTTTCTCGAGGCTCCCATAATAGCGGCAGCAGCAAAGTTCTTTCTCAGCTTCCTGACTCCCCCCCCCCCCCCTCCTTGATATAGCAGCTTCTGTTATAAGAGCCAAACTCCGAACGAGAACCTTGCTCCCACGGCGAAGAAAACGCGCAAGGAACGCGAGTGGGTGGAAACTTGGGAGCAAATGAAAGAAAGCGAACGGAAAAAGGGCAAAGAAGGGTGAGAGATGGTTTTTGGCGGTGAAGGAAAGAAAACCGTCGGTTGAAATGAATCGGGGAGGTAAGAGGAAAGATTGCGTGAAATTGAGAGGCCCGAGGTCGATAAAGCCCCTGTTTGTAGTAGATCAAGCGAGATGGAATAATCCCTTGTACGCGGGAACGCAAGGGACAATGGACACCCCCGTGTACGCGCCTACATAGGTGACGCGGTCACCGTCAAACTGAATAAGAAAAATTCTTAGTCGCTGTCGTCCGCCCAATACTTTCGCTCATTCTCGCGGTCGTGATCCCATTTCGAGAGATACGCGAGCCGGGAATCACCACTTTAAAACGTCGAAATTAAATTCCTGCCGGCTCTTACGATACCGAACGGCATGTACCGGGCGTCGCATTTCGAGACGACAGCTTTGGAGTGCCCCGAGCAGGGTTCGTTTTGGGCTATGGTTGATGGCTTTTCTCTTCGTTGGATTCATCGTCCAAATGGCTATGACCGTGTGACAGGAAAGTATGGACTTGGCTTCGAAAAAATTAAGGCGCGACATACATTTACAAGGAGACGGCACGACCGTGGGGACGGGGATTTGGCCGAATTTTTTTATGGTGAAAGAGGACCCCTATCACCTCACGTGGTTAAAGCAGCAGGACGCATTACTCGCAAAATTCCGAGAAAAATCGATTCAAAGTTTCTTAGGCGCATTATGAGTTTAAGGGAGACTTTGTCCTTGGAGTGCCATATTTCAGGTGTTTATATTTTTTTTTTTAAGGAAATGCGTAAGGCTTTTGGAGTGCGGTTTTTTTATTGCTTTTATTCATGATATTCAGAACGTTGAAACATTTTTTTTTTGAAAAAAAAAACCAAAATGGCGGCTGTTGCAGCTCCGCGAAAACAGGTCCTCAAATCGCGGGAGGTAAACGGCTGACATCACTGCCCCCTCTTTGTTGATCTGAAACACAAATTCAAAGCATATTATCAATCTGTGACCCTTTGGTCATGGAATGACGGATGGGTTTTTCGTTTAGTACAAATTTTGGGAAATGGCGGCAATTTAAAAAAAATCGAATTTTCGCGTTTTTTCGCATAAAAAGATAAATAATAAATGCAAAAATGTATCTATCGAAAAAACGATCCGTCATTCCGTGAAGACATATTTTCTGAGTATGCTCTCCAAATTTCAGGTCGATATGTCAATTACAGCGGTCAGGAGAATGTCAGCCATTTTTAAAAACGTGTTTTCGAGAAAAACGCGTTTAAAGTTTTGTAATGTGTTTACACAAATGTATTTATAATTACCGCTAATCGGCAATGCTTGGTCCATAGAGGCATCCCTCCTCTTCTTCTAGCTGCTCATGTTGAGCCGCTAACATCTCCCGCTAAATTTCAAGGACAAAGTCTCCGTTAAAATGTCAGGCACTTGTCCAGCCGCCGTCTAGTCTAGACGGTAAGGGCTCGGTATTTTGCGCCGGTGGTCTCGCGTTCGATTCCTCCTTCGGATCTTTTTTTTTTGTTATCCCAACAATTATTGAAAGCGTTTCTCATCCCTACATTATTTTAAAAAATTTATTTTAGCTCAAGAACGTAAAGTTTTTCATTCACTGAAAAATATTCGTGCTCGTTGTTCTATTTGGTTGTATGGCTTTGTAAGGGTCTACCGAATGTTGACCTGGGGTCACCTTAGTCTGTGAGAATTGAACAGCAGTTCATTTTTCGATTTCGACGCGAACAGACGTGCCTATTTCTTATTGTTAAATTCCAAAGTTCTCTTACAATTTTAAGTTAAAAATGTCGACTGAAGAAGTTGCTGGCTCGTCTGGAATAGGAGAGGAAATTCCTGAAGAATCCATGTACAGGGATAAATCAAAATCGCGATTGAAGGCCCCAGTAGTTTATTATGAAAAGCTGTTGACGGAAAATAATTTAATTGCATCGACAGCTTCAGAAAAAATATCTCACGATGCTATGTTATTGGCCGGAGAACTTTATAATAATACATTTGAACTTTTGGGGGAAAAAAAAATTCGCAATTGAAGAGGGATTCATTCACGCTCATCAGGATTGCGAAGAACTACAGTTCAACATGCCCCAACTTGATTCTTCTCCAGACGAGTAAGAACCGGAACCGAACAAAAAAAAAAGTGAAATGACTCCCATGCTAAAGCGCATCCCACGTGGTCTTTGGCGATATTGCAAAAAAGGATGCAGCCGCTTGAAGAGAAAAGAATATCTTTCACAATGGGAGAATGATATTAAAAGTGTTGGAACGAGATTGGACAAATTTGAGGCGATAGATTCGTGGACCTACGACCGTTTTGTGGAAGCATGACAGCAATATCAGCAAGTTACGATGAGAAATTTACAACAATGGGCATTGGCTGCTGCTGCACAAATCATCGATTTCAATTTCAATGCGTCTGATCGATGGGTTACGGCATTCAAACGGAAACACAAAATTTCTCAGCAGATAATCACGAAACTGATTTCGAAAAAAGAGGCGGCATCAATGGAGGAAATCCGGGCGTCTGCAGAGACCTTTAGTCGACAGACGTGCCGCTTAATACCTCAATACCATGAGGATTATGTTATAAATACTGACCAACCAGGTAAAATACAGGGTGCGCCAGAGAAACTTACTTATTTGAAAGGTCAATAAAAACAATAGTACTTCAATTATGGTTTTAAATTTTTTTTTATTTGAGAATACAATATCCCAATTTTTTTTTCATGCAGTCTTGAAAATGACATCGGATAAATGGCGACCCCCATTGCGCGTACACTGATGAAGTCGATTTTTGAAATTCGTATCCACTCTTTGCAGCATATCAATCGGTATGTTGGCAATGGCGTCGCGAATGTTGTTCTTGAGGTGTGCTATGGTCCGTGGTCGATCGACATAAACCAGAGATTTCACATAACCCCATAAAACGAAATCGCATGGAGTCAAATCTGGAGAGCGTGCCGGCCATTGGAGATCGCCTCTGAGAGAGATGAGGCGGTCGGGGAAATGTTGTCGCAACAAATTCATTGAGTCTCGTGCTGTGTGTGCTGTGGCTCCATCTTGCTGAAACCACACGTTCCTAACGTTCATTTCTTCGAGTCTTGGAAGAGAAAATTCCTCGATCATGTTCCTGTAACGAGCTCCATTCACGGTAACTGCGCGTTCGTTTTCTTCAAAAAAATAAGGACCAATTATTCCCATTACCGACATCGCACACCAGACAGTAACTCGCTCACAATTAAGTGGCTTCTGGTGAAGCTCACGTGGATTTACACCACACCAATAACGCATGTTTTGCTTGTTGACGCAGCCGGAAATGTGGAAGTGAGCCTCGTCACTGAAAAAAACGACCGCGTCTTCAGGCAGGTTGTCAACCAGCATTTCACATGCATTTTGACGGGCAACAAAATCGCGTTCAGTTAATTCTTGCACAACAGCCAATTTATAGGGATGAAATTGAAGGTCTTCATGGAGAATTCGTCGAACAGTGGTGTCAGAAATTCCCATAGCAGCTACGTGTTTGCGAGCCGAACGCCGGGGAGAACGCACAACTGACTGCCTCACTCTTTCGACATTTTCCGGAGTTCTGATGGTCCGTTGAAGTCCATTTCTGGGTTTAGCGACACTTCCACACTCCCGAAATGAGTTAACCCACGACAGAATCGAGTTACGGCCAGGAACGAGTCTGTCAGGAGGAATTTCAAAGCGAGCGCGGAAGGCACGTTGCGTAGCAACAAGTGAGCGACCGTTAGAAAAGAAGCTCTCGACTGCGAAGGCCCGCTGCTCTCTAGACCAGAGCATGATGGCAACTGACTGGAGGGAGAAACAAACTTGGGAACTTCCCCCTCCAGATGCGCCCCCTCTCGCCCCTCTACCCGCCCAACTCAACGCGCGGGAATTTTTTCAAATAAGTAAGTTTCTCTGGCGCACCCTGTACAAGTTTTCTGCCTGCAATATGTTTTTACCGATGCAAAATGTATAAATTCAAAATTAATTATATAAAAAGTTTTCTACATACATATTCGAATATTTTTAAATATTAAAAATACTATTTTTTTCAGGATGACAATATCAACCTGTTTTCAACAGGACACTCACTCAAAAAGGGAGTAAAACAGTTTTTGTCAAAAAGTCGGATTTGAATAAAGTGACGCATTCGTACACCGCACAATATTCCATAACATTATCTGGAAAACTGCTCCCATATGTCTTCGTATGTTTGCAAGACGCGACCATTTCGAACCTCGTATTCAAAAATTAGTAGATGGCTATGCCAATACATATACGAACGTCATTGCAACATCATCGAAGTCCGGAAAACTAACAACAGCCTTATACACGGATTTTCTTCAGAAACGTTTAAAAACTCACGCCGGGGAGAATAAATGTTTAGTTCTCATTGACTCTTGGGGCGGGGGGGAGGGGGGGGGTGTAAAACAAATCCAGAGATGTATGATGAAATCTCCCAAGATGACGAAAATATGCCACCTTGCTCTGTAAAAGTAATTCCTCCAGAATGCACTCCCTTGGTACAACCGTGTGACGTTTGCTTTTACAGACAAGTTGAAAATTTCATAAAGCGCTTGCAAAATTGCAGCGAATTGTTAGAGCATAATCGTGAAATTAATTCCTGGAAAGATTGTATAAAAATCCATTCAATAATTCACCATCAATTATCGTCACCAATATTCCGAGACATGATTCAATACGCCTGGTTTGCCTCGAAATTATCAGTCACTAGAAACATTTTCATGAATATTAATGGGACATGTTTTTGTACGGATGTATTGCAAACTCTCTGCGATTGTAAAAAATCCGCTTTTATATGTTGCGCAAGATGTCGCAAAAATTATTGCTTTGTTTGTTTCTACGATAATTACCACTGCGGTTTTTGTATATAATTATTATATTAATAAAAATTGAATTTTTCCTAATCGACTTTGTTATTCACATTAAAAACTCAATGTTCCTCCTCAAATATTTTACAATGAAAAATATAAAAAGAACCCCAACGTTATGAATTGTTTTATTGGAAAAAAAAGGAAATAATTTTAAAAAATGAAAATAATTTAAAAAATAATGTAAATAAATTTTAAGAAATAATGTAGGGATGAGAAACGTTTTGAATAATTGTTGGGATAATAAAAAAAATAAATAAAATAAGATCCGAAGTCTAGACTAGGCGGCGGCTCGACAAGTGACTGACATTTTAAACTCTTAAGGGGTAAGGCCACTGTAACGGCCCAAAAAAAAAGGTTTTTTCACTAATTTTTTGCTCCCGAAATTGAAGGTATTTGAAAAAAAACTTTTAATGGTGTTATCGGGCATACATTAAACTTTATTATAAAATTTTTTTATGCTCCACTGGTGCAAAAGTGTGCAAGCACCACTGGTGCAAAAGTGCACCAGTGGTGCTCCGCGGCACGCAGCACCACTGGTGCACTTTTGAATCTAGAACAAAAAAAAACCGTTAATCTAGAGGGCTATAGCTAGAGAATGTCGATCGGATTTTAAAAAGTATCAATTTTTGTGGATTTGGCGTGCGTTTGAAAAAAAAAATTGATTTTTGACGAAAAAAACGGCAAGTTTTTTGTTAATAAAAAATCAATAAATAAAGTTCTTGATAATTCCGATCGACATTCTCAAGATAATGTAAATGTTCACATCTGGTTAAAATTTGAACTAAAAAAAAATGAAAATTGTTCGAGTTATGCTGCGTGCCATTTTGAAAAACCATGTTTCGAGAAAAACGCGTTTAAAGTTTTGCGAATAGTTTTTTATTGGAAAAAATTAAAAAAAGAAGTTAAAAGGATTTAAACTATTTTTAAACTAGAGGGTTTAAACTATTTTTTAAGCCAATAAAAAAAATCGATTTTTCAAAAAATTTACAGTGGCCTTACCCCTTAAGGCGCCTAAGAAACTTTGAATCGATTTTTCTCGGAATTTTCCGAGTAGTGCGTCCTGCTACTTTAACGACGTGAGGTGCTAGGGGTCCTCTTTCACCACAAAAAAATTCGACCAAATCCCCGACCCCACGGTCGTGCCGTCTCTTTGTTAGAAGTTTTAAAAAGCTATCGGTGATGATTAAGACTAGTATCACCGTTTTCCATCATCTGAACTTTAGTGACTGATTCTCACAAAATTAATATTGAAAGTTTTATCCAAACTCTGAGGGATTTACGTCAGTGTTCAGTTGGTAATGTATTCATTGATAAACATTGCGCTTCATAGCGATAACCCAAGTTAACAAAATCGCGATGAAAGTAGGTATACAAAAGAGAAACATAAAAAAAATGCATTTCCCTCGAAAAGTAAAAAAGATCGTAGAACACACATGGATTCGGATTGATACGAGGCATTTTTTGGGGCCGGGTTGAAATTCCGATCTGTGAATGATCAGAACGCGCAAAACTCCGAAAGAATACTACCCCGAAGATCAAGACGCCGAAAGAATTTTGCACGAAAGTCATAACTCCGAAAATCTGAACACCGTCAAAATAATTCGGCTATGGCAATTGCCAAATAAGTTTCAAAATTTGCAATAAATCGACGATTTATTTCAAGATTTTTTTATTAAGGCCTTATATACGCGAAAAATTTCAAAATTTATCATTTTTTTTATTATTGCGCATTCCATTAGCCTGAACGGTCAGGAATATTTTAAGCTTTACAGAATTGAAACATTCCAAAATTAGGCAAAATCGTATTTAGCCCGACCGCCAACTTCAAAACCCTTTTTCCACGATTCACTTTTTTCAACCTTGTAGTTCTAACTCTTGAACGAAGGTTCAGATCGCTTTGAAATTTTTACATCTTAGTATCATCACCTATCGTGTAATCCACAAAAAACAAAAATTTCAATGACACAAAAAAATATAAAAAATAAAATACCGACAGAAAATTGAGTAAAAAAATGTTTAGTTTCGAATCTTTTTTATAATAATTTTTTAAAATAATATTGTTGGTTCACACTGAAGATACATTCATAATATGCAATTATAAATATGTTCATTGTTTTCACACACCCACATCGATGCCGAGAATTTTCACCATCAACGCGCGCGCAAAAAAAAATACTTTGCTTTATTGTGTTATATCTCCGCCATTTGTTAATATTTCTGATTTTTTTACATATACCTATATCTGTGCACATATATACGTGCATAAATAATCTGTAAAAAAAATGTTGCCAATATATGCGTCATTCTTATTAACGCCGTCTAGAAAAGTACCTTCGCAAATCGGCGAAATCGCGTGTATGAAGAAGTGATTTTACGTCAGTTTTGAAATTTCTTTAGACAATGTTATACGTTCTACATCATTTACAGTCAACTGTGTAGACTTTCGCCGCCATGAACTTGACGAACCTTGTAATTTCGGAACATTCAAATTAGGAATTTTAAACCGTTGGCTCGTTCAAAGTTCGAAATTTCAACCCGGCCCCAAATTTCTAAATTGACGCAAAATCACTTCTTAGGGGTCTTCTTACTTTAGACTCTGAACAAGGCTATTTTTATGAATTTTTGGATAGGTTTGTATTATAGATATTGACATAAAAGTTGTTGCACTTCATAAATACACTTTCGAAATACATTTAGAAAAAGGTCTTAAAAATAAAAATAAAACACCTCGGAGATGTATCCGCGATTCAATTTTTTAAGGGCATTTTAGGACAATTTTTAGGACATTTTCTTAACTGCCATTTTCGCCTATAATTAGTGACTTAAATAAATAATATTTTTTTTGTGTATTTCGAAAATGTATTTGTCAAGTGTAACAACTTTTATATCAATATTTATAATATAAAGCTACCAAAAAAAAAATGCACAAGAATAGCCCATTCAGCGTCCAAAGTAAGACAACCCCTTAATAAAGCAAAAATCCTCGAAACAATTCGTCGATTTATTAAAAATTTTGAAACTTCTAAAACTTCCATAGCCGAATTATTTTGACGGTGTTCAGATTTTCGGAGTTTTGGTCTTTCGTGTAAAAATTCTTTCGAAGTTTTGATTTTTTGGGGTAGTGTTTCGGAGTTTTGAAGCGTTCTGATCATTCAAAGTTCTAAATCTCAACTCGGTCCCATCTTGAATTTCGGAATATTAAAATTCGGAATTTCAAACCGTCGGAGCATTCAAAGTTCGGAATTTCAACCGGGCCCCATTTTTTTGGTCGTCACTTTTCGCACCACCCTGTATAAGTTGTCCATTGCCTTCACCCTTGATTGCACGTGAAGGACCCTCTGCCACTATGACTCTGTACTTTGTATTCCCCACAACTTTCAACTGCCCCGATGATGTCTTCCATACTTCTTCGATGGCCGTCGTAAAAAGAGCATCGCCTTAAACGAGGGGCGGTTCCGGTGGTGCAATCGAGGAAGAACCTTTATTGCAACTCGGGGTAGGAAAAAAAACGTGAATAGCGCGCGCACCGCAGTGCCGTCACCGCCCATGTCTTTTCCTCGGCAAGTCTGCGCTACTTTAAGGGGATGCTAAGTTGCCCAGTCAGCGGGGAGTTGGCCATTAAGCTCGCGCACTTAAAAAGCCTCGGGTGCCCGCATAAAACAGCCAGCAGAATTCTCGGTCACCCTCGTCGCAACGAGGCAAACGGGAAAACTGTTATCGAAGCTGCCTGCCTGACTACTTCGAGTCTGTTATTTCATTTATCGTATGTACAAAGCTCGAGTTTCTTTCGTTGGCACATCGGTGGCGTCAAAACTGAAAACCGACATTGAGGGAGACATACATTGACATACAACCACACGGACACAAAAATTCTATTGTATTAATTAACCTCGTTTATTTGATTTTTTAAATTTGAATTAACTAGATTTTTCGTAGCACCAAATTTTTTCTATTGCATTCTGTTAGTGGAATTATTTATTTCAAATATATTTACTTATTCAAATCAAAATTTATTTAATATTGTTCAATAACTAAATATTTTTTTATCCTTGTAAATCTGTGATTCGGCTTTATCCGTTCAAAAAACAATTTACTTGAATTCACTAAAATTATCTGGTTAAGGGGCCAGTCCACTTTGAAAATTTCAAAAAATCGAAAGCTAGCAAAACTTAAAGAAATTCACGATGCTGAGCAATCAGAAGGGATTTTGTACGATGCAGGAATTGCCCATTGAGTTTAGGTAAGAGTTTTTCATAGTGTAAACTTCAAACGCGTTTTTCTCGAAACGACGTTTTCAAAATCTAGCTCGATCGTATCTCTAAAACTAATAATCCGATTCTCTTGAAATTCGAACCACATATTATAAACATGATTCACAACAAGATGACCCTCGATGTTTAAAATTTTTTAAATTTTTACTCTTTTTTTGCGAAAAACTACGACAAAAACGCGTTTTTAGAAACTTTTTTCGTTTTTTATGTGCCTTTTTTTAAATTTTTTATCAAACTTTATATCCGAGGGTCATTTTGTAGCTGGTGTCATATTGAATCTAATGGACTTTGACTTTTTATTTCAGACAATCCGTTGCCGAATTGTGATGGAGCTACCTAGCCTACCTATTTTTGAGGCGTTACGTTAAACTATAGTTTTTGTACTTAAAAATGGATAAAATTTTTTAAATGTATTTCAAGACTTTATTTATCAAGCCCAACAACTTTTATATTCATATATTTTATAAAATCCTCAAAAAATGGCGAAAATAGCCTTTTTTCGTAGCACCAAAGTGGACTGGCCCCTTAATTTAAAAAAATTTAAATTAAACAGAATTGCGGTAGAGTGAACTATTTTTTTATTTGATTGAACTGATAGTCTGTCTTTATTGCAAGACATATATCAAAGGGGCGTGGGGTTAGAGAGGGTGGAGAGAGAGGAATGATATATATATATATATATATATATATATATATATATATATATATATATATATATATATATATATATATATATATATATATCATTCGTCTATATATATAGGTTATGTTTAAAAAATCTGTAGCATATTATTCGATAAAACTTTCTAATTATCACAATGATTTTAACTAATTCATATAGTTCATGAGATACAACAAATAATTATTGGAATTTATTTGGTTCCTTTTGCCATATCTGCGCTTAAAATGTTATAAGCACTCGTTAGCATAGGGGCAGCGTGCGTAGCTATGAGTAGGGTAGTTCTAGGTTCGATTTCCATATAGGTGAAATATTTTCTACGATAAAAATCATTTTCAAAGGCCAGGGAATGACGAATTATGATACAAAGACGTTGTGGTAAAACTCTCAATTAAGCGTTCCATTTCATATTGGATTTACGAAATATTTTATGCATATATTATACTTAGATTTACAGTGCACATTATACGGGCCCAAAAAAAAAATTCAATTGAAATTTTTGTTGAAAATGTTGTTGAGAATGGCAAAAAATGAGTGCTGACCAAGTTTTACCCCTTTATATCAATATTTAGAGGTCTCTCATCGAGTTTTGCTATTTAACCATTCATTTAACATTGTAAAAGTTTTGTTTGCCGCTTCTCAACTTTACAACCCGCCTGCGGGTAAACACACGAAAATGCCCAAAACATTGTTTTATGGGAAATTTAACGCTCTACAAAAGAGGTCCTTAGCCTTCATACAATAAATTCACTCTTTCGAATTGTATTCAACGTCAAAGTTGAATCTATGATCAATTCCATGAGTTTGCGAGATTTTTGGACTTTTACAACGAAATTATTGTTTTTTTTATGAATCTTAAAAAGTATTGTATCTTTTTCAAATTATTCCCTAGATAGTTTCTGAAATTCCTAATAGATTTAAATTTATTGTTATTTAAAAGTACATTATTACAAAAATTCATTCTTTAACCGAATTATATTCCCATAGCATAATAAATATATATCTAGGGAATAATTTAAAAAGAATACAATACTTTTCAAGATGAATCACAACAAAATCTATAATTTTGTCACAAAAGTCCAAAAATGTCACAAAATCATGAAGTTTATCATGAATTCAACTTCAATGTTGAATAAAATTTGAACGATTAAATGTATTGCATGAAGGCTACGGACCTTTTTTGCAGAGCCTTAAATTTTCTATCAACAATATTTTATGCATTTCCGTGTGTTTACCCGTAGGCGAGTTATAAAGCTCAGAAGCGGCAAACAAAACTTTTCCCATGTTAAATGAATGGGAAATAAAAACCCGCTATGAGGGACCTCTAAATATTAATATAAAGCGTTAAAATTTGGTCAGCACTCATTTTGTGTCATTTTCAACAACATTTTCAACAAAATTTTTTTTTATTTCATTTTTTTGGGCCAGTCTAGTGTACATTGGAAGCAAATAAAGGTTTATTTGAATAGAATCTTTATTTATTCAATTTAAATATATATAATATTTAAAAAGAATACCTGAAACAAATTAAAAAATATCTTTGAAACAAATATGATCGTAGTAGGCGAAACGAGGAAAAAAACTTCAGTCAAATAGATCCAATTTAAGTGAAATATTTTTTTTTTTTTGCTGTGTACCAGTCTGGGGCCCGGACAAGAGGTGAATATCGACAATTTTTTATGAATACCCAGTTGACAGAACGAAAATGTCACTCGGAAGCGTTTTCATTTCACATATCTTCAAGTATCTTTGCAGATTTTTTCGCAAAATTTTCTAAGAAAATGGCGACTGCCAATTCCACTCCAATTGTTTTTTACCTGGACTGAAAATTCAAAATAATTTGAGTTCCAGATAAGATTTATTTTCAAAGTACGTTGGAAAATAAATAAAAAAATGGAGTGTTGCTAAAATGGTGCATGTGTGAAAAAAAAAACGTTATTTTCGATAAAAAAAATCGCCAAAAATAAGCGTTTTTCGGAAAAAGCTTTCAGCATATATAAAATTCCCTACGTACTTCAATGTAAAATGTTGTGACGAGGTTTCAAACAAGATGTCAAGTCAACTGAAGAGGAATTAGGGATTTAATGTTTGCCAGCTTCAGCGCCACCACCATGTTACAAAATTCGGTGAACAAAATTGCAAAGATACTCGAAGATGTGTAAAATAAATGCCGCTGAGTGGAATTTTCATTCTATGAACTGGGTATCCGTGAAAATTTTCCGAAATTCGCCTTTTTCCCGAACACTGGACTGGTGGTTAACGGGGTCGTCTAGTGTGACAAACCATTAAAATAAAACATTTATAAATTGTATGTCATTTTTATTAACATTTAAACAAACTTTGTGAATGTTATAAAGTCATTATATAGAATATATTCAGAGATACACCACCCAACAGGACCACATATGTGAAAAGAGGTGCTCCACTGCTGCCATCATTTCGGCCGTTCTCCTTATCTGAAATAAAAAAAAAAAAACCAAACGCAGTTTTAATCGTGAGACTTAAGACTTTACATGGAACTAAAATAAAGTTAGAATTCCAAGAAAATAGTTTTTTTACGTTTTAGAAAATAAATTAATTTTTTCGTTTTTTTTTGTCTATATAGCTGATAAAAAGAAAACTAACGAAGAAATCATAATTATTTTAGTTCAACTTTGAGATATATATGTACTAAAGATGCTGTATAAATTTGAGTAGAATCAGTCAAATCGTTTTTGAGGTATCATGGCAGCAGTTTGAAAAAAATCGTATTTTGAGAAAAACGCGTTTGAAAGTTGTTGTATATAATTCATAATAAAAAAAATTATCTCACCATCAATCTGCTATGCCTGGATCATAGAGTACACCTTCCTCTTCTTCAAAGAAGTCATGCAAGGCCGTTTTCTCTTATTTTTATCTGACACACTAGACGACCCCCTTAATCGGCAGTTGAGATAGGTAATAGAACTAGTTAAGGGTAAGAAAACGTATGAGTCATGAGCGAAATAAAACAAGACAAATTCGGGACAATATTAATGCTTGGTTCTACACGCGATATCATTCAATATACCGGGTGTCCCAGCATTCGCACCGTGATAAGTCGCAAACGCGACGTGCCATCGAAAAATGCTTCAAACAAAAGTTCGATGGTTCGTCAAGGCCCGTGTTGTGATCAAGCCCGATTTTGGGCCCAGGGCCCGCTACGGGCCCAATGGGGCCCAAGTCTGTTCTTTCCTCACGGGAATCACTTTTTCGTAACAGATTTGTCATCCAGACGAAAGAATAATAAAGTTTTGTTTCTGGTCATTTTTCACCCAACACCCCACAAGTCGCCCTGAAACCATTTTCGGCTTTTTCGGGAAAAGTTTTCAACATATACAAAATGCCCTACGTACTTCGATATAAAATGTTGTTACGAGGTTTAAAAAAAGATGGCAAGTCAACTGAAGAGGAATTACGCATCTAATGTTTGCCAGCATCAGCGCCGCCACCATTCTACAAAATTCTGTGAACAAAATTGCACCGATACTCGAAAATGTGTAAAATAAATACCGCTGAGCGGAATTTTCATTCTCCGAACTGGGTATCCGTGAAAAATTGCCGAAATTCACCTTTTTCCGGGCACTGGACTGGTAGTCACCCTTAATCGGCAGTTGAGATAGGTGACAGAACTAGTTAAGGGTGGGAAAACGTATGAGTCATGCGCGAAATAAAAAGAGAAAAAAGTCGGGACGACATTGACGCTTGATTCTACACGCGATATCATTCAATATACCGGGTGTCCCAGCATTCGCACCGTGATAAGTCGCAAACGCGACGTGCCATCGAAAAATGCTTCAAACAAAAGTTCGATGGCTCGACAAGGCCCATGTTGTGATCAAGCCCGATTTTGGGCCCAGGGCCCGCTACGGGCCCAATGGGGCCCAAGTCCGTTTTTTCCCCGCGGCAACCCCCTATTTCGTAACGGATTTGTCATCCAGATGAAAAAAGAACAAAGTTTTGTTTCAGGCCATTTTTCACCCAACCGCCATCGAGTGGCCCTGAAACCATTTTCGGCTTTACAATTTCTTCTTTTTCTTCTCTATTTCTTCTTTGCTTCGTGTATTGGGAATTAATAACGCTTGTCGACCGGCAACGCTCGCAAATCGCGTTACAGTTGCTCAACTCTTGGGAACTTTGACTGCGAATGATTTCCAGGAACATCGACGGGCTTCTTACGGCCATCCCTTTGGCAGACTTTGGGGAGAACATTGGCCGGGCGAGAAACGCGGCGAGTCAGACTCGCGGCAGCACCGAGAGCTCCATATCGGCCCATTACCAGCGTGGCACGTTTAACGCCCTCGTAAATCACGGGGGCACAGGCGCGACCGAGGCGTTTGTTGCCGAGCATTCGTGCGAATTCGTGCGCGTGCACACTGCGATGAGCAGCACACGCGTCTTCCTTCGGGAATCGTTTCAACGAAACAGCGTATGAAAATATATTAATTCCGCGGAGGTTTCTTGCAACTCAAATTTTTTTTGTAAATTTAGCGGGATTTTATAAGCTGCAAAAAAAAAATCGGTTGATTTTCTCTATTTTTTCTGATGAGAGTATTGGGATGACGAGGTCGGGATTTTACACACCATCAATACATAGTCTTGCCGAGGTTGAGTTTCTTTTTAATTGATAAATACTGATAAATCATAAAGTTATTTATCATCATTCAAACGAAGAGCCACCGTTGCTGCATGGTATGGTGTAGGTGGTCCTGGCAATTTGGGTAATCTGAAATTAAGAAATTCAAATGCACTTCCAGTGTGATTATACAACTTTCTTATGACCGAATCCTTTTTTTGGAATTGTGGAAATTACGAAAATGGCGAGCTGCAGAAAAAAAAATCGATTTTGGACGAAAATGCAACTTTAATAGTTTATCACTAACATATGAATGAACATGTAAACAAGTCATCTGGTCGAAGGATAGAAAATATTGAAAGCTATGCTCTTTCCGAATTTAGAGTGAATAAATAAAAAAATTAAGTAAACGAATAAAAGAATAAGACAACTAACGGATAAATAAATAAAAGAGTAAACTAATTAATTAATTAATTTATATATGTACATATACATTTCGAGACGTGTATAATACATTGTAAACAGCATTCATATTTGTTATTAACGAATGGATAAATATTTTTGACAAATCATCTCGTCATACAATAGAAAATGTTATAAGCTACGCTCTGTCCGAATTTAAAGTCAATGTGAAGTGTATTGAGTTACGACCTTTCATGAAACCGTTTAAAAAACGGAAAATATTAAGGGCGACGTTAAGCGTCTCACTTGAGACGCTAAAAAAGGCTATTCTCATGAATTTTTTTGATAGGTTTATTTTATAGATATTAATATAAAAGTTGTTAACTTAATAAATACACTTCCGAAATACATTACAAAAAAAACACTGATTTATTTAAGACAATATTTATAGACGAAAGCGGTGATAAAAAAATGTCCTAAAAAAATTGTAGGTCTGCGCTATTGAAATCTCGGAGACGGATCATCCGAAACAAAACAAAAAACGGCTTCAGATTCAGTATGTTAATGGCTACAGCGCATCTCATACGATTTTTTATATATGCAAAAATGACAAAATGGCGGAAATTTTCGAAAAAAAATTTAAAAAACGTATTTTTCACCGTTTTTGGCACAAAAAACGTAAATATCAACATTTAAAAAAATCCTTGATATGCGCTATTGCTATAGTTGTAAAGAATATGTGGTTAAAATTTAATAAGAATCGGTTCAGTGGTTTCGAATATTTTCTCAACAAACCGTCGAAAAATGGTGTTTCGAGAAAAACGCGTTTAAAGTTTCTTTGGGTTACATAAATACATAAAAAAAAATTTTACTGTCTTTCGAAAGTGTATTTATCAAGTGTAACAATATCTATGATATAAACCTATGAAAAAGGTTAATGAAAATAGCCTTTTTTAGCGTCTAAAGTGAGAAGTCCCCTACGTCTTCGAGCAAAGTTCGTCGTAGAGCAATGAGCGAATTGACCATTAAAAACAACCGTCAATTTTTCGACTATTTACAAAATTTTTCTTGCAAATATGAGTTACAATCCTAGGCTACAAAATGAAAACGTACAAAATCCCAACTGTTTTTTAATTTTTATCTTACGCCGACCCTTTGATATAACCAGGGAAAAAAAGTGCATATCTGAATATATCTGAATCATATCTGTAAAATCAGATATGATCAGACAAGAAAATTGGCAATATCTATTCATGCAGTGTCATGACAGATCATGTATGCTTATATTTGATCATGTATGATAATATCAGAGCCATTTTGATAATTTTGAGAGCAGACCCGTCCATATCGCAGCAGGTCTGACCAGATCCAATCCCCAGGCAAGATCTGATATTGTTGAACCAGATCTGATTTTATTGGGCCAGATCTGATCATGTCGGGTAGATCTGATTTTATTGGGCGAGATCTGATCATGTCAGGGAAATCTAATCCTATTGAACCAGATATGTCTGTCCGTATAAGAATAAAATACCGTGGATCCCAGTAGACCTGGACATCTATGAACAATAGACCTGCCCATATGATAGACAACCATCAGACCAGGTATGACTCCGACTATATCAGAGCAAATCTTTCCCTTTTGAGACAGATCAAATCTTGTCAGTGCAGTCATGAAGATATTAAAATGTTTACATATATAGAGCAGGGTTATTAACACGTCATCACTTGACGTGTTAATAATTAATAATATTATAGTAACTCACATGATCACATATAATACATTCAGGTGAGGTGCCATATCTGATCGGATATCGTCCCATATCCTCATATATCGTTTCATATATTCAAATGTTTTCATGTGTGAACAACTGAACTGCATATACGACAAGGTATGAGTGCATAAGACTTCGTATGTTTTCCAGGTTTGGTATCTTATCTGATGGGATAAAATTTTATATGAACGTGCCTGCTCATGTATCACATCATATATGTTCAGATATGGTTTCACGCTGCCAACTCGCCTTGATACCTGACCAGATAAAAACATATATGAGATCTATATAGCGGAGCCTGGTACCGTATTTGATCGGATGTGATCTTGTACGAACAGATACGTTCACATATCACATCATGTATGTTCAGATACGAATTTACGGTACCAACTCGCCTTGATACTTAGCCAGATATAAACAGATATGAGTTCATATATGGTCAGGCCAGATGCTGTATTTTATCAGATATGATCTTCTATATGCATATGTGATGAGGAATATGATCAGACCTAATCGTATATGATACTGTAAAATGTCAGACATAAATATATCTGATACATGTATGACAATATCTGAAACATATATGAACATATCCACTCGCACATTAACTTTTTTTCCCGGGAACACGAATTTCGATATGAAATTTATCAATTCTCATTCAGCCCCGTGGCATCAAAATACCACAGTCGATGCGAAGTATTCTCGATAAAAAAAAAACAGTACACCTTTTCTCACGATTATCCCAAGCGACGGTCCAATTCGTCAAGGGCTCGAGATCGATTGCTTCGAAAAGTGTTTTTCCCCGTATCCCTTGATGGCTACCCGTCGAGGGGAAGGAAATTGAGAGGGAGGGGGCGGAGAGTTGGAAAGTTTGAAAAATCGTGTCCGAGAGAAAAGAGGGAGAGAGAGAGAGCGAGAGAGAAGGGTGGATAGACGGTGGCACAAGGAGATAATGGCCGCGAGAGCTCGGACGATAAATCCAACGTACCTATAGCTGTAGCGATCATAAAAGTTAAGTTCACCGCGAGCTATTCTTTCTCCGGCTAATAATTACGTAGGGCCATATTTTATTCGGCTTAATGGATACCTATGCGATGTGTTTTATTGCGCGAGGACTCGTTGCGAGGCGCCTCAACTTTGTCCAACGCTTGCATAGCTATATAGGGCCGTAGGGATAGGGTGCACCCGGTATACGCGGGCTAGACCGGATTTTCCGGAACAAAGGGTTCGAGAGGGTGTGCGCAAGATTCGGAGGGGCTATACACGTGACACGCACTCGCCCCAGAGTGAACGAAGACAATGGCCATCCTCACGCAACCTCGCGGGATCACCAAAACTTTCCCACTAACGTTTTTCGTTTCGCCCCTTCGCTCATCCCTTTATCCTGAAGCGCGCGATACGTTCGCGAGCCTCGCCTGAACGAACGGTAGCTCGAACGAAGCAACAGCCTGTAATCATTGGTTGTTAAAAAAGTAAGGCATTTTCGAAAAAAAAAAAACAAAAAGCGGAGATTAAAGTGCCGGCGGAACGCGTGACTGGCGGGCGTTCGATGGTAACGATTGGTGGAGACATATGTTCCTTGGTGGTACAATCGTGGGCAGAAGTTCGAGCCGAATACCGTTTGTTTGGGTTCGATTGGTTGGGCTGTACGAGAAAGGTGTTTCGAGAAGTCGAAACGATGAAAAGAATTTGGGGAAATGGTGATTATCAGTAAAGATAGAGAGAGATATTTTATTTATTCATTCATCGATATATGTGGGGATTGCACATGAAACTGCCGATTAAGGGGTGAGGTGCAGTCGGAATTTTCAAAAAACCGATTTAAAAAAAATATTTTCTTGGAGTATGATGTTGCGAAAATGTTCCCTGAAAATTTCAAGTCAATCCGATGAATAGTTTCCAGGATATCCCACAATTAGTGAAGGGGCGTCCGGTCCCCATGGCAGGTAGCGGCTGACAAACGCGCAAACAATAATACCCAGGAAGGCAGAATGCTTCGAAGACAACAACAAATTGATATTTTGGAAGCTTGCAGATCGGCAGATGCCCTATCGTATGGGCCAGGAATTGATAATTCGATGTGAGTAATTTTTTTTAATTAGTATTTCTATACATAAGTCAAGCGTAAAATTGGAAAACTCTTTCAGAAATTTTCAAAAATGTATTACTCAAAAACTATGAATTTTAGCAAAATTTTCTAAAGAATACTTTCGTCTTAAAATTGCCCAAAATGTTTTAAAAACATAATTCATCCCGAAAAACTATAATTAAAAAAAATTTATTTAACAATTGGTTATAAACAACTGAATGCTCGACTGTTCGGCAAAAAATTGTGATATTCGGATTCAGCGGATCAAAATACATAGAAAAAGTTTAGCTTCCCGTGCGGACATTGAACTAGGGCTTTGGTCGGGCCCATATAGAATTTCCCTAACGTTAATAGGGCCCTAATCGGGTAGCCTCACATGGGCCCTTAGTGGCCGGTCACACTTTGCTATTGGGGGCCATTGAAGGCAGAATAATGAGGGCCTTCAAGGATGCCTGATCGACGCCTCATGTAAACCATGGTGTGTCCATAAGTTATCCCTGTCAATGTGCCCACGTGTGTGTAAATGTATGTGTTTCTGCTTATATGTGTCCGTTTATATAAGGTCACGATACACTGGGTGGGGATCCAAGTATCGAAGGACCAAATATAGATCGACAAATATTTCGAAACGACAGAATTATGAACCCTCAAAATAACGAAGGTTTAATTATTCGAAATGTTATGTTTCGATCGAAGAAAAAATCGAATGACTATAAAGCGAAGCATCATTTATTCGAGACCTCATTTATCTGAAAACGTATTCTCAGATCGTCTGCAATTTGAGACATACAAATATAGATTGGAACGATCTATAACATCCATATCTCCGAAACAGAAAAAAGCGAGTATCTAATATTCGTAATACCGCCTATAGCGAAAAGCAACATATCGAGACGCGAAATATCGATGGTCCGAAATGGCAAATGCCAGAATGGCGAACATGGTATGGATGCCGTCCCGGCCGACCGCTAACGCTATCTGCCTCGATCACAAGTTTTCGCCATCCGGGCCATTCGACATTTTGACCCTTCGCTATTTTAACCACTCGACTTTTTGGCCGTTCGATTTAATGCTTTCTGTTTTTTGACCCGTCGCTATATTTACAATTCGAAGATTCGTCTTTTCGAATTATTTGGTGTTATTTTTATAAGCAATTCGATATTATGTCTCTCAATATTTTTTAAATCGGTTTTAGTTTTTCGCTATATTTCAACTTCGAGATATTCGTATTCGAAATTTTTATTTACGACTATATAAACCCTCCGAACATTGATCTATCTATATTCAAACATTCGACATTTTTTAATTCGATATGTCAGCCCATCCGAATATTGATCCATCGATATTTCGACTCCCAACCGTAACATCTTCGTCGCAGATATGGCACAAGAGACCAAATTAACTCCTATAATTATTTGCTGTATCATGAACAATATCAATTAGTCAATATCATTGTGATATTAACTATCACAACGCGAAATAATTTTTCACATGGAAAGTATTCGGCGAAAATAGTCACTATAAAAATGTAAAAAAAAAAAACCGAATGGGATTGTTCAAACATACGTGCTGGCATCACTCCATGAGCGAATAAGGCAATAAGAATAATATGTAATTTTGTGGCCTAAGGCCTTGAGCGAGAGAAAAGATTAATTCGGTAGCGAAGTATTGCCCATCGCGACAGTCAAGCTCGGTTTATCTTTCGGCCGACGATCGCATTACCCATAGGAAGAATTCGGCTTCGTTAGAGGTGATCCAGTCATCTAGCCGTTTTGGACTCCGTTGTACGAGGTGAATTGCCGAGCCGTAAGCGCCGACTGCAACGACCAGAACAAATGGTAATCGGAGGGAGTGGTGTCTGGGGAATACGGCAGCTGGGGTAGGATTTCCCAGTTTACTCATGCTAAGTACTTCTGAACCGATTGAGCAACGTACGGCCTGGCGTTGTCGTGCTGCAGTCAACATGTCATGGCAATTCTCCCATTCCGGCCTTTTCTCGTACAGAGCTCGCTTCAAACGCATCAGTTGCAGTCGATAACGATCCCCAGTAATACCTCCCAATACTTTCAACAGCACGTAAAACACGACAGCCCTCTGTTGAGTGGTTTTCCGCGGTCCTTGTTGTCCACAAAGAAATCACTACTTTGGAAGCGGTGGAAGCACTAATTGCGCGTTGTACTCGATGGAACATACTCTGCATACACTGCCTCTAGCAAACGATGCGTTACCACGGCCGATTCCTTTGCCAAGATGGATTGGAATTTCACTTCCCGCTATGTGACACATTGTCAGCGGGTGGCTTCATGTGCAACGACTTCCTTTATATATTTATATATACATGGCTACTGGATACTGGTCACGGTCCCGTGAAAGGGTTGTCGGACATGTTTTCCGGTATCAAATTGCCCAGTAATGCTTTATGCAAAAGGGGACCATTTTCGAGATTTTTATTCACGGGGGTTTAGACACCTCGAAAACTAATTTTTTTAAACTATTGTATGGAATCAATCTTTTTTATTATTTGCAGTTAGAGAACACAATAATATAGCATTATCAATAATAAAATAAGATTAATTATTAGACTTGCGGAACTTTAGACCCCTGATTCGAAAATGTTTGCTGATTATTATTATTTTATTGTTGATAATTCTTTATTACTGTGTCCTAAAAGTACAGAAAATAAAAAAAGTTTGATTCCATACAACAGTTTTTTTTTCAATTAATTTTGAAAGTTGCCTACTCGTCACTTAAAAAAAATAATAATCAGAATGGTATCTCGCAAACGGTTAATTTTTGTATAAAGTATTACTGGGTTATTTGATAGCGTAACATATATATATATATATATATATATATATATATATATATATATATATATATATATATATATATATATATATATATATATAGACACACACACACACACACACACACACACACACACACACACACACACACACACACACACACACACACACACACACACACGCACGCACGCACACGCACACGCACGCACGCGCGCGCGCGCGCGCGCACACACACACACACACACACACACACACACACACACACACACACACACACAAACACACACACACACACACACACATGTACAGGGCTACTAGTTATTGGTCACGACCCCTTGAAAGGGTTGTAGGACATGTTTTCCGCTATCAAATAACCCAGTGATGCTTTATACAAAAATAAACCGTTTTCGAGATATCATTATATTACTGCTTTATGCTTTAATGCTTTATTAATGCTCTATACAAAAATTAACCGTTTTCAAGATATCATTATATTTATTCGAGCTTATTGAGGATTATAATGGGGAGCAAATAGGGAGAAAGGTTGAAAGGAAAATGATTAACTTTACAGATATTTAGAAAGTTTTCGTTTTCCTTTTTGTTTGTGCCGAATTTTAAAAGAGCTCGCACGTGTTTGGAAAAATCCACCATTTTATTTAAATCTATAATGAATGAATAATTAATTATATATTTATGATTATTTTTTTATGAATGAATTTGTGTTTTTTTGTCATGTTCTGTGCATCTTCGAAATTTCTGTACTGTCAATAAATAACTATATATTTACTATTATACGAAGATGCACAGTACATGAGAAAAAAAACACACATCCATTTATAAAATCATAAATATATATTTACTTATTCATTTATTGTAAATTTACATAAAATTGTGAATTTTTCCGAACACGTGCGAGCTCTTTTGAAAGACTTCCGCACGAACCAAAAAGAAAACGAAAACTTTCTAAATATTCTCAATAAGCTCGAATTCCTACTCAAGACAATGAATGTCAAAAAAGTTCATCATTGAAAAGCATTCTTATTCCAAACAACCCCTACTCAGGATCTTCCACACGATTGCTTCTTCAACCCATTAATCGCAACTCTCGTTAATTACAACATTGCGCACTACTTGCTTTTCGCCACGAAAAAATACGTGTGTAACATCCTCGAAGAACTACCGGCCCGGACGTCGTCGTCGTCCCGGGCGAAGGTTATCAACAGAAGCAATTGGGGCAGGGGTAGAGGAGGCTCTATCATCGTGTATAATGGGAATATGGTCGGAACACGATCTTCAAAATTGTTCGCCGAAAAGTTCAAATGGAAAATCGATTTTTATCGTTCGGAGCGCGAGCAAGCGGAATCTCGCAACGACTTTATCCCTTGTAATTCTTTGATCCCTGTATGGAGAATTTATCGGTGCAGACGAGAGGAAGACAATCAAAATATTTCTTCGATATATAACATGTACGTGTATGT
>OZ023312.1:5410130-5562630 GCA_964007375.1 Ophion obscuratus
CATTTTTCGCTCTTTTGTTTTAATTCAATTCATGAAAGTTTTTTCCCTCTCTCTCTCTCTGTACTATCTATCTTTTTATATATATGTGTGTGTGTGTGTGTATATATATATATATGTATGTATACATAGAGGTGGCACTGATACATAATTTGATAGGGGCACTGAAGTTTAACGAGGGTCAGCGCCGTCACCTTTATCGAAGACCTACGGCCGCGGCTCTTATACGCGATTAAAAACTCTGCAGGTGAAATTTGCAATTGTTTCCATTCTAATCAACTATTAATAGCCGGACGACGCCCTTGCAAAAGTCTCCCTCGCTGAGAGTGCGCGCGGAGCGCCGACAAAAATCAACTTTTCCGATAATGAGTTCTTTAGAGAAAATTCTGTCGTTCGAGCGTTCAATGTCGGCGTCGTCGTCAACGTCGTTGTCGTCGTTATGGAAGCGAAAGAATAGAGATCGGCGAATAATTTATGGCCGAGACTGGAATAATATTTTCAACCGGAGCTGCGAATTCGAACGGCAATAAGAATCGGGTATTATTCTTTGCCTCTCGCTACTGCTTCGCTGTTGTTTTTTCTTGGAGAGTAAGCGAGTCTGCAGATTTCTCGTGGTCTCTCTCTCTCTCTCTCTCTCTCTCTCGCTCTCTCCCCTTTTCCATTGGAGAAGATCGGTTGAGAACGCTAAAAAATGATAGAAAGGTTTATCTTATCAAAAATCGGTTTCCTGACAGTTATATTTATTTGCCATAGCCCTGATTCAAAGAGACAGAGAGAGGGAGAGAGAGAGAGAGAGAGAGAGAGAGAGAGAGAAGCAGGGATCAAATTTTCAAATATGATAGAAATCGTCATAGCCTCTCGTATTCCAATCTTCCTAGCATGAAGGGTTATGCCAGCTGTGACCGTCGAAAACAGCTCATTTTCTGGGATTTTTTAAAGCGTGATAATAAATTTCTAAAAAAATTAGGTATTTGAAAAAGTATCATCTGAAGAACACTCTGTCATGTTTTCTTGTGAATATATTTCATTTTAATCAATTTACAACCGAGGTCCGGAAAGCACCTTTCGAAAACGTTATTTGTGGTGAGCAATGCCCTTCTGAATAGGAATATCTAATATAAAAAAATCAAACAGATAACGTTACTATATTAGTTTTCTTCTATGACGAATTGAACAAATTTTCGAAATATCGGGTTAAAAAAAATGTGCGCGTTAAAAGTGAAAGTCTTGTTTTTTGCGAAAAAAATGGGCATTTTTCGTTCATCGAATCGAAAGGATACATAGGAGAATAAAAATTCGATCAAATACTTTATTTTTACATCTAGACGAAGCCCGGAACACTTTAAAAAGATCGATGCAGTAATTTTAAAGATATTTTACTCACCGACTTCGAAAATCTATTTTCGAGAAAAATAAAGCGTTTAAGGTTTTGGCGGACGCCCCGAGCGTTCCCAGTTTTGATCCAATTATCTTGAAATTTTCAGGAAACATTTATAAGATGATATACTGTCAAAACATATTGGTTTTGAAAAAAGTGATTTATCGAGTTATTCAATTATGCATAAGCTCTTAAGGCGTTGTGTCTTAAGGGGTTGCCCACCAAGCTCGTGACCAGAAAAGGGAGGAAAGAAAGGGAGGAAAGCTCAGCATGTGCAGGTTTTCGATTTTTCTTTTACAATTCTTCGATTTACAATTCTTAGATTGAAACACATTTATAAATGTGGTAGGTACAATGCTCCGAACAAATCATCCGAAATAAAAATATCAAACGCGTTCACTTTTTACACGAAATTATCTAGTATTCTAGTGATTCAAAGAAGAACTTAATCAAATATTGATTTTGGAAAAAAAAACGCCTCCAGTCTAAATTGAAAGTATCGTTTTTTGGTGGGGAAGACCCTTTATTTTCGTTCATAAAAAACCATGCATAAAAAAATTCCTTCGTTCAAGCACTGCTTTTTCATATGTAAAAGAAGCTTAGAAAATTTGAAGTTGATCGGTGCAGTTTGTGATATCGTGGTCGCCAATTCTGAAATAGTCATTTTGAGAAATTTGTATGTAATTTTTTTATTTATTTTTAAACTATCTTTTATTCAATGTACTAAAACGTAGAAACTATTTTCTTGTTACTAAGTCATCTATATGTGACCATAAATGACAGCTTGGCGTGTATTGTATACACAATAGTAATTAGAGAAATTATTATTGCATGTTTATACTCAGTTTGCGGATATTCATTTGTTTGAGGAATTTAAGGTTGTTTCCCCGTAAATTAAATAGCGTCGATATGTTAACGGATTTATGTAAATTAAAGATTATATGTCCAAGTTTTGTGTTCCCAAATCTTTTATTTATAGTCACATTTAGGTGACTTGGTAAATAAAAATTAGTTTCTACTTTTTAGTACATTAAATACAAGCTTGTTTGAAAACAACAAATTTTTACATTAACATTTTTTTCTACTTTTCTTCAACAGTCTTTTTTGTCAATCTTTTTTCTACTTTCTACAGTCTTCAATGGATTTTATTAGAGCTCGCAAATTTTTATTAGCGTTACTAAAGGAGTTAATAACACCGTTATATAGGTCCATTGGAGATATTTTATTATGGATATATTTTTTTAACTGGAATCATGCATTGTCACCTCTTAGATCCATGTTTGCAGAATTTCCGAGTTCCAAGTAGTCGGGAAGGGGGTGGAATATCGATTTTCCGTTTTGCATCTCACACCAAATTAAGTTAAGGGGGAATATACCTTTGCGAATTTTTTTTGCATTTTTTTAATTGGCTTAAAAAGCCTCACTATCCAAAAATATTGAATTAGAAGCACAATTGTATGGTCCAAGCATCGCCGATTAAGGCGTTACCCCCACTTGCAGCGCAAAAAAGGCCTTTTTCATGAATTTTTTTAAAGAAAACTACAAAACTTTTTTAATGGATCAATATATCATCTTAAAGAACACATCTTGAAGAATTTTCAGTAATTTCTTAATTGGAAAATATTACATTGTTTAGTGGCAAATGGCCGTCAATGAAATAATGTTTTTATATACACGGTTTGCGGTGACCAACATTGCGGCGAAGTGGATCATCTGAAAAAAAAATGCGGATGGATTTAGTCAAATATAAGTATAAACTAGTCTTTAATCGAAGGATTTTAAAAAATATTCATTTTTCACAAAATGGCGGACAGTCAAAGTTAATGGTTCGATTTTAACGAAAAAAAAACGGCCGTTTTTTGGCTATAAAACGGCCATTTTTTCGAAAAAAAAAATCGAACGATTAAAGACTACATTTTTATGTATTAAATAAGCCTGCAAAATTTCAAGAAGATCGGTTCATTAGTGTTCGAGTAATCTTGGTCACCCACTTCAGAAATTCCATTTTGAGAAAAACGCGCTTAAAGTTTCAATTTCCGGTCGTTTACACAACAGATTCTTCTCTTTCAACGCTCATATCTCAGTCAATTTTGTTCGGATCGACTTGAAATTGTCAGAACATATTCTCAGATACTTATACTTCAAAAAAATGCAATAAAAAAAAATCGATTTTTTCAAAATCGCAAGTGGGGGTAACCCATTAAAGATAAACAGGACATTTCCATGATTTTACAGTACTTACAGATAAGTTGAATTAATTACAGATAAGTTGAAATTAAAAAAATGTATGACCGATATTCGACAGTTTTTTTTATATTAACGGCATTTTTGTTAAATCAATATTTTGAAAAACCCTGGAAAAATACTTGATTACATTTTTATATCTACTTTCAGAATATTTTTCGTTTTTTTGTTCAATAAAAGCTTGTACAATCGTGTTTGATGTTCGCCGGTTTGCGGAACGTAAATACATATAAAGGTCCATAACTCCCTCAGTTTTGAACGGATCTACTTGAAATATTCAGGGAACATTTTTGAAGTGTTATACTGTGAGAACCCGTTGAAAACCAAAAATCGATGTGAGCCCTTTACTAGAAGTACCGTCAGACCCTAACCCGGACCGCTGATCCACCAATGTCATTTCAACTATTTTTATAATATTTTTATAATATTCGTAAAGTAGGTAGAATTATTTTCAATCGCGAGAAGGGCCAAGTGTTTCGAAGCCGAGGAAGGTACGAAATTCAAAGTTTTTCCATTGTTATTATACGTATGTCTCGCATAACACCCTTAAGACATCTCTGAAGCGTGAGATTTGCCCCCTTCTCTCTCTCTCTCTCTTTCTCTCTCTCTCTCTCTCGTTCTCCTCATTTCTTCGCCAGCATTCGTAAAAATGTATTCCTCGTATTCCCCCTCGAGTACCTGGTGCCGTGTTCCACTTTCCTCGAAAACAAACAGCCCCCGAAGCTCACCAGTGAGCAAGCTCCATCCTACGAAACGAGCACGAGAACGAGGCGAGAAAGCGCTTTCCGTGGAGTGCTGAGTAGCCGCGACACGACCGACGTTAGCCCGTCTACCGGGTGTCCTTCCAACAATGGAAACCCCCGAACATCTCGAAAACCGTGCCACCGACTGAAAAACTTTCCGAACAAAAGTTGCAAGCTTTCTGCTCACAAAAACGATGGCCATGCTGTTATTTCCATTCTTCACCGTGCCAAGGTCAAACGAAGGTCAACTTCAGTTTATCGCGTGCGAGGTCAGTATTTCCGCGTCAAATTTGCAACTGGACGCTAAAAGAGTCTAGTGAATACGGATTTTTCCTCCGATTTGAAAATTGCCGTATTTACGGTGCTTTTAAATTCGCATCGATCAAAAGTTGCCGCTTTTTGGGTCAGCCCGAGACGGATAAATTACGCGATCTGACATATTTCATGTGAAAATCTCTCGCATTATCCCTAACGTATGTACGTTCAGGAACGGAACGGCAGCGGCGTTTAAGGGCAAGGCATGTTAAGGGCAAGGCATGTTAAGGGTAGGCGATGTTATTTTTTGCGCATCGTGAGTGCAAAACACCGGGAAATAGGGAACGAGAAAAAAAGGTAAGAGAGAATAGATGAGGAATAAAAGTGTGGAAAATGCAAAAAGATGCTGAGAATGCCGAGGAAAGAAATGAGAACGTGGGATAGAAGGAATGTAGGAAGAAACGAGGCGGAAAAAAAGCTTCGGAGGAGTAATGGCCGTGCTGGAGCGAGCGTCTTAGGCCCTCTCTATCTTCTCCGCTGTCTCTCTCTCTCTCTCTCTCTCTCTCTCTCTCTCTCTCTCTCTCTCTCTCTCTCTCTGCGCGCTGGATAAACATGCTGAATAATAAATACGCGTATTATAAATTCTACGTTGGATTGTATACGACGACGACTGCCTCTCTCCCTCCCGCCCTCTCTCTCACTCTCTCTTCCCATTGTCTCTGGGCTTTTCCCTCTCCTTTATAGATGCATGCTCACAGGCACATATTGTACTCCATATTGAGTAGCAAAGTGTCAAAAATCTATTTTTTTTCGGAAAATATCAGTTTCCCGAAAATTACTTGTCACTCGCATGATCAAAATGGCGATTGCTAAACCTGCCTTATGCGACAATACATCGATATTATGATTTTGGCGTGTGGTGCGCTGCGATATATTGCCTGTCCATGGCACACAAGTTACCAAATGCAATTTTCGTCGGCTGAACATATTCGACGTACTCTAAGGGGCGTGCTCTTTGGAGCGTGGAAGGTTTGATTAACATTTGACGCGAATTATGCGGAAGAGAGAGAGAGAGAGAGAGAGGGAGAGAGAGAGAGAGAGAGAAAGTAAAACGTACGTCCTCACAGTAGACGTGTCGGTTGGTAATGCGACAGGTCCATTGGAGGATGAAGTGAGGTCGGAGGTTGCCATTCCGTAACCGCGTGGCCTTCGTACTTGACTGAGGGTAATTAATCCATACCAGATGTATTATTATGTAATATGCTCAAAATATCTTTATAGTATATGATATAAAGTCCAATATCCTATCACTGTGTTTTGGGAACAGATTGTATTTGGGTCTGCAGAAGCCTGCGGCCCGAACAACGGGTCGGTGTTCAATACTTTTTTCTGATGAGAATATGGGAATTACGAGGTCGAGATTTTACACACAATTGATATATAGTCTTGACAAGTTTGGGGTTTTTTTTTATTGCCGCAAGGCCAATTGGTGTAGGTAGTGCTGGCAATTAGTCTCATTTAAAATGGAAAATAAAAACATTTCTTTTTAGTAATATAGTAAAGCTTTCGTATGACTAGATACGTTTTTTGAAAATTACGAAAATGACAAGCTATGGAAAAAAGTTCGATTTTCGGCGGAAAAAAAAACAAATTTAATCATTTGTCATTGCCAAATGGGTAAACATATGGAAAAATTACACGGTCATATGATAGAAAATGTTAAAAGCTCTGTCCGAATTTCGCGCGAATCGGAGTGAACTTTGGAAACGTTTCATTTTTACATACAAAAATGTTCTCAAATCATAGATATCATCTCGCCATCGTTTTCTAGTCCTGTTAGCTTGGATTCAGCAAACCATTATTAAATGATATATTGCATATGTAATATATTGTAAATATTATTATATTATATATCACATATATTATACATAGCAAATACTATCAAGTTTTGTGTAAAATAAGAATAAGCAGCAAACACTTTTTAATTACGGGTCCAAAACCCCGCAAGTCCAATGCTTATTCTTATTTTTTTGTTGAAAACTCTTTCTTACTGTGTCCTCAAGTCACAAATAATAAAAAAGTTTGATTCCATACAACAATTTCCTTATCAATTTTTAAAGTTGCCTACTCCTCACTTTAAAACAATTATAAAAATATCGTCTCAAAAATGGTTCACTGTTGCATGAAGGACCAATAACCAGCAGACCTGTTCAGATAAATATTATATAGCAAATATTGTATACTAAATATAAAAATTCCGAGCTCGAGCAATTATCATACCATTTTTTTAATCCTCCCTCTATGTCTACCTCTCTGTGAAAGGGTACGACGATTTCGTTCAAGCGCCCGCTACACTCTCGACAAGTAGAACGAGAAGAGTTTGATCGGGCAAAGCGCGACAAGTCGCACCAGCCGGAGTGCAACAGGATAGAATCGCTCCCGCGATACAGAAAGATAATCAGGGTGAGGAGGACAGAGAAAGAGAGAGAGAGAGAGAGAGAGAGAGAGAGAGAGAGAGAGAGAGAGAGAGAGAGAGAGGGCGAGAGAAAGAGCGAGGAATATAATAATGCTTCAGAAAATGCCGGCACAAGTTCCCGCGAGCGTTAAACGGAGCGTGGTGAAAGGGGCACGACGATAGTTAAATATTCATCAGCATAGCACACGCTCAGGTCAGCCGTGAAGCGGCCGTTATTACCTGTCACTCGGTATAAAATCATTTTAGAATTTCAATAACGCGCGTTCTTCCCGTGGACCTTTCTATACATGTACTGTTGGCACCGTGCGCTCTATACAGCCGCGTTATTGTACAATAGGGAGACGAAGAGAGAGGGAGAAAGAGAGAGAGAGAGAGAGAGAGAGAGAGCTCCCGGCACTGGAACATCACGTGTTACGTCATGCGTGAATGAGTGTACGTGGACGTCACGGAGAGGGAAAGAGTGACAGGGAAAAACAGACGAATAGAGTATATCCGTGTTTAGGACGTTCCCTACAAATTTCGCAATATCCCTCTACGGCAACGGAACGGAAGGGAGTCGAGAAAAAGTGCGAGCACGGGGAGCGAGTCAGTGACGGGAATACGTCAGAGTGACAAGGAGACAGCCCCAAAGGGCAACGCGTTTATATATGCAGATGTGTGTGTGTGTGTGTGTGTGTGTGTGTGTGTGTGTGTGTGTGTGTGTGTGCGTGCGTGCGTGCGTGTGCGTGTGCGTGCGTGCGTGCGTGCGTGTGTGTGTGTGTGTGTGTGTGTGTGTGTGTGTATCTGTGTGTGTGTGTGTGTGTGTGTGTGTGTGTGTGTGTGTGTGTATGTATCGGGTGGTTGCATATGAAACCGCCAGCTGACAAAAGATGGCTTTATGTACGAAATGTTCTCAAATTAAAAGTAGAAACATGATGCCAGGTCCGTAGTCCCACTAAAATGCCTTCAGTGACATTTGTGGGATGCGTTGACATCAGCTATTTTAATTGTCTTCACAATATGGCAAGTTTTCTTCCGAATAAGTCACATATGTGAGGAGTGATGCTCATTTATTTTCCGGCAAAGAAATCGGCCTGGGACAGGCGTCGGAGGAGGTGTAGGAGGTGTATGCCGAGCAAGCTACATCGAGGACAAGGAGGATCAAGGAGGTGGAGGAGGTGTATGCCGAGCAAGCTACATCGAGGACAACGTGCAAAGAATACCACCCAGGAGAGGGCTGTCGTGTATAACGATCTGCTGAAAGCGTCGGAAAGTATCACTGAGGATCCTTATCGACTGGAACTGATTCGTTTGAAGGGAGGCCTCTTTGAAGTTCCGGCCTCTTCTCGTGGCAGGATCTCCATGACAAGTTGATTTTGTAGCACGACAATGCCAGGTCGCATGTCGCTGAACAGGTTAACAATTACTTAGAAGAAGTAAACTGGGACATCTTACACAAACCCGCCATGGGGCCGTCCATATATTACGTCATCGATTTTTGCTGATTTTCGACCCCCCCCCCCCTACAATCATCCTATCGTCATTTCCTAATGACCCCCCCCCCCGCCTCTCGCAAAATTGACGTCATTACCAGTTTGGCAGAATTAAAACATTTGCGGATTTGAGAAAAATTGGGTAACATTAAAACATTTTGTTATAGAATCATCTTTTATTATTTTGTACTTTGGCAATGTTTATTAATATAATGATATTATTCTTCCCTATTCTTTAGTTTTCTTTGGATAGCTCCCACATTTTGTTATAGAATCATCTTTTATTATTTTGTACTTTGGCAATTTTCATTAATATAATAATATTATTCTTCTCTATTCTTTAGTTTTCTTTGGATAGCTCCCACGGAGTTTTTACCCATTCTTGCAAATCCTGGATCACGGGTAATATCTCCGTATCCTCCCCATATTCATTTTGGCTCGATCGAACTATTTTCATAGGTACGCTGTTATTTGAAGTTCTCGAATATAATGTAGACAAACCTTATGTAATAAATAAATGAATAATGAGTTCAATACTTAATACCATTAGGTACTTGCAAAATATTTTTCATCACTCATGCGGGGAAACCACTCTAGTTGTACAATATGCTATTGTACATTTTGAAGTAACTGGTATCACAAGAATGACGTCAATTTCGAAACGCCCTCCCCCCCCATCCATCATTTACCGTCATCCGCAGACGAACCCCCCCCCCCCCCCCCTATTTTAAAATGACGTAATTTATGGACGGCCGCCATGTTCCATCGTCATCGCTCCCTCCGATTTAGGTGGTCGGCCCAGTAGTTGTCACGGTCCTAGTGATCCTCATGTGTGCACGTTAGATAAGTATTTTAATATGAAACTCAGTCGTTCGTGGACGTCGGTGATCTTTTAACGTCGAGGAGGTATTTGCTGTGTTGTATTACCTTGTCACACTCGTAAGTATACGTATTCAGGAATAGTCAAATCAAATATATTCAGCTACGGTATCTATCTGCAATTTCAGTCGAATCCTTCATTTGGAGGTTCTAGTTAACCGTGTCACATCTCGGGTGATTTGAAAATTACTGGGAACCTGCGTGAGATAAGTTTGTTTTTAAGTTACTTATAAGAATCTTATTTTTGCGATCAGCAGAGAAAATTATAGTTTTATGCCAATTTCAACGAGTTTTCATATATGACGATTATCTTCAGCAATGCAAACACTGCCGATTAATCGCCACAGCTGTTGACAACTGGAACCAGGTTAACAAAAAAAAAAATCTTATAAATCGAATATTAGTTTATGAAAAATCACAAAAGAAGTATTGGATCTAGGTCGTAACTATGTCGATAACTGGGGACATCTCGAACATGGGTGAACACCACTCAGTCGAAAAATTATTTTATAATCAAATTGTTGATTATAATGATTGAATGAATTAAAATTATATTTCTGATGTTCTATAATCAGTGATTCTATAACTAGTTTCATTTAAAAAATTAACAAAGTTGTGTGTAAGCGGATTTTATGTCTTGAACTGCCCATGACATAAAAATGCGTAATTCACATCCGATCCCTCCGGTATCAGTTTTTCAGGTTTTCATTTTTCACCAATATTTGATTTGCGAAATAATTCAAATTATCTCATTATCTTATTATTATTATCACTCATACTCAATATTCTCTCGTGCCAACATTTACTTGGTTGAATAATAAATTATAAAATCTGTAACCGAATTCAATAATAATAGATTAAAATATTTAAGTAATTACAACAATGTATTGTATTTGTTGGTGGATACTACCATATATATTAACAAAATACAGACATAATATAACATTGGTCGAAACTCGGGGCGTTATCGAATCACTGTTGATAATGGACCGGACCAACATCGGTATGATATTGGCTAGCACTTGGGTAAACATTGGCGCAAGCGTCGGGTCTGTTTTAATACCAACCTGGCATAATATGGGCTGAAATTTGGGCCGAGCTTGGCACGAGCGTCGGGACCAATGCTGGTGTGATATTGGCTGTTACTTGGGTCCATTTTGGCACTAGTCCCGACCCCTTTTCAAGACCAATGTCGGTACGATATCGGTGGCCAGTCTTGACCCCAGGATATCATTTCAACAATAGTACATTAATGAACCCATACTTATGCCAGGCAATGGCTATCCATGGGGCATGAAAGTATAGCGCACGTGTCGGGTTCCGGGGCGTGTACGGTCTTTAGGGCTGCGCTGGAGGAGTGCAGGAAGAAGACGAAAGTATGACAGTTGTACAAGGGAACATGCACAGTTGCGAGGAAGCACACCTCCTGCTCCCTTATATCGCAACTCAACACGACGTTAACATACTGATACTCAGTGAACAATACAGATACATGACGACTCCGACGTGGTTCCCAAACGGTACGGGTACTTTGGCCATCCGGGTCAGAGGTACCGGAAGGCGCGTGCTCGACAGCGGAGCGGAGGACGACTACGTCTGGGTGAGGGTGGACGGCCTGACTTACGTCATCGTCTACCTGACCCCAAACTGCTCTGCCAGAGAGTTTGTGAACAAGACGGGCCGACTGGGAGACGCGTTGAGGGAACTGCCGGGTGAATTCATAGTCACGGGCGATCTCAATGCGAGAGCGATCGAGTGCGGAATGACCAGGACAGACAGACGTGGACATCTGCTGCTGAAAATGGCAGCAAGACGAAAACTGACGGTCGCAAACACGGGACCCGTACCGACGTGCATAAAACCGGGGGTAGGCTCCTCGATACCGGACGTGACGATGATCTCGGACAGTATCGTGCCGCTGACGAGGCAATGGGCGGTGACCGACGACTATACAGAGATCGATCACCAAGCCATCGTGTTTGAGGTGGCGGGACCCACAACGACGCGACGCAACGGGTTGGCGCAGGCACCACGGTGAAACACGCGAAAACTGGACAGCGATAGGTTCTCGAGGGCGCTACTGGAAGCAGTCGCACCATCAAAGAATGTACCGGACCAACTGACGTCGGTACAAGGACCAAACGACTCATGGATGGGACACTAAAACAGACAAAACGGTCTGCAAAGATTCAATGCTGCGCAAGACCACGCAATACGATAGACGAGCGACGTACTGGTAGACAGGAGACATCACCGAATTGCGGAAGTTCTGCATTCGGGCGAAGAGGCGAATGTACCGGGCTCGTGGAGGGACCGGCTGAACGCGGCTGCTCTTACGACGGAGTACAAAACGTTACGGAAACGCTGACAAACGCGACAAAATACAGTAAGAAGCGCTGCTGGAGACAGCTATGCGAGAAGGTGGACCAAGACCCCTGGGGCCTGGGTTACAGGATTGTGACCCAGAGACTGGGGACTCGAGGTTCGCCGGAACTCCAAGACGCGACAACCATGGGGCAGATCGTCGATGGATTCATCCCGACTCACCCGTCGAGGGAGGAACCGGCGGGGGCGGACGACAGACGAGACGCCCTCGTCTTCACCGAGGAAAAGCTTATTAAAGCTACGACCACTCTGAAGGCGAGGAAGGCACCTGGACCAGACGGCACACCCGGTGAGGTCCTTCGGCTGATGGCCGGTCTGAGGTCTGGGATACTCCTCGGTATGTACAACGAATGTCTTAGGACAGGGACGTTCTGCACGCGCGGGAAGACGGCTAAACTGGTCCTCCTTAGTAAATGAAAGGGGAGCCGCATATGCCGTCTTCCTATAGACCATTGAGTCTACTGGATCCGACGGGTAAAGTTTTCGAACTGCTACTGAGACCGAGACTGACGGACGTAATAAGGGCGGCCGGAGGATTGTCTGACAACCAGCACGGCTTCCGCAAAAGACGATCGACTATAGGGGCAATCCGTAAGGTCATCGAGACCGTCAGGAGGACGGATGAGGCCTGTCACGCAGTAAAGCCGCCAGTGACACTGGTAACTCTAGGCGTGAGAAATCCCTCTAACTTGGCTAGGTGGGGGGATTTCTTGAGGGCGCTGGAAAGCACTCTTCGAATTCCCGATTATCTTCTACGGGTACTGAGGGACTATCTCAACGACAGACGCATCACGTACAAGACGCCAGATGTCGTGCAAGGATCAATCCTAGGACCGGACCTATGGAACGTGACGTATGACAGCCTGTTGAGGCTGAAGATGCCGCGCAATACATCGCTCGTCGCGTACGCTGACGACGTGGCAGCGGTGATCGTGGAGCGCAGTGCGGATTTGGCCCAGCTGACATTGAAACAAGTCATGAGGCGCGTAGAGAGATGGATGACGGAGCACGGACTGTTTCTTGCACTGGACAAGACGGAGCTCCTCATGCTTACGAGACAACGAATACCGACAATCTTTCCGATGACAGCCGGAACGATATGTATGCAGACTAGGGAAGGGACCAAGCATTTAGGGGTGACTCTGGATACGAAGCTGACCTTCTGGTCATACATAAAACGGACGACCGAGAAAGCGGCGATGAAGGTCACTTCGCCCAGCCGTCTGATAGCAAATACGCACGTACCGAGACCGTCTATACGGAGACAACTGATGACGATGGCCCACTCGATCCTCCTGTATGGCGCAGAGGTTTGGGCGGACGCGCTGGATATAAAAAAATACAGGAAGATGATGACGTACGTACAAAGGGCGTACAGGGGGCACTAAGGATATCGTGCCCCTACAGGACCGTCTCGGCAGAGACGATCCTGGTGGTGGCGGACGTGATTCCTATAGACTTACTGGCCACAGAACAAAAACGAATTTACGAACGCATCGAAAGAACCAAAAGGGCTGACGCGGCAAAGTGTGAAACAGAGAAGACCCTGACGGACTGGCACGTACGATGGACAACCGAGACAACCGGACGATGGACAAGACGATCGACAACGGACCTAGGACTGTAGACCGAACGGGGGTTTGGGGAGTAAAAAGATTATTAATCAGTATGAAAGCCGCTATTTTGATATAGCGGTTTTTTTTAAGTAAATTTAACAAAATGGCGGCCGTTGATGAAAGAGTATCGAATTTAGCCTATTTTTCGACAGTTTTTCGTTAACAAAAATGTGAAGATGAAACAAATCTTCGATGGTATAAAAAATAATGGCGTGAAAAACGTTGTGTCAAAATTAAAAACAGATAGCTTGAAAACTCTTCTTTTGAGAGTGTACACCGTTTTGAAAAACGACGTTTTGAGAAAAACGAGTCCGTCCACGCTGGGTCTCACACAGCTGGTGGAATCCCGTTTTCTGAGGAAGGCTTCAGCAGCCGGAATGATTCGAATTTCACCTAAAAAATTGAACAGCAGGTTCAATTTTTCAAACAAGACTATTTTCAGATAGTATATAGATGGTTCAAACCGTCTATATACTATCGGCTAATGCAAAAAGAAAACGATTTCTTGAAAATTTTACACTGTGATGATCTTAATATCCTTTCGTATCTTCGCTTTTCAGCCTCTCTTTTTCTGCAGAGCATTTTTTTTTCGCTAGTGGCATGGCAATAATTTAAGAGAATCATTTTTCATCATAACACAAAAGGTCTATAAAAAAAGCGTAAGCTACAAAAATTGTAGGACACAATCAGCCTCTTAGGATAAGTAGATCTAGAAGGCACTGCTCTAGCAAGCATGATTAACTAGTTCCACCCGTCACACAATATATGAACTGATTTACAACTCCCCGAAGGAATGATTGAGAAAAACGGTTACCAAATTTCGTTATTTTTTTTCTGATGTCTGTGAATGATTATATCTCTTCAGCTTGCTAGTGTAAATGAAGTCTGGATAGTTACACGCCAGAAAAATGATTTTCGTAGTCAAAATACCGAGAAAAAAAACGATAACGACGATTTTTCTACCAAATCTGCTTTGTAGGAAGATTTCGAAATATATTTCAAACTTGTATTCGGAAACAAATCTGCAAAGTAATCGACTAGCATCTATTAAAAAAAGGCTGATTACATGCAAAATGATAATGTCGGGAGAATTGCCCATACAGTATAGTTGCGCGCGTCAGTGTTAATAATAGTTATAAGGTAGTCACTCACTCACATCAGGACACACAGCAGCTCGCTCGGTCGCACGCGGGAGTCACTCGCGCTAATGGCAATTCGGCCGGACTTCAAACGCAGAAAGTGCGCGCAGGAAGCGAGCGTGCTCGAGCAGCATCAGAGGAGCGTACGGAATTCATATAACCCTACGAGGACAATATATATGCGAGTAGTTACCGGAGCCATGACGCCATAGCGTAATTATATTGGAGGCCGATGGGCATCGCCTTTGACCGAGTCGATTGCACGGTAAGCAGACCGCGAAGGAAATTGCTCCCGTGAGGGTGCCCGGCCAGTCGAATGAGCTGTACACACGTATACGCATACGCGTACCAATAGGACACTGCGTTCGGTTTCATTTCACCAGACCCGTTAAAATCGGATCGCAAAATATATGAGTTCGTCTTGCGGGGTGACCTTGCGTGAGCTTGAGTCGACCTTGACCTTGGGCGACCAATTTGGCAGAACATTGCCAACGATTAACGGTCAGGATCGCTTTTCTCGTAATATTTCATTTTTTCCCTCGAGCCAGAACACCCCGTATTTGTAGAAGAGCAGGCGATGGGGTTGAGATTAGTTTTAGTGCTCGCATACACAGGCATGTCTCTGTGACTATTCATGAAGGAACTTCGATAATTTTCGTACGTCGAGAATTTTTTTTTTTGACGAGAAATTATTTATGAACGATCCCCTCG
Organism: Ophion obscuratus; assembly: GCA_964007375.1. NCBI lineage: Eukaryota > Metazoa > Arthropoda > Insecta > Hymenoptera > Ichneumonidae > Ophion > Ophion obscuratus. Next base: position 5,425,426 of record OZ023312.1, read on the forward strand.
ACGCTTTGCATTTGTGGAGTTTTCTTTGTCCGTTTTAACGATGCCTCGACACTTTATGAAGTTTTAGTTTAATTTCGGTATGATCGGTTGAGCCTAAATGGAGTATTAGTAGGGATAAATTGTTCGGGAGAGAATATTTGTAATGTCATTGGAAAATGTACGTCAATCATATATATATATATATATATATATATATATATATATATATATATATATATATATGTGTGCACATATACATAGGGCGGCCCGAAAAGTGACGTACAAAAGAAAAATCTAGTCGACGCGATCTTTTTTAGCTTTCGGAGAAAAAAAATTCATTTTTATAGCATAGGTTTACATCCTTTTTTCTTTTGTATCAAAAGCCATTGGGAGTATTTTTTTCCATCTGAACTTTACTGATTCATCCTCTCAAACTTATTCTTTAAACTTTTGATCAACATCCACGGCATTTACGTTAGTGTTCACTTGGTCGTTTATTTATTGTTCAATCGCGCATATAATAATGATAATACTAGTCAATCAAAAGTCGCGTGGAAAGTACATACACATGAGAGAAAAATTTGAAAATGCGTTTTCTTCGACAACTAAAACATATCGTAATACATACAGGGGACTGATGAGGAGAGGTTTGATATGAGGCATCTAGGTTTTTCTTTTAGACGCCAATGTTATATATATATATAACATGTGTGTGTGTGTGTATGTGTAAATAACGAGATGTGAAGCAAATCTTGCGTGACAGATGAAAGCTGCAGAGAAAAAAGCCGACATCTTTCTCTCCCTCTCTCTCTCTCTCTTTCTTTCTCGTTCCGCTGCGTTGGAAAAAATTACTATTTCCATTTTGTGCAGAGCTTTGTGGCGAGCATGCGACAGAAGCAATTTTCTTCAATTTATGCACCCTCAACCCTCCCGCCGACCCTCTTCTCCCGGTGCTTATATTTTTCAAGCGCAAATTGAGGACGAAGAGTGAGGGGCGAAGAGAGGGCGAAAGAGAGAGAGAGAGAGAGAGAGAGAGAGAGAGAGAGAGTGAGTGAGAGAGAGAGAGAGAGAGAGAGGGAAAGTAGATCGATGAGCCGGAAAAAAGAGAGAGATAGAAAAGGACAAGTGAACAAAGAAATATACGGTATAAATAACGGAGAGATTGTTTTCCTCGAGCAATCCGCGGTAAATCCCGCGACCCGACGACGACTGTGACGAGGGTGCAGCGACGGTATTAATGTTGCTGGCGTTGCCAATTCCTCGTTCTTACCTCCACCATTCGCGCGAGCGGAAAAAACATATTCCTCCCTCTCGTAAAAAATAAAAACCGCTTTATTCCACTGCAGGAAATGCTGAGAATTAAAAAAGTTACACCGATTGACATTTCAATGAACAATAGTTTGTCATTATTATCAGATGACGAATTATTATTTTAGGAAAAGTTACGAGATGTAACACGACATAAATTCAAATATTTATTAATGATTCGTAATTGTATGAACATCAAATTTTTTTGCACAACGGAGAAGCTCCAACTGTATCCAAACAAAACCGGAACATACTTAAGCAAAATATTAACATTCAACATTCAACATTCAACAGCTTTTACGGGATGCTGAGGATTAACAGGGATTTAAAGATCGACGTAATTTCCATGAAGAATCGCGTAGAATTATGTTGAAATGACGCGTGATAATATTGTATAAAATGTTCAACAACATTGCTAAACGAGAGTGATTAAAAATATATTAGTATTATTTTTTAATAGAATTTCAAGATCAACTACAATAAAGAGGTGTCCTAAAATGTTCACAGAATATAGAACATATATAGCTATAGTTACAATATAGATCGGCACTATTGAAAAGAAGAATCATACGAAATTATTAATGAACGATATAACGATTCCTTTTTTTCATTGTGTCCAACATCACAGCTAATTAGAATAAAAAAGCGTTTATTATGTTTCATGAAATACACATGATACGAAACATATCACGGATCGACACTGTTAATAAGATAAATCATTCGAAGTTATTAATAAACAATATGACAGTTTATATCTTTTTATTTGACACAAGACAATAGTTAATAATTTAATAATTTAAATTATTAACTAAATTAAAATTAAATTAAAAATAAATTTAAATTTAATAATTTTAATAAAGTTAATAATTTTATTGTGTCCCATAAAATACGCAAAATATAAAAAAAAGCATTACACATCGACACTGCCATAAAAAATAATCCTTCAAAATTATTAATGAACGATATAACAAATAATTTGTTTTATTGTACAGAAAATTACAGATAATTAGAAGAAAAAGCGTTTAGTGTGTATCATAAAATCCACAGATTATAAAATGCATTACAGATCGGCTCTATTAAAAAGAACAATCGTTCGGAATTATTAATAAGCAATATAACAATTCATTTTTTTAATTCTACAAAAAATAACAGTTACTTATAGAATAAGAAACCTTTTTGTGTTCCATAAAATACACAGAATATAAAACGCACCACAGATCGACACTATTAATAGGCTAAATCGTTTGAAATTCTTCATAAACGATATTAGCACCTTATATTTCTTTTATTCTACACAAAAAGAGTTATTTAAAATAAAAAAGCTTTCATTCTGTCCCGTAAAACGCACAGATTATAAAATGCATCACAAATCGACACTATTAAAAAGAACAATCGTTCAAAATTATTAACAAACGATACAAAAATGAATATTTTTCCTTCCACCAAAAATTCTAAATCAATTACCATAAAAAATCTCGCTTCGTGCTCCAAAAAATAGACAGAATTTGAAACGTAATCGAGTTTGACGCTATTGAAACGATAAATCCCTCTAAATTATTATCGAATGAATAAATGTAATCCATTTATTTTTGCATGTCTATGGAAGAACTATTTATTTCTCCTTTTCTATGGAAATTCAAAATTGATTGCTAAAAAAAAGCTTTTATTCTAAACAATAAAATTCATGAAAATTCGAAATCCCTAATACGTATCCTCCGATCGAATTTCACGTTCGAAATATTTTTTTTTTTCCCACGATCTCTCTGCGACCGGAGATAAAGAATTCCTAACGATGAAGCGCGCTTGATGGGCAAACTTTCAGCCTTCATTACGTAACAATGAAGATGGGCATTGAGCGGTGAGAAGGGCGGGCCGGGGAGCCTGATCGGCTCGGGAAGAATGAGCTCGGACGCACCGAGAGAAAAATGAATCCCGCTCCCTTCTTCGGTTACCATTGATGATTTCCTGCGCTGTGCGAGGTTGTTCTTACGTCGCCGTCAACTTCCTACGCTGTGATATCGTATATTCGTGGCCGTGATCCTCCACACGAAAATCTCCGGGAAATTTGGACGAAGGATTCTCTCTCTCTCTCACTCTCTCTCTCTCTCTCTCTCTCTCTCTCTCTCTCTTTCTCTCTCTCTTTCTCTCTCTTTTCTGTTTTTTTGCCACATGCGATATCACGTTACGCGAGATTACAAAACGGCACGATGAACTTTTGTTCAGGACAAAGAGAAAGAGAGAGAGAGAGAGAGAGAGAGAGAGAGAGAGAGAGAGAGCAAGAGGGAGGGAGATCAGGGCATAGCTATAAAGGTCTTCGGGCTTGCGTGATCTCATACCCGATTGCCCTCTTTATATGAAATCCTTTGTTATGGCGTTACATCTCTGTGGCCAGAAGAAAAATAAGACCTTTTTGGGATTTTTTTTGACAGTGCTAAAACTGCAATCATAATGAGGTTTAGAGGGTTCATTCCAGATGTGTTGACTTATTAAAAAAATTATGAAAACAAAAATGGCAGCTTAGTCGCTGCACTGAAAGGGTTTTCTTTCAGGTGCTCTGCGGGAGGATGCGAACGTTGATGGATTAGCACCTACAACAAACAAAAAAAAATCGCTATTCACGGTACTTTTGCTGGAGAAATACACACGATTACTTAAAAATATGGGTTTTCCGCCAAATGGCTTTATTTTGAATCATTTTTTTTTTCTCGTGAAAACTCATCCTTAATTTGTTAAAAAAAGAAGCATCATTAATGGTTCGTGAGAATCGTGGGTACTTCCTCACAAGATAAGAGGGTGTCCCTCTTGTCTCCGCTACCCGAAATAACTCGGTAATCATTGACGTCACAATAAAATGTTCCAGACAGAAGTTGTACAGTGGGAAGGGGGCCATCATATGCGACCAATTTTTTTTTTATTTCGGTGGAGGCGTTAACGCACAGTGAAGGTCACCTCCACTTTTTAAAATGGAATGGTACATTTTTGCACCCATCTTGTGGAGCACCTCAAGCCGCCTAAAAAGCACAAAAAAACCTTCCAGGTCATTTAAGGTCAGTATCGAACACCTATTTAGATTTGTATCATCGATACTGACCTTGGATGACCTTGACCGACTTTGATCCCCAATGTTTTTTATGCGGCTTGAGGTGATCCATAAGATGGTTTAAAAAAATGTATCATTCCATTTAAAAAAGTGGAGGTTACCTTCGCTGTGCGACAGCGCCTCCACCGAGATGGAAAAAAATTGGTCGCTTTTGATGGCCCCCTTCACACCGTACAACTTTTGTCTGGAACATTTTTTTGTGACGTCGATAATTGGCGAGTTATTTCGGGTGGCAGAGATAAGAGAGACACCCTGTATATATATATTACTCATATATATATATATATATGAGTAATTCTCCCAAAATTATAATTTTGCTGTAATCTGTTTTTTTTTTAATAGGAGCTATTCGATTACTTTGTAGGTTTTTCGGAATACAATAATTTAAAACATTTCGAAATTTTAGTGAAAACAGATTTGGCAGAAAAATCGACGTTATATTTTTTTTCTGTATTTTCAGTATGAAAATCATTCCTCTGGAACGTAATTATCCAGCCGTTCTATACACTAGCAAGCCGACGTGGTACTAAAAAACACCAGGAAAAAACATTCCTGAAACCATTAGATATTCCATTCCTGCCTGAAAAATGTTTTAGCCGTTTTTCAGAATCATTCCTCTGAAGAGCTGTAAATCAGCTCATATATTGTGTGACGGGTGTTGCTAGCTGACCATGCTTGCCAGAGCAGCACCTTCTACATCTACTTTTCTGAAGAGACTGATTGTGTCGTATCATTTTTGTAGCTTACGCTTTTTTTCTACACAACTTGTGTGTTGTCAGGTGGTGTCATTCCTCTGGTCATTCTCATGTGTATCATTTTTTCATTACACAAGTCACTCTTTACCTGTTCAGGTGGAACTTTTAGGCACCTACTCACCGCCAGATTTTGAGGTTAGAAAAACGTAGCATGCCGCGCTGGGCTCAATAACCCGTTTGAATCGTCATTCCTCTGGGTTCGTCTAGACATGTGAGATCCAGAGGCATGATAGATGCGCCAGAGGAATGACACCATCTTGGTTACGCATGTGTGTATGTGCATGAGGTTACATAAAAATGATTCTCTTAGATTATTGTCATGTCCTATCGAAAGAAGAAAGACGCCGTAGAAGGAGAGAAGCTGAAAAACGGAGATACAAAAGTCTTAAACAAGATCCTGTTGGAAGATAGAAGTTGAAACAAAAGGAGCGAGATCAATATTAAAAACAAAAGGAGAATATACACTATTAAAGACTTAATAGGAACAGGTTATCATCATTCCTCTGGCTGGCCCTGCTATCTCTTTCGATCATAATAAATCCTTATAACTGAAAAAATCGGTGTGATCCATAGAGAATTACATTATATGGATTAGAACTGCAGTCAATTGCAATTGTTAATGAAAAAATTAAACATATTTGTAGATCAATTTCGTTCTCCAGCAAAACGATCATTTCGAGAGAATCACCTACACGCACACACACACACACATACACACACGCACACGCACGCACGCACGCACGCACGCACGCATGCACGTACGCACGCTAAATAGATTTTTTTTAAACAAACAAATCTATTTATTTTACTTCATCCACCCATAGCTGAGAAAGAGTTGAATTTACGGGCTCGGCTTATAAGACTTTTTTGTAGCAAATTACTTTCTCTACATAGTTCTCATTTGAATTTTTTTCGATATATCTAATAGCTTAGGCGTTAAAGCCGTTTGAATAGATATTTTCATACAATATTCACTTGAAATAATGATACCGCTGAAACGGTTGAAATTACGGACATGACTCAATGAACTTTATTGTAAAGTATCATATTTCCTATGGGAACCCACTTGGAAAATATCGCGATATCAAAATTCGCGAAATGGTAACAGTAATAATGAGAAAAACATTTTTTTCAATGCTAATCAAATGGGAAACCTTCAATTTTGATTCGGGACCTCTAAATATTTTTTGACAACACCCCCCTTTCACGAAACTTCTTTTTTGGGTACCAACTAAAGGTTTTCAGGCACGATGGGTCAGAAAAAAAGTTATCCTGAAACGAATCACCCTTATATATATATATATATATATATATATATATATATATATATATATATATATATATATATGTATGTATGTATGTATATGTATATGTATATGTATATATATATATATATATATATATATATATATATATATATATATATATATATATATATATATATATATATATATATATATATATATATATATATGTAGGATCGGTGAAATTATCGAGTGTTCCGACGAAATAATGACAACAATTCTTGTTATGATTATCATTAGTATTGCGACGGATTTACGTGGTGCCGTGCGAGAAAAGACTGAAGAGAGTCAGTCGAAATCGGGAAGCGGTTGAAGCTCGTGTCGCATATTTTCTCTTTTCCATTTATAATTCTAAAGTTGTTCATTTCTTTCTATTCTCACCTGTATTTTCATTAATAAAACCAACATCTTTGTAACTCCTGACTACTACCTCATTTCCTATATAGTCAATTCGACATATATATATAATAACTCAAGGGAAGGTTCTAACTTGTTGGGCCAAAAAATGTTCGATTTTTCACCAATTTTTGATGCAAAAAGAATGAAATATAGAATTTTCATATTTGGTATGTTGACTAAGCGGTCTTTATTGAACATCAAAATATTTTTTAAAGTTTGACAAAATACGGTGGTGGGAGTGGGAGGACCCACGTATGTCGGTGCGCGGGCGATGACATTTTCCGATTGCGGAAGTCCTAAGTTCCGGACCGGTGATCTGAAGCAAAAAAATCAAACACATTTTTACTTTGTACAATATTGTGTATAAGTTGACCTAGAATCAAGAAGAAAAAATGAAAAATATAAAAATAGTGAGCGAACGGAAGGAAGTTTGTTTTTTTTCCAAAACTTTTCGCAGTTTATTGCTCACTATTTTATTATTATTCCATTTTTCTTCTTGATTCTAGGTCGACTTATACACAATATTGTACAAAGTAAAAATATGTTTGTATTTTTTTGAAGAAGAAAAAGAGAGAGAGGGAGAGAGAGAGACAGAGAAATGAAGAAGGAGATCGTGATGCTTTATTGTACATTGCCAAGGTCGGAAGGCCCTTGGCTTTCTTCCCGCAAGAGAACAAAAAGAACCCTTGCCCATCCCGCCACCGGAAACGACATCGATTTGCCCCCCAATAGGCAACGACACTATTGTACTCCGTTCTTCCTTTAATGTCGTCCGTGGCTTTGTTCCCGGCAGCTCGAAAGTTCAATCGGACATAACATTAACGGCGGCGAGGACGAACGCGACCAGTGATTTTTCACCGTCCATCGCGATGTCGTCCGACCGCTTCGGATGCTCTTGAATTTTTGCTACTAAAATTGTCCGGCAGCAAATATGGCGCAGCCACGGCAGTTTTACGTCGACACCGTGAAAAATTATGATTATTATAATGAAACTTGTTTGACTGGCAGGGGATGCTCATAACGGATGGAAAGCATAGAAACGAACACAATTGCTGTGCCGCAAAAGCTTGACATTCAATCTGCAGCAAATCTACGCGGGCTTTTGTGGCTTCGTATCTACACACAGGCATTAGGTGGTTGGATATTGCCGATTGCTGGCAACAGATGGCGGTGGGAATACTATTTGCCAAATTACGAGTTGGCAACACACATGATCATCCACAGAGTCCTGCTAAAACGCCAAGGGTGACGCTTGTGCAAAGTGTTAAGGGGTAAGGCCACAGCAGAATTTTCAAAAAATCGATTTTTTTTCTCCCTAAAACGGTGCTTTATCATCATAAGAATAAGTTCCCGAGTAAAAATGAATACATATAACCATATATAATTGTATATTAATTGATCATATACAATTGTATATATTTGTATATAAACGTATACAATTTGTAAACGTTTATATACAAATATATGCAATTCTATCGGGCCAATTTTTGTATACAACTGTATATGATCAATTAATATACAATTATATATGATTATATATATTCATTTTTACTCGGGTAGTATCTCCATATATCATTATATACAGAAATATGTATAATTTTATCAAATTAAATTTGATGGAAGTACATTTATATCGGATTATATATACGAATGTATAGAGTCATATACAATTATATATAAATCTATATAAATATATATGATTGTATGTCATTTTTATATAATTGTATCCAAGTATATACAATCATTTTTACTCGGGTCATATAGAGTCATATACAATTTTATATACCGTAAATAAAATTTTCACGTATATATACAATTATATACAACACTGTATTGAATTATATATAACTGTATATAATATTATATCTAATTATATAAACCGTAAATAAAAGTTTCACGTATATATATAATTATATACAGAACTATATATAATTTTAACAAATCAAATTTGATGGAAGTACATTTATATCGGATTATATATACGAATGTATAGAGTTATATACAATTATATATAAATATATATGATTGTATATCATTTTTATATAATTGCATCTAAGTATATACAATCATTTTTACTCGGGTTACTATTCGATTTATAGCAAGACATTTTTTTTCCACCGACTTTGAGCGTATAACGTAAGCCCACCTCTGGCATGGCCAGAGGCATATGTCAAACTTTAAACGCATTTTTTCTCGAAACAGCTATTTTCCAATTAACGTGCCAAATTACTTCAATAATTTTCACTCGACTTACTTCAAATTTAAAAGTTATGTTCCTAATTGCACTTCGCAGAGATGTACGTACGGAATTTCTGATTAATCGAAAACTTTTCAATAGAAAACAACTACAACAACACTCGAAAACAACTACAACAACATTCGAATACCTACAAATTTGAAATAAACCAATATTTTCTAAATTCCGCACGTACTTCTCTAGGTATTCTAATGTAGATTGACGGGAATTTTTGTTTTTTGTTCAAGGTGAACAATTGTGGATGCTAATGTTAGTAGCCAGCCATTTTGTGCATTGAAAAAAAAATTCTCACAGCTTGATATTCATTTGAAATAAATGTGTAATTAATTTTATGACTGAATCACTTTTTCATACGAAAAAATGGTTAAATTCGCACATGATTTTATACCCGTTAGCATAAACGATTTTATTTGTCTTCGCAATGGCTTTGCTCTCAATCAGCCACATTTTCGGCAAGATCTGCCCATTACTTCCCGGCGAAGAAATCGGCCGGGAAAACCCATTGTTTGCTAGAGGATGTGTCTGCCGAGCACGCTCTATCGAGTAGAACGTGCAAAGAGTGCTTTCACCGTTTTCAAAGTCGTGATTTCTCTGTGAACGTCAAGGACCGCGGAAAACCACCCAAAAGAGGGCAGTCGTGTGTCACCAGCTGCTGAAACCTTCGGAAAACATCAATGAGCATCGTTATCGACTGGAACTGATGCGTTTGAAGGAAGCGCTGCACGACAAGAGGCCGTAATAGGAGAATCACCATGACAAGTTCATTTTGTAGCAGGAGAATGATAGGCCGCATGTTGTTCAACCGCTTAAGAAGTACTTGGTGGTGGGAGTCGAAATATCGATGGATCAATATTCGGATGGGCTGAAATATCGAATTAAAAAATGTCGAATGTTTGAATATAGATAGATCAATGTTCGGAGGGTTTATATAGTCGTAAATAAAAATTCCGAATACGAATATCTCGAAGTTGAAATATAGCGAAAAACAAAAACTGATTTAAAAAATATTGATAGACATAATATCGAATTGCTTATAAAAATAACACGAAATAATTCGAGAAGACGAATCTTCGAATTGTAAATATAGCGACGGGTCAAAAAACAGAAAGCATTAAATCGAACGGCCAAAAAGTCGAGTGGTTAAAATAGCGAAGGGTCAAAATGTCGAATGGCCCGGATGGCGAAAACTTGTGATCGAGGCAGATAGCGTTACCGGTCGGCCGGGACGGCATCCATTCCATGTTCGCCATTTTGGCATTCGCCATTTCGGACCATCGCGATGGTCCGAATCGGGCCATATTGGATCGGCCATTTTTTTACGATAATTTGGCTTGCGGATTCGTAATCAGCGACCTTGAAAACCCGTAAATACCAATTTTTGTCGACATCTGGCAACTTTTTAACATTCATGTCAGCCATATTGGATCGGCCATTTTGTTTACGATAATTTGGCTTTCAGATTCGTAATCAGCGACCTTGAAAACCCCTGTAAGCCAATTTTCATTCCCGTCAAAGGTCATTTGAGGTTTTGGCCAGGTTTTTGGGCTTTTCTCCTACTGTGCATCGATATTTTGCGTCTCGATATATTGCTTTTCGCTATAGGCGGTATTACAAATATTAGATACTCGCTTTTTTCTGTTTCGGAGATATGGATTTTATAGATTGTTCCAATCTATATTCGTATGTCTCAAATTGCAGACGATCTGAATGTACGCTTTCAGATAAATGAGCTCTCGAATAAATGATGCTATGCTTTATAGTCATTCGATTTTTTCTTCGATCGAAACATAACATTTCGAGTAATTAAACCTTCGTTATTTTGAGAGTTCATAATTCTGTCGTTTCGAAATATTTGTCGATCTATATTCGGTCCTTCGATATTTGGATCCCCACCCGTTCCGGCCGATGCAGTCAGCGCGTACGGCTCAGCACTTCACCTCTCACGAGAGTCAAAAAATGACTAGATGACTGGATTGCCTCTGAAGAACGCGGATTCTTCTTGCGCGAAATCCCATTCCTGGCCGAAATATGGGCCAGTTGTTTCTTTCCATGAGCAATACTTTGAAGTAACCAGTCCGACGATTGGCTACCGCGCCACATATGGTTAACCCCTTCTGTGCAATGCAGCTTCCGTCCGACGCATATTTTTGTGATGCACACTGCACCTCTATTAGTTTTGTGATGTCTAACATTTTTACGATACCAAAAGCGCTGATGCTTACTTGATCACTAGGTATACAGGGTGAGGCACTAACTGTTGCCACCTTGAATATCTCTGTAATTATCGACGTCACAAAAAAATGTTTGAAACAAAAGTTGTACCGTACGAAGGGGGTCATCAAATGCGACCATTTTTTTTATCAGTGGAGGCGCTGTCGCACAGTAAAGGTCACCTCCACTTTTTTAAATGGGACGGTACATTTTTCTTTCAACTATCTTGTAGAGCATCAAAAACTGCATAAAAAACATTTAGGGGTCAAAGTCGTTCAAGGTCATTTAAGATCAAAAAGTGACATGAACTTTATTTTTATGTGAAATTGGCTTTATTCGAAGTAGATTTTCAAAATGATTGCCATTGGAATCAATGCAGTATTGCAATCTTCTCATCACGGATTGTCTAGAATTTCTCATCACTTCGGCACTCATCGAATCACAGGCTCGAAGAATTCTCTCACGCATATCATCCGGCGTAGTTGGACGTTCTTTATAAATAAGATCTTTCAAGTATCCCCACAAGAAAAAGTCCGGAGGCATCGAGTCTGGCGAGCGAGCCGGCCACGATACAGCTCCTCCGCGTCGAATCCAACGATATGGAAATCTCTTTTGCAATTTATTTCTAGCTATCAGCGAAACATGTGCCGGGCACCCATCGTGTTGATACCACATTCTGTTTCTTGTTTCCAAAGATATTTCTTCTAATAACGGACCAAATGTTTCTTGAAGGAATGTGGTGTACTTCCTACCATCAAAATTCCCTTCGATGAAATAAGGACTTATGATTCTATCTTTAATAATCCCACACCGTACATTAACCGACCACGGTGTTTGGTGTGCAACTTGCCGCAGCCAATGTGGATTTCAGTTGACCGCAAATGCATATTATGCAAGTTAATATTTCCATGATTCGTGAATGATTTATGGTAATCACTTTGAATAAAGGTAATTTCACAGAAAAATAAAGTTCATGTCACTTTTTGATCCTAAATGACCTTGAACGAATTTGACCCTAAAATGATTTTTATGCTGTTTTCGATGCTCTACAAGATAGTTGAAAGAAAAATGTACCGCCCCATTTTAAAAAGTGGAGGTGACCTTTACTGTGCGACAGCGCCTCCACTGATAAAAAAAAAATGGTCGCATTTGATGACCCCTTTCGTACGGTACAACTTTTGTTTCAAACATTTTTTTGTGACGTCGATAATTACAGAGATATTCAAGGTGGCAACAGTCAGTGCCTCATCCTGTATATATATATATATATATATATATATATACATATATATACACACATATGTATATATATTAATGTGTATGTATTTGTATTTTATTTGCACAAGCATGAAAAGCACATCGGCTGGCAGTGTATCAGGCACATTTTAACGAAGGGAGAGAAGAGAGAGAGAGAGAGAGAGAGAGAGAGAGAGAGAGAGAGAGAGAGAGAGAGAGAGAGAGAGAGAGAGAGAGAGAGAGGGAGAGAGAGAGGGAGAGAGAGAGAGAGAGGGAGAGAGAGGGAGGGAGTGAAAGAGAGGGAGGGAGAGAGAGAGGGGGTGAGAGAGACAGAGAGAGAGAGAGAGAGAGATGAAGTGATTTTCGCGTACTTGTTCTCCATTAACCGTGATTTTTCCTCAATTGTCCCGATATCGCATGCACGCCTCTGCTGTGTATACCACGGCTGCCATTATTTTGCCATGCTCGATCATTCGCGATCGCATTCGCTCCCGCATAAATAGAGCCATCCTTCTGTATTCGATTCACAGTAGAACGACTATGTCCTGTGGATGCATATATAAATATATATATATATATATATTTATATATATATATGTATATATATATATATATATATTTATTTATTTATTTATTTATTTATATATATGTATATGGATGTATGTATGTGTCCACAGTACATAGACACATACTTTCCAGCCTCCCCGCGTGGACTCGCTGGCTCTCACTCTCTCTCTCTCTCTCTCTCTCTCTCTCTCTCTCTCTCTCTCTCTCTCTCTCTCTCTCCCTCTCTCTCTCTCCGCCGAGTTAACGTATCTGCAATCGGCGATCGTTGCGGACCGAGAGAGAGAGAAGGCGATAGAAAGAGAGTCAGAGAGAGAGAGATAGGTGTCCCATGTCGTTAATTGAAATTTTACGATCGGCTTTGTCCCTTTCGCAGTGTACATACGGAGATTGTCAATGGTGGAGGCTCGATAGAGGCATCATTCGCGGGAGCATCGAACCACTGTCGAGCACCATATACAGGGTGAGGCACATAAAGTGTTACAGAGCAATAGCATCCAAACTATTGATCATATCCAAAGATGTTTCAGACAAAAGTTTCAGTGTTCGAGAAGGCCATCATACTAGCCCACCCTTTTTTTTATCGGTGGAGGCGCTAAAGCTACGTCAAGGTCAACTCCACTTTTTTTCCGAGATCCGAGATATTTAGATTTGTATTTCATTTTAATAAGTGACCTTGAATGACCTTGAACGACTTTGACGGCCTAATGTTTTGTATGCGGCTTGAGGTGCTCCACAAGATGGTTGAAAAAAATGTACCATTCCATTTAAAAAAGTGGAATTGACCTTGACGTAGCTTCAGCGCCTCCACCGATGAAAAAAAAAATAGGCTGGTTCAGTATGACGATCGTCTCGAACACTGAAGATTTTGTCTGAAACATTTTTGTACATGATGAATAGATTGAGTGCTATCGCTCTGTAACACTTTATGTGCCTCACCCTGTATATTGATATAAAAATTGTTACACTTATTAAATACACTTTCGATATACATTAAAACATTTTTTTTATGTATTTACGGAACTTAAACAAACTTTAAACGCGTTTTTCTCGAAACAACGTTTTTCGACGGCTTCGAAATCTTCGAAATTACTGAACCGCTTCTTATGAAATTTTAACCACCTATTCTTCATAACTATAGCTATAGCGCATATCAAGTATTCTATTAAATTACGATATTTACTATTATTTTGCAAAAAACGGTGAAAAAACACGTTTTTTTTGTTTTTTTAATGTACGCTTTTTTATTTTTGCATATATAAAACATCATATGATATGCGCTATAGCCATTAACGTACTGAATCTAAAACCGTTTGATTTTTTTATTTCGGATGATTCATCTCCGACATTTCATCGACAGCACAGAGCTACAATTTTTTTAGGATATTTTTTTAACTACCATTCTCGTCTATAAATAGTGACTTGAATAAATAAAAAAAAAATTCATTGTATTTTGAAAGTATATTAATAAATATGTTATTGGTTATAATGTATTATTTGTTATAGTGAAAGTGTATTAATAAATATGAAAGTGCATTATGTTACACTTAATAAAGTGTAACAACTTTTATATCAATATCTATAATATAAACCTGTCAAATGAGTTCATGAAAATAAACTTCATTTTAGCGTCTAAAGTGAGATGACCCCTTAATGCTAACTTCAGCTGGAGGTGAAAAATGCAAAATTGTTATTTTCAATATCCTGAAGATACCCATTATTTATTAAGAGAATTAGCCAATACATGTAACATGTGATTCATCGATGTGATTAATCGATTCGACAATTTGCGATTCGTCACTACAGGTGCAACATTTGAAAACAGTGGGAAACAAAATTTTGGGTGAAGGGAAAGGTGTCGATAAAGAATTCGGTAGCCATCAAGGAAAAGGACTCAGGCGGACGAATAGAAGATACGATTTTGTCGTTTAGTCCTCAGTGTTAATTCCAAGCCATGGGAGTACGCAGGGTTAAAATATTTTTTTTTCGATATATTGATTTTTATTTCGATCAAAATGCCGAGTTTTTCGCTAAAGATCATCCGTCTGAGTTGAAGGATGAAGGAGTCTATCGGTGCTAGAATAGCACAGCTGATTGATTCCCCAACCGCTCCAGGAAATCATCTTTGGACGTAGTGGCGGAATGTCTGCGGAATAAAACGCAGTCGAGCACGAAGCCCGATCAAGAGGATTAAAAAATGTAATACTTTAAATAGACGACTATCAAAATAAAATAAATACTAACAAAATAAAAAAATGGTCTCGCAATTAATTTGGGGCGTTTTCAGCAATTTTGAAAAAAAAAGAAAAAACACGCCGAGCACAAAAATGAATCGCGATATGGAGAAGCGAGAATTCGTACACAGAAATACGAGTAAAATCACTTGAATCAAAGAAATTGTTGATTCCAGAGTTGGCCCACGGAATATTGAGATGAAACATGAAAATGTTTTATTCTTCCGATCATTCGTTAGTTCGACGAAGTAAATGTGATTGTAAAAATTGTTTAACATTTCTCCACTTCAATAAATCTCTCCGAGTCATGGATCTTTTTTCAATGTAAATCGGCGATGCAGAAAATTCTGCGTGAGCGTGAAATTTCGGAAATACGATATTTTTGTTGCATTGATTTATAGCCTAGGGTAGTGTTTTTCAACCTTCTTGAACACGCGACCCCTTTCCAAGTAAAAATGTTCTGGTGACCCCCCCCCCCCCCCCCCCCAGAGCTGGCAAGGGAAGCTTTGAAATTATTAGTGCCATTCGCCACTTCCTACCTACGTGAAATTATAGTCCAGTAAAACAAACGAAAATCGGATACTTTTAGCGTAGAATTAGAATTTTTTACTGAAGCTCGATGGTTGCCTGCTAAAAGTAACCCCAATGAAATGTTGCCCCCCAACTCGCCCCAACTCTGAGCAATAGGGTTTGAAAACTTAAAAATCGCCATATCTCGATAATGAATAGCCCGATCAAAAAGTATTTCAAACAAAAGTTGTTTGGAATAATAAAATACGTATGAAGTTATCCGACATCGAACCTCGTATCTTTGAAAACAGCGGCATGAAAGCGAAAAGAAAATTCGGGGTTGATGCGAGTGCGAGCAGAGTGGACATTTCGTTCTCGCGTTTTTGTGCCGCTATTTTTAACGATACGGAATTGGACGTTAGATAACTTTATACGTATTTTATTATTCCAACCAACTTTTGTTTGAATTTTTTTTTGATTCGAATATTCATTATCGAGATACGGCGATTTCTAAGTTTTCAACCCCTATTACTTTGGCTTGAGGGGAGAGGAGGGGCATCTTTTCATTGGGGTTACTTTCAGCATGCAACCATCTAGTTTCAGTAAAATTCTAATTCTACGCCAAAAGTGCTGAGTTTTCGTCTCTTTTACTGAACTAAGACGTTCTCTTCAATGGTGAACATAAAAACTAAGAAGTCAAATAGGCTCCAATTAGAAAATTATTTGGTTATTTGCGTCTCAAAAATAAAACCACGACTCGACAACTTATAAACAAAATAAACAGACACAGCCTTCTCACTGAAATTGTTGTATTTTTATTGCAGTGTAGGACCTACAACCCTTGCTTTTTGCTGTTACCTGGCTTGCGACCGCGACCCCCCGAGCAAGAATTTTGCGACTCCCCCGGGGGTCGCGACCCACCCGTTGAAAAACACTGGCCTAGGGTCTTGCCTTAATTTGCAATAAGGATTTTATAAAAATTACAAAAATTGACCGAGCTAGAAAGAATTTGGTGAAGGCGAGATCGCTCACTGGGTTGTTTTGAGCTTTTTTCGAAACTATGTTTTATGAAACGGTGTAATTCGTGTCTCAACATCCCTTCGTCCGATCAACTTCAAATTCGGACGAAGCATGGTTTTGTAACATTTTCCATCGTATGACGGGATAATTTTTCGACAAGTCCATCCATTCGTCAATAACAAATGAGGAAAGTTATTTCGTTAGTTGAAAATCGAACTTTTATTCTACAGCATGCCATTTTTGCAATTTTTAAAATTTCTAAAAAGTATTCGGTCATAGGAAAGTTTTATCATTATACTCAAAGGACTTTGTTTATTTTTCATTTCAAATGAGACTAGTTGCCAGAAGCACCTAGACCGATTGGCCATGCAGCGAGGGCGCCACTTTGTCAAAATAGTCATAACTTCGTTGATTATAAATATTTTTTAACTAAAAAAAAAACTAAAATTTCACACGACTGTGTATCAATTGTGTGTTAGAATGACATTTTGAGAGACTCACATCACACCACACGCGAGAGGCGAATGTTGGTGGTCCTGTCGTCTAAAATCGGTGTGTTCTCCCGCCGATGCCATAGAATAAATTACGACAGCAACACCCAGAATGCTATTTCTGGCATCAGGTGTTATCGACGTACGTGGCATGCAGTCGCCAAAGTGAGGATTATTGTTGATTTTGTCGGTTTCGCCGGAATAGACCCGTGGCTCGTAAAATTCTGGATTCTCCTTATTTCGTATTGGAATACAAGTGAACAAAAACGGTCATGAGCATTAATTATATCCACTATCGACATGGAATGACAACGACGTAAAACGAAAATAAATTACAACGGTAAAGTTCGTATTCGAGATCAAGGATATTGAAAAAAAGCAGAAGATAAATAGCCGTGTGAAAAATAGACTGATTAGCCCTGACGAAAAGTAGGATCGTGAAGGGCTCAAAGTCAAAGTCAAGTTGGGGTGTCTGAATTAAAAAGGCTTGAGTGAAGGGACCTATTGAGCACCCAGCAGGATATTATTAAGGGGTTATGCCTAGTTGTAACAGTCCGAAAATCACTTTTTTCAAAAGCGATATATTGTGACAGTATATCATCTCATAAATATTCACCGAAAATGTCAAAGTTATCGGATTAAAACTGACAGATTTATGGGCTGTTATGTTGACGCCTGTCAGAACGCTCGAAGCATCGTTCGAAATTTTAAACGCTTTTTTCTCGAAAGTACGTTTTCAAAATCGGTGAGCAAAATCTCTCAAAAATTTCCGCGGCAATTTTTCTGAAATGTTTAGGGCTTCTTCTAGATTCAAAAATAGGGTACTTGAACGAAGGATTTTTTTTCGATGTATACTTTTCATTCGATGAACGAAAAATGCCCATTTTTTCCAAAAATCTAGACTGACTTTGAACACGGGCCATTTTTAAATTTATTTGATATATCCGAAGTTCTTTCGATTAATCATATGATAAACTAATATACTAACGAAATCTGTTTGATTTTTGTTGTATTAGATAACCTGGTTCAAAAGACGTTTTCGAGAGGTGCTTCCTGAACATCGACTGTAAATCGATGATAATTAAATGTTTTTACACAACAAAATTATAGAGTGTTCTTCAGATACTTTTTCAAACTCCTAATTTTTGCAGAAATGTATTATCTCGATTTTCTTTTAACAAAAAAAAAAAAAAAAAAAAAAAATGACCTGCTTCCGATTGTTACAACTAGGTACAGCCCTTTACGGCACCCTGACGAGAAACTTGAAAAATCCGATTGTCACTTTCAGAATTGGACGAGCAAAAATGAAGTGCGTCTCGTATCAGACTAGGCACTGATGACGTCTCTAAATTGAATGAGGCGTGTCACCGGCCAAATGTTTGTAAACTCCAATACATTACCTGTTGTATGACCGCGTGGCTTTTTTATATGTTCATCCATTTGTTAATACCAAACGAACAAATTTTGTTTTCCCCTAAATTGAACGTTTGTCTTCAGACCTTGGCGTTTTCGTAATTTTCAAAATTTCGAAACAGTATCAGGTTTTAAGAAAGCTTTATTGGAATCGGAAAAAATAGAAGGGTAGTTTTTTGACAGGTGTTTTGTAGGTGCCGCTGGTGCTAAATCCAAGTTAGACTAAAAATTGGGGTGTGAGGTTTTTTAGGCGATGAAGGGGAATGGTTGAATGCCAAACTACAACCCCTACGAGGTCGGCGCCGGGAGACAAAATGTTCAGGAAAATCCGGGCTTTATTTTTGTCCACAGCGCCCAAGTCATGGCAGTTCATTTTCTAAGATAACTCTTTAGGAATAATTCATACATCTTTTGTTCGAATGGGAACGTTGTAGTCCTTGAAAAGACGCGTCGATCGAGTATTTGATCATCCCTCTCCAATAATAACGTCCCAGCACAAAAAATTGTTGAAGTAACAAAAAAAATTGTTTGTTGAATAACTTAAAAACAATCGATTTTTCGGGGATGGTTTAAATGTACGAAATGTAGAGAATAATGTTCTCTATATTTTCGTTTCTATGGACCACCCTTGAATTTTGCTTTTTTACAACCCCTCTGGGGGGTTGAAAATTAAAAATGAAATTCTGGGAAAACTATTGACCGAAAATAAAAAGATACGAGTTTGGCGCTGTGGACAAAAATGTAGCTGAGAGTTCATGCTACAAATTTTTCTACGGCAGCGAATTTGTGCGGTCAATAGTCTTCCCAGAATTTCAATTTGAATTATCAACCGCCAAGAGGGGTAGGAAAATAAAAATTCAAGAGCGGTCTATACAAACGAAAATGTAGAGAAAATTATTCTTTATATTTCGTAACTTTAAACCATATCCAAAAAATCCATTGTGTTTGAGTTATTCAATAAACCTGCATCCCGATTTTTAGGCAAACTTGGACTTAGCACCCGCGGCACCTCTATAATCACCTGTCAAAAAACGGGCCTCCTAATTTTTTTCGATTGCGGGGTTTACCAGCGACAGCACGACTGCCCGAACAGAAATCTAATCAGGCTGCCTGAGGATCCATCAGGCCCGGATCAGGGATCAATAAGGAGCCCTGATCAGGCACGCCTGATTTGAGCCAGACAGGGGCCTGAGCAGGGATTAATAAGGCACCCTGATCAGGCACGCCTGATTTGCGCCGGATAGGAGCCTGATCAGGTATTAATAAGACGCCCTGATCAGGCACGCCTGATTTGCGCCGGATAGGAGCCTTATCAGGCATCAATAAGGCGCCCTGATCAGGCACGCCTGATTTGCGCCGGATAGAAGCCTTATCTCGCATGAAGGTCGTCACTCCGTAACCTCTCCTCGCTAGGACTAGACAGCGCCTCTGTCGGCGAAGCCTCACGAAATATTTTGACAGCTGCACACGCAGGCACGCGAAATATATGAAAACAATGGTTATCAACCGAAAGTGCGTGTCGTCAAAATTTGTTTCATAATCTTTTTTATCATAAATAAATATTTATGTTAATTTTTTTGTATTATTGTTATATGGAATCAAAACTTTTGTATATAATACAGGCAGCGAGTCCCGTATTATATACGTAGAAGAAAGCGCAACAGCCATGCCGTAGCTACATCGACACATCTCGTTCGGTTCATCAATTTCTCCCGAAGAAAGGCAAGCCCTTCAATAAAGTGCAGTGCATACAAAATCTCAGGTGAAGTATATTTGCGATTATACTGTGGATTATCTACACATGAACAGTGATAATATATAAAATACGACTTGATGGGCGAAGACTATGCGGCGTAGCTTAACCTCACTTTGTCACTTTCGCACCATTTGTATATATATAGTGTGATATATTTCGTATCAAGAAAAAATGTTCAACAGTACAAACATACGTATATGTACATAAATGTACTCATACATACGTGCAACGACCAGATGACGAGAAATAATTGCGCAAATTGCATTTTGTACCGTCGAACATTTTTTTCTCAATAATATATATACAACACTATATATATACAAATGATGCGAGAACGACGGAAAGAGATTGAGCTACGCCACTACGAGGTACACCATTTTTAAATAATTATTAATTATTAATTATCTCAAGAGGATATATCAGTCGGAGCCTATATCGCTCACTTTTCCCTGGTCGAATATATCTATACTTATGATAAATATAGATATACCCGAAGGGGGAGCGGTGGCGCTCCCTAGGTCCGACTGATATGTGCTTTTAATGTAAAGATGTGATTTTTCTATGCATATTTACTAATTTTTCTATGTATTCAAAATATTTCAGATGCAATCTTGACAAAGTATGATGTTACTCCCCACGCAGGTTCTATCAAAGAGTAACAAATTTCGGATGGGCTAGCGGCGGTCATAAACAGTGCGAAAGATGGGAACGGTCATCGCCAAAACCGGAACAAAAACTAAACGATCAAGTCAAATAAAATGAAAACTTAAACTTTAAAAAAATGTTTTCATATTTTTAATAGTGTTAGTAAACTTGATAATAATTTAATAAATGTTGATCTATTGTTAAGCAAAAAATTAATCAAATGATTGAGCCAGATGACACGCATGTCTCAGGCTGGATGAGGCCCCTGATCCGAGCCAGATAAGTTGCTTGATCCGAGCCAGATATAGTGCCTAATCCGAGCCTGGTAAGGTGCCTGATCCGGGCCAGATATAGTGCCTGATCCGAGCCGGATACGGAGCCTGACCCGGGTCTGATAAGATGCCGGATCCGGGCCAGATAAGTTGCTTGATCCGGACCTGATCAGAGCCTGATCCGGACCTGAATATGCAAAAGCGTTACATCCCTGATCAGGGCCGGACTAAATTTGCCTGACCCGACCCGGATTTGCTATTGTGGCAGCCTGATCCGGTTCGGATTTCACCGTGAACAAATTTCTGCTCGGGTGTACTAATACTGAAAGCACATTTTTCATTCTGGATGAACGTATAGTTGCCAGAACCACCTGCACCAATTGGCCATGCAGCAGCGGCGGCACCATTTTTGAATAATAATAACTTCGTTCTTTACCAATATTTTTCAATAACAAAAAACTCAACCTTGTCAAGACTATGTCCTAATTCTCTTTCAAATTCCAACCTCGCCACCCCAATACTCTCATCAGAAACCAAAATTAAAGTCGATTTGTTTTTTGGGCCACACGCTTATTGAAAATCCGTCTAGAAATAAATACGCCGCAATTTTCCGTATGGTGACACTTCCGCAATTATAACTTTTCAGAAGTATTTCTGGAATCTGACATTACTGACAGCCTGTCTACGAAGGAATGTTTTTTAAAAAAATGCTAAATTTGGATTACGATGTTGGCATGTCAGACTGTTCATGTTCTTCAAATCCAACGATTTTACTCGACCCATTAATACCTAAATAAATGTACATGTTCACTTCAAGATTGTGCGACGACTCGACGGTTATTGACATTCAGAAAATTCGTCAAGGCCTTCGAACATCGGATCGATAATAATGAATGCTTACATCCATGACGGCAGACGGACGTCCAGTTGTCCTACACCCTGGCCCAACACGGTCCAAGCTATATAACACGGAAATTAAAAGCGGATCGTCCGACGGGAGATTCAGAGGTCCATCAACGTGGAAGCAGGTAGTGTCTTCGACAATTCTCGAGTGCCAAAGGTGCATCGAACCGACGAATTTTCCATCGCTGGCGGCGTGAAGTTCCACCGAGGCTTCCGCTTGCTGTCACACAATCGAAACAATAAAAGCGCGAGTACGAAAATACAGCGGTAGTCATAGTGCTCGATCAATATCGCAAATGTTCTTATTTTTATTTACACGGTAATGCATTGCTTTATTCCTTAAGGTGGGATATATATTTAGACAGGAAAAAAATAAGCAATATTGAGGGATTTTTTACGCTCAGAAATAATTATTCTACAATTATCAAACTTTAGGTATACTCTAATAGTATATTCAAATATACAAAACATTTTTTTTGTAAATTAATTCATCATCAAAATAACGGCGCTGTGGCATAGTGTTACGGCAAGGTCGCAGTGGGAGTTGCGAATCGGCGTGCAGTCTAGCTTCCCGTAGACTTTGATTTGCAAAAAAGTTCAAACATTTTTTCAGTTACAACATGTATAGTTTTTATGCGACGGTAATTAAAACGATGAAAATGCAAATGTATAAAAATGGCACGCATTTACAAAAAAAAATTATCATTTCACGCAACATTTCTGTAAAATGTGAATTAAAAAAGTACTTTTTTTTTCAACTTTTCAAAAACAATTATCGTCAAGTAGAAGGTACCAATATTATCAACATTTCTACCAAGTTTTAACTCAATCGGCTTAAGGCAGTCCTCTAGTTTCTCGGGTCGAAAAAATCGATTTTTTTTTTTCATAAATCACATCTACAACATGTGTAGGAAATGTGTGCCAAAGGATTTTTCGATATTCGAAGTGGTTCACAAGTTACGGTCCTAGAACGGAGCAGGTATACGGAGCGCGCGCCGGGCTGCTCCGAAAGCCGAGCAATTCAAACACAATAAACCGCCTCTTTCTGAAGCAGTTCAAAAAGTTATAAAGCCAATTTATGAGGATTTATCCAAAGAAGAATTGTTAAGCAGATGCCTGGGAGCGGAAACTCAAAATAATAACGAGTCGCTCAATTCGTTAATCTGGACTTTTGCTCCGAAGCACCTCCATTCTGTGCCAAAAGTGGTTGAAATCGCCACGTTTCTCTCTGTCATAATCTTCAACGAAGGATTCAAATCTATCCTGAAGACCTTGGAAACCATGGGAGTGAAAATCGGCCCACAAGCTAAAGGATATGTTCAACAGCGTGATAGCTCTCGGATCGACCGTTCAGAAAGGCGCACGAGTGATGTTGTAAAACAGGCCCGAATCGCGAAAAGGTAAGACGGAGCAGCTCTGCGTGACTTCCAAGTAGAAGAGCAAAGCCTATTGTATGGTCCAGGCATAGCAGATTGACGGTGAGATGAGATTTTTAGTATAAATCACATGCGCGAACTTTCAAACGCGTTTTTCTCGAAACACCATTTTTCGAAACGGTGACCACGATATTTCAGAAACTATTGCACCGATCTTGTTCAAATTTATACAGCATCTTTAAGGGGTAAGGCCACTGTAAATTTTTTGAAAAATCGATTTTTTTTTATTGGCTTAAAAAATAGTTTAAACCCTCTAGAATAAGAAAAAAAAGGTCCTGTGCGAAAAAAAATTTGTTGTCCTTAGGAAATGAAGGTCGCCGCCAAGCGTGTCAAAATCCAAACAAACTTTAAACGCGTTTTTCTCGAAACATGGTTTTTCAAAATGGCACGCAGCATAACTCGAACAATTTTAATTTTTTTTACTTGAAATTTTAACCAGACGTGAACATTTACATTATCTTGAGAATGTCGATCGGAATTTTCAAGAACTTTATTTATTGATTTTTTATTAACAAAAAACTTGCCGTTTTTTTCGTCAAAAATCAATTTTTTTTTTCAAACGCACGCCAAATCCACAAAAATTGATACTTTTTAAAATCCGATCGACATTCTCTAGTTATAGCCCTCTAGATTAATGGTTTTTTTTTTTGTTCTAGATTCAAAAGTGCACCAGTGGTGCTGCGTGCCGCGGAGCCCTGGAAGCAAAACATGTCCCGGGAAGATAGCTGTGGAACCGCCATTTTGTTTTTTTTACTATAAAAAAATTTTATAATAAAGTTTAATGTATGCCCGATAACACCATTAAAAGTTTTTTTTCAAATACCTTCAATTTCGGGAGCAAAAAATTAGTGAAAAACCTTTTTTTTTGGGCCGTTACAGTGGCCTTACCCCTTAATATATTATAAGCCAGCGATTGAACTAGGATTATCATGATTGCTTCGATATTTTTTTTTTTTTGTACGAGCGAAAAACTTAAGAAAAAATGAGTAATAAATAGAATGTAATTTTCAAAAGTGTATAAAGAAGTCAATTTTTGTAATTTACAATTCACTCTAGTTCAATCGCTAGTCTTAAATATAAAGATTAAAATGCCGTTTGGTTTTTTGATTTCATATAAGCAGAACAGCCGCAATCTTGGTCACCGTCAAGCACCTCTTTTACTTGATGTCTTCCTGTCGGCCACTAAAACCTTTATTCTATTATATATTTTGGCTTCAAAAAATTTGTAAAGCTTAGTTAAATGTTAATAAAGATCATGCAAAAACAATGAGATTGATTATTTCGATGCTTTGCCCGTAAAAAATTATTGAAAAAGCCGCAAAAAAACAGCCGAGAAACTAGAGGACCGCGTTAATAGTTTTTTAGTAATCCTGCACGCCAATTTCGATAATGCAGTTTTAAGAAAAACGCGTTTGAAGTTCACGCTCGCTCCGAATCCGAGCGGTGAGGCACAGTGTCAACGGGCTGTAACATTTTAAATTTTTCGAATTTCGCTTTGAAACTTTAAGAAAATATTCTACATATTTAGTTCTATCGTTTGAAGGGGAAAAAAAAGAAATCAATTTTTTGATCGTTGTAAATGTATATCCCCCCTTAATTCGAATAGGTGACGTTTTTCCGTCGACTGAATACGATTGTAACATTTTGGAGATTGACCTGAGGGTCAGCGGACACGGGCGGTCGTTCCAGTGCGACGACTAGGACGAGCAGGACAACGGAAATCCTCTTCATGGTTGCAAAAGTTTTTCTAAAAGTACAGAAAAAATGTAGTTAGTTTTTTTTTTCACTGCGCATATAGTTATTTTCAGCAAGAGAAACTACTCGCATCTACACTTATAACAAAAAGATTTATTAAAATCAATTGAATGCGTTTAGTTGATACTTTTTCATTTCATTTAACAAAAATGTTTGCAGAATTCATGTTCTTTGGATTTGATTCTACTTTTCCAAACATTTATGTCAAATATGTGTATTTATTTAAATAAAGATCTATGCAACGCCGATGAGTAATAACAAATATATATGCTTCTGATAGGTTTGTTATTCGGTGTTTATTACTCAAAACGTATAGATCATTGACAATGAACATCACTTAAGGGACAACACCACTGTGACGGCTTCAAAAAATGGATTTTTTGAAAACCATCTAGAAAAATCTAAAATACATTTAAGATTAAGATGCCGTTGGACCCAGGTCGAAAAAATAATTATTTTCGGAGATATTGAATATTTTGTGGAGCGGTGCAGCGTTCCGTGAAGCTCGGGGTCCCGCGCAGCTGCGCGCCTCAGGGTCGGCAGGTATACCGGGCCTTTCCCAGGTCCTGCGGGTCTTTCCCAGGTATTCTTTTGTCTCCCTTCACAAAAACCGGCTATTGTTATAAATATAGTTTCGAAAAAAAGTCATAGGTGGCGATAATTGAAAAATTTTCAAGTCGTCAATCGTCAATCGTCGATATTGCAGCTGATATCGCGGTATTATTATTCAATGATGGCCTGAGAAGCCTCATGAAAGTTTTGGAGACGTTGGGGATAACTATCGGCCTAAATTGTTTCAATTTTTGCGTTAAAACCAACGCAGCGCGGATTGAGCTGGCGGAGCGCTCGCTCACAGACGCTGCAAAAGAGGCAAGAAGAGCCTCTACAAGTTCGAGAAAAGATGCTAGGGACAATGATTTGCTTCTTGAAGGCCAGCTATATGGTGCCGGCATCGCTGATTAAAGGTAAACAATTTTTTTTCCACTTTATCGCATAAATTAGCAAACCTAAAACTTTGAACGCGTTTTTCTCAAAACCACTTTTTTGAGTGCGGCACGCAGCAGAACTCGAGCAATTTTTATCCGATCGACTTCAAATTTGGACTGCATCAATAAAACTAGATTATCTAAAGAAGTACATAGGATTTTTTCGATATCTCAATAATAAAAAAAGTTATCGCCTATTTTCGACGAGAAATTTTGCTCGAAAAACGTCCTTTAATTTCAAAAGCGTGCCTATTTTTTAAAAATCAATATTTTTTCAAATCCCTATGTACTTCTCTTCAAAATATCATATTATTAACGAAAACACTCGGTATTTTTTTTCAGATCGACTTTGAAGAGAGTTCTGCTGCGTGCCGCGAACCACTGCAGAGGCAACAGTACCTGACGCGGGAGCTTCCCCAGCATCACCATGGGGCGTGAAAAATTTGAAATTTTTTTTTATGTATCTTCAATAAACAACGAACAAAACAAAAAAATTTGTTTTCGAATATCTCTTTTTTTTCCCACAAAAAAAAAAATTCTTGAAAAATGGCAAAAAAACAGGGGGTCACAGTGGTGTTGTCCCTTAAGGAATCATCACAGTGTAAAATTGTAAAAAAATCGATTTTTTTGTTCGCATTATCCCATAGTATACACGGTTATAAACGTTCTGTCCAATTTTTAGATCGAGATTCGAATTGTTTCGGTTGCCACAGCCTTTCTTAGAAAAAGTTAGGCGTTTATAAGAATTTTAAACGCGTTTTTCGGGGAATGGTGTTTTTCAAAACGGTGGCCACTCTCAAACGAAGAGTTTTTAAGCTATCCGTTTGAAATTTGAACAGAACATTCTTTACGTCATTTCTTATGTTGCTATGAAAGTTTTTTTTTAATCTTCCTATTCTTTTTACGAAACACTATCGAATAAAGACTAAATTTGATACTTTTTTTTTCAAACCACCGCCGATTTTTCCAAATTTCACTACCCCCTCCCCCCCCCCCCATAGAAACATAGCGGCTTTCCTACGGATTAATAATCATTTTTTGATTTTTGTTTCAGATAAAATTTGCGGCCGTAATCCTGGCCACCATGGGACACCATTTTTTTCCACGCAGTTTTCCGCAAATAAAAACAATGTTAAGCAATACATAAATATTTTTTTTTAAATAATTTTGTATTCTTTGTCGGTGCATCAATTTGTACAAAAAAATTATACCGATTAGCTTATCCCATCCACCTAAAAAAATATCGCGAAAATCGGCTATTTGTCGGGCGGTCACACTGTGATGATACCCTAAGGGGAGATATACATCTAGATGGACGCAATAATCGATTTAGAAACTATGAACATTCCATCGGCCGTAGAAAACCTACACTATGGGCCTGGTATCGATGATTCCATGTAAGTTGACAAATTTCATGATTTATTCATTTCCAAATTTTCAAATGCGTTTTTCTCAAAACCACGTTTTTCAAATCAGTACCCAAAATTTCTCGAAAACCAATGAACCGATTGCCTTGAGGTTTTTTGTGGTCATTTTATACACCATTCTTGTGACTTCATAGTACTTGTCATAGGATTTTTTTTTCCGTTACTTAGTTTTTGTTTTATAGGCAAAATAATAAATAATGTTTGGCCTAAAAATCACTATTTATGTTCAAACGTCCGCCATTTTGTCATGAATCGATATTTTCAAAATGGGCCATGACCACTAACAGATTATAGTATCGAATTTAATAATCTTTTTGGTTTTTTTTTCAGATGATTTTTGAAGAAACGCCAGTGGGTACCGTATGCGCAGATTTTTTTACGACGCTCCAAGGATCATACAATATTCTTGTATATTTTCGATATTTTCAAATAAAGAAAATTAAACATATTTTTGACTGTATATACTTTTAGATAATTAAAACCCTAATCTGAAATTTCAAATAGTTATCCTTGAAAAAATTCCCAAAAATAACTTTTTTTCCGGCTTCTAGGTGTATATCTCCCCTTAAGTGTCCGCGTTCGATTTTGTTGAAACTCATATATGTTATAAAGCATTGAAAACAATTAGGCACGTATTTTTCTTTTCGGAGGCATAATGTTTTGAAGGGGGGAAACCACCCCTTCAAGGAAGGCGTGTCAGGGGTGATTTTCCAGCTTCATCCACAAGTCCACTGATCTGAATTAAACATAAAAAAAATTCTTCTAACGTGAAGCGATGAAAAATCCACTAAAGCAGAGTTCAAAAAAAATAATTCAGGGGTCATAGGCCTTCTTTAAGGGGCGCCCCCCCCCCGCCCCCTTAAAACCGTTTTTCCGCCGATAAAAATAAATACGTATTTAGTACTTTTCAATGCTTTGTCGCGTATAAGGAGCTGGTGAACAGAACCGGACTTGTCCATGAATTACTTTTTTACAGGAGAGGTGAAAAACCAAAACCAAAATGGATATGGGATAGAATTTTTAAGTTTTAATATGTAAAGGCTCCATAAAAATGTAAGTCTAGACCTGGCATTAGTTTGATAAAACACTAACGACCATGTGCTTATTTTTATTTATATTTTCGGCAAGTCCGGTTTTCAAAGAAAATGGTTGACAACTCCGCTTTTGAATGAAAATCTTCTGGACATGTCCGATTATGAAATTCAACAGATTCTTTGAATTTAATATAAATTCGTTTTTTATTCTCAATCTAATAATCCTACACAAACTCTTTCATGTCAGGCTCACAACAATCGCAATCAATGTCATCATCGTCATCACTGTAGTAATCTGTTACTCATTTTTCATCCAGCCAGACATGGGCCAGTCCGTTTCTGCTTGAAAAGGCAGTTTGAAACCAATTTTAAAGAGTGTAGAGCTGGATTTGATGAAAAATCTTTCGGGAGCTAAAAAAAGGGTGCTTGAAAAACACAAAAAAATGCCATAATGTTGACAAGTCCGGATTTGTTCTCCAGCTCCTCATATATGAGTTTGAACGAAATCGAAGGCGGACACTTAAGGGGTTGCATACAGACAAAATTTTCGAGAAATCGTTTTTTTTTGGTAATGTACATGTATTTAAGTACACACACAAATGTTTTTTTGTCAATCCAGCGAATATTCTCGAAGTTACACACACATTTGTAATGAAGTGTCAGAACGTTCGAAAGTGCTTTTGAAACTTTAAAGTCGGTGAGCCAGATTTCTCGGAAACGGCTGAACCGATCAGTCTCAAATTTTAACACAATCTTTTTAAGTATATTTTTTAGTAATTAATCGAAGGTTTTTTCTCACCGATAAATATTTTTCATTTTATAAACAATTTAAGGTCTAAATTTTTGTCACAAATCGATTTCTTTTAGCAGCCGCTATTTTGTGAAAAAATATTATTTTGTTCATTTCTTCGATGAATTACAAGATAATCCATTATATTAACGAAATGTTTTTGGTTTTTTTCATTTTAGATGAGTCCAGAGATATCGTGCTCGCGAGACGCCTTTTTTAGAGGTGCTCCCGGAGATCAGCTATAGCAGCTTTCAAAATAATTATTTTTACAAATAAAAAACGTTGAAAAAAAGTTAAAAGTTACCATAATATGTGTACAAATTTTTACGTTAATAGATTTAAAGGTCTCCTCAAGAAAAAATCTTGAAAAATCGATCTTTTTGAGCCTACTGACTGTGAATAACCCCTTAAGTGATGTTCTTTGTGAGTCCACGAAATTATAAAATCCTTTTTATAATTTTTCACCATTGAAGATTGTCATCAATCCGGGTAAATTTGTATTCTACGTGACAAAATATGTCAAAATTGCTGGTTGAAAATAAAAATACTAGTAATTCAGACACAACGTTTATTCGTTCGAAACAAAAATATATTTGAATTTAAGACATATTTGCCGCATGCAACTGGAGATATTATTTTATTCAAATACATCTCTAATAGGTTAAAATCAGAAATGTATTTTGATCAGACACGTATTTATTGAATTTTATACACCGAGGAATACTTGACACGAATAAAAATATACATTTTAAACCAAAGAAATCGTAGTAGGCTGTGAGGCAACGAAAAAAATCGTTTGACTCAATCAGATCCTAGTTGAATTAAGGGGTTACCCCGACTTGCGATTTTGAAAAAAATCGACTTTTTTTATTGCATTTTTTTGAAGTACAAGTATCTGAGAATATGTCCTGAAAATTTCAAGTCGATCCGAACAAAATTGACTGAGATATGAGCGTTGAAAGAGAAGAATCCGCTGTATAAATGACCGGAAATTGAAACTATAAACGCGTTTTTCTCAAAATGGCATTTCTGAAGTCGGTGACCAAGATTACTCGAACACTAATGAACCGATCTTCTTGAAATTTTGCAGGCTTATTTAATACATAAAAATGTAGTCTTTAATCGTTCGATTTTTTTTTTCGAAAAAAAATGTCCGTTTATAGCCAAAAAAAGGTCGTTTTTTTCGTTAAAATCGAACCATTAACTTTGACTGTCCGCCATTTTGTGAAAAATGAATATTTTTTTAAATCCTTCGATTAAAGACTAGTTTATACTTATATTTGACTAAATCCATCCGCATTTTTTTTTCAGATGATCCACTTCGCCGCAATGTTGGTCACCGCAAAGCGTGTATATAAAAACATTATTTCATTGACGGCCATTTGCCACTAAACGATGTAATATTTTTCAATAAAAAAATTACTGAAAGTTCTTCAAGATGTGTTCTTTAAGATGGAATATTGATCGATTAAAAAAGTTTTGTAGTTTTCTTTAAAAAAATTCATGAAAAAGGCCTTTTTGGGCTACAAGTGGGGGTAACACCTTAAAAAAAACTTATTTAGCAGTGCATGGTTATTGGGGTTTATCAAGAGAATTACTAAACTTTTCGTTGCGAATTGTTAATTTTCTATCACGAGTCAGCCACGTACCTGGATGATTTTTTCAAGCCGTTGGCAATTTTTGCTTCACCAGCTGTCGAGCACGTAGCGTCAAATTTGATCGACGAACAAATCACTTATATCAAATTGAGAATGGCAAAATGACCCAAAATGACGGAATAATTAAACTGAACTGGAGAACGAAAAAAAAAAGCGAAAACATTCGCGTATGTGAGTCAATTTGCGCGCGACAGTCGGGAATATACGAAGGACTGTGCGTGAGGCTTCTTTTATATGTTGGCGACGGTACACAGCCGCGGTGCAATGATGGATATGCGCTTGAATACTTTTTGACGTCTCATTACTCGTATCGATTTTTCTTCTTTAATTTTGATTAGGGAGCCTCGTGCGAAGTCACGTAATGCGAAATATTTCTTCGAGGCGACTGGTCTTCAGTGTGTGATAACATTCGCTGCTGGGTGGCAATTAAAAAAAGCTATTTTCCGCATACCAAAGCGCGAGACGACAATCTCTTTTTTTCATCGTTTGGAGGCAGCGGAAATATTAGCCACTCATTGAATTACGTGCGAGCCACCACCGTAACGGGTAAAAAAAAAGTTGACTGTTTTTTGCATTTTCTCATAGTATACTTTTCACGTTAAAATATTGAAAATTGACCAAGTTACAGACGATTTCGTGAGAGCAGGTAGCGCAATCATTTACGCATACTAAATCCTCCAATCTCATTTTTCTCGAAACGACTTTTCTCGACCTGGCCGAAATCATAACTCTACCTATAATTGTCCAATTTTCAATTATATAGAACCAAAATTTCCGTAATTGCAGTGGCTATCGTTGTACATATTTTTTAAATTGAGTATTTTCATAGCCCCCGAATGTGAGTAAAAATTTCGCCAAAATTATATATTTTTTTAAAACCCCTCTATTTCGTGACATTTTTTCTATTTTGAAAAAAAAACGGCTACCTACCGAGTGAACTACATTTATATAAATTATAAAACGTTTTTGTTCTTATTTTCCAAACCAACCATTGTCAAGTTATCGATCCGGCCGCTGGACCCCATTTGCTATAAGCGGCTCTATTATACCTCAGTAACGTTGTTTATTTTAATTTTTTTTAAATAAAAATTCACACCAATGGAGTTCAATGCATCTTTCATAACATACCTGTTTATCCAAATGCCAAACTAATAATCTAGTAGACAAAAAATGTTAAAAAAACTACCTTTTTCGGCCGGTTACAGTGTCGTCCTCCCTCAATGAATTTTAATGATGTCTTCTTTTAAATTAAGGGTCTATACCAGTGTGACACTTTCAAAAAATCAATTTTTTTGCCTTTTCCGACAGTTTATACTTTCAAGAATATCATTATCATTTATATCAATATTATTTTATGTTGCAAAAATCGATCGTTCAAACTTCAAACGCGTTTTTCTCGCAATGAGATTTTTCAAATTTGCTGACATTGTAACTCAAAGAGCAATTATCAGATTGACTTGAAATTTGAACTGAGTACTCTTGAATATATATATACTCTACAATGACGTGGGATATTTTTGGTTGGATGAAAATTGACGATTTGGCATTGAAAAAAAAACGACCATTTTACAGGCAAGAAAACAGACTTTTTTCATAACTACGCCATTTTGTTGGATTTTGATATTTTTCGAAAATCCTACGTCGTTATACAGGAACTACCTTTCAGTTCAACGACATTTTTTTCTTTTTCGGTTTCGGCTGCTCAATCGGTCGGAATCATGTCAGCAGTGGAGGAACTTTTTTTTTGCGCCTCCGAAGGCAGCGCATAAGTCGCTCGGATCTCAATATTTTTCTATGAAAAAATTACGCAATACAGGTCAAATAGAGCCAAATATATTCTTCATTTTCCGAAACATTTGATTGAGTACTTTTCTTCCAAAAAAATCCCGAAAATCACCCAAATTTTCGGCGTTCACACTGGTATAGCCCCTTAAAATACTTTATTTATTTTGAAGTTGGGAAATATCGTCAAAACATTCAAGATTGTTTAATTTTTTGCGTTTTCATAAAATTTCGGCGTAAGATCTTAAGAATCTAATAGGAAATGTTTTAAACGAAATTTGAAGTATTTCTCATGTTAGAGCCTGTGAACATGATTCGTCAACGCTTGACGTCGTCATGCACCGTACTTGTACTTTGGCGAACGACGCTTAGGTTACCACGTCGCTTAAACCGTGTTTTTGTTTGCCATGAGGCAGCGAAAAAAATCGTTTGATTCCATCAGATCCTAATTGAGACAAATAAACATTTTTAAGGTTGTTATGGAGTTTAGCCGTCGGGAGTACGAGGGAAAGCACCATATGCCTATGCACAGAGCCCATTGACTTTTACCAAATTTTAGCTGTCAAATAATCGTCACATTAAACGTGCGTTTTCGAACTATTTTTTTGCATCCATTTCTAAAAATATGCATTTTTGAACATTCGGTGTTACATTAATTGTTTTCATTGCTTTGTATAATTATTTTCTATAACTTTTTTTGGCTCAATTAACGCGAAACGAATTGGCAACGTCGTAAATCGTGGTATATCACAATGCCCAGGCTGGCAGAAGTGTCGCGAAGTTAGAGACACATGCGCCTCGTTCGTAACCTCAATATCGGCCCAAGGTGCTCTCAAAAATGAATATCGGTCCGAGTAAAAAAAAATTCCGCTGTATATAAAAAGTGTGTACTAAAACTGTCTATAATCTCGAAGACAACAATTTTTTAAATAATTTTCCGACATTTAAAAAAAATTCTGTATGGAAAAAAATCCGCGTTATTTTATCTTTGCCCAAAAATGTCTAGAAATGTAAAATTTCTGAACATAGTTATCAAATTAATATTAAGTAATAATTACTAATTAAGAAAATAAGTACCAATAATATTCATTGTTAATTATCCTGACCGAGTAGTTTGAGGTTCCCGGGAATAATTACCGAATACCGATAAAATAGGTAGCATTTGTGCCGTCTACGACGTTGCCATGATTGGCACAGTCTCATATTTTGTGGGCTTGATTTTCGCACAAATTCCCGATCATAAACATTAATAATTTTATAACGGTACTGTGAATCCTCATTTTCACGGTACCAAGGGTTAGTCCGATAATTGGTCGAACCGTACCTATTTTTTCAGCCCCGTGGTAACATTGGCTTGGCAGATATTAAGGGGTTACCCCCACTTGCGATTTTGAAAAAATCGATTTTTTTTATTGCATTTTTCTGAAGTATAAGTATCTGAGAATATATCCTGAAAATTTAAAGTCGATCCGAACAAAATTGACTGAGATATGAGCGTTGAAAGAGAAGAATCCGTTGTGTAAACGACCGGAAATTGAAACTTTAAACGCGTTTTTCTCAAAATGACATTTCTGAAGTCGGTGACCAAGATTAATCGGACACTAATGAACCGATCTTCTTGAAATTTTGCAGGCTTATTTAATACATAAAAATGTAGTCTTTAATCGTTCGATTTTTTTTTCGAAAAAAATGGCCGTTTATAGCCAAAAAACGGCCGTTTTTTTCGTTAAAATCGAACCATTAACTTTGACTGTCCGCCATTTTGTGAAAAATGAATATTTTTTAAAATCCTTCGATTAAAGACTAGTTTATACTTATATTTGACTAAATCCATCCGCATTTTTTTTTCAGATGATCCACTTCGCCGCAATGTTGGTCACCGCAAACCGTGTATATAAAAACATTATTTCATTGACGGCCATTTGCCACTAAACAATGTAATATTTTTCAATAAAAAAATTACTGAAAATTCTTCAAGATGTGTTCTTTAAGATGGTATATTGATCGATTAAAAAAGTTTTGTAGTTTTCTTTTAAAAAATTCATGAAAAAGGTATTTTTTGCGCTGCAAGTGGGGGTAACGCCTTAATAATGTACTGAAAAATCATCGGGAGCTTTGCATAAGCGTAATGTAATTAACCGACGGACTACGACGAGTTGCCGATTTTTTTTTTCTAAAAAACGGTAATGTGGATCGTATTCAAAGTGCACAGGATGATCCGCAAACAGGTTATAAAGGTCCAGAAAAAATTACACGAATTAATACAAATTTATAAATTGTTTATTCATTATCACGAGCCAGCCACGTACCTGGTTGAATTTTTCAAGACGTCAGCAATCTTTCGCGTCACCAGCTATCGAACACCAAGCGTGAAATTTCAACAACGAACAAATTACTGTTATCTAATTGAGAATGCAAAATACAATAAACCGACGGAATAATTTAACTGAACCGGAGAAAGAAAAAAAAGCCGCAACATTCACGTATGTGAGTTAATTTGCGCGTGAAAATCGAGACGAAACGAAAAACTGAACGTGGTGCAATGTTGGATATGCACTTGAATGCTTTTTGACGTCTCATTACTCGCATCGATTTTTCATTCTCTAATATTGATTAGGTAGCCTCGTGCGAAGTCACGTACTGCTCGTGCGAAGCCACGACTGGTCTTCAGTGGGTGATAATTTTCCCTGCTCGGTGGCAATTAAAAAAAGCTATTTTCTCCACATAAAAGTACAAGACGACAATCTCTTTTTTTTCATCAGTACGAGGCAGCTGAAATATGAGCCACTGATTGAATTATGTGCGAGACAAGGAAACCCTATCGATGGAGTTCTAAGGCGGGACACCATTGTGACAGGTAAAAAACAGATTGTTTTTTGCATTTTCTTAAAGTATACATATTCGAGAATACGGAAAAAACCGTTCACGTTAAAATATTGAAAATTGACAAAGTTCCAAAAGATTTAGTGAGAGCAGGTAGCGCAACGATTTACGTATACAAAAACTTTCCATCGCGTTTTTCTCAAATCGACTCTTCTCGACCTGGTCAGAATCCTAACTCTAGATAAAATGGTCCGATTTCCAATTAAAAAAAAAAACCAAAATTTCCGTTATTGCAGTACTTATCGTTGTACGTAGCCTTTTTTGAAATTCATTCGTTTTTAAGCCCTCGAATGTAACTAAAAATTTAGCCAAATTTACCCTTTAAAAAAACCTATTTGGTATTTTTTTTTCTTCAAAAACGGCTACGTGCAACGAGAACTACATTTATATAAAATTTTAAAAATCTGTATTACCTTTTAAATTCAACCACTGTCAAGTTATCGATCGGACGTTCGATGACATTTTTTATGCAGAGGCTACCTTGATAATGATGTTAATTTTCGATTTTTTTAAAATAAAAATTTACACGAAATACGTTCAATGTATGCTTAATAATATACATATTTTCCAAATCCCAAATACATAATCTAGTAGATAAAAGATGTTTGAAAAGAACGACCTTTTTTCAGCCCGTGACAGTGGCTTCCTCCCTGAATGAATTTCTCACGCTCGCACGTTGCTACTCCGGTTAAGGGGTTACCCCCAATTGCGATTTTGAAAAAATCGATTTTTTTATTGCATTTTTTTGAAGTATAATTATCTGAGTATATGTCCTGAAAATTTCAAGTCGATTCGAACAAAATTGACTGAGATATGAGCGTTGAAAGAGAAGAATCCGTTGTGTAAACGACCGGAAATTGAAACTTTAAACGCGTTTTTCTCAAAATGGCATTTCTGAAGCCGGTGACCAAGATTACTCGAACACTAATGAACCGATCTTCTTGAAATTTTGCAGGCTTATTTAATACATAAAAATGTAATCTTTAATCGTTCGATTTTTTTTTTTCGAAACAAAATGGCCGTTTTATAGCCAAAAAACGGCCGTGTTTTTTCGGTAAAATCGAACCATTAACTTTGACCGTCCGCCATTTTGTGAAAAATGAATATTTTTTAAAATCCTTCGATTAAAGACTAGTTTATACTTATCTTTGACTAAATCCATCCGCATTTTTTTTTTTTTTGAGATGATCCACTTCGCCCCAATGTTGGTCACCGCAAACCGTGTATATAAAAACATTATTTCATTGACGGCCATTTGCCACTAAACAATGTAATATTTTTCAATAAAGAAATTACTGAAAGTTCCTCAAGATGTGTTCTTTAAGATGGTATATTGATCGATTAAAAAAGTTTTGTAGTTTTCTTTAAAAAAATTCATGAAAAAGGCCTTTTTTGCGCTACAAGTGGGGGTAACGTCTTAAGTTATTGATTTTGGGATTAAAAGTAGATACTGCCAACGATGCGCATTCTGGAAAAATAAACAGAATACCGAAGAAACCGTTGGATTTTCATTTATCAAAATTTCAAGCGCGCGTTTTTCGAAACTGTATTTTTTTTAAAACGCGGAAGGAAAATTTAAAAAAAAGTTGCTCTCTACCGTTGAATTTTCACCCACATTTTAACGACAATATTACTTTGTACTCGAACCTATAGGTGTTGAAAAATCATTTGAAAAAAGTATTTCTTTACAGCCGGATGCTCAAAAATGTGTAAATTCCGAATTATGTTTCTACAGGCTGCCATTTTTTAAATTTTCTTCTACTACGCTTTTTATTGATTCACGCACACATTACAAAAGTTAATAACAATTTTAAAAAATGCACCGTTTCGTTCCAGATAAATGCAACAGAAGTTAGGGCTCACGCCGTTTTACAACTCACGCCTCAGCTTTCCTCGCGAATTTTGCGATATTTCCGTGATTTAAAATTATCTCGCATTGCTCGCCGTAATAGTTAAACATAGTAATTAATAACACCCCGAGTTCCGAAATTACGAAACAAACCCGTTTTTCTTAAATAAAAATTGACTTACTTTCGGCTGCCTAAATTTCCCCCTGAACATAAAAGACTCGCATTTAAAATAAACAATGAAAGATAATAATCTGCAACATTTTTTTTTTCATACACTTACGATTAACTTTTTTCATACCTACTTTTTTGTTATACTTATTTACCAACCGGAATCTGTAAACTGTCATTGCCAGTGATCTCGATCACTCGGAAGTTCCGCTTTGTCTAGCAAAATCTGCATTGCCCTTCCTTTCGGTTTCTACAATATTCGTTATTTTTATCTTCCTGAAAAAGGACGATCATATGCATCTCATGATTCATTAGTCAATGAATAATACATAGTGGTGGAGCGGGTGGGAGAGAGGGGAAGGGGGCTGATCCGATGGAATCAGGTTCAGGACCGTTCCCCGCAACGTATCGTTACCGAAGCGGCAGCGAAACAAAACGACGCGACCCGAACAATGTGCCGGAGTTGCTGTACTCCCTCGTGTAATTAATAGCCGCAATTCGAATTAATCGGCAAGGGACCAGATCGCAATCGGTTGAATAGTCTGATCGCGATTTCGTCTCCCTCTCTCTCTCTCCCTTTGTATTTTCTCTCTCCCTAAATTTTCCATTTGAGTGCAGTACATGCAAAATTGTATGTCCGAGTGCACATCTATAAAAATGTATGTGCAATCACGTATGATCGTATATATATATATATATATATATATATATATATATATCCATGGATACATATACGTATGTGCACAAGCCCAGACAACACCCTAGGGAGTGATCCATTAAAAACAATCCAAATTCCAAAACCGGAAGGGCCATCCGTCTTCCGGTCGGAGCCACGCACCGTTCTCGACTTTCAATGCGCGTGTTTGCTCGACGAAATTACAACCGAATCGGGGTGATTAATCGATCGGTAGTCTCCATGGTCTGATCTACCGTCCGCTCTAGCCATATATACATCCACACATATCCGCATATACAGGGTATCGTTTTGTCAGCTTCCCGGGGCAAACATTTTGCGGGCTGCGCCTCCCTTGGAACGAGGTTTTGAATAGAACTTGCATCTGTAGATATTGGATGGCAGGTTTGAAAGCAGCGGTTTGGATGTATGTAAGTATTTTAAACGTTAGTGCGGGAAGATGTGGCTTGCGGCACTTGGAAAGGTGGCTTTGCCACTATCAGGTCGGTCGAAAAGATTCGCAGATGACAAATTGCAAAGTTTGCTGGATGAAAACTCTAATCGGAGATTTGAGGGAGTGGCTGAATAGCTTGATGTTATGACGAGTCAAAAGTATTGATGTCTGCATGCTATGGGGAAGATACAGAATGAAGGAAATTGGATGCCAGGCAAGGTGGGCGCGAACAACAGTGGAAATGGACTGAACATTCTAAACTGACAATCCTAACCGCGGAAGACCATCTGTTGTTCATGGCCACCCGATAACATCGATGCCAAAACGGAACAATCACGGTCGCAAAGCCATGATCCACCAAAGATCTGGTAGGATATGGAGGTTGCATTGCTTTAGGAGTTCTTGAAACCCGAGGAAACGATCCCTAACGAACGTTGACAACAGCAGCTGGAGCGTTTGATCGATAACTTAATGGAAGAAGGCCGCCAGTAGCATCAAATCAGCTTTCGGCGATGTGATGCTACTGCACGACAACACCCCACGTTGCATTGGTGGTGAAAAAAAAACACTGATGCAAGCGGACTGGCACGTCCTCCCTGCAATCATCACCTGTTCCGGTCGATGCAGCACGCCTCAGGAGATGCACACTTCCGCGACAACGAGCAAGTCCAAAACCAAATCTCCCAAAGGTGATTTGATGCTACTGCTCGACACGGTCACTGCTGACCGTTGCCAACAGCAGCTGGAGCGTATCTCCGATAATTCAATGAAAAAAGGCCGTCAGTAGCATCAAATCAGCTTTCGGAGATTTGATGCTACTGCACAACGCTTGGCCCCACGTTGCATTAGCGGTAAAAAAACACTGATGCAACCGGACTGGCATGTCCTCCCTGCAATCATCTGTCCGGGTCGGTGTAACACACCTCAGACGATGCACACTTCCCCGATAACGTACAAGTATAAAAATAGGTAGATTAGTGGATAGCGTCAAAAGACAAGGGCTTTTTTTCGGCGGAGTAGCATCAAATCTCCGAAAAGTGATTTTATGCTACTGCACGACATGGTCACTACTGAGCGTTGACAACAGTAGCTGAAGCGTTTGACTGATAACTCAATGGAAAACGGTCGTGAGTAGCATCAAATCAGCTTTCGGAGATTTAATGCTACTGCACGACACCGCTCGGCCCCACGTTGCATTGGTGGTGGAAAAAAAAACACTGATGCAACCGGACTGGCATGTCCTCCCTGCAATCGTCACCACTTCCGGTCGATGCAACACACATCAGAAGATGCACACTTCCGCAATAACGTGCAAGTATAAAAATGGGCAGATTAGTGGATAGCGTCAAAAGACAAGGGCTTTTTTTCGTCGGCGTAGCATCAAATCTCCCCAAGGTGATTTGATGCTACTGCTCGATACGGTCACTGATGACCGTTGCCAACAGCAGCTGGAGCGTTTTACCGATAACTCAATGAAAAAAGGCCGTCATTCGAGCAGTAGCATCAAATCAGCTTTCGGAGATTTGATGCTACTGCTCAACGCTCGGCCCCACGTTGCATTGGCGGTGGAAAAAAAACACTGATGCAACCG
The DNA here is from genome assembly GCA_964007375.1 of Ophion obscuratus. NCBI lineage: Eukaryota > Metazoa > Arthropoda > Insecta > Hymenoptera > Ichneumonidae > Ophion > Ophion obscuratus. Next base: position 5,466,270 of record OZ023312.1, read on the forward strand.
GACTGGCATATCCTCCCTGCAATCGTCACCACTTCCGGTCGATGCAACACACCTCAGAAGATGCACACTTCCGCGATAACGTGCAAGTATAAAAATGGGTAGATTAGTGGATAGCGTTAAAAGACAAGGGCTTTCTTCCGTCGGCGTAGCATCAAATCTCCCCAAGGTGATTTGATGCTACTGCCCGACACGGTCACTGACGACTGTTACCAACAGCAGCTGGAGCGTTTCACCGATAACCTAATGAAAAAAGGCCGCCGGTAGCATCAAATCAGATTTCGGAGATTTGATGCTACTACACAATGCTCGACCCCACGTTGCATTTGCGGTAAAAAAAAACACTGATGCACCCGCGCTAACAGGTCCTCCTTACAATCATCACCTGTTCCGGTCGATGCAGCACACCTCAGAAGATGCACACTTCCGCGATAACGGGCAAGTCCAAAAATGGGTAGATCGGTGGACATCATAAGACAGGGCTTTCTTTCGTCTTTCTTTTTGCGAGAGAACTGGACCAACGTAGCACCGTCCAAGTAGTACCGTTCAATAGTTCGATCAATTTAACCAAATAAGTTTTTCCAAAATAACAACGGCTTTTAATGCAACCACCTATTGAGATAACGTAAATTAGAATACCCCGCACATCAATGCTCACAATTTATCTGTCCAAGTATACACGTAAATTCCAACAGCTCGCTGTCAAAAGAATTTAATCCCCATCGTTTTACGTGCTCAATCCCGTGAGTAACGACTTCCAAGTTGCTATCAATGTCCACTGGTGTAGAAATACGTTAGGTAACGCTAATCGATGATTCTGAGCGGCTCGTTCGGGCACGTGTGCCTCGATACCGCGAGCCTCGTTGGAGCAGGGTATCGCCGATACCTAAATCGCATATACGCCGAGATAGGAGCACTAGCTGTCCGCAAATAGCCCGCATATGTAGGTACGCGTTATCCCAACGTCGATTAAATGGACGTTGATGAAAATTGAGGAATATCTATGCTACCGCTGTATCGACGTTTTGGCTATACAACCGCGGCTCGTTTGGGTTTGTAAGCGGGCGTGTTTAATTGCCGAAATGTCAAACGGAGATTCAACGGATGTGGAAAATCTGGAGGTGCATTGGAACTGCGAAAATTGTTGGGGAACATCATGAAGCCTTTGGTGATTCGGCCAATTGGGTTTTTGTAGTTTCATAGCTGAGCCAGGAACTTTTGACACTTCGATATCTCTGTTCGTTCGCGACAGCCTAACAGTTCCAACAGCCTTAAGGGGTTACGCCTAGTTGTAAAAGTCGAAAAAATCACTTTTTTCAAAACCGACATATTTAGATGCCCGTCAGAACACTGAAAGCATCGTTCAAAACTTCAAAAGATTTTTTCTCGAAAGCACGTTTCGAAAGTCAAATTTTTGCATCGGACATCCCATCGAGCGGGGGCGATCAATGCAAAAGGAATACGTTTTTTTAATTCAACAAAAAATCGCAGAAAACTTTTTACATTTGTGTAATATGCATATCGAGGATAATTCGAGCGTGCTACTCGTTTGTTCGCTACCTCGATTGTAATTCGTTTTAAGACCGCGGTGTACTCAATTTCAACCCCCCGGTAATTAAGGGACCTCGGACGAGAATCCTTTTCAAAGCCTTTTCGTCTACTATTATTATTCGCTCTCGCCGGAAATTGTATATACATTTTTTTTCTTTTTCATCGCGGAAAAACGTAAATTCTCAAGTCAGAATTATTCATGCTCTTGAGCCGCGGTTTCTTGGGTTTAAATACTTTTTTTAGCTCCACTTTTCTGTCCCGGGTATTTGTCGAGGCGGTCCCTCAGCATTGTAACGACGAAATATATACTTTTTAATGTCACAGGGAAACAAAGAGAGAGAGAGAGAGAGAGAGAGAGAGAGAGAGAGAGAGAGAGAGAGAGAGAGAGAGAGAGAGAGCGAGTGGGTGGGCAGAAGCGAAGCGGGGGAGGGAAAAAGGAAAGTACGAAAGCATTTAAACGATATATATATATATATATATATATATATATATATATATATATATATATATATATATATAAAAGTCACATAATTACCCACGAAAGAGGAAAGACGTTTTGTGATAACTACAACCGCTCTTGGTACTGTTCTACAAGTCAGAAGCACTCGACAGAGTTTCTTTGTTTTTAAGCATCTGAAAAAAAACAAAAAACCGGGCACTGCGTTATTCCATGATTAATTCTGGAAAAATTGCGCTCGCCGACAACAAGGCGTGAATGCTATCTGTCGTGCCATTGTCAAATAAATTTACGTAAAGTTTTCATTTTCTCGCGCGAGCCACGATCCAATGAAAACTTCTGTGTCGATTTTTTCCCCCGAGAAACTCGAATGCTGTTTTCTTTTCCTCAATTGTTGTAGTTATCCGAGCTTCTTCGGAATGGCGTTAGAGTAAGGTGCTTAATCTAGATCCTGATGTAATTAAATTGAATGGGTCCGCATATGCCGCATGATTACTTCAGAGATGTATGTAGTAAAAACAATAAAGTATGTAATTACGAATTAACGAATCGTCGTATTTTATATCAAACAATTTTTCCTTTAGATCCTTTTGGAGACATTATTTTGTGTATTTTATAAGAGTGATAATAATAATAAATATTGTTATTATTTTAAATGATAATAATAATTATTATTATCATTATTATTATTGTACTGGTTAATATATTGATCAATAGCCGAGTACCCATATACTGAAACGAAGGAACCGTCCGACACATGCTTCTCCTCGCGTGGAAAAGTCCAACATGGTTGATGTGCTTGGTCATTTTCATCACAATTATTTTCGCTCGATAATTGTATCGGAAAAGGACCAAGTGGTGCTATCTCACGGTGGACACTTGGAACCGAGAAAAGCAATTGAAAAAGGAAAAAGTAGGGGGTGAACATTTACAGAACATTTATTTAACAAATGACGCTCGGAAAATGGAAGAGATACGCGGGAGGTGTCTGACAGGCCGACCGCAGAGCAGGGAAAGGCCTTCTTGATCGAACTCCGAGCCTGGGGCAAGGAGGGAAAAAGAATACAAGCAATGGCTGAGGAAGCGAGGAAAGTATCGGAGGTACGAACATTTTAATGGGCGGCCAGATACGGGCATCGCGACACTCATTGTAATCGACAGCAAGGAGTTTATAATAAACACGCGATTCATCGGATGCGACTGATCAAGTCTCAATTAATTTAATTAATTAACGTACAATACGTACTTTATTATTGACCAATATATAACCTAGTATTATTATTATTATTTTCATTAGTATTCACAAATACTCAAAAGAATCTAAAGAAAAAAATTACAAAAACTTTTATATATATATATATATATATATATATATATATATAATCATAATCACAACAATAAGTATGACAATATAGTTACAGTATAGCTGTATACGTTGTGTAGCTGATGATAACAATTCTAATCTTAATAAGCAATTGTATAATAAAACATGAATATTTAAAAAATATATTCTAGAAAAGAGGCCCAATCCTCCCATCCGACAAAATCACAGTTCCTTAAATCAAACGTCCATTATATGTATTATTGCAGCGTTCTCAGACAGCACGACTCGTTGAATCTCTCATTATGCCTCCCCTCTCTCGAACTCGGTGGGTGGGGGCAAAAGTGCTCGAGAAAGTGGTAAGAATGAGCTAGATGAGAGTCGACAAGAGTGCCCACGTTTGGGAAGTTAATTGCAGCCTCGTATGAACGTCTAACCTAAGTGTATGCGTGTATATATATATATATATATATATATATATATATATATATATATATATACACACGCACACGTATATATATACCGGGTGGCCCAAAAAGTAACGGCCAAGAGAAAAATCCAGATACCTCGTATCTATCCAAGTATCCCTCGTGTATGTTCCACGATCTTATTTAGTTTTCGAGAAAGACGCATCCCGTTATTTTGTTTTTCGAGTTTTCCTGTAATATAGGTTTTTTTTTCCTTTTTTTTCGTGTATGTACTTTCCTCTTTGAAGATTTAAAAAGCAATTTGGAGTCATTTAGGCTACGATAAGTATTTTTTTTTAATCTGAACTTCAGTAACTTATCCTGTCAAACCTATTTATAAAAGTTTTGAACGAATTTTATGGCATTTACGTTAATATTCAGTCGGTAATTTATTTATTGGTCAAGGCGAGACGCCACCGTAACGGGTTTAAAATCGATGTTTTTTAGCATTTAATCAAGGTGCCCATATTGCCCATATTTCAGCAAGGTGCTCATATTGAAGAATGTGTGAAAAAATGTTGAAGTTAAAATATTGACAATTGGCCGAGTTATTGGCCAATAATTATCCGACCCGAATTCCAATTAAAAAAAAAAAAATATTTTCGTAATTGCGGTATCTATTGTTGTACAAAGCTGTGTTTTCCAGTTTAGTATTTTTAAGCCTCCGAATATAAGTAAACATTTCTCCAAAATTACACTTTTTTGGAACATTCGCCATAGTGTGAATTATTTTTTCATTGCAAACCGCTACATACAAGGAGAATTACATTTATATAGATTACAAAACTTTTTAATTTTTCCGACCAACCATTGTCAAGTTATCGATCAGGCCGTTGGACCACATTTTTCTACAGAGGCTCTATTATACCTTTATAGCGTTGTTAATAATTTTTTTTAATAAAAATTTACACGATATAAATTCAACGTATGTTCAATAAAATACCTTTTTCCCAAATCCCAAATAAATAGTCTAGTAAACAAAAAATTTTTGGAAAAAACGACAAAAGAGAAAGAGTGATTCGGATATTTGAATGTCACTTTTCGGGCTGCATATACAGCACGTCCTGTTACGAATGGATAATCCTGCAACTGTCGGTAGGTCAGATCATGTCCCACTATATGCTGGAATTTCCGTTTAGTAAAAGTCTCACGGTTTTCAAGATAATCTGCGTTTGGCTATTCGCATGCTATTGCTACAAATGTCAATTTTCTATGACCGGGTTTTTTTTAAAAATTACTCTTGGTTTTTCGTTTTATCTGGAAAAGTCTTCTTTTTAACTTTAAGGGGGGGCGACCAAATGGTCGCCCTTAAAGTTAAAAAGAAGAAAAATTATAAAATATTTTTGCATACTGATAATATCAGATGAAAAACACAGAAAGTTACGAATTTTCATGAGTATTCTTTACATGAAAAAAAAAGAAATCGAAAAAACTCAAATATTTTACCTTCTAAATAGAAGGTAAAATATTTGAGTTTTTTCATGATTTTTTTTTTCATGTAGAGAATACTCATGGAAATTCGTAACTTTCTGTGTTTTTCATCTGATATTTTCAGTATGCAAAAATATTTCATAATTTTTTTTTTTAATGGAAGTTGCCAGTCGTGTACGTCGATGTTCGGAGGAAGTTGCTGAAAAAGTTTCCGCACCGCTGGAGTTCTCCCTCGCGCTGCAATTGTCTGGAACAAAAAAATCAAAATGATTCTTCAAGGCAACACCCATACGCTGTCGGTGAAGCAGGATTTGGGTAATATATACAAAATTCATGAAATGACAGCTTAATAAAGTCAATTTAGTGATTCTTCGTGAAATTTTTGCTACATTTAAGGGCAAAAGTACGTTTCATTTTTGGAATTGAAATATTACATAGGTTCACCGACAAACTGATGCTACAAGGAAGGTGTGTGACAAATTTCATTAAAATCGGTTGAATAGTTTTTCAGTAATCACTTTCACAGTTGTGAAAAATGTAGTTTGGAAAAAAGCGCGCTCAAAGTTTCAACAAGGGAAAACTTAATGATTTTGATGTCTTACCGGCAAATCCGCGATTCCGGCGCCATACAATGTACCTTCGGCTCGTAAAAACGATTTCCCTGCTGCTGCTGCTCTCTACGGGCTTTCCGATGCGAAATTCAATAAACCGATAGGTCAACAGGGCATTCCAGCTCACTTCATCAGAGCTCGCACTAAAACGTTTTTTGGCACTTGGCACTATGCTCTCCGCTATTGTCCGTACCCCCATGGAAATTTATATACGCAAAAATATACTGCAAATTTATTTGATTAATAATTGTAATATATGTGAAATGTATGCCATATATTGAAAATATATGTTGCATATATGTGCCAAATTCTAATTTTCGTAACGTTTTTATATATGAGATGTATAGGCGTGGTATTACTGTATATCAATGTATCATATATCAATGACATATGTAGCATTTACCCTGCATATATACCACATATATTTAGCATATATGTTGCATACACACTGCATACATACCACATATATACTGCATAAATGATACATATATGCCACATATATTCAGATATGGGTAGCATATCTGTATATAGTGTTTATATGTAATAGTGTACTTTAACTATAATTTAAGTTTTTTTTAAGTTTAATTTTTAAGTTTTATTAATTTTAACTGTAATAGTGTTTATACACAGCATATATTATACTTCTTGTCAGGAATATGTATCAAAAATGTATGCGTCTAATATGACGCATAAATGACACATATATGAGTCACATATGACGCGTACTTTTTTGATATATTTTTCTGACAAAAAAAATAGATTGAAAATATATTGAAAATGTATGCGTCGTATATGCCTCATATATGCATCATATATAGTGTTTATACGTAGCATATATTTTTTTGTTCAGAAAAATATATCGAAAATATATGGGTCATATATGCGTCATATATTTGGTGCATATATACTGAATATATACGTATTATTCTATTTTTCGTCACTATATATGCGACCGATATATATATATTGTGACGGGAGATATTTCTCTAACCGGAAACGAGAACTGAACGAGAACTCAAATCGGGATCTGGTGCGAGAAACCGTCACCTTCGGCCGTTCCTCCCGTGTGCGTGCATCCGCAATACCCGGGGCGCCAGAGAATTTTGTTTCGCCGGATTTCTCAACCGGACTAAACTGGGGTCGGGGTGACCAAACCCGACCCGCCAGGCGGAGACTGGAGCTCTCCTTGATTTTTGTTGTCCCCCGGAATCCTAACGGGGTTCGGAGTCTGGAGACCTCCTCGATTTTTGATCGCCGGAATCGTCTAACCGGACTAAACAGGATGCACTTATACGGGAAGGAACGGTTGCGGTAAAGCACGGCCGCTCAGGCTGTGGGATATGGTAGAGGGGTCGGGATTCACCGGAGAGTAGCGTGAGCCAGCGCGAGACCTGTCACTATCGCGACACCGGAAACGTCACTAATAAAACAAAATAATTGTTTTATTTTTGATAGTGCGGGAGCCGGTGGCTTAACCACCCGTGAGCTTTTTACGTAACGCACTCAACGCGAACTCGAACTGCACGCGAAACACCTACGCACGGGAGCGAGAGAGCACGACGACGTGCCTCTTATGCGAGAACGAGAGCGCGAGAGAGACACGACACGTCTCTCTCAATCGCGGCGTCTGATCGACGACACTCAAAATCGGGAGCGATCGCGATCTCGGAGACAACCGTCTCACGCGACGGTTCGGTAGCGACTCTTTTCCGATAGCCGGAAAATCGGGAGCGATCGCGATTTTGGAGACAACCGTCTCACGCGAAGATTCGTTAGCAACTTTGTTTACCTCGCGCGACAAAGACCGGCGCGCGAGGGATTATGCGAGAGCGAGACAGAGCGCGTTAACAGAAAAAATGTCAACACGCTCGCGGCATCGGACCATGCGAAATCGCCGGTTCAAGCGAGAACTTTATCTCGTATAATATCGAGAGCTGAAATATTATTTCGGGAACTGGAATATTCTCATAGAATATTCCTTTCGGAATCTATATTTTCTGCCCGAGTTACCCCGAAAACGGAACGGTAACAAATCGGGATCTTTTCTCGTCGGTAACATGGAGGCTCTCGAGAATCGCATCCCCGGGTCACCGTGCTAAAGCGGGCAAAGCTTCTGTCCAGAAGCGCGGCGCGGAGATCTCCAGCCTCCGCCCGTAACCCAAACGGCCCGCTCTCCAGCACGATGCACCACTACGGTGGGGCGCCGGCGTTTCAGCCGGGCGTGCACCGATTCCCCGAGAGGCCTCACTGGGTGCATCCCTCGGTCGGGATTGCTCAGTACGTCGAGCCACACGCCGCTCGACCGAGTTCCGCACGCCAACCTAACTAAAACGGAAACATAACCCAAAACCTCAAACGTAACAAGACAGACATTCTAGAGAAAAGACCCTTAACGCAACGGATGGGTCGCAACCCGGGCATCGAGAGCATCTCTTGATTATCGGTAGCATTTCTGTGACGTGGCTCAAAAAATCACGTCACAACTCCCCACCCCTTAAGGGTGGTTACGATCAGGGAACTACGTGACCTCTGCTAAGCAAAAGCCATAGCTGAAATGCACACGGTAGCAATCATTGTCCTTCCCAGTTGCAGTCGGTAGCTTAAACGGTGGGAAGGACCGAGACCTACTGCGGGAAACCAAGCATCCGCAGCGCGAGAAAGGAAACCAGAACACCAAACAATTGTTCGTATTCGATAGCTAAAATGTATCTCTCCCGTTACAGTCGGTAGCCTAAAGATGGGAGAGATCGAGATCTACCGTGGGCGACTAATCGCCCCCCAGCACGAGAAAATAAAATCGCAAAACACAAATTACAAAATATGTGTGTTTTTGCATAAACGGTAGCGTGGTTGTCTCTTCCAGTTACAATTCGGTAGCGTTAATATTCGGGAAGAGACCGAGACCTGCCGCAGACGGACAACCGCCCTGCGACGCAAGAAATAAGAGGTGCAGTGAGCAAATCGAGATCACACTTACCACCACCAGGGACGGACAAAACCAATCGGAGCGGGCTTACCACTCGGCTGTAGCGTCCTCGTCTGGGTGGTGGCTCCGGAATCTTGCGAGAACTGCTCCAACCTGACCTCACCTCCTCCGGTGAAGATGGTGCCGGGAACCTGAGTCAATCAGTGGCAACTCGCGGGAACGGTGAGGCGTCGCAGCCACTGCGAACGCCAAGGCCGGGGGCGCGCTGGCACGACGGGGATCCATCGTTAGGCTGCCCTTTTCCCACGCGAACTATGGGCCAGCGGCCCACCTCACGGGAACTGTGAGGCTTTATTGCCTCACGCGGGAACTCTGGGCCAGAGGCCCAGATTTCGGGAGCTGTGAGGCGTTACTGCCTTACGCGAGAACTATGGGCCAGAGGCCTTTAACGGGAGCTTTTAGGGGTCAGCCACGAATGAGGGCTCTACCCGATGGGTGCCTCTACTTGCGTCTGACCCGACGTTAACTATTGCGTCATCCCAAGGAAGGATTTCCTTCGGGGGAGACGTATCGGTAGCTGAGGGTGTACCTCGTAACTGCCTTCGCCGGTTTGCGGGTTCGGTAACTGGTCGGCGTGGTGTCGCTACACGGGAGCTTGTCGAGAAAGTATTCGTCAAGGCATATCACGAGAGGCAAAGGAGAGTTCCTCACTCGCCTCCTTGTCCGTGTCCCGATTGCAAAGGGGTAACGGGTCGTGGACACGCCTGACGGTCTTATCGGTAGCATAAGAGACGCCGGTAGTCCGGACATTCTCTATGCCGGTGACCCGTTTTGCCGTAATTGCAGCAGCTGGGTTCACTCGGCTTTTCGGTAGCCTCCGTGGTCTTCAGGGGACCACTCGGTAGCGGGGGCGCGGCTTTGCCCGCCGTGTCCCTCCGGAACTGGTCCATAAAGGGACCTCGGGAATCACTGGCGTGGCGGCTCAGACCGCGAGAGGCTGCGCTCACGTATCGCCATTTCGGGAGCTGACGTCCGTTTGTTGCGTTGTAGCAACAAGGCGTCCAATATCTCGAGAGCTTCGTGGCTGCGCTAGGCGTCACGTGTCGGCCGCCTGGGCGCGAGCCGGTCGGGTCGGCTGTCCCATGGTCGAGCTTCGCGGGCCCAGTGCCAGGTCCGCGATCGGTAAAACCTCATCCGCTTCTTCGGACGAGCATTCCGAGAGCCCTGACGGGAGCTCAGGTACCCTGTCTCCGGTCGCCATGGGGTATTCCCCCCCCCGGGATACACGGAGCACGAGAGTGTGACTGGCTGAATCGAGAGCAAAGGGATTGTATCCCTTTTCGGCGAACGTGATTCGACGACATCAAGAGCGGCAGACAGAACAGAAAAAGAAATAATTAAAAAAAGAATTCTGTCTGTTTGGAAAAATAAAATTTTTCCAAAAAGGCGAGATCGGGGGGAACTTTCCTTCCCCTGTCCGAGAACCCTGAAACAGGATTGCCAGCGAGAGCGAGAGAGTGTAAAAACAATTAAAAGAAAAAATTCCTCTCTATCCGAAATGCATTTTCGGATTTCGTGAGCTGAGGGAATCTGAATTCCTTTCCGTCGAAAGAGTCCGACGGAAACGAGACCGCGAGAGAGAAAAAAAGAATTAAAAAAAAAATGCTCTCGATCCGAAAGAAATATTCGGATTTCGTGAACTGGGGGAATTTGAATTCCCTTTCGTCGAAAGAACACGACGAAATCGAGAACGCGAGAGATATGGAAAAAAAGAATAAAAAAAAATATTTATCTCTCAATCCGAAATAAATTTTCGGATTTCCGGGAACTGGGGGAATTTGAATTCCCTTCCGTCGAAAGAATACGACGGAATCGAGAACGCGAGAGGAAACAAAAAAATAATAATAATAAAAAAAATTACCTCTCGATCCGAAATAAACTTTCGGATTTCCGGGAACTGGGAAATTTTATTCCCTCCCGTCGAGTGAATTCGACGGGACGTGAGCAAGAGAGAAAATTCCTTCCAGAAAAAAAAATTAAAAAAAAATATTGATATTTTCTCTCGATCCGAACTATTCATTCGGATCTACGGGAACAGGGAAATTTGATTCCCTCCCGTCGAGGGAATTCAACGGGACGTGAGCGAGAGAGAAAATTAATAAAAAAAAAATAATAAAAAAAATAATATTTTCTCTCAATCCGAAATGAATTTCCGGATTTTTCGGGAACTGGGGGAATTTGAATTCCCTTCCGTCGAAAGAATACGACGGAATCGAGAACGCGAGAGGAAACAAAAAAAATAATAAAAAAAATTACCCCTCGATCCGAAATAAACTTTCGGATTTCCGGGAACTGGGAAATTTTATTCCCTCCCGTCGAGTGAATTCGACGGGACGTGAGCAAGAGAGAAAATTCATTCCAAAAAAAAAAAAAAATATTGTTATTTTCTCTCGATCCGAACTATTCATTCGGATCTACGGGAACAGGGAAATTTGATTCCCTCCCGTCGAGTGAATTCGACGGGACGTGAGCGAGAGAGAAAATTAATAAAAAAAAGAATTAACAAAAATAATATTTTCTCTCGATCCGAAATGAATTTTCGGATTTTCGGGAACTGGGGGAATTTTTATTCCCCTCCGTCGAACGAATCCGACGAGGTCGAGAGCGATAGAGGAAGAAAGAAAAATAAAAAAAAAATAAAAAGAATTTCTTCTCTCTATCCGGGAACGGTACAGAAACCTCAAATCGAAATAAAATTCCGATGAGGGCGAAGCCAAACAGGAGGACAAAAAAAATATAAAAAAAAATAAATAAATAAAACACAAAAAAAAATCCTATTGGCTCTGCTCGAGAACTGTAAGGAGGACGAAAAAAAACAAACAAAAAAAATTGTGAAACCCACTTACAACGGGAACGCACGACGCATAATTAAGTTTCACTTGATTAGGCGGGCCACCTCGGGGACACCCGGTATGTGATATTGCGCGCGCCACCTCGGGGACACCCGATGTGTGGCATCGCGCGGGTCTCGCCGCGAGATACGAGAACGAAGCTCGAGAACGATTTTCGTCGTTCTCGAAAATTCGAGAGCCGGCCGAAAAGAAAAAAAGGAAACAAAACAAACAAAGAAAAATCTTTTCGGACTAACGGGAGCGATTATTCGGGTCTCGAAAAGTCATTTTCGATACCCCGGTAACAGATCGAAAAAAAACACAAAAAAACGAAAAGACGACGAAACAAAAAAACACGCAAAACAGAACAACAGACAAATACAACATTTCGATATCGAGATCCCCGAGAAAATCTACGAAATTCTCGGGTAACGAGAGCAGAAAAATCTCGAAATAAATTTTCGAGATCCCGGGAGCGAACAAACGAAAACAAGAAACAACTTTAACAAAACGAATGACACGACAAAAAAAGACACGAGCAAATTCAAGGGACGGAGCACATAACATGACAAAAAATTCATATCGAGAACTCGATTTCGTTCCCGAAATCAGCGAGAGCAAGCTTGGAATTTGACAGTTTTTTTTTTTTTTTTTTTCGTCAAATTCCCAACCACGGGAGCTAGCATTTTTTTTGTCTTCGAAAATAAATTTTCAAAGTGCTCGGGATCGCGGAAAGAACCAAATAGAGGTTTTTTCTATTCTTTCCCTTCGAAATAATTTTTCGAAGTCGCGAGAGCACCGGGGAGGTCGGAGGATAACTCTCCCCGCTAACGAGAACGACGCAACTCCGCCGAGCCTCGCATCACGGAAACCACGCAGGAAAAAAAAATCGTAATAATTTTTTTTTTTTTCTTTTTCGAAAATAAAATTTTCCGACTGCGCCGGGAACTCACCGGAAGATGATCAATAATCCAAATGGACGATAATCCCTGGGAATCGAGAACACTTATTTTTTTTCACGGGAGCACTTTTTTTTTTCTTCGGGAGCACTGTTTTTTTTTTCTCGAGAGCACATTTTTTTTATTTTAATTCGGTAGCAATCGCGAATGTTTATTTCCGAAGAACACATCGGGAACACACGAAAACGCGTTACGAGAACTGAGAGAAAAAGAAAATATTTCTTTTTCTCGTCGAGAGCAAGAAAGGTGGAAAGAACGGGAAAAATAAATAATAATTAAATTATTATTTTCCTTCATTCCCCTTAAACGTTACCGAGAACTGCTACTCGCCGGCGTGGCCCCACGTTGGGCGCCATTTGTGACGGGAGATATTTCTCTAACCGGAAACGAGAACTGAACGAGAACTCAAATCGGGATCTGGTGCGAGAAACCGTCACCTTCGGCCGTTCCTCCCGTGTGCGTGCATCCGCAATACCCGGGGCGCCAGAGAATTTTGTTTCGCCGGATTTCTCAACCGGACTAAACTGGGGTCGGGGTGATCAAACCCGACCCGCCAGGCGGAGACTGGAGCTCTCCTTGATTTTTGTTGTCCCCCGGAATCCTAACCGGGTTCGGAGTCTGGAGACCTCCTCGATTTTTGATCGCCGGAATCGTCTAACCGGACTAAACAGGATGCACTTATACGGGAAGGAACGGTTGCGGTAAAGCACGGCCGCTCAGGCTGTGGGATATGGTAGAGGGGTCGGGATTCACCGGAGAGTAGCGTGAGCCAGCGCGAGACCTGTCACTATCGCGACACCGGAAACGTCACTAATAAAACAAAATAATTGTTTTATTTTTGATAGTGCGGGAGCCGGTGGCTCAACCACCCGTGAGCTTTTTACGTAACGCACTCAACGCGAACTCGAACTGCACGCGAAACACCTACGCACGGGAGCGAGAGAGCACGACGACGTGCCTCTTATGCGAGAACGAGAGCGCGAGAGAGACACGACACGTCTCTCTCAATCGCGGCGTCTGATCGACGACACTCAAAATCGGGAGCGATCGCGATCTCGGAGACAACCGTCTCACGCGACGGTTCGGTAGCGACTCTTTTCCGATAGCCGGAAAATCGGGAGCGATCGCGATTTTGGAGACAACCGTCTCACGCGAAGATTCGTTAGCAACTTTGTTTACCTCGCGCGACAAAGACCGGCGCGCGAGGGATTATGCGAGAGCGAGACAGAGCGCGTTAACAGAAAAAATGTCAACACGCTCGCGGCATCGGACCATGCGAAATCGCCGGTTCAAGCGAGAACTTTATCTCGTATAATATCGAAAGCTGAAATATTATTTCGGGAACTGGAATATTCTCATAGAATATTCCTTTCGGAATCTATATTTTCTGCCCGAGTTACCCCGAAAACGGAACGGTAACAAATCGGGATCTTTTCTCGTCGGTAACATGGAGGCTCTCGAGAATCGCATCCCCGGGTCACCGTGCTAAAGCGGGCAAAGCTTCTGTCCAGAAGCGCGGCGCGGAGATCTCCAGCCTCCGCCCGTAACCCAAACGGCCCGCTCTCCAGCACGATGCACCACTACGGTGGGGCGCCGGCGTTTCAGCCGGGCGTGCACCGATTCCCCGAGAGGCCTCACTGGGTGCATCCCTCGGTCGGGATTGCTCAGTACGTCGAGCCACACGCCGCTCGACCGAGTTCCGCACGCCAACCTAACTAAAACGGAAACATAACCCAAAACCTCAAACGTAACAAGACAGACATTCTAGAGAAAAGACCCTTAACGCAACGGATGGGTCGCAACCCGGGCATCGAGAGCATCTCTTGATTATCGGTAGCATTTCTGTGACGTGGCTCAAAAAATCACGTCACAATATATATATATATATATATATATATATATATATATATATATATATAGCATATATTTTCTGCATATATTTTACATACATAAATTTCCATGGGGGTATTACGATTAATATATTGGTTTCCAAAAAAATGTCTCTCCCGTGAAGGTCCCTTAGGTGTAGCATCAGAACCTTTTGGGTATGCGGACATTTTGAGAAGCACTAAGTTCACAAGCTCACTCTTGGAGTTTTTCCGCGAAAACTCAGGCATCTTTTGGAATTTCGCTTTAAAAATTGGACACAATATTGTTAAGGGGAGGTGCCCGAGTAAACGACGAGAAAAACGAGTAAACTCCGAGAATTTTTATCTAAAAAACTAATGTTTCGATTAGATCCGGGTTTTTTTTTATTGGAAAATATGAACATTGCGGTATATTTAAGATTAAAAAAAACTTGTTGTTTGGAAGCAATTCAAACGCGATTATCTCAAAACATAGTTTTCAAAGTCGGTGCCAGACGTATCTCGAAAACGGCTTGTCCGATTTTGTCCAAATTTCGATGCAATATTCTTCGATAGTTTTTCTTGTTCGCCACGTAGGTTTTTTTTAATTTTCATTTTTGACAGAATTGCGATCGTTTTGATTTAACATTCGTTTTTTGTTCGCAATTTCTGACGATTTTAGATTGCATACACTGCTTAAAGAATGAATGGTTCAATCAAATGAAAAACCCCTACGTGGCGAACGAGAAAAACTATCGCAGAATATTATATCCAAATTTGGACAAGCCGTTTTCGAGATACATCTGGCACGAACTTTGAAAACTATGTTTCGAGATAATCGCGTTTGAATCACTTCCAGTCGACGAATTTATTTTTTTTAAATCCTAAACATACCGCAATGTAAAGATTTTCTAATTTAAAAAACCCGGATCCAATCGAAACATTAGTTTTCTAGATAAAAATTCCCGTAGTTTACCTGTTTTTCTCGCTGTTTACTCAGGTACCTCCCCTTAAGACATTGAACTATCGATGAATGGAGAAAAAAATCGTTTTTTTTTAACTTGAAAATGGTCTTTCCCCATAATCGTTAAGGAAACTCTATGAAAAAAATCTTATTAAGAATTTCCATATAAACCAATTCGAACAACTGACTTTGACAGCCTGCCGTGTAAAAAAAATGTAGTACGCACATCGTGCCAATTACTTTCAAAAGTTAGTTAGTTATTGTCGATTCGCATCATTTGTAGAAATGGCATGCGAAAAACCAAAAGCAGATGATTTTCTTTTTAAAAAAATAACAAAAAGCTCAAAATCTCGAATACCGTGGAACTTTCACTAAAGTGAAATTCCCGCACATAGTAGGACACGGTCTGACCTATCGACAGTTGTAGGAGGTATCCATTCATAACAGGACACCCGGTATATAGATTTGATCAGATAATAATGCACAGCGACATGAAGGGTTGTGCTGTCCGACGTCGCGAGCGAAATATACGTGCATACGTCATACCGGGACGCGGAAAGGGGTAGGAGGAAGAGGAGGAGGAGGAGGAGGACGGTGCAACTCGGGGTAAGCTGTCTGTCGATGTCATCGGGGCAGCAAGGGAAGGACACGTATCCGAGTGGAAATCCCTGTTATTGACAAGCTTGCATGAATATCGTTAATAATAATAAATAATGCACTGCTCGTCGGGCCCCTTGCGCAAACTGACTACGCGTTTGGACGAATTCGACGGAGACACGACGCGGTGGTCAGGACGGATGGATTCCGGACGTACTCGCTTCAATCACGATCTAACGTGAATTTATGCGCCCACGTTGAGAAAACAATAATATATTTCTATGTACCAGGATTCGTTAGCCATTAAAAAATGGTAAAGTTGGATATGGCGAAATAAATATCTTCTTACAGTTAATAAATCATTTATTTGAGCTTCGGAATTGTCAAAAATAAAGATTTGGTAATAGTTAAGAAATGGGTATTTTAAGGGGTTACCCCGACCTGCCTCAATCAGATCCTAGTTGAATTAAGGGGTTACCTCGACTTGCGATTTTGAAAAAATCGACTTTTTTTATTGCATTTTTTTGAAGTATACGTATCTGAGAATATGTCCTGAAAATTTCAAGTAGATCCGAACATAATTGACTGAGATATGAGCGTTGAAAGAGAAGAATCCGTTGTGTAAACGACCGGAAATTGAAACTCAAAACGCGTTTTTCTCAAAATGGCATTTCTGAAGTCGGTGACCAAGATTACTCGAACACTAATGAGCCGATCTTCGTGAAATTTTGCAGGCTTATTTAATACATAAAAATGTAGTCTTTAATCGTTCGATTTTTTTCGTTAAAATCGAACCGTTAACTTTGACTGTCCGCCATTTTGTGAGAAATGAATATTTTTTAAAATCCTTCGATTAAAGACTAGTTTATACTTATATTTGACTAAATCCATCCGCATTTTTTTTTCAGATGATCCACTTCGCCGCAATGTTGGTCACCGCAAACCGTGTATATAAAAACATTATTTCATTGACGGCCATTTGCCACTAAACAATGTAATATTTTTCAATAAAAAAAATTACTGAAAGTTCTTCAAGATGTGTTCTTTAAGATGGTATATTGATCGATTAAAAAAGTTTTGTAGTTTTCTTTAAAAGAATTCATGAAAAAGGCCTTTTTTCTTGATCATGAAACCGGCCTTATTCTGATAAACAGACTTTTCCGTACGTCATTCTCTTTATTTTTTCATAACGAAGAGAATGGTGCTCGGAAAATCTAATTTTATGCACATTTAATTCATGAAAAACCCGTTCGAAGGCTGAAAACCGGAAAAAATCAGCCAAAAGCTCATTTTTTAAATAAAAATTTCGAATTTTTCAACCGCTCAACCGATCTCAAAATATCAAGCGGCGTTTTGAAGGGGATACATCAGACTATTGAAAAAAAATTATCGTCATTTTATTCAGTTAAAAAAGTATATTTTTTTAAGATATTGAAAGTGACGAAAATCCGAAAATCAAAAATTCCCAGGTAGAAATTGTGTTTGGAATCCTATAGGATTCCCCTACTTCTCCCTACTCCCTGATAGGGATCCAACGGGACACCCCATTGGATCCCTATCAGGAAACGTCACGCTCGTACATTGGATTCCAAGAGGGACTCCCCATCGGGATCCAAAAGGGATTCCCATCGGGATCCAAAACGGATTCCATAGGGATTCCATAGGGATTCCCTATTAGGATCCAATAGGGATTTCCCATCGAAATCCAATGTAAGAATCTTAAAGCTTCCCCACAGTATTGAACGGAATGCGATACGATGCTTGATCGATCATATCGCATTCTGTAAGCCCAAAATGCTACAAAAAATAAAAGCATCGATACACTGAAGAGATCAATTTATTGTTTACAAAGGAGTACATATCGAATACCACAATATACTTTTTTTGTTTTTTTTTTTTTAATTGTTTACCCATACTGAATATTTATAGTGCTTTGTATAATATTCTTCGAATACTTATATCTTATATCTATATCTTCGAGTACTTTTTATACTTTATGAACTTTTTAAAAATACTTTAAATACTTCTTATGCTGTAACGTAGTTTTTATACACTTTTTATACTATTATTAAGCAAAAATACTTGTGCAGTTATGGGCGGGATATTCTTTGAATACTTTTCATATTATATAAAATTTAAACACTTTAATAAGGTTGATGCTTGCATCATTGGAATGTAACAAACATTAATGCGTGTTTGGAGTAAATAAATTTTACGATCGCGATTGCGCAGTAACTCGATCGTCCCGCGCTTTTCAACGACGACACGAATATATATGTACCCTGCGCCGCTTATGTTCTATCGCCCGACGTCTTTCTTTTGTCGGAAGCGATTTTCTGAATCCTTATTGGATCCCGATAGGGAATTCCTATTGGCTCCCGACAAGGAATCCCTGTTAGATCCCGATGGGGAATCCCTATTGGATCCCGACAAAAAATCCACCGGGTCGGGTGGAAATTGATGTTACGGGCTACAAACTTAAGCGAATGTGTAATAGATATCATGTTTATAAAAATATGATTTCATACTTACATTTAATTTTCTTTTAAAACCTCATTTAAGCCGCTCTAACAAAACTCCACACCCACAGCGATAAACCGCAGACGCAATCGTAACCCGATTGCCGTCACGTCCAAAACAAATTTTTATGCGCACAAGTATTAAAAATTCAAAAAGTGTGCATATTAAAATTTATAACAAGCTTTTTTATTCGTATAAAAAATACTAGCCCATAACAAACTATAAATATACAATATGGGTAAGCACTAAAGTAAAGAAGTTACTAAAGAATATAATTATATATTGTATTATTCGATATTCTAACAAATTCCTAGAAACACGTTGGTGCATCTTGAAACTCCTAAGCAAATCTGTGCACGGGACCATCAAAGAATAATTTTTTACAGAGCGTCGCGAAATCCTATTTTATATAATTTCTAGTAAAAAATTCTCAAACCACGTTAATCTGGAAACAGCCCAGGATCCATTTGGATTCCAATGTGGTCTCCCTACCTGGGGTGTCCATATCAAATCCCCATAAGGATCTGGTAGAACCTGGGGAATCCCCAACAAATCTATTTGGATTCTAGTGTGGACTCCTTACTTGGGGCGTCCCTATCAAATCCCCATAGGGATCTGGTAGGATCTGGGGAGTCCCCAAAAAATTTCTGCATGGGTTGTGTTTAAACAGTTTATGTTATTGAAAATTCGTAGAAAAAGGATATTATTGTATGAGTTTTATCAAAAATTTGTTAAATTTGTTAAAGTAAAGAAGTAGTTTAAAAAAATGCAATCGATTGCCGCACAATCGACACAAAAGATAAGCTTATGCTGTGCGCACACGGCTCGGCGGCACTTAACGCATTGCGCATAGCTTTTGCGAGCTTTTGACCTCGGGCACAAACCGCACCTTGCCTGTCTTTTGTCCACTTGGGGTAACGGCAATTCTGTAGAATTTTTTATCTCTACAATTTTTTAAAATGAATGTTTATTATAATTTATAAATAATATATTTGTATATTTTCCTCAGATTCCGGAATGATTTATACAAAATAATGATTCCAGTATAAAATATAAAATTAACTTACCGTCGCGAAAGTAAAACGTTAACTCATGACTGGGGTTCGTACACACCCCATACTTAATTTCAAAGCGCACAGCGTGACAACCAACGACCAAATGAAGCTCTAACCGACCTGACACAACACTTAGACCTTCGAACTGAATTATGGTTCAGACCAATAGTCGATAATATCGCTCCTTACTTCAGGCGCGTAGTTCAACGTACGCGTGAGGTGTGTTTGGACCCCGCTCATGAGTTCTAGGGTTAAGTTTAATATAACATTCACGTACGTATATCAGTAAAAATGAAAATACCATCATCATTATCTACAGATATAACATAAATATACGTAAAATCGATCATTTGTTATAAATTTGTTTTCTTCTACTAACAAGGAAGGGTCGCGAGCTCAAACTGTCCGATCTCGATGAAATTTCTCACGTTTTTAGAATGGATAAAAATAGGCGACACGTATTTTTTTATATCTGCGGAACACGATTTTTAAGGGGTGAAACGCACCCTCGAAAATAGGGGATTTTTTTTCGTTTTCCGTCGATTACGTTATCGTTCTCATCTCCAATGTACAGTACACGAAAAAATAAACATTGTTGCAATTTGAATTTTTTCATATCACGTACCCGTAAAGCGTTATCGACAAAAAACACCCCAATTTTCGAGAGTGCGTTTCAACCCTTAAAAATCGGGTTCGGCAGATATACAAAAAAATACGACGTTTCCTTGTGAGTCCGGGTGGGAGTCGAAATATCGATGAATCAATATTCGGATGGGCTGAAATACCGAATTAAAAAATGTCGAATGTTTGAATATAGATAGATCAATGTTCGGAGGGTTTATATAGTCGTAAATAAACATTCCGAATAAGAATATCTCGAAGTTGAAATATAGCGAAGAACAAAAACCGATTTGAAAAATATTGAGAGACATAATATCGAATTGCTTATAAAAATAACACCAAATAATTCGAGAAGAAGAATCTTCGAATTGTAAATATAGCGACGGGTCAAAAAACAGAAAGCATTAAATCGAACGGCCAAAAAGTCGAGTCGTTAAAATAGCGAAGGGTCAAAATGTCGAATGGCCCGGATGGCGAAAACGTGATCGAGGCAGATAGCGTTAGCGGTCGGCCGGGACGGCATCCATACCATTTTCGCCATTTTGGCATTCGCCATTTCGGACCATCGATATTTTGCGTCTCGATATATTGCTTTTCGCTATAGGCGGTATTACGAATATTAGATACTCGCTTTTTTCTGTTTCGGAAATATGGATATCATAGATTGTTCCAATCTATATTTGTATGTCTCAAATTGCAGACGATCTGAATATGCGTTTTCAGATAAATGAGCTCTTGAATAAATGATGCTTTGCTTTATAGTCATTCGATTTTTTCTTCGATCGAAACATGACATTTCGAATAATTAAACCTTCGTTATTTTGAGAGTTCATAATTCTGTCGTTTCGAAATACTTGTCGATCTGTATTTGGTCCTCCGATATTTGGATCCCCACCCGTGAGTCCCTCCCCTGGCGATTATTGAACCCGGTTGTCATCTCGGGCGACCTCACTTGAAATTCCTTCAACTGGAGAACTCGAATGATGTCAAATCAACGCGAACCGTCGTCACAGGGCGATCGGCGTAGAGAGAAATGTCGAGGTCCGTGTTCGTGTAAATGTGCTCTGCCTCTTCGAAATGTACACGACGAAACTTGAGTCTCGGATTCGGGCGATTACCACCCACGTCAGTCCAGTCTCGTTATCTCCGAGTACTTCCGGGAGTCGCTTTCGCGATTTGTTCCGCACCGAAACCATTGAAATTAAAGTATAATCGGGAGAATCGCGCGCGCCCCTATTTCAATACGCTCCTCGAGGTCCATTGTCGATGGAGCGCGTGGAATTTCGTATTCATTGGATATCTATTCGGGGAATGGGGGGGGGGGGTGTAGAAGGAGAGAGCGAGAGAGAAATAGAAAGAGACAGTGAGGGAGGGAGAGAGAGAGAGAGAGAGAGGGAGCGTTAGCGACGGGATAGTCAACAATGGCCCAAGAGTAAAGACCATTTTCGTCTAGAACCCCACCCCCCCCGCGCGCCGCCCCGCCATTCGGCATGCCTGTCTCGCGATTTACTCGAAAACTGTGCAAACATCGTCGACGAAAATGAGGGGAGGGTTGACACTGCACTTGCTGCAACTGTTCGAACCTCGGAAAATCAAAGTTAAAGTGGAAACGCGAAGTTTCTATAATAACTTTCCATACAAAAGCCCCCCGCCCAACCTTCGGGGAAAATAGATTTTTTTGGCCTCGCGTGAAATTGAATAAATAAACAATCCATATGAACCAGAAGCAAGCAATACGAGATGTGATGAGAGAGCATATTAGGACAAAATACACAGCATATTGAAATCCAAAAATTAAAAGATCGATATAAATAAAAATGAAATTTGTAAACCTGACTTGAATTCATGAATCTCTGAACTCAAAAAACCCTTTAACCCGTTAACGGCCACGCCTGTTTCTAGATGGCTCAAAATCATTTTTTCTGGTAGTATAGCTATAAAGGGGTTGAATATGAATGCCCAATCATAATTTTGTCTATAAGGGCCTGAGAAGTGGTATTTTCGGACTGTAGCAAATTTGCCACTAACATTTTCACCCGCTCGGTTTCCAATTCAATCAAAAACCTTCAAAGCCTAGTTCGTCCAATTAAGGGCGGGGTAAAGAATTAAAATTTTTTTTTAAATTTTTTTAATGAATGCATAATATATCAAGAATATTTTGTTAAAATTTGTATGCAATCGAGAAGTGTTATCAAACTTATGTGCAATGAGCGCTAAGCGACCAAACTACTCTTCTGCGTTTTTCAAACCGTTTTTCTGAGACTTGTCATATTTGAAGTCCGTGTGCACGGTAACTCAAAATCTACTGGACCAATCGCTTTGAAATTTTGCACAGTACTTCTTCACATAATTCACCAGGTATTGTCGAGAGCTTTTTTGTTTTTTTTTTTAATAATTACTAATTTTTCAACAACAAATTAGGCGATTTTTTAGCGAAAATCGGGTTTTTGGCTCCCAAGTGCTACGAAAAATCGAAAAATCGAAAAAAAAAATCCTCCCGTCATTACCTCGAGAAACATCTCCTTTAACAAATGTATTTTGATTTTTTTGTTTCAGATGATTCTGTTGCGAGTTATGGTACACACCGCAAACCAACTTTTTTTCGAGGCGCCTCCGGGGTTTAATTTTCACTCGCTCAATTTTGAATATTTTGCAATGCAAATTTAGGAGAATGTTGTTCAAATGTTACTTTATTATACGTAAATTTTTCAATAAACGAACACTATTCGTTACGCCAAAAAAAAATCTTAAAAACATACCTTTTTTTCGCCGAATTAACTTTACCCCGCCCTTAAGCTTCCTTTACACAATTCTATTGAAAAACGTTTCGAGAATGTCCATTTACTTAATTTTTTGGACAAAAAACGGGCAGCAGATTGAGTGCTGAGGCAAGCGTCGTAAATGTTCACAACATTTTTTCCATATTAACATAATTCACATGTTTACGTTTGAATTTCAAGTTGTCTCGGCATTTGTAGCTGTATCCAGCATAGATTGATGGAACAGTGAAGTAGCTTGTCCGCCATAGCGTACTTACGCTTTTACCGACGGGGTCAAAGTGAACGTGGCAAATTGGCTACAATGACAGTTAAGGCGTTACCCCCACTTGTAGCGCAAAAAAAAGGCATTTTTCATGAATTTTTGAAAAGAAAACTACAAAACTTTTTTAATCGATCAATATACCATCTTAAAGAACACATCTTGAAGAACTTTCAGTAATTTTTTTATTGAAAAATATTACATTGTTTAGTGGCAAATGGCCGTCAATGAAATAATGTTTTTATATACACGGTTTGCGGTGACCAACATTGCGGCGAAGTGGGTCATCTGAAAAAAAAATGTGGATGGATTTAGTGAAATATAAGTATAAACTAGTCTTTAATCGAAGGATTTTAAAAAATATTCATTTTTCACAAAATGGCGGACAGTCAAAGTTAATGGTTCGATTTTAACGAAAAAAAATCGAACGATTAAAGGTTACATTTTTATGTATTAAATAAGCATGCAAAATTTCAAGAAGATCGGTTCATCAGTGTTCGAGTAATCTTGGTCACCGACTTCAGAAATGCCATTTTGAGAAAAACGCGTTTACAGTTTCAACTAGCCGGTCGTGTACACAACGGATTCTTCTCTTTCAACGCTCATATCTCAGTCAATTTTGTTCGGATCGACTTGAAATTTTCAGGACATATTCTCAGATACTTATACTTCAAAAAAATACAATAAAAAAATCGATTTTTTCAAAATCGCAATTGGGGGTAACCCCTTAAAGGGTTAAAAAAGATGAAAAGAAAATAATATACGGAGTGACTCCCCGACCGGTTATAGAACGAAAAAGCGCATGTTATTCGTCCGGATCGCAGCTCAGTTCACGCCGTATTTCCAGTAGGCGTACACATTACTGTGATTCGTGTCAGCTAGTATCCGGACGAATATCATATATATAATCTTCCGCATAGAATGTGGTGAATTATTAAGCAAACTTTCTGGACGAATATTTCACACGTATTCGTCCAAAAAAATTCTTTATAATTTTGTTTGGTTTGGGTTGGTTGGGTTCGTTTGTTTGGGTCTGTTTGTCTAGGTTTTTTTTTTATTTTGTTTGTTTTGGTGTGTTTGTTTGTATGGGTTTGTTTGGGCTTGTTTGTTTGGGGCGTTGTACAGCGTGAAGTGCGTGAACTGAGCCGCTATCCGGACGAATAACATACCCTTATTCGTCCGATAACCGGACAGCTAGCTGCATCGAATAATATAACCGAAGTCAATAAGTAAAAAATATAGAGCGATAGAGAGAGAGAGAGAGAGAGGCTTAGATCAATTGACAATATTTATTATGCCCCACTGAACGCTTAATGAAATATAAACGAACGAATTATTAAAAAAATACATGAAAATTGAAGGAATAAAGATTCGATATGAAGCGAAAATCCACAGAAACTTGAAGTACAAAAATAAAAGTTCTATACAAATGAAAATTAAATCATGAACCTAAGATAAACTTAAAATGAACAAAATGAGATGAGAAAAGTGAGAGTAATACAAACAAAATTAACAAAAAAATATTGATACAGACCAACGGAGAAGGAGAGGATAGAGCGCTTTTCGTTAATGGCTGCAAGGGGGATGAATGTCGAACAGAAAGGCATTCTCGTCGTTTGACGGAGCAAATAGTAGACATCGAGGCCGCGTTAGATTCCGGACCATTGTCGAATTAATGGAAAGGATTGATTGTTCGAGCGTCCCGACGGTTAGCGTGGCACGAGTACGTGTGACAAACGGTTGCGCCTCGCCGAATCTAAATTGAAATTCGATTCTCTCGGAATTCCAAATATATATATGTGTGTGTGTGTGTGTGTGTGTGTGTGTGTGTGTCTGTGTGTGTGTGTGTGTGTGTGTGTGTGTGTGTGTGTGTGTGTGTGTGTGTGTGTGTGTGTGTGTGTGTGTGTGTGTGTGTGTGTGTGTGTGTGTGTGTGTGTGTGTGTGTGTGTGTACACACATATATATATATATGTGTATATAAATACGTATCTATAGCACGATTGTTTGCACGAAACGATACAATTGTCGGTCCCCTCGTTGTTCATCATCGTAGAGAGAAACCGACCCTCTTTTGACTCCGTTCATATATACATGTAACGATACATATGCATAGTCATATACCGGGTGAGGCAACAACTGGTAGCAGTAGAAATATTCCCTAACCTGTCAGACTCAGAAGAAAACTTTTCCTACAGAAGTTGCATAGTTTGGATGAGGCCATCGAGTGATGACCACGAGCTTTATCCAGCTTGAGTCACTTCAAATATCCAAAGGTCACCTTCGATTTTTTTTAACGGAACCACTATTTTTTAAAGATTTTTATGGAGAAATTAAAGACAAGTTCAATTCCCAAATTGAAAGACCATCGATCAAAATTTGGTATAAAAAAATCGACGAAAAAAATTAATATTCATATTTTTAGACTAGATGAGATTTTGAAAACGGTTCAAACTCCTATAAAAGGAGCTCGAACTGATGACCATCACTTTTAATGCACGCTTGCAACCTTATTGGCATTGATTAGATTACAGAAGTAAGTGTTTGCACCGTTTTGTCAATCGATTCGGGGCTAAAAGCATTGAATCTTCTTATTCATCGATTTTTAATTGTAAATCTTGATCGATCATCTTAAAATTTGGCGTGTGAGCTTATTTTTATATTCACGATAAAATTTTGAAAATAATAATAGTCTCGTTGAAAAAAATGGCAGTGACCGTGAAATTTCCAAAGTGCCTATACCTGCATGAACCTTGTAGACACCACTCGATGACCCCCTTCGAACTATGCAACTTTTGTAGAACAAAATTTCTCCTGAGCCGGATAGGTTAAAAAATATTGTGATATTATGAAATATGATGAATGAATTTCAGACATTTTAGACCATTATGGACATTTTTAGCGCGCCCCCCCCCCCCCCCTGGCGACGCCCTTGGCTCGCAGCCATTAAAGGTGCCAATAGTTACCGGACCATCTGGTATATACAAATAGAGCGGTTGTACCATTAAACTTCGACGACCATCCTGAAAACAACCGGATGTCTTCCGGGTCTTCATTACCCTACGATATCGACTACAAGCCGTCAGCACCACAGCGTGCATATTTTCGTTGCTATTCTTTCTTTCTGCGATTTTTCCGTTCTCACCATCGCTCGAAAAATACGGTTTAGCCGTAAAAAAACAAATCCAAGCGAAAAAATATGCATGGAAACACAATGCCCATATTTCCAGCTCGACGGTTTTCGCCCATTTTGTTTTGATTCTTTTTTTTCATTTTTAAAGGGTCTTCTCCCTTTAAACGCTAAAAAGACTATTTTCATGAATTTTTTGATAGGTTTATATTATAGATATTATTATAAAAGTTGTTGCACTTAATAAATACACTTTCGAAAAACATCACGTTTATTATTTATTTATTTAAGTCACTATTTATAAAAGAAAATGGTGGTCAAAGAAATTTCCTGAAAAAATCGTAGGTCTGCGCTGTTGATGAAATCTAGGAGATGGATCATCCGAAACAAAAAAATAAAACGGTTTTAGATTCAGTATGTTAATGGCTATAGCGCATGTCATACGGTTTTTTATATATGCAAAAATAAAAAAATGACGATAATTTTTTGCAAAAACAATAAAAAAGTAAATATAAAAATGTAAAAATTCTCAATATGTGCTAAAGCTATAGTTGTGAAGAATATGTGGTCAAAATTTCATAAGGATTCGTTCAGTACTTTTGAAGATTTTATCAACAAGCCGTCGAAAAAACGTTGTTTCGAGAAAAACGCGTTTAAAGTTTGTTCGGGTTGCACAAATACATTTAAAAAAAATGTTAATGTATTTCAAAAGTGTATTCATTAAGCGTAACAACTTTTATATCAATATCTATAATATAAACCTATCAAAAACTTCATGAAAATAGCTTTTTTAGCGTTTAGAGTGAGCAGACCCCTTAATACGCTTTTAATACACGTACGAGATTAAAAAAAAGAGAATACACATATTTAAATGTCTTAATGTACGGCTAATATGGGTAAGCAAAATCAACGTAACATTTACCAATCCGACGGATTTATTAACCCTTTATTTTTTCATTTCCCCCAATATCGTGCAACGCACACGGGACGGTCTCACAATCAGCATCGCGTTTTGAGCCTGTATCAACAATAACTCCGGTGAGTTTCGTCGGTGGAGCTGGCGTGGAGCAGATTTTCCCATGCATGAAGGGTCGCACCCTGTGTGCACGCGTACACGTGTATAAGTGGGGCAGTATGCGTGCGCATGTGTGGCTTCGGTGTGTTCGGCTGTGTCACGATCAGACGTTTTAAACAGACTCCGTATCAACTACCGGCGAGCACGCTCGAATTGTACTCACGTGGAGTCATGCATGTCAGGAACACATCCCGGGAGAGAAGTTCGAAGCCGCGTCGACCAACACACCTGGACGTTCTGTCTACATTATATATACATACAAGGGGTGATTCGCAACTGTTAAAGTTGGTAGCAGTACGATTTGGCGCCGCCGTTTTGGCGCGACCGTTGTAGACATTTGGGCGCGGGGACGTTTTGGCGCTGCCGTTTTGGCGCGAGGGCGTTCGGGCGCGAGGACGTTTAGGCGCAAGGACGTTTTGGCGCGATGACGTTTCGGCGCAGGGACGTTTTGGCGCGAGGACGTTTAGGTGCAAGGACGTTTTCGCGTGAGGAGGTTTTGGCGCGAAGACGTTTTGATGTCAGGTTTTTCCGGCACCAGCACAAGTTGGTTTAGCACCACGAATCGTGTGTCGATGATAAACAATATTTGGGAACTGGGACGTTTTGGCGCGAGGGCGTTTAGGCGCACGGACGTTTTGGCGCTATGACGTTTAGGCACAAGGACGTTTTGGTGCAAGGACGTTTTGGCGTGAGGACGTTTTGGCGGGGAAAGGTTTTGGCGCGGGGAGGTTTTGATGTCAGGGTGTTCCGGCACCAGCACAAGTTGGTTTAGCACCACGAATCGTGTGTCGATCATAAGCCATTTTTGGGCACGGGGACGTTTTGGCGCTGCCGTTTTGGCGTGAGGACGTTTTGGCGCGAGGACGTTTAGGCGCAAGGACGTTTTGGCGCGAGGACATTTAGGCGCAAGGACGTTTTGGCGCGGGAACGCTCTGGCATGGGGACGTTTTGATGTCAGGGTGTTCCGGCACCAGCACACGTTGGTTCAGCACCACAAATCGTGTGTCGATGATAAACCATATGTCATGGGCCTATGTCTTGAGCTGTTTGATGAACATATTTGAAAAAAAGGATGAATACCCCTTTCAATCAATACAAAATGTATAAAAATATCAGCCAAATAAAAAAATCATCAACGAAATAATTTTTTTTGTTTGGTTTTGTTGTTTTGTTGTCGGGCTTGTTGGGGTTTGTTTTTGGGTTCGTTGTTTGCGTTTGCTTGGGTATATCAGCCAAATAAAAAAAAAATATCAAGAAAAATCATTTTCCTTGTTTGGTTTTGTTGTTTTTTTTGTTCGGACTTGTTGGGGTCTGTTTTTGGGTTTGTTTGGGTTTCCTATTTATGAAATTATATTACGTTGCTTCCCTGTATAAGTACAAATCGTGCGTGCGTGTGTATGTGTGTGTGTGTGTGTGTGTGTGTGTGTGTGTTGTGTGTTGTTACAGTTTATTTGACTTTATTCGGATTTGCTTGTGCGCCAGTACAGTCCTGGAAAAGCGTCCCCACGCCAAAATGTCCTCGCGCCAAAACATCCCTGCGCGTAAACATCCCCGCACCCAAACGTCCTCGCACCGAAACGTTCTCGCGCCTAAACGTCCCCGCGCCAAAACGTCTCGTGCCAAAACAGCCGCGCGAAAACGTAACGTACCCGTTAAAGTTCCCTTGGAGACCGTTTAGAGCGTGTATTTATGAGAAAAACATTTTTTTTTTAAATGTCGCACGACAAAAATTGGCCGAGATATTCGCGTTCAAAGTCCAAGTACACGACGACCTCTATTATCGGAGCCTGCCACAGAAGCAACCGCCCCCCCCCCCCCCCCCCACTATGTGCCGAATTCTGTCCGGTGTACCCATGCTAGGAGAAGTGGCAAGCCCTAGAGTGAGACTCGAAGCATGCTATACTGCATTCAACGAGAGACCAACACAACGTCGCATAGCTTTGAGCGGCCTTTTGGTTGGGCGGGAGAAGTGGAGGTTGCTGCTCAGTACCGTATTGGGTCCTACACCGATATGGCAACGTGGAGAAGGTGAACAAAGAGGCGCTTTAGGTGGCATCTGACCATACCGGACGAATTTACATGAGAGAGGGCTTTGAGGGGTACTGCAATCAGCTTCCCCAGGTGCGCAGTTTGCCTGAGTGGGTGTTGCCCACTCTCCATTTTTGCAAGTGTGATGCGGAGCCGATCCCGCCGGTGTGCCGATAATAGAGGCCATACATCGAGCGTGGCCTACTATTCACCTTTGAACAAGTGAAAATGTTGTTCACAAATTTTTCTTTTCGCCACAAAATAAGAAACACGGATACTCATTTTGGAAATGGATAATACCGTTTGCAAATGTTCGTTTAATATTTAACCCTTCCTTGACACACTTATATTTAGCCACAATTTTGACACACTGGGTCAATTTGACCTAGACCGTACTTCATCCACCTGTCCTTAACAATCCTTCGATCGATTTTTATTGAAAAAAAAAATCCGCGCTGCACTTTAAACATTTCTTAATATGTCTGCACAATTAAAATTCGGAAAGTGTAAAATTGGAGTGTTGTAAAAAATGTTGAAAACTTTCATTTTTGGGAAAATGAGCATTTTATTTCAAATTCTTCTGAGTCAAGATGACCCAGTGTGTCAAGGAAGGGTTAATGCTAGAAGAAGAAAAAAATCGCGCGTGATCAGCTACTGTCATTGCTTACTCAGCGTCGAGCTCAGCACGCGAATATCTTAGCCAATTTTTGTCGCAAGGCAATTAAACAAAAAGCGTTCTGCTCGCAATCACACACCCTATATGCTCACTGATGGTGTGAATAACCCTGTACATGTGAATATAAAATGTCGGTATCATATTATTATTGCATCGAGGAAACGGCTGCATATTTAGCCTTGCATCAGGAAATGCTATCCGAGACTCCATGCCTTGTATTTTTACGGGAGAAAGTTGGGTTAAGTTTTTTTCATCGGCTTCCTCGCCAAAAAGTCGAACTTTCGAACGAAACATACTGATTAATAATTTTTAAAAACAATTATTTTAAGTATTATTGCCGACAAAAAGCTACTTTATATTTGATAAGAATTTTCCTATTTATCTGTCGTGTTTATCTTCAGATATCGGAAGAACTCGAAGACAGCGCAATAAATCTAAAAATTCCGAGAGCCATACCGAGTAGATTCAAACGAAAAGTAAAATGGAGGAATCATCTTTGAAAATTATTTAGAAATAAATTTACAAAAAAAAATTTTTAAGAGATGATCTACAAATAAATTTAAAAAGAAAACTTTCTTAAAAAAATTATTCACCACTAAATTTACACACAAAAACTATCTTTCAAAAATGATTTACAAATAAATTCACAGAAAAACGATCTGTAGAAAATTATTTGCAAATACATTCAAGTAAGTTTACAAAGAAAAAATATATCAAAAAATTATTTGCAAATAATTTTACAACAAACCTATTTTAAAAAATCACTTACAAATGAATTTGCGAAAAAATTATGTTTACTAAATTATTCACAAATAAATTTACAAAAGAATATTTTTTTCAAATTCTTGCAATGAGATTTTCAAAAACCTATGCTTGAAAAAATTCGTCACAAGTTAAAACGATATCTTCAATTCAATTCTTCTTCTTTGTTCTTCGCTCTTGATAAAAATATATAATATATCAATACATGTATTTACATACCTATATACATTTTTCAAATCATTGGACCATATGATTCCATAATCAACAAAACGTAGATTCGTCGATTTTGCAATAATTTTTCTACGCAACATTTTTTAAGCACGAGGGGATGGGTGTAACGCAAGGGCGGACGCAGCAGGTTGACGGAAGAGTTTTCGTACATGTGTTTGTGTGCTTATGTCGTACCGTTTCGTTGATGCACTGCCGTAACAAGTACTTGCATAATACGTCAGCAGCACGCGAGATTTTTATTGACGAGACGAGTCGGTGAATTAAGCCGGAATGATCCAAAAGCGAGGGGCATGGGACAAGGGATAGGGCAGGACGGTAGGGGGGGAGGATAGAAGGGAAAGGGGGAGCGAAATTGCTCGCCCCCCGTACCTCGGATGATGATGAGTCCGAGAGACGAGGAGGCGGGGTACAATTGAAGCCTATGCGGAATTATATCCGACTTGCGGACCCCTCGATTCGATTCCGTATAACGCAGATGTGCGAACGGCCGACTGATCAACGAATTAGAAGAAAAAGGAACTTCCAGCCCCCCCCCCCCCCCGACCCGTCAGTGCGCAACGAAACGGACATTTAATACGCAGACACACTCCGTGTTCTCATCATCTCTCAATAACGTCGAGAAAATCCGAAAAAAGTGCGAGGGCTGAACGATGTTTGTGTTATTCTACAGGGCCATACAAAATATGCGGTTTGCTCGGCGCGGGCCTGCGCAGAGCGGCCGATGGAAATAAAATTTCGAAAAAATTCCTACCTTGTTCGAAATTTAGTCTCGCAACTTTTTTGTCCCCTAGGATTTTTGTTTCAATCCCACCGTTACGGAGTTACGCAGCGTTTTTGAAAAACTGCACGGATGTGAGGCGGACCGAAAAATTTAGTGAATAAAAATCGCAAAGAAATCGAGAAATGAAATCTATAACGCTGCTTTGTGAAGAAAAAAAATAGGAGAGAATTTTTTTTGCACATTCAGCATACTTAATTCACTGGTTTTTTATCATGATAAGTGGACCCCAACTTTTGAGTGGTGCTGTATATAGGTGTATATGTGAATAGATCTGGTGTCTAATGTCGTATTCATGATTGACCAGCGTTGCTCGTACTTTTCCCTTTTCAAGTCAAAAATAGAATGAAAAGAAAAAAGAAAAAACCGAGAAAATCTCAGACTCGGTGCGACATTACTTACTGAACGGCAATTTTTTAAAGTCGCATCTTTCAAATCACAACTGAAATAATACTCGATTTAAAAAACGAATTCATAGTGTTTTCAAAATCTCTCGCGGTAAGCTATAAGAATATACAAAAACATGAGGGTTCTAATTCTAACGTTGAAGACGACCTTCACGAGACCTCGACGGTTATGCCAAAAGTCGAGTGAGGATTCCCATTTTTTCCCCATCTTGAAACGGAATGACTTTGATTTGAAACATTTTTTATTTTGAATTGTACTTTGTGACATATAAGCTTGAAATACATAATTTGATACGCCCTGTAGGTGAAGGAACATCATTTTAAAGACATTCGCCTTCGACGATCGTCCTTAAAATTATCGAAAGATAATCGCAACCATATTTAGATTAAGGTCAGTTATAGGAGCATCCCGAACATAAAATTTGATATTTTATGATGAAAAATATGATACTTAATGCTTTTTCAAGTACTCTTCGAAAAGCGTACAGCGTTTCTTCGTGTCGAGTATTTGCTAGAAAAAAGATAGAAATTCTGAGAAAAAATAAAAATTTCGGATAGGAAACACTACCAAAAAAAATTGTTTGAAAGGGAAATTCCATTTATCCACCTTATAATGCATATGTGGTCATTTTTTTTCTCGATGACGGGATGAACAAAAAAACTTATCCTTGATTGTTTCGTAATCTGAATCCCATTATCTTCATTCTGCTGTAGGTACGCGAAATAGACTTTTGTTTTTTTTTCTTCCGAATGCTTAATTTTCCTGACAAATACTACTCACCACAAAAATACGCTATTTTTTCGAAGAATACTTCAAACAATTAAATACAATATTTTTCTCGGACCGTAAAACTCCGCGCCAGACGCTTAAGGGGTTAGTCTACTGTGAAAATTTTAAAAAATCGTTCGTCCCTTGAAACTATTCAAACCGAAGAGGAAGGTCCAACATACGGTACAGGAATCGCAGATTGAAGGTAAACTTATGATTACAACGATAGAACTGCTAATAAAACTTTCAACGTATAATTCTCAAAACGGTGTACACAATTTCTCGACACCGACTGATTTGAAATTTAGTGCACTCATTTGGGTTAATAATCGTTTAGTCTTGATCGACGTTTTTCTTCGTAACATTTTCCTTTAATTATTTATTAACAGTAACGATATCATTGTTGCTCGAAAGTCGAAAAAAAAATTCAAACGCTTCTTTGATTATTGAAACACGATAACGAAAAAAAACTGGGTCAAATCTCGGCGAATGTTTTCTCTTATAAGAAACTCGTTTTCTTTTTTTCAGATCAACCGGGTGGCCGGAATCAAGTACAACGTTGAGTCTCTTACGTTCAAAGGTTCTCCACGACATTGTTTATAACTTCTTCAACAATTAATATTTTAGCATTGAAAGTGTTTTTAAAAATGTATATGTCAGCAGGATGTCACACAAACTAACGCTACCCCCACTCCACTGCCACTGTGTTAAAGTAGAGTGGGGGGAGCTGCGATATGCTGAATGTCTGCGATTGGTTGAAAAATGCCAAATGACATGTAGTGTACATCTGCGGTTAAAAAATGTAATATGGTGTAAAGTACATGTAAATTACATGTAAAGAGAGAGCGTGAGAGAGACTGAGAGAGAATGATGGATAGACGGATGGATAGTGGGATAGATGGATGAATGGATAGATGGATGCACCGACGGACGGACGGATGGATGGATGCACGGACGGACGGACGGACGGACGGATGGATGGATGTATGAACGGATGGTAGGATGGATGGATGGACGGATGGACGGGTGGATGAGTGGATGGATGGATGGATGGATGGATGGATGGATGGATGTATGAATGTATGGATGGATGGGTGGATGGCTGGATGGATGGATGGATGGATAAAATACGATGGATCGATGGTTGGATGGATGGATGGATGGATGGATGGATGGATGGATGAATGGATGGATGGATGGATGGATGGATGGATGGACAGACGGACGGGCGGATGGATGGATGTATGAACGGATGGTAGGATGGATGGATGGATGGATGGGCGGGTGGATGAGTGGATGGATGGATGGATGGATGGATGGATGGATGGATGGATGGATGGATGTATGGATGTCTGGATGGATGGGTGGATGGATGGGTGGATGGGTGGATGGATGGGCGGATGGACGGATGGACGGATGGACGGATGGACGGATGGACGGATGGACGGATGGACGGATGGATGGATGGATGGAGGGATGGACGGATGGACGGATGGATGGATGGATGGATGGATGGATTTATAGATGGATATTCACATGTACCTGCTTTTTATTACCCGAAATTTCTGATTACATTTTCAATGCCATGAGATCGTTGCACTTTATGTAATAACTTTAGATTTTTAAATAAAAGTTGGTTCACAACTTTGTTAATGTATACACAAACAAACATCCAAACAATTTTTCAATCATATTTCTGACTCCTTTAAAACTAATATTTTCACATTACCTTAATATTCGTGTTGTCGCAATAGCCTAACCCTTTAAAAAGCACATGGTCACCGTATAATTGTCACCCTATCTACATTCGTATATACATGTGTGTATATAAAGCTGAAGTTTATACTCTAGATTTCGAAGAATAGACTTTCTCCCTGATAAATCCGTCCACGCCCCCGTTATCCTTGGTACCTTCCCCTGCTCTCAACCCCTTTATCCCGACAATGAAGAAAATTCGTGCCGCTGGCGCTCTCGCGCTTTCAGCGACGATGGAAATCCGTACGGCTCTCGTGTAACCTTAACGGAAAGTTAAGGTTGCTGTTTACCATAAAGTCCCCATAAAGCTCCTCGGCTCAAGCCTCCCGCCCTCTTTCTCTATCTCTCCTCTTACCCGTAACCACTGTACACCCCGAGACTCCAAAGTACACTACCGGCGTGTCTGAAGGAGTCCGGACGTGCGCGAGACCAGCAGGTGGAGAGTCGAGGCTAATGAGAGCGAGAAAGAGAGACGGGAAGCCTCGGTCTGCCGACGGAACTGGCCCTCGAGAGGAATTCAAAAGCTTCGGGGGGGCTCGTGGCCGATCCACTCTCGCGTACGTATTTTTCCAGCGCGCCACTAAAAATCGCGTGCACGTGAAACTCGAAACAGGCGGAGGAATAAAATCCTATATACACACAGGCATCCTTGTGGCATCGAAATAACTTAAGAAGAGCGAAATAAATCGAAAAATACCGATGTTTTCGTTGAAGTAAGTCCAAAGGATTTACGTTTTTGTTATTTTTAATTAACTATAACATTTATTTTACTTAATAAATATATAATGATCGCAAAAATAGCAATATGAACAAAAATATTAATGTTTAAAATATAACATTTATTTCACTTAATAAATATACAATGATCGCAAAAGTAGCAATATGAACAAAAATATCAGTGTTCATATTCGGCCATGTCAAACGTTAATATCGGATACTCAATCAAGCCTATTATTTTTAAAAGTTTGTGTGGCACAAACTTTTATAAATATTAGTATCGTTATACCATGTATCCTTGTGTTAGAAATCGAACAAAAAAAGTAAACAATCGCTGAAACCTTCAAAAAACATTTACGACTTTATTATTTACATGTCATATACAACAAGATGCTAATAATTGTTTTACACATTACATTTGAATATTTTGAGTTATACTGTGTTTTACAAAAATGATAGAAATTATGGTTTTGAAAAAAGCAGCCTACAACGGTTATCCTATATAAGTGCCAAAACTCTATTTTTCTTATATATAACATTAGGGTACTATTTTTGTATAAAATAAAACGAAGCGCTTATTGTTTTAACTTTGTAATTATCATAGAACAATCAGTCTTTATGAGTTAATCTTTGATTGGGTAGGAATATTTCCAAAATGTTCCTACCCGATCAAAGATTAGCCCATCATTACTGATTTTTCCGTATTAGTTAATTTATGGTTTCGAGTGGAAGGCCATAATGTCGGACATTTAGGTCGTTGAACAAAAAAAGTTATAGCCATATAAAGAACTGTTTGGGATTAAACTTACCAATTGTTTTACGCACGATGAGATGCCGCTACAAAAAATATAGGATTCCATTGAAAAAAATAAATTCAACGGCGAAATCACCACGAAAACGTCTACTGACATAAATGAAAAAGTTGTCTTGCCTTTTGACTACTCGTTTCAATCTGTTAGGTACGTGTCTCGGGGTCTTCTGAATTGCTTCACGGTTCCAGAGTTATCACTCTGGCACGCTAAGTACATGCACAACTTTTGCAGTGAACTTGTGTGATTCGTGCGATGTATTTTTCTATAATGGTGATGCCAACTTTTTGCTGTGGTTACATGGAGTTTTTAATAAAAATAAAACGTTTTTAATATAATTATTTATAAGGTTTAACAAATTTGTGTAATTTTTTTTGTGGTATGCTTAAGGGGAGATATACACCTAGATGGTCGAGATCGAGGATTTAGAAGCTATGAACATTCCGTCGACCGTGGAAGACCTACACTGTGGGCCTGGTATCTATGATTCCATGTAAGTTGACAAATTTCATGATTTATTCATTCCCAAATTTTCAAACGCGTTTTTCTCAAAACCACGTTTTTCAAAACGGTACCCAAAAATTCTCGAAAAACAATAACCGATTGCCTTGAGGTTTTTTGTGGTTATTCTATACACCATTATCTAGTACTTGTCATAGGATTTTTTTCCGTCACTTAATTTTTGTTTTATAGGCAAAATAATAACTAATTTTTTGCCCAAAAATCACTATTTATGTTCAAATGTCCGCCATTTTGTCATAAATCGATATTTTCAAAATCGGCTATGACAAGTACTAGATTATAGTATCTAATTTAATAATCTATTTGGTTTTTTTTTCAGATGATTTTTTAAGAAACGCCAGTGGGTACCGTATACGCAGATTTTTTTACGACGCTCTAAGGATCATACAGTATCCTTGTATATTTTTGATATTCTTAAACAAATCAAATGAAACATATTTTTGAATGTACATACTTTTAGATAACTAAAACCCTAAGCCGAAATTTCAAATAGTTTACCTTGAAAAAATTCACAAAAATTACCGTTTTCCGTCTCCTAGGTGTGTATAAAATAAGGGTGTTTTTCCTTTTTCCTCGATAACGTTATCGTCTTCATCTATAATGTATAGTACACGAAGAAATAAACATTGCTGCAATTTGGCATTTGTTCATATCTCCTACCGTTAAAACGTTATCGACGAAACACGAAAAACACCCCAATTTTCGAGGGTGCGTTTCAACCCTTAAATAACGGTTTTGTGAAACAACCGTTTTTCCGAAACTGAAACAGCGGATACTTTTTCACGATCCTACTATTACGTATTCTTGTCTCCAACGATCAAAAGCGGAAATCAGGAGAATCTGGCAGAAACTGTTAAATACAGAAGAAAGATGATATTCTACGTGATTGGTCTTCGTTTTTTTGACACTTATTGCGCGAACAATATATTTAATCAGAATTACATTTCTCCCAATGCGCCAAATGCCATCACTCAATATAAAGTAGGAAACGTATGCACTGCCGAGTTATATTAATTTTTATTGTCAGCTGACGTGTGTCCACGCGTCATGGATATACCGAGTGTGCCATTTTAATCTTACACCTGATTTATCTCGAAAAACACTGCTCCGATCAGATATTGACTATAATAAAACTTTTAGGGTTCTAAGGGGGATGATAAAAAAATACATATTGCTTCAAAATTCAAAATGGCGACGTGAAGATGGCCGACATGTTTTGAAAAAATGGAATCATGCATTTTTTTCACCAAAACATCTATCAGGTAAAAACTAACAACCCTTGTAGGACAAGTTTTCTGATAACATTCATAATATTTTTGTTAGAATACCATTGTTTATTACTTTAGCGCTATGCAGAATGTACCACGAGGCGGTGAAGTCTCCAACAACCTTAGTGTAAGTGTACGTGTGTGGGTGTAAGTTTATTTAGGTTTGTTTGCGTTTGTTTGGGATTGTCCGAAAACCCAATCAAACCCAAACAAGGATTAGGTCTCTACGGCTCGTCACTTCGGCTAAATAATGGTATTCTTACGTATAAATTACGAACGTTATCAACAAACTTTTCCTACAAAAGTTGTTAGTTTTGGCCTGATAAATGTTTTGGTGAAAAATTTCAGAGCCCATTTTTTTTTTAATGTTGGTAATCTTAACGTTACCATTTTGAATTTTTGACCCTTTTTTTTAACTTCCCTCTTTGAACCCTAAAAGTTTTATTAAACTCAATACTTGATTGGAGCAGTATTTTTCGAGATACAGTAGAATCTCGATTATCCGAACATCGATCATCGGAACCCTCAAACGGCTGCCTGACTTAGCCGCTCAAAAATGGGAAACAGCCGTTAGTCACTTAAAAATGGACGATTTTATTTTTTTAATATTTAAAAAAGCATACGACTTTTTTCGAGTTTTTAAAATACACATGTGTGTGTGTGTGTGTGTGTGTGTGTGTGTGTGTGTGTGTGTGTGTGTGTGTGTGTGTGTGTGTGTGTGTGTGTGTGTGTGTGTGTGTGTGTGTGTGTGTGTGTGTGTGTGTGTGTGTGCGTGCGTGCGTGCGTGCGTGCGTGCGTGCGTGCGCGCGCGTGTGTGTGTGTGTGTGTGTGTGTGTGTGTGTGTGTGTGTGTGTGTGTGTGCGCGTGTGTGTGTGTGTATTTCAACGTTAATATGTATGTAAAATTTTAATATATATGTATTTACTGTTTTTATCTAAAAAGGTGTTGCTTATGATCTCGTCGCAAAAAACCCACGTTTCGATTACCCGAATTAGTCTCGGTCCCAATTGGTTCGGATAATCGAGGTTCCACTGTATATCAGGTGTGAGATTAAAATGGGACACCCGGTACATGCGAGTGTGTGGATGTATGGGACTCAATATAACGGCAGGAGCATGATTGTCCGCCAAACGCTTCTATGTTCGCGAACTCTCGCATTCCGTAAAAATCCTGTGAAACAGTGAGGCATCTTTCTCTTCCGTCTGTGCCAGTCAGTGACGAACATTGCGGTATTGCAGGCGTTTTCTGTATCCTTCGAGGTTCATCCTTTGACGCACGGGTTGGGACCTGAAATATCATTGTTTCACAAACCGAGAGGAAGTGAAGCAGGAGATTATAATAATAATAAAACGAAATTATAATAATAAACTAAGAATAAATAATAATAATATATAATAATAAATAAAATAATAGATAACAATAAAATAATAATAAAATAATATAAATAATATTTAATTAAAAAATATAAAATAATAATAAAATAATATAAGTATGAAATTATAATAATAATACGGAATTATGATAATAATAAAAATATTACTGGATTCGTGATCTTTGATAATGCTTCAGTTATAATACTGGTTACATATTCAGTTATGAATCCGACACATCCGCCAATGTATCGTATAGAAAATAACTATACGGTAAAACATAATGATCTTTTCTACCTCATTATCTTTGTCACTGTCAGTCTTACTTCCGCCCCGCGAATTAGCGAAATCTAACGCGAGTTATTAGAATCTCTGAAAATCGATAACCCCATCGTGAACGTGTAAACAACTTCGATTACATGCGGTATTATTATGCCATAAGTAGCATCTTACAAATTTTCTTTTTTTGACTAGGAAGACGTAGTCGATCGTGTGGATGTCTCGTGTATGGGGGATGCAAAGAGCAGTCGCGTGCGGGTCTGGATAAACGGGTGTTTTTTAAACGATAGAAAACCCCCAATTGCTGGTAAAGTTGGTTTTCACTTTTACTACTCAGTACAGCCCTTTAAACAGCTCGGCTCCAGTACGACTACCCGTATGTTTTTCTCGAAAAACGATTTTTTTTAATGTTTCAACTCCATACCATCATAGAATTGATATCCAATCGCTGGTAAAGTCGATTTTCACTTTGCCTACGCAGTACAGCCCTTTAAAGTAGGAGCGCTCGATGCGCGCGCTCGGCTCCAGTATGGCTACCCGTGAATTTTTCTCGCAACGTCTTTTTTCACCTGGCGTTGGTGATTTCAGAGAAACGGCTTAACCATTCGGGCTAAAATTTGTACTGCGTATTCAGCATATGTATGGCTGTCTCCCGAACTAAAATTATTGAAAAATATTCATTTTAACGTAAACTTTCACCCGAATTATGACGAAAAAAACGTGTTTTTCGAACACCTTTGCCGCCATTTTGGTATTTTGGAATATAAAATAATAATTCTAGTTTGGACGATGGCGACACTCATACAGATTAAGAATCTTTTTGAATTTTTTGTTTGAGATTACCTGGAGATCGCTAATCACCAACGCCAGCAACAAACTTTTTTTAAATGCCGTTCCACGTGAAATCCATGTGAATATAGTTATTCCACGTGAATCCGGTGGAATTTTTCCCTGGCAAATTCGATTTTTTTAAATCCGATTCTATTGACTCTATATGATGGCCTGATTTTTTAATAGATTTTTCAAAACAACCCTTCGTAAAAAAAAATTCTTCGAAAAAAACGCCCCGATTTAAAAATCTGAAAAAATTCCCAAAAATGTATCATTACATGTAAAAAATTTCGAGCTGTCACCCGCAGTGGAAGTATGAATTTCCTGTGCTTGCTGAGCGATTAAAGATAAGAAAATCCGAAAAATTCAAGAACCGCGTACTTCGGGCGGATACTTAAATATTTTGATACCCACAATGAATTTTTTTTGACCATTTTTGAATAACCAAATCACAATCGTGGAACTTGAACAGTTAGCAGTCAACTTTTAGGATTTTTTTACGTCAATTGCTCAGAAAGCACAGAAAAAATCATAATACCACTGCGGGTAATAGCTTGAAAATTTTTACATATAATCACGCATTTTTGGGGATTATTTCAGATTTTTAAATCGGGGCGTTTTTTTTGAAGAATTTTTTTTACCAAGGGTTTTTTTTCGAAAAATGGAAAAAAAATAAGGGTGTCTTTTACAGTCAATGGAATGAGATTTAAAAAAATTAATCGTAATGGCGGGGATCAGGGAAAAAGTCCACCTGACTCACATGGAATACCTCATAGACATTCATACGCAACAAAAAAATTGTTTTCCATTGTAGAAGAGTAGACCTTAAACGAAAAAAAAAAATTGTTCCGGTTCATGGAACAGTTTTCAAAAAAAAATATCTTTATAATCGCAAACACCGTCGCTCGCCGCCGTCATATTACGGGTGTCATGACTAAAAATGAGAGAAACTTAAAAAATACGTGCACACGTATGAATGTAAACACATGTTCGCGGGACCGGAACGATCTTAAAAACCTGAATAGGTTTAGAGAAATACTAAGCATAGCGGACTAATAGTGAGTCAACATTTCCTTCGTGTAAATCGTACTTTAACTTTTAAACGCGTTTTTCTCAAAACAGTATTTTTCAAATTAGCTTCCACGATATTAAAAACCTATTGAACGGATTTCGCTCAAATTTATACGGTATAGTCAGCACATCTATAGTTTTCACCCGAACTAGAATATTTCTAATATCTATCATAGTTTGTTGAAGCTGAAAAAGTCTTGAAATAAAAAATATTTTGACTTTGATAAGAATTTTTAATACGGTAAAACTAGCGATAATGTTTTCAGGGGGATTTTTATGACCTGACGTTCTTTTTTTTACATTTTGAAAGTTTTCAAATAATATGTCATATCTTTTTAAAAAGAAAAAAAATCTTTTTTCGTTTAGTTTTAGTCCGAAGGAAAATGAATTTCAGATATGTCTGAAGTTTTTAGTTTTAAAGACATATTGAGGAGAATGAATGAGGATTTGAAGATATTTGAATTCGTGGGAATCCGGGAAATGGCATCGGTAGTATAAATTGTATCATAGATCTTTCATTTTTACAAAATCATTTTTGTGAACCAAAAAATTCCTTTTTTTTTTTATTATGTGGAACAAATAAAACAACGTCTCTATAAATGAAATGGTCAAAGGAAATTTTATTGAATAAATGAACAATCCAACCAACCAAAGTACCTACACCTTATCACGTTATTATCACTGACATCAAAGGCAAGTATATCACAGCGATTACTTTTTTTTTTCAAAATTGTTCGCCTCTTATTACAAAATTTTACGCAAAATATTATATTAAATTCAAACAGAAGCTTAATGAAAACAAAACACCCCGTTGCTGAAACCTTATACATTAATTATAGAATGTTTTAAATATTTTTGAAAAATACTTAACCCTCTATAAACGGGTGTGCTGGTCTAGTGGTTAGCGCGGTTGCCTCTGAACCAGAACATCGGAAAGTCGGCTGCGGCCGCAAGGTGGGGATGAGAAAGTGGAATATGGTAGGAATGTAATAAAGGGAAAGATCCCGTACAATGGAATCTACGATGAAAAAAAAGAAAAAGAAAATACTTCACTCCATATAGTTATTAAATCGACGTGTTGGCAAAGTGATTTACTGACTCCAGTTAGTGGAGTATATTTTTTCAACATTCATACGTTGCATTCACTTGGATGGTGGATCTTGATGACCTTGCTTAAGGCCGCTGAAGAAGATATTAATTTCTTGTTGTCTTCAAATTTCTAGTTTGCAGTATTCGAAGGTGTATATTTTTTGTCCGATTGATTTAAATTCTATGATATTTTTACCCGTTCGACACCTAAAGCTCTAATTTTTCATTGTCCATGCTTGATATATGCAACTAGTACGAGATAGGGACAAGTGTATGAGGACAAGTCACGATTGAAATGTTAACAATATGGATTCGAAATAATTGTATTTTTCGCCACAAAGTGCAGGTGTCATCTGTAGCAACGTGTTTAGTGTCTGGTAGGAAAAAATATAATATTCGATGAAATGAATGTTCATTGCAATCAAAAGAATATATTTGTGAATTCGAAAAGTCATATTTTTAATGTGATTCTATTTGACTGATCTATTCGCTATTTTAACTGATCGACTTTTTCGTCCTTCGCTTTAATGAATTCGAAATTGTAAACCCCCGTGATATTTACAATTCGACGATTTGACGTCTCGAATCGTTTGGTGT
Organism: Ophion obscuratus; assembly: GCA_964007375.1. Taxonomy (NCBI): domain Eukaryota; kingdom Metazoa; phylum Arthropoda; class Insecta; order Hymenoptera; family Ichneumonidae; genus Ophion; species Ophion obscuratus. The sequence goes on from OZ023312.1 coordinate 5,509,685, forward strand.
ATATATGCAGGCGAATCGATATTATATCTCTCATTATTTTGTTAAATCTGATATTTGTTTTTGCTATAAATCAACTTCGAGATTTTGGTACTCACATTTTCGATTATCTATTTCACAGACTATCGTAAGATTGATTTATCTATATTGGAACGTTCGTGATTACTGAATTCGGAATTTCGGTGCTTCTGAATACTGATCGTTCGAATTGCCGATCCCCACCCCTCAACCATGCAGAAGATATTGCCTTAAATCTCTATACGGGTGTGGTAAGATATAGTTGCTCTCCAATAAAATTCTGCACGAACCCCCAATCTTTCCCGTCGTTTTCATGATTTTTTTTTACTGTAATTATTTTCCTTTATGGTAATTGTTCCATTGTAATCATGATTACAAAAACTTTTTGTTTTTTTTTCATATTATAATCGCCATAAACATTGATATTATGAATGTAAATGTTCACAAATAAGAGTATACTTTGGCCTTCGGTGATTACGGAGGATCAAAGACTACCTTGAGAGTACAAGATTAACATCGTTTCAATAAAAATTTGTTTCTCCCTCCCACGTAATGACTCGTCAAGGATACAAATAATGATAAATAACATGTTACTGTGACAGGTAAAACTAGGATCTATGCTTTTGGGAACGTCGATAAACGAAGAGTTTCCGATCAATCGAACGATACTACATCCTCGATACTGGCTAGGTGAACATCACTACGACATAGCCCTCGTGGAATCCACCGAGGAGTTCGACATTGCGGTCTTCAGTCCAGTTTGCTTGCAAGCGACGGCCACGTCCAATTTCCGTTAAAACTCGAACATTACTTTTGTTGCGGTTGGCATCGGTGCTACGAACCCCGATGACAATCGGAGATCCAAATATTTGATGAAAACGCCGAATCTCATGTACGTACTGGCAAAGAAAGCGACATGATATGTATACTTTGGTAAAAGTGCGTTTCCTGCGTAATAGTAGCTGAGAGGAATATTTCGAATACTACGCGATATGAGTAAAATCTTTGAATCGTCAAACATGTGGAACATATCACCGATAACATTGATTTTCAATATTCACAATATCGAAAAGTTACCAATCAGTTGTTAAAAAGTACTTTGCCGAATATTTAGAAAACTTAATTTTATTTGGGCTTTTTAATAATAAAAACATCGAAAAGTTACTTGCAATTACGTCAAAACTAAAGTAGTACCGTGAATATTTTCAAAACTCAAACTTTCTTCATCCGAAATTGAATTTTTCAGTACAGATGTATATATTTTTCTAATTGTCGGAATATTTAGAAATTTACGTGTTCCAAATTTCTTGGAAAATTCCGTTTACTGATCCGGTGTCACGATATCTTCTTGCAAACCGCGAATTCACTTGAGCGTAATCTAGAATATTTGTACAGAAAAGTTATGAAAACTTATGAATGTGACACTTCAAACGCATTTTTCAAAACGTCCGATAAAAATTGCACAAGCATTGGTTTTTTTTAATTCCTAAATATCCAGATTCATCAACGACATCATTTAGAATAACGAAAAATCTTGGACCATTCATTGATCTCTTTCAGTAGCGTAGTACATTTTTTATTTTATTTTTCTCATTAACGGGTCTCACTTTAGACTCTAAAAAAATGCTATTTTCATTAATTATATTGACAGGTTTATATTATAGATATTGATATAAGAAGTTGTTACACTTAATAAATACACTTTCGAAATACATTTTAAAAAAATTATTTATTCAAGTGACTATTTATAGACGAAAATGGCAGTTAAAAAATGTCCTGAAAAATTGTAGGTCTGCGCTGTTGATGCAATCTCGGAAATGGATCGTCCGAACAAAAAAAAATCAAAATCAAATCGAAAAATGAAAAAAAGGACAAACTTTTTTTCACCGTGGTTAAATTAAAAAAAAATGTTACCGTGATAAAATGTTTACCGTGGTTAAAAATATTTACCGTGGTTAAAAATTATTTACCGTGGTTAAAAATATTTACCATGGTTAAAAATATTTACTGTAGTTAAAAAAAATTTTACCGTGGTTAAATTTAAAAAAAAATCAAATCGAAAAATGAAAAAAAAAGGACAAACTTTTTTTAATACCTTAAATTTTTTCAGAATTTTTTCCTGATACTTTTCGGCCGAACCTCGGAGAATCGCCCGAACAATTGATTGGCGTATCTCGAAAACTATTAAGTTAGAGCCAAAATATCAAGACGAGAAAATGTGGCAGTGTTTATGTTGAATACGTTAACATTTTGTGAGATTTTATTTTATTTTTTACAATGTTTTTTTATCTGAACGTCTAAGTTCACAAAATTATAAGTGGCTTGGTGAGAGGTTCTCGGGGAAAGACGCACTTCGTGTTACGCGCCACTTCTCGCAAAACTGAGGCTCGCAGTGCTGAGTCGTTTGTATCGTGTCTATACATAAAGTTCTATTTTTCGATAATGGTAATTTCACTTCCTTCTTACTATAACATGACTTTTTAAAATAAACATTAACATTTTCAATGAAATTACTTCTGAGGTTAACAATTTTGTGCACAATGTTCCTCGCTCACTTACACAATACGTACACTGCACTTGGCTATTTTATAATTATATTAGCGAAGTGTGGATGTGGAGTGATAACAAAGGGTTCAATTGGCTAAGATAAAAAGCCCCAAAGGTGTACTTTGGAAGTCAGGAAATAAATGATTTCCCAAAAAAAAAAAAAAAACAATTAAAACAGAATTTTCACAAGACAAAAAATCCGACAGACCGAAGATCGAACAAAGACCATTCAGAATGGACAGGTAAAGTCGCAATAATTGTTTTTTTTTTATGGAGCGGCGCCCCACTAGAACTGCTTGCTATAGTCGTTGATCCTGTCTCGAAACTATCAAAGCTGAAAGTGATTCGGAAACACATGTTTCGTGCGAGACAGGAATTGAATGTACGTGATTAATGAATTTTGCCAGTGATATATTCAATTTATCCGTCTGCAGCTTCTGCTCTTTCATTCTCTTCATTATACAACACACACACACACACACACACACACACACACACACACACACACACACACACATATATATAGAAAGGATAGCGGCCTGATCGTATGTAGACACAGCGAGGATGCCCTGAATGGAGTCCAGAGACACTGAGTAAATCATCAACGTAACGGTAAATTCTCCGAGTATCCCGTTGAATGGAGAGAACAAGGATTTCGTCAGGGTACGAGTATATCGGGATCCGCTCTACGGCTCGTAGAGTAATACGTCACTGCAGCGATATGCGGCATGTACAACAACGTGAAATTGCGGGCGTTCGTACACGGTCTTGGACTGAAGCATCGTGAGATATTCCACACAGAGACAAAAGGATCCGACGAGAGAAGGATGACATACAAGGGACCGAGGAGGGTGAGATAAGCCGCGAGGCGGAAAATCCAAGCCGGCGAGGGCAAATATAACGTTGTGCAAATATGTGCCATGACTATCTTACAGTCTAGTGTCGACTGTACATGTGTGTGTGGGTGGGTATAGATGTATGTACCGCTTCCAATAGTGCAATAGTTTTAATATTTTAATATTCACACACACACACATATATATATATAAGTATGTCTGAATGTATATCTTTGAGAAAAAGTTCCTTTTACTTGACGGTAGCAACTGTTTTTCGAAACCCGAATGTATTAGGCGGATGTACATGAAAGCTCAGTCAGCCGGCAATAGATGGCGTTAGGTACACTATTTTCTCGAATTAAAAGTTGGCAATACACATGATGATAGGTCCATAGAGACCCGCCAAAACGCCTCAGGTGACTTTTGCGCGACGCGTGAACATCATCTGTTTTAGTTGCCTGCACAATGTCAAGGTTTGCTCCATATAAGTTCCATTTGCGGGAAGTTTTGCCTCATCATTTTCTGGTGAAGAAATCGACCGGAGAAACGCATGGTTTTGTGGAGAAAGTGGATGCCGAACTGCTCCATGGAGTACAACGTGCAAAGGGTGAGTTCAACCCTTCTAAAGTTGTGATGTCTCTATGGACAACAAGGACCACTGAAGACCACCCGAAAGAGGGCCGTCGTGTATCACGAGCTGCTGAGGGCGTCGGAAAGCATCACTGGGGAATGTTATGGGCTACGACTGATGCGTTTGACGCGAGCTCTGCACGAGAAGAGGCCGAAATGGGCGAATCGCCATGACGAGTTGATTTTGCAGCACAACGTCAGGCCGCGTGTTGCTCAGCTGGTTAACAAGTACTTGGAATAAGTGAACCGGGAAGTCCTACGCTTCGAAAAAAATCTAAATAAATTTATATTTCATAACAGCTTGATATTCATACTAAATAGACGTGTAATTAACTTTATGAGTGAATCACTTTTTCATATGAAAAAAATGGTTAAATTCGCACATGATTTTATACCCATTACAGTGGCCTAAGACCTTAAAGAAACTCGAGTTTTTCAGCGTGGAATCCGATTGTTGGCCTAAAGATGGGACAAGGCTGTGCGTTCCAATGGGTAATACTTCGAATAAAACAGTTCATCGATTTCCGGCCGAACAATTATTTTTTCTTTTGCCCAAACGTATTATTCTGCGCACGAAAATAATATAATCCTGGGCTATATTTATTTCAGGATTCCCCAACAGACTATTTATCGGCTCGACTCGTCAAGATTTACCGGATGCTATTTACGGCCTGATCACACTCCCGATGAGCTCACGGGCGAGACAAAGCCAAGGAATAAGACGGTGCTCGAGACTATTTTTGTTTCTGTCTATACGAGGGTGTGTAAGTGGATACGGCGTAAGCTCTAAGGGCGAAAAAGCCAACGTCCATTGGACACGAACGAGACTTTTTGTGAATCTCCCCGAGAATATGATACGGGAGGAAATTTGGCTGGAAAGCTCGCGGTCCTTATCACTATATGTGTCTATTATAGATGTACTGCGCGCTCAAAGCTGTGGGTCTCGGAGTAGACGACTTTGCCGAGACAATGTGCCCAAGTACGTAAATCTTCGCTGGTACCGGAAGTCTGCTTACGGGTAGATTTAGTGTACCGTATTAGGCATCCTGGTGCATCGCTCGTGGTATATATAGCCCGACCATTTTTGGTTTTTCTGATGTTTTTTGTAGATCTGTACCTCATGAAAGGGTATTCACAAGAATTTTTAGATTTTTATCTCTTCTCTTTTAGGAGTCATCATTTTCCAACAAATGTCGATGTCGGAAGTTTTCGTAACGTTTAAATGCTGATAACTCCTGAACTAATGGAGACATGTCACTATATAGTGTCACTATAGATATAATTTTTTTTTTTCATTTTGAAGCATACCATCTTGTTAAAAAATATGTGTAAATTATTTTTTTTTTTTTTGAAGATGATTGCCTAATTTTTATTGAAAAAAGAAATTCTCTAAAATAGAGTGACCCATTCTATATGTGTAAATTATTTGTTTCTATATGTATTTTTTTAACTACATTTTCTATATGTGTAAACTATTTTTTTTTTTTAAGACGATTGCCTAATTTTTATTTAAAAAAGAAATTCTCTAAAATAGAGTGACCCATTCTATGATTCTTCAGACTAATCTCAGCGTGATCCAATTTTTTTTCTAATTACTCCTATTTTTTCAGAAGATTTTTATCATTTTACTCTCCAATACTGTTATTAAGGTCTTAGGCCACTCTAGAGGCCGAAAAAATAGGCTTTTTGGGGATTTTTTTTCAGCAGAACTACAAAAAAATGGAGATTACAAAAAAGGTGTTTATCATACATATCAGTGACTGTATACAATAATTTTTTTGAAATGATTAATGTCAAAATGGCGGCTGTGCAGCGTTTATCTCAAAACTGCATTTTTTAAGTTGGTCGGCAACATAACTCAGACAATTTTCAACCGATTCACTTGAAATATTGAATATATCTTGAAAAGTACATTGTCTATGGGAGTACGTACAATGTTTTTATATTGCACAGTTCATTTGTTATTAACAATTATCTGACGATTTTTTAGGCAAATTTTTGGAAAGTGAAAAATTTCGTTCGATAATTGTTAATAACAAATGAACTATGCAATATAAAAAAAATCCTACGTACTTCCATAGACAATGTATTTTTCAAGATCTATTCAACATTTCGAGTGAATCGGTTAAAAATTGTTTGAGTTATGTTTCCGGCCAACTTAAAAAATGCAATTTTGAGATAAACGCTGCACAGCCGCTATTTTGAAATTAATCGCTTCAAAAAAAAGTGTTGGATACAGTAACTAATATGTATCTGTGACTTTTTTGTAATCTCGATTTATTTGTTAGTTTTTCTGAAAACGAAATCCCCAAAAAGGCTATTTTTTCGGTCTCTAGAGTGGCCCAACCCCTTAATGATTTTGTGATTTTCAATTCGGCTTCGTCAGACCTGAAACGGTTAATTTTTAATGTGTGCGAAATTTAACGAAAAAAAATATGTTTAATAAAAAATCATTTCTCTCGTCAAATTGGCGCTAGGTACTAGGTTCCACCCCCCCCCCCCCCCATGCCCCCAAGCCCCCCACAACCGGCCTCTCTCGTATGGGGACCAATAATCACTTGGGAGGGGCGCTCGGATAAGATCCACGGCATAACTCCAGAAAAATTGATTTTTACGAAAAAAAAATTTGGTTTCATCTAAAGCATTCCATCGCGCCATCAATCTACTGATGAGTCGAAGGAAAAAAAACCGTTCTGGTTGCCTCTCACATAGTTCTGGAGTTCTATGTACTTTTTATTGATAGTTCAGGTGTTACTAACGTTTTTTTGTCTTCGTTAGGGGCGGGGCGAGACAACTTCACAAAATTTACTCGAGTGTATCGTGGTAAATATTTGTCTGGTGAGGAAAAGTTGTAAAGATATTTAACAGAACTTTTGCGGGGATAACCAGAACTCCGAAAAAAATTCATTCCTCCGGGGAAAAAAGCCTGGTTTCATCTAAAGCATTCCGTCGCGCCATCAATCTACTGCTCAGTCGAAGGAAAAAGACCGGTTCCTATGTACGTTTTATTGATAAAAAACCACGGCCCGAAATCCGCGCCTCGAGTGGACGGAGGAACTCAAGGAGGACCTAATCCGCTACTGGGGGGATAGTGGCGGGGGTACATGGCGAGGTTGTGGGCCCTATGGAGCCACGTGCACCCAGAGCTTGCACACCTCTTGCAACAACATCCGCGAGACCAGGACGACCGCTTGCGACGAAAAGGCTACGATCTCTACGCGTTCAGTATGGAGCACTGGCGGACGGCCTCAAGATGGATTCCCCCGGCAGTCAGACCCCCCGCTGACGCATCGATTTGACAGAGGACTGGGGAACAAGGAGGGAGAGAATCACTGGGAAATGTTCTCTTCAGCCTGGTTGCCTAGAAGCGGCAAATGAGTCCCTTGCAGCAGCAATTCCTGAGACTGCTGATCTCCTCAGCCTGAACTGGGCTGTGTATCAGGCGGCTATTGAGGCAAAACCGCGAGCACGCAATGACAAGATGGCGTTCGTGGTTAAGATTCAATGGCGTGTTGCACAGCTCCAGAATAAGGTCAATGAATCGCGGAGGCAGGCATCGCGGAGGAGGGACGCGGACCCGTGTTCAGAGTGTGATAGACTTCATCACGGTGGGGAGGGCGTTTACCCCAAAAACCTGAAAAATCAGCTCGGGACTAAAATCCCGTCACCACGCACTGAACAAAGCTATGCTTCTCATGAAAGAACGCTACGTGGAAAAGGTGTGAAACCTGTGGGTTGCGAAGCAACCCCTACAGAGGTGGCTGGGTGGCGCGATAAACTGCGCCCTTTTCCGCTCTGACCCAGGCCGCTGGTTCCAACCACCTATGCCTGTCCCCGACAAAGCACCAACAGCTGTTCAGGCTGAGCGTTTTTGGGGAAAACTGTATAGTGAGGAGGCTTATTTGGATGATAGCACGCCATCTCTGGGGCGGTTCGACGTGTTTTGCCGGCACCAGCCGAGTCAGCGTGGCGATTGTCTTCCAGGCACGCGGGGTGAGGTGGAAACGGCGCTAAGCAGCATAAAGAACCACGCGGCTCTTGGGCCGGATGGAATTAACATCTTCTAGTAGAAGAACTTCACGTGCACCCATACTCATCTGGCCCGCATCTTCACCTCGTTCATCGATGGGACGGTGCCAATCCCTGCGTGTCTGACAGAGGGAAGGACGGTGTTACTCCCCCAAAAAGGGACCTGTATTGTCCGGAGAACTACCGCCCGATAACGTGTCTGAATGCGCTCTGTAAGATCTTCACAAAGATACTTTATAAGAGTGTTCTGTGCGATATCGAGCCTGCGTGGCGGGAGATACAGGCACGAAAGAGATCAAGCAGGGGGTTGGGAGGTTGCAAGGAGAACCGCCTGGTGGACCGCTGCATCACGCAGGATCAAGCGTAATATCTCAGTCGCTTGGACATACTACCGGAAGGCGTTCGACACTGTCAGTGATAAACTGATTATCCACCTACTCGAACGCCTTTCGGTGAGTCCTTACATAGTGAAGAGCTCATGCCACTCTGGAAGACACGCTTCACAGTTAAAATTAGCGTAGGCAACGTGTCAACTAGTGCGGTGGGGTATAGGAGGGGGATTATCCAGGGCGATTCTCTCAGCCCGCTTCTATTTGCGTCTCACTGTTACCCCTGTCAATCGCTTTGCGGGCTGCACGCGGGTACGAAGCAGGGGCCCCCGGTGAACGTGGGCAAGGCGCCACCCATCTATTGTATACGGGTGACCTCAAGCTATACGCTCCGGGGGAGGGGGGGCTTAAGCTCCTCTTGAACATCGTAGCGACATACACGCGGGCGGCTGGAATGGACTTCGGGTTGGACAAGTGCGCTTTTCTTCATCTCATGGGAGGGAGAGCCGAGGTTGTAGTGGCTGATGTTCGATTAATGTCAAAATGGTCGCGTTGTGGGTCAGTCTCTGCCGGCCATTTTGTGTAGTGCATGCAAACAGTCGCCGGAGATACTAATGGATCTACTGTGGGCCTGCCCGGTGTATGCTGTCTCCGGCTATCTCCATAGCCATAACGCGGCCCTAAGGATGCTGTATTACCATCTTCGGCACTCTTGTGGGATAGACCGGGAGCCCATGCCGCCTTATTCACCAGGAGATATTGAGTCCGATATCGTGGGCGAGAGGTGCAAGATTCATTGGAACTTCTCGTTCCCGACCATCGGGCCGCTTCAACCGAATAAGCCTGATGTTGTCCTCTTCGACTTCGACGATAAGATTATATACGTCATTGAATTTTCGGGCCCCGGCGGAGGTGAACGTGTCGCTAAAGGAAAAGAGGGGCAACGACTCAAGCATCAGCCTCTCCTGGTCGAGCTGCGTCCTTTGCACCGGGGATTCAGGGTGACTCTCGTTTTCCTCGTCATCGGCGCGCTTGGGGGGATGAAAGAGTCTTTTGTGTCGGGCCTCGCTGGCATACCGGTTTGCAAACCCGGTATCCGGCTGCTAGCGGGTCGGATGCAGAAGGTGGTCATACTTGGATCCTTCCGCTTACTCAGGCAACACGATTGTGGACTGCGTTAGCCGCTCACCCTCTGGCTTGAAGAAGCCGCTGTCGCAGAGCGATGTCGGATTTTCTGCGCGTCTTTTTGACTGGGCGACAGCCGAGGTGATGTCGGAACCCTGGAGTGTCGCCCAGCGTTATTGTTCCGGTCTAGATTAAGACCGAGCCTAATCCCCGGGAGTAGGTGGATGTTTTTCAGTGCAAACTGAGAAAGCGCGTTGCCCGGAGCACTAAAACTGATGTGCACAATAATATTAATATATGTACACGTTATTACCCGTGTAGAAATGGGTCCCGCGTAGAGCTAGCCGCGGTCTATTTTTTCCCATTACTTGCTAGCGGCTGGCAGTGAAACTAGCCCGCCGCTATCTCTATATGTAACACTTCGAAATCTAACGGCTAGCCAGATGCTCTAGTTAAGTGCTAGATAGCTCTTAGATAGACGCTAGCTGGAAAGAACGCTATTTTATAATTCGACGCTGGATAGGGTGCGCTGGTTAGGGTTGAATAGAAAATTAAAAGAAATCTGATCATTTTGGAAAAATAACAAATTTTATTAAATATTATGAATATCGAGTATTAATACACGTAAGAAGTAAGATAAGTAGGTTAGAAATTATTATAATTAATAATATCACATTTAAAGTAGTTTTTTTTGATAAATATTTATCGCTTTTTTCATGGTGCGCGATCGCGTTTGTATTATTTGTTGTTGTTGTTGTTGTACTGATTGTTACTTCATTGTTTGTTGTATTCTTGATTACTTTTTTTATGGATTATACCTTTTTAATCGTTCAGCGCTTTTTTTACGGTGCGAGATCGCGCCATACCCCAATCTTTGGCGTTAGTCAAAACTACTCCGAGGTTCGACAGATATTCATTTTCGGTGACTCGGGATATTGCGCCGTTCATCACTTTTTTTTCGATCATATCTGTAAATATAAAAATATGGATTTTATTTGATCGTACGTTAAAGTTTTTAAATTAACTGATGAAATATCTTACCGAAAAGACAGGTTGAAAAAGCGGCATCTTTAAAGAGATATTTGCCATCTTTTTTTCGCTGAGCATTGAATTGCAGAGCGAGATCCCGAGTCATGTATTTCTTGAGAATCGTGTGGCATAAATTTGGTTAAACATTTGCCCAGCACTGGATCGAATTCGATCCAAGATGTTGGCACGCAGTCGATCGATTTTTTCCCTGAGATGACGTCTTCGTCAAACTCTACGAGTTGGTAGGCATTCACTGTATCCATCTTTTGGATTAAAAGAACCATAAATGTAGGCAAAACACAAATTTTGTCAATTTTTTTAAAACAAAAAATTGTTGAGCACAACAATTCAGAAATATAAATATTTTCCGTGCTATATTACATGGTAACAAGCATAGAGAATACTTGAGAAGAAATTATGTCACGCATTACTTCATGATATTCCAAGACGGAAATTTTCTCTTACATAACCTCAATATATACACCTGCAGTTCGAACTTGTACAGTGAGTTTGTTTGAGGGAAAAGATATTTAAAAATTCTCTTGTATGTATACCTTTCGATTAATTGAAATATTTGTTTAAATGTACTTACGTTTTTTCATTGAATTTCTCTCAATTGTAGATCGAACTATTGACACAATTTCACTCTGCACTGATAACGTGGCTTGCCACGAAACGGCTCCTTATTTCTAACGTTCGACGAGCTTCTCTGATGTACGCTAGATGGCGTTGTCGTAGTCTTCTTATATTTTTCAATAAAGAGTTTCTTCGGTGCACGGTAATTAATGTATATTATTGTTTATCGCATGTAACCCGATATGAATAGATGAGCACAAAAAAATCCTTGTGTTTTTTTTCTTTCTACCACATACTAAAAGAACAGGGAGAAATAGCACCTGGAACAAAAAATATTTTTCCATTCATAAGTCGAGAGAGATGATAAATCGAATTCGAGAGATGATAAATCGAATTAGCAAATTACCAAATGAGTTGTTTTATGTTATTATGTTTTATGTTTTTGCTACGGAAAATTTTCAATGCTCATCATGTCGATTTTTTTTTCAATTTAGTTATCTTGAAAATATTTTCAATACTGATACACAATATCAAAATTTGTTAGTAGTTTTTTTTCGTTGAAATTGCTCTTTTCAAATTTGTATAGCTGTGGTATTTTGAAGAACTTTTCGATAAGATATATTTATTTCGTATGTGCTGGATTATTTTACAAAAAAAACATGTTCAAAATTGTTAATTGTTTGCAAATTTATTGAAATTTAGAAAAAATTCTACATAAGAAGAAGTATTATTTAAAAAATCATGTCGTCAAGTCAGAAATTATAATTTGAGAGAGCACGTGGTAGTAAAACTTAAGACTTCTTCTGTATACTGTAGGTGTTACAGTATCATACACGATGTACAATGGTATTTGTTGTCGTTTTTCCTTTTTAGATTAATGCAAAAAAGGAATTGCAAAAATTTTTGTCCGTCTACGACCGAAATTCGGCTTTATTTCGAGCTGGACCATTTTTCGCTCCACTCTCGCTATAGTGCAGTCTACGACTCGCCTGAGAGGTTGCCTGACAAGTTGGTACATTTTTAAGTCCTCTGATTTCGTTGGATGTTGGAAAATTGAGCATTTCGAATTCCATTGATTCCCACTGATAAGTATGTTTTGTTGATCTGTCTGTGAACAGCGCATCTTCGTAATCTTCAATATTACACCAGAATCAAGAAGGACCAAATTATTTGGAAACGTCGTTTTCAAAGTAAAGTCCTTGTATCTGATCCTTTGTATTTCGAGTTGATCGTCATTGTAGTTGGTTTTTGATTTCAAAATTTTTATAGTCGATGGGATCCTTGGTTTTGTAGCAACTCCTGCAAGTTCGTATAAGCGCCGGCACACTTGTGCCATTGGGCGGTTTGCATTTCGAATGAGTCTCTTAATTCGCCCAAGCAGGCTTTCGAAAGGAAAAGCAGAGATAGCGTTTAGCGTGCAGTTCGTATTTCGTACATCATCTGCCAAATGGATAAGGTTGTGTACGTTCATAATTTGAGACTGGTATCCATAAATAGCTGTCATCACTTGAACAAAATATCTCAGATACATTTTAGCGAGTGCGTTGTACGTGAAAGCAAATTCATTGCAGCACAACATGCGACACGCTACGTGAAATAATAAAAAGTCTCTATAGAGCTCAGGGTCGAGGATTCCTTTTAAAACGATCGGCCCACAATATAAAAGAAAGAATCGAAACTCGGCCGCTTTCCAGTCAGCAATAAAACGTAAAATTCTGGGCTTGCGTTGGAATTCCAGCGGCATACATCGACGTAGTTGCATCAGTAAATGCGAAATCTCTTGCTGTTGTCGACTTCGCAGCTTATACCGCCGGCGCATAAACTTTTGTTGTTTGCCACCAACCCAATAATCCATCAATTTTTTCATTACGCCCTCACAACATAGGTGCATGTAATCTAACAAAAATTGGTGAACCATGTTTATGCGAGGTTCAATAGCGAGTAGAGGCGAATCGCGCTTATGGTGGTGTGGTTGCGTTTTCGATCGAAAAGACAAATCGTCTCGTTCTCTGGCGTCCACGTCAGCGTACACCGTTCGCTGGTGAGAGCGCTCTCCTTTAACCTCACATCTCTCGCAAGCATAATATCCTCCATGTCCTATCGTACCTTTTAAAAACGCTCGTGCGGGTGTGTCACAGATGAAGGAATGAATCGTTATTTCAAGTTGCCGCCCATTTACAACGATTCCTTCAGCTAATAAGTGGTTAACCTCTTGAACGAAATCTTGCAAAAACTCTTCAGGGTTCAGAGGCTTTGCATCTCCGGAGTAAAGTGCGACGATAAACGGCTGGTAAATGTCAGGACTATATAATACTTTGCACAGTATAGGCCAAAATTGTTTTGTGCCGGAATTAAATAATTTTACTCCGTCAACATTTACTTGGAGAGAAATTCCGTTGTTGGCATGTAAACCTTCGAGAACACACGCTTCGAGACCTTTTGCGATGCCGAAATACACAAATGCTCCCATACTGTCATTAGCCGCTTCCATTGGCTGGATTTTATATGCAGCGGCTTCAGTTTGCAATAACGTTTTTGCTGATTTCGGCAACTGTGGTAGCAATCTTCTTCGTAAAATCCGTAAGATGTCGTCCAACGCGTTCTGTCGTATATTCCTCGAAATGGCCCAACGACGAATCTCCATTACTTCGTCATATTCTTCATCTTCATCCTCATTTGGTCCGATAACATTGCCTTGCGGCTCTGATATCGTTGACGCTTCGGATTCGTTTGTAGCGCTTTCATCCTCGAGCTCTCCAGCTGGCGCATATTCCTCGTTCTCTGGGGATGACGATGATTGTTCGTCGCTGCGTCGATCAATTTCACTTTGAACTTTTTCATTTTGCTGAATTGTCTCCGGTGGCCTTTCTTCATCTTCAGCTTCATGAATAATCTGAGGCTCTGGCCTACACGTATTAGCTATAAAAGAATGTAGATAAGAAGCATTAGAATAGCTCTCAACTAAGGCGTTTTTGAATTAAACATTTTCGGCTCCTTAAAGCAAGACGAAGTAAATGAAAGAAAATGTATCTCGAAGGCTTTCGCTTAATTTTTTTTCAATGAAAAGTTTTTTTATGTTTCGAAAATGAAAAATTAATTTTAGTCAATAATTATTGACTAAATATAATTATAATTTATGATATTATTCAAATTAAATTACTCGGCACATCGACGAAAGGTAACACATAAAAAAAATTATCTCAATTTTTGTTAGCAATTTTTTTAAAAACAATGTATGCATAATATGTCGATATAATTTGATCATTGCATATCGATGTTTGTATCTTTCTAAAACTAGTTGGATTATTAATTTTTTTTGCAAATGAATGTTAATTTTTATCCAAAATTACACTTACCATTGCGTTCTTGATTTTGCAAACGTTTTGCGATCGCATCGTTTATATCGGCTTTTATAGCTCGGTATTTACGGACTCTATCTCGACTCGATTTTTTCTCCCGATTTTCGTCCATAATTTTTAATAAATATTACTTGAGGAATAATTTTTCTCCGTCTGTTAAAAGTGTCACACGAAGAAAAAAGGTTATAATCCACCGTGGCATACACTCAGACTGGCGAGTCGATGTATCGAGAAAAAATCTGTTTCTCCATCTAGCGGCTAAGTAAGCAACACTGCGAGAAAACGTACGAGGAAAACTACTTTACCGCCATCTAGCGGCGAGGTACGCAAAACTAGCTAGCAAAAACTTGCCAGCCACAACCTAGCGCCTCGCGAGTTATGCTATCTAGGTCAATCTAGACAGCGGCTAGGGTCAAAGTAGTTTATGCCGAGTGAATTTCTACACGGGTATTACTTTTATTGTGACGAACACTTTATACAAGTTTCAACATCTAGCCGGTATATATGAACATCGTAAGGACGTATATCAAGTAGGATTTTATCACAAACATATAACTATTGTTATTATTAATTTGATTATTTAATATGACTATTAAAAAAAAGTAAATTACTTTTATGTTCAAAATTACTGTTATATTATAAGTTATATATATATTAAAAGTTGGGTGGGGATCCAAATGTCGAAGGACCAAATATAGATCGACAAATATTTCGAAACGACAGAATTATGAACTCTCAAAATAACGAAGGTTTAATTATTCGAAATGTTATGTCTCGATCGAAGAAAAAACCGAATGACTATAAAGCAAAGTATCATTTATGCGAGAGCTCATTTATCTGAAAACGTATATTCAGATCGTCTGAAATTTGAGACATACAAATATAGATTGGAACAATCTATAACATTCATATTATCTCCGAAACAGAAAAAAGCGAGTATCTAATATTCGTAATACCGCCTATAGCGAAAAGCAATATATCGAGACGCAAAATATCGATGGTCCGAAATGGCGAATGCCAAAATGGCGAACATGGTATGGATGCCGTCCCGGCCGACCGCTAACGCTATCTGCCTCGATCACAAGTTTTCGCCATCCGGGCCATTCGACATTTTGACCCTTCGCTATTTTAACCACTCGACTTTTTGGCCGTTCGATTTAATGCTTTCTGTTTTTTGACCCGTCGCTATATTTACAATTCGAAGATTCGTCTTCTCGAATTATTTGGTGTTATTTTTATAAGCAATTCGATATTATGTCTCTCAATATTTTTTAAATCGGTTTTTGTTTTTCGCTATATTTCAACTTCGAGATATTCGTATTCGGAATTTTTATTTACGACTATATAAACCCTCCGAGCATTGATCTATCTATATTCAAACATTTGACATTTTTTAATTCGATATTTCAGCCCATCCGAATATTGATTCATCGATATTTCGACTCCCACCTTATTCTAGATTTCTCACCGCTTGCTCATCTATCGATTGTGGTAGTGGCTATGTACACGTGTGCGTGTGTACATATATATGTGTGCGTATACACACACACACACACACACACACACACACACACACGCACACACACACACACACACACACGCACACGCACACGCGCACACGCACACGCACGCACACACACACACACACACACACACACACACACACACACACACACACACACACACACACACACACACACACACACACACACACACACACACACACACACATATGAATATATAAATATATATTCATATATGGAGACGTATATACACCTAGCTTCGATTTTAGACGATATAGTCAATCGCTGACTCCACTAGAGTCGACAGGAGAGATAGAACCTGCATATTACACTATAGGTAATAGAAGCGCGATCTCTCTCGCTCTTAACTCCAGGTCTCCGTAAACCACAGAGAGTTGGAGTTAAATGGTTTATGCAAGACCGAACGAAGCGGTAATGAAGTTCTCCCGCACCAAGCGCGTGTACAGGATAATCTACCCTACGTCACGATTTATCGTCCGCTTAATACGGTTATATGCACGGATATACGCGCGAGGAGTCTGCGGAGTTAAGTTCGCCGGCGCTACCGCGCGTATACTCTCTCAGTCCTTCGCACATGATCGTTCTTCGATCCATTCCTGTCCCTCTCTCTCTCTCTCTCTCTCTCTCTCTCTCTCTCTCGATATGTCACCTTCTTTCTCAGTTGTGTGCACATTACTGTATCACCTGAAATTTATACGAGGGGGCGTCCCGCGGCTCGAAGCATCGGGCCAAGAGTTGCGGGCTTGTGGAGTTTCGCTGAACATCGAGATGTCTAACTCACGAGGGTTCGCTCGCGATCGGTGGAGTGAAAATTCGAACAGGGCTGGATTTTCGTACAGGAGAAAATTGGACACTGTTCCAAGGTCTTGTTTGTAATGGTTACATCTGCCGGCAGGGGTGGTAAAAATGAATTTTGATGGTGTAATTTAATGTCATGCTTCAATGGTGCATACTCTTCAAATTTGATGGCTTAGGAAAAAAGCAGGAATTTTTTGAGTGTCCAACATAAGGATTTAAATTTGTCGAAGAATTCTTGGTTATTTTGAGTGAAGAATATTTATTTTAAAAATTTCATGGAGAGATTTTTATTGTTTACCTGTGTTGGAAAATATTCATGATTTATTTTAATATAAAACTTTGTATGGTTGATTTTTATGAGAGGATTTTCCTATATTTATTAGTAGTGGGGCATTTTTATTTATCCATTTGTGTCAAGGAGTACTTATTATTTATGTTCATTGGAGAATATGATTATTGTTTAATATATGAGAATGTTGTTTATTCATTCGTGCTAATTAATATTAATGGCTTATCATTATCGAAGAATTATTATTTGTTTTTGTCAGGGAACATTCACGTTTATTAGAGAATGCTTACTACTTTTTTTATAGGAGAATATTTGTTTATGATTGTAACTGTATATAAACATTATACAACTTTAATTATTTGTATTTATTTTCTTGGGATGTTTTATTTTCCTCGAGGAATATTCATAACTTATTTTAATTCAAAGATATTTATGGTTTATTTTATTACAAAATATGCAATATTTACCAATATACGAGACCTTTTATTAATTTATTTCTGCCAAAGAGTATTGAGTATTGGCTTTTGTCAGAGAACAGTTATTTTAACTAGAGAAGCTTTAATTATTTTTATCCTCGAATGTCCATTAACAATTTAAATTATTATTCGTATTAGAAAACTTTAATTAAGTCTACTCATTAAATACTGGTAATGATTAATTTCCATGGAACGTAAATTCTCCATTTTTATCACGCATTATCGATTACTCCCTTTTTTTCACCAAATTCTCATCAGTTAATTTGAACAAACAAAAACTAGTTACTTATTTTCCCCAGAGAATTCGCTGAACCTTTATTTTTAAATGATTTTTTAATTTAAAAAATCCACGAACGAATGTCATTTTTGCCCAAAATAAATAGCCCATCGCGGACGTCTCGACGGGCCTCACTTAGTCGTCTCATACGTTGGTCCATGCGTCCCGTTCGCGGGAACGAACCTGGGAAGAAAACGAGCAAAAAGGGATTTAATCGAACATCGAAGGAGGAGAAAGAGTCGCGAGTGCATGGTACGTCTCCGCCCCTGCTCGCTTGGTTCTGCACGTGATAGGAATCCACTCGATGATCGGTCAAGAGATGAAGACAGGAGGGAATGGGATGGAGCAAGATTGGACGATGGGAGTGCAACGGGGATAAGGACGGGAGGATGAGAGAGGATGAGAGAGAGAGGGAGAGACAGAGAGAGAGGGAGAAAGAGAGAGAGAGAGAAAGAGAGAGAGAGAGAGGGAGGGAGGGAGGGAGGGAGAGAGGGAGAGAGAGAGAGAGAGAGAGAGAGAGAGAGAGAGTGATAGGGAGGGAGAGGATGAGACCGAAAGGGAGAAGAATTAAAAAAAATTACGTAAACTCACGAGTCACTCTTCTTTGCTTCCATCTCATGAACATCAGGAGGACCTTTCTCTCCCTCTCTCTCTCTTTCTCACTCTCTGTCGTCACGTAGGTACTCGAGGACTACTCCACAGCGCGGAGAGATCGCGTTCCCGACAGGAGGTCGAAGAGAGCAATCGCGAAGCACAAGAGAGTAAGAATGAACAGAGAGTGATAAACGAAGAGAGAGTGAGAGATGCAGGAACTGTGGGCCTCTCAGCCTCTCAGCCTCTCTCTCTCTCTCTCTCTCTCTCCCTGTCTCTCTCTCTCCCCCGCTCTTTCGCACAAAGAAAGGTGGGCAGAAATAAAGTGACCGAATGGGAGAGAGCAAGAGAGATCGAGAAAGATCGAGAGAGGGACGCAGCATTAAAAAAATAATTGAAGAAGGAAAAAGCAACAAATAAATGAAAGAAAAAACGAACGCGCACCGTAGTAGAGAGAGAACGTGCGTGGCAAGGCTGGCAAGAGGGCATCGCGCGAGCGAGATAAAACGCTCCATTTGTAACCAATGTTTGCTTTGCCTCGACAGTGCTGAAAGCTTTTACGCCGAGCGGTACGCTTCTTCTCTTTTCTCGCCTTCTTGTTTTCGCTGCACTACCGCTATCTCTTTCTCCCTTTCTTTCTTTTATTCCTTTCATCTCTGTGGTCTCTCCGTCACAGAGATACAAATGCACACCTGTAGTATTCCCTCTCCCTCATTCCCATTCTTTTATTCATCTTTCTATACACCTATATATATATATATATATATATAGGGTGATTTACAACCACTGAGGTTCCCTCTGCGAGCAAAGCACTTTTTTCAAATTGTCGTGCTATGAAAATTGGCCGATATTTTCTCGTTCAAGTCCGAGTACACTAAGACCTCTATTGTCGGCACAGCGGCAGGATCATGCGCTACCGCGATCGATTTTTGGCACGCAGTGGGGGGGGGGGGCTGTTGCATCTGTGGAGGTCCCGATGATAGAGGTCGCAGTGTAGTAAACAATGGCACGGTAGTTGCTGAAAAGCGACACGTGCCAGCCGAATCGAGCGCAGCTTTAAGGTAGTTCCTCTGCGAAAATCTCAACCAAAAGTTTACATACCATGTTCATGTTTAAGGGGTAAGGTCACTGTAACAGCCCAAAAAAAAGGTTTTTTCACTAATTTTTTGCTCCCGAAATTGAAGGTATTTGAAAAAAAACTTTTAATGGTGTTATCGGGCATACATTAAACTTTATTATAAAATTTTTTTACAGTAAAAAAAAAACAAAATGGCGGTTCCACAGCTATATATCTTCCCGGGACATGTTTTGCTTCCAGGGCTCCGCGGCACGCAGCACCACTGGTGCACTTTTGAATCTAGAACAAAAAAAAACCATTAATCTAGAGGGCTATAGCTAGAGAATGTCGATCGGATTTTAAAAAGTATCAATTTTTGTGGATTTGGCGTGCGTTTGAAAAAAAAAATTGATTTTTGACGAAAAAAACGGCAAGTTTTTTGTTAATAAAAAATCAATAAATAAAGTTCTTGAAAATTCCGATCGACATTCTCAAGATAATGTAAATGTTCACATCTGGTTAAAATTTCAAGTAAAAAAAATGAAAATTGTTCGAGTTATGCTGCGTGCCATTTTGAAAAACCATGTTTCGAGAAAAACGCGTTTAAAGTTTTGCGAATAGTTTTTTATTGGAAAAAATTAAAAAAAGAAGTTAAAAGGATTTAAACTATTTTTAAACTAGAGGGTTTAAACTATTTTTTAAGCCAATAAAAAAAAATCGATTTTTAAAAAAATTTACAGTGGCCTTACCCCTTAAAAGATTGATAATTGGTTTAATTAGTAATAAATCAAATTAAAAACTACGCAATATTGACTCGGTACTAGTAGATAATACGATGGATATCATTTATTGCCGTAAAATACTTTATTTTATATTGTGTTTTTGATCTACTCTTGCCAGTGAACTTTTTGCCGGGACTATCCAGGTTTTGCCCCAATTATTTTTTTTCCAGTCTTGTGCCAAGCCTTGCCAGGCTTTGCACCAAAATTGTGCGGGCTTCTCATGGTTGTATCTTGGAAACTAGGTGGTGAATGATTCTCATTTTTTTTCACATTATTCGTGATACCTTACTCTAGCTTATCTTCGTTTTTTATCAATTTCTCAATTTTATTTTTGGCGGTAGAATTAATGATGCTCTGTTTGCCCATCATAACGCATTTGTTACGTGTAAACCAAGCCAACTTTAAGTGTAAATAGCTCAGGTTTGGGGTGGTCAAACTTATTCAAATTGCACAGATGTTTGGATAATGTATTAAATAACATATATGTCAAATTTCAACCATTTCTTAATTCAACTCTCCTGTGGAGGTACTACCTTAAATCCACCTTCGGGCAAGTGCATTTTTCGTAATTTTTTTTTTCTTTTCGTTCAATAATAATGAAAACTTGCTGTGCAAATCGATAATATAATTCGACAATTTTCCTTTATTATTTAATAACGGAAGGAAAAAATCCCGCGTGACCAACTACTGTGCCTACTGTGCTTACTCAGCGTCAGGCTCAGCACGAGAATATCTCGGTCAATTATTGTCGCAAGACATTAAAAAAAAAAGCGTTTTGCTCGCTATATTACACCCTATATGTTCGCTAAGAGAACCCTAATTGGGAACACTAAAGGAACCCTAATATATGTATATGCACACATACACATGCCTCATTTTGGACAGCGCTCAGAATTCTCACACTCGGGGAATCAAAGCGCAGTACTTTGCCCAGAGACATACCCGAAACGGCAATCCCATGCAGTATCTCCCTTAATTACTCGTCAAAGAAGTTTAACATGGATATCAATCTCTAATAATGTGTGCATTCGCGTTACATAACGTGCAGAGATCATACAACATCACCGGACCACGAACGTATCACGAAAATACGCTAACGGTACGAGCCAGCATCGATATTGGCTTGTATCTGTGAACGCGTTTTAATCAGTTGGTTCCACGATAAATTTTATTGCCAGTCAGAATGTAGTTACCTAACCAGCCGATTAGACTCAACTACCCCGGGTACATACACGGATAATTAGCATGTTCCGTCGATGCCAGCGATTTCAGCCATCACTTGAATTATCAATATATATACAGGGTGTCCGTCTTGTCTCTGCCACCCGAACCCGTGCAGAAATTTTGGCAGGGATACAGCTGGATTCTGACTTGTATCCCGGGCTCCCAGTCGGGATTTAGTCCGATATCGGATCAGATTCGAAGACTAAATGTAAGATCCGTAAACTGGATTCCATTAGGGATCCAGAACCGGATCCTTTAATGACTCTAAATAGATTTCCCATGGAATCATTGAGGAATCTGGGAAGGATCACGGATGAATACTGGCTGAAATAAAATGTCAAAAATGGAATTATGACATGTTAAATTTATTATAAAAATAAATAACATTTATAAAGTTTTGGTTCATTAAACTATCAATAAAAAAACATTCGTCCAAAGATTCAAATGGCAGATCGCGCTCATCGCGAGATTTTGATGTGAATTAAAAAAAATTCACATCAAAATCTGTGAATGCAAATGTATTGACAAGAAATTATAAATACAAAAAAATTCACAAAATTAGTTGTGAATTTTTTCGTATTCAAGACAAATTAAAATCAAATTCAAAATGATTAGATTAAAATTTGCGCCAAAAGTGAGTTCGTACGTATTTTGAGAGAAAACATTGCCTCGAGGCAAAGAAATTTTTGCACATAACTTTTTGTGCGAACATTTCTTTGCCTCAACACAATGTTTTCTCTCAAAATACATTTACACTTGTGGTGTAAATTTTAATATAACTGTCGTGAATTCGATTTTTATTTTCTTCAACTTGAGGAAATTCACAACTCATTTTGTGATTTTTTTCATATTTATAATGTAATATTTGAAACTCACAATTTTTTTTGCAAAAATTTCTTTGCCTCGACGAAATGTTTTCTCTCGAAATACGTAAGAACTCACGGTTGGTGTAAATTTTAATCTAATCATTTTGAATTTGATTTTAATTTGTCTTAAATACATGTTTATACCCACCGACATGTGGGTATAAACAGAGACTTATTCCCCAAAACCGGTATCCCGGTTAGAATCCAACTTGCATCAGGATCGGAACATGTACGACGACGATGGCATAATTTTGAAAATTTTGGCATCACGTGTATTTTCGGTATTACTATGTAATTCCTATCTATAGATAGGAATTTTATAGATAGGAATCTATAGACAGAAATTCCTATCTATAGATAGGAATTCCATAGTAATACAGAAAATACACGTGACGGCAAAATTTTCAAAATGATGCCATCGTCGTCGTACATATGCCGATACTGATGCAAGTTGGATTCTAACCGGGATACCGGTTTTGGAGAATCCATGACAAATCCTGATCGGGATTTGATCGGACATAGGGTATCCCGGTCAAAATTTCTGCACGGGAAATAACTCGGTAATTATCGAAGTCAGAAAAAAGTATTCCAAACAAAAGTTGTACGGTGTGAAGGAGGCCATCAAACGCGGCCAATCTTTTCTATATCGGTTGAGGCGCTGACGCACAGTGAAGGTCACCTCCACTTTTTAAAATGGTATGGTACATTTTTTTACAACCATCTTGTGGAGCGTCTCAAGCCGCATAAAAAACATCAGGCGGTCAAAGTCGTTCAAGGTCATTCAAAGTCACCTCTTAAAATGAAATACAAATCTAAATACAAATCTATCTCGGATCACTTCCAAATATTTGGTAGTGATCCGAGATATTCAAGGTCATTCAAGGTCACCCATTTAGATTTGTATTTCATTTTCATAGGTGACCTTTAATGGCCTTGAACCACTTTGACCCCCTAATGTTTTTTATGCGGCTTGAGGTGCTCCAGCTGATCGTTGTTTTCAACTGATGGTTTCAACTGATGCTTTCAACTTATGGTTGAAAAAAAATGTACCATCCCATTTTAAAAAATGGAGGTGACCTTCAGTGTGCGTCAGCGCCTCCACCGAGATAAAAACAAATTGGTCGCATTTGATGGCCCCCGTCACACCGTACAACTTTTGTCTGGTGCATTTTTTGTACGTCGATAATTACCGAGTTGTTTCGGGTGGCAGAGATAAGAGGGACACCCTATATATATTAAATTTTTTCAATGCAAATTTTTCTCTGCATCTCGTGATATTTGTAGAATTTGTTCGGCAGAAGCAGCCTGTTATTTGCTCGAGAAGTATGCGCCATGATACAAGGCATAAATGGATAGATACATATGGGGACGTGTGTAGCAATGAATCGCGGACATCCTTCATGCGAGAGGAGCAACTCGCGGGCGGCCTTTGATGCCATTCAAATCTGCCGCGAGGACGTGCGGCATGTACAGAAAGAGGGAGAGGGAGAGAGAGAGAGAGAGAGAGAGAGAGAGAGAGAGAGAGAGAGAAGATTGCTCGAGGCAGCATGAATTCTGCGTGGAATGTTATCCACGCGTCGTTTGACAGAAATCTCATTCATTTTATCGACACGCTCTCACCCACGGCAACTACGCACACGCGTATTATTGAGTATATTCATACTCCCGTGGATTCTTTGTATATACGAAAATTGCAGCGAATCAATTTGATCATTTCCATTTTGCAGCTTTTTCGAATTAATTCAATTGAGAATACATCGTGATTGAAAAACAATTAATTAAAAATAAATAAATCAAATACAGGTTCGGATGAAAAAAAAAAGAAAAAAAAAATACCATATCGCCATGCATATTTTGTAGTTCGAGAGGGTAGAATTTTGGAAAATCCACTTATTCGCAAATACGAGCAAACTGCGTGGATGTTGCTTCGTCAATTTAATTTCAAATGAAAAAAAAAAAGTATGCGGTGCACGCTCTAAAAATAGATGTTAAAAAAAAAGAAAACACTTCAAAGGTTGCGCCGGCGTATGAATTTCCGCGACGTTTTTTTTTTTTTTTTTTCAAAAGGTTCCACATATCGAAAAAGAGTCGCGACAGATTGTTTTTTTTTTTTTTTTATTCGATCACCCTTCTTCTCTTTTCGATTCAGCCGCTCTGCCGCGTGTATCACGTGCTCGCGGGAAAAAAGTGAAGGAAAAAAAAGGAACAGGTAACTCCCCGCTGCCGGTGGGTGACGAGCTCGCAATTAAAAAAAGACGTAGAGGTAAATTGAGGTATGATAGAAAAAAGAAAATATCTTAATTTAAAAAACGTAAAATCCGGACGCAATGATCGACGTGGCAGTTACATATAGCGCGGCCAGGCGGCTTGGTTATAGCCGATCGTTGTATGTTCGCGGACTGCACTCGGACGCGAACGTGACGGCGCGTTTTAATTAAAAAAGCGGTGCTCTTATCTTTTATACTCTTTACCGATCGCTCTTTGGGTGCCAAATACTGGCCACATCACTCGTACTTTCATTCCTACAATTGCAAATACATGTATATATATATGGGTCTATATGAGGGTAGCACAAATTTGCGCTCTATTTTTTTTCTTCTTCTCACCATCCAATTATCATTTTTAAAGAAAAAAAAATTTCTCGCCGAAGCTGCGAGCGGTGAAAAAATATTTAGAGGTCGCTCAAGCCTCCCAAGAATTCAATTTTTCATTAAGAAATCGATTTTTTTCGTCCACGTCGGACCCACGAATTTTACGCTTTCTAATTTTCAAATTAACCTCGTGAAAGCTTTAGCCGGCCAATGAATATTTAATGGTCGCTCAAGGCTTTCGAAATTTACAATTTGCGCCAAAAAATAAATCCCGCTTGCACTATAATTCCTTGTAGTATAAAAACAAAATAAACAGCGAAGCGTTACGTTTTCTGAATAATTTATTATAATCATTTTTGAAAAATACCAAAAATGTAGTATTATGTATTATTGTATCATGGCGTTGCTCGTCACAGAGTACAGCTACGAAGAACGACCTATAATTTTGTTAACGCACAAGAGTTTTAAGGGGGGATATACACCTAGGAGGCGGAAAAAAGGTCACTTTTGTGAATTTTTTCGAGGAAAACTATTTGAAATTTCGGATTGGAGTTTTAATTATCTAAAAGTATATACATTCAAAAATGTTTAATTTTCTTTATTTAAAAATATCAAATATACACAAGGATATTGTATGATCCTTGGAGAGTCGTGAAAAAATCTTCGTATACGGTACCCACTGGCGTTTCTTCAAAAATCATATGAAAAAAAAAACCAAAAAGATTATTAAATTAGATACTATAATCTAGTACTTGTCATAGCCGATTTTGAAAATATCGATTTATGACAGAATGGCGGACGTTTGAACATAAATAGTGATTTTTGGGCCAAAAATTAGTTATTATTTTGTCTATAAAACAAAAACTAAGTGTAACCACAAAAAACCTCAAGGCAATCGGTTCATTGGTTTTCGAGAAATTTAGGGTACCGATTTGAAAAACGTGGTTTTGAGAAAAGCGCGTTTGAAAATTTGGGAATGAATAAATCATGAAATTTGTCAACGTACATGGAATCATCGATACCAGGTCCGTAGTGTAGGTCTTCTACGATCGACGGAATGTTTATAGCTTCTAAATCCTCGACCTCGACCATCTAGGTGTATATCCCCCTTTAAAGAATTAGTTTATGAGAACACAGGTTATAATGCTTGGGTTAGAAGTATGAGGCAAATTTGAAAAATCGGTTTTTAAAGAAAAAAGGAATAATTGTTTTGAAAACTGTACAAAGCGTCAAATTTATGAGACAGAAGAGTAAGAAAAATTGGAGAAGATTGAAAATTTCGAAGCTCTTGAGCGCCCACTAAATATTCATTGGCCGGCTAGAGCTTTCGCGAGGGTGATTAAAAAATTACAAAACGTAAAATTTATGGGTAGGAAGGGACGAAAATAGATCAATTTTTTAATGACCATTTGAATTTTTGAGTGACTTGAGCGACCTTTAAATATTTTTTGACCACTCACAGCTTTCGCGACAAAATTTTTTCTTTACAGAAGATAGTTGGATGTTGAGAAAAAGGAAAAAAAACAAAACTCGTATTTGTGCTACCCTAGTGTTTAGACCCGATCCCTTTTTTATTTGGCCAACATTTAAATATGTTATTGTTTCCTTCTAAAAACGCTTGAGTGATTTTTTCAATTATTTTCACATGTTTGGCAATATGTACGCTGAATTTTGTAAAAAAAGACGTTTTTTTTTAAAGTTCGAAACTTTCTATAAAATTGACAAAATAAAGTTTATTTGTTTCGAGTTTTTTGCTTTAAAATATACTTTTATAAAAATAAAAATATTTAAAAAATCTTCCCATATTCAATATAATTTTTTAGTTTTTTTTTAAATATCATGAATTTTTCAAAGGTCAACATTGTTCATTTTATTTTTTCGTAAATAAATATGATAAACTTAACGTCTTTAGTTGCAATAGCCCTCGTGCTAATTTTTTTCTTTCTATTTTTCTATCTAATGAAACTTTTTTGTCCTGGATTTTTTAAAAAATTTCTGTTAACTTCGAATTGCAAAAACGATCTTGTAAAAATTCTAAAAACTGACCGAGTTATGACGATTTCTGGGAAGTGTCAGATCGTCAACTGCTACACGGAAAATCGCTGCGATTTACCCTTTTTTTAATGCATTTTTTTCGGAACTATGTTTTGTGTTGTGAAACTGTGTACGTTGTATCTCAAGATCTATTCGCTCGATTCACTTCAAATTCTAGCCGATCATAGTTTGTAACATTTTCTATTGTATGACGCGATGATTTTTAGATATGCTGATCCATTTTTCAATAACAAACGATTAAAGTTGTTTGTTCGGTCGGAAAACGTACTTGTTTTCTACAGCTAGCCTTTTTAGAAATTTTGACACTTTCGACAGTATCCGGTCATACCAAATTTTTATTATTATGGTACGAAGACATGTCTTATTTTCCATTTCAGATGGACCTAGTTGGCAGCACCACCTACACCGATTAGCCATGCACCAACGGCGGCACTTTCTTTGATTAATAATAACTAGATTGATTATCCATATTTTTCCATTAAAAAAAACTCAAAGGCCATAGCCGGGTGAGTAGGGAAAAATTGCCCCCGCATTTTTTCCAGCGAAATTTGCAGTATATTCTGAGGTGTAAAAAAAAAACAAATTTTCTGAAAATTTCATCCCCGTCAACGCAATGGTTTTAGAGAAATGATGTTTTTTTAAATATCGAAAATAAAAGAAAAAATTCGGAAACGGTACAGTGGATCGATTTGATTTTTTTTTGGTAATAGTTTCAATCAAACCTGTTATGAAATAAAATTATAGAACATCTTGCGAAAGATTAAGGTTTGAAAAAAAAATAATGTTCCTTGTTTTATTATTTTTTACTCTAATCCACCTGGGGTACAATAGCGAAAATTTTTTCATATAATCTTTGGGCACCTTATTAGATTATATAATTTTTTCAAAATGATCGGTTTGGTACGCCACAGTGAAAAAAAACGCATTTCATTGATATATTTTAGTTATATAAATATATAACTAAAATATATCAATAAAGTATATTTCTTTTTTTTCACTGTGGCGTACGAAACCGATCATTTTGAAAAAATTATATAATCTAATAAGGTACCCAAAGATTATATGAAAAAAATGTCGTTTTTGTACCCCAAGTGGATTATAGTAAAAAAAATAAAACAAGGAACATTATTTTTTTTTAAACCTTAATCTTTCGCAAGATGTTCTATAATTTTATTTCATAACACGTTTGTTCGTAACAAGTACCAAAAAAAATCGAATCGATCCACTGAAGCGTTTCAGAAATTTTTCTTGGTTGTTTTTTTTTAATTCATTTTTCTAAAAGCATTGCATTGACGGGGATAAAATTTTCAGAAAATTTGTTTTTTTTTTATATCAGAATATACTCCAAATTTCGCTGGAGAAAATGCGGGGGCGATTTTTCCCTACTTACCCGGCTATGGCCTTTGGTACGGCTACGTACTAATTGCGTGTAAAATGTCGACCTCATCAGCTCCATACTCTCATGAGGAATTTTTTTTAAAAAATCAACCCGTTTCTTGGGTCCTAAACGTACGAAGACTCGTTAACTCTGTTTAATTTGCAGATGGAGGTAATAGCAGTTTTCGAGGTCACTTTTTGGTCAAATATCAATACTTGTAGAGATATCTCAGGTGGGCATTTCTAGTTACCCTATATATTTACATATCATCACGATTATAATTAAGGGCTCTTCTCACTTTACGCTAAAAAAGGCTACTTTCATGATTTTTTTATAGGTTTATATTATAGATATTGATATAAAAGTTGTTACACTTAATAAATACACTTTCAAAATATATTTAATTTTTTAAATTAATTTATTTAAGTCACTATTTATAGACGAAAATAGTTGTTAAAAAAATGTCCAAAAAAATTGTAGGTCTGCGCTGTTGGTGAAATCTCAGAGGTGGATCATCCGAAACAAAAAAATCAAACGGTTTTAAATTCGGTATGTGTATGGCTATAGCGCATATCATACGATTTTTGATATCTGCGAAAATAACAAAATGGCGGACATTTTTCGAAAAAGCCAAAACAACTTTTCTTTCACTGTTTTTGGCCAAAAGAGAGTAATTACCAAAATAAAAAAAAATCCTTGACCTGCGTTTTAGCTATAGTTGTAAAGAATATGTAGATAAAATTTCATAAGGCCCGTTCAGTAGTTTCAGTAGCCGTCGAAAAACGTTGTTTCAAGAAAAGTGGGTTTAAAGATTGTTTGGGCTACATAAATACACACAATTTTTTTAAATGTATTTCAAAACTTTATTTATTAAGTGTAGCAACTTTTATATGAATATCTATAATATAAACCTGTCAAAAAAATCATAAAAATAGCCTTTTTGAGCATTTAAAGTGAGATGTTAAGGGAGACTTTGTCCTTGAAGTGCCATATTTCAGGTGTTCACATTTTATTTTTTTTAAAGGAAACGAGTAAAGCTTTTTGAGTGCGGTTTTTTCTTACTTTTATTCATGATATACAGAACGTTAAAAAATGTTTTTTTGAAAAAGAAACCAAAATGGCGGCCGTTGCAGCTCCGCGAAAACAGGTCCTCAAATCGCGGGAGGTAAACGGCTGACATCACTGCCCCCTCTTTGTTGATCTGAAACACAAATTCAAAGCATATTATCAATCTGTGACCCTTTGGTCATGGAATGACGGATGGGTTTTTCGTTTAGTACAAATTTCGGAAAATGGCGGCAATTAAAAAAAAATCGAATTTTCGCGTTTTTTTTTCGCATAAAAAGATAAATAATAAATGCAAAAATGTATCTATCGAAAAAACGATCCGTCATTCCGTGAAGACATATTTTCTGAGTATGCTCTCCAAATTTCAAGTCGATATGTTAATTACAGCGGTCAGGAGAATGTCAGCCATTTTTAAAAACGTGTTTTCGATAAAAACGCGTTTAAAGTTTTGTAATGTGTTTACACAAATGTGTTTATAATTACCACTAATCGCTAATGCCTGGTCACCGTTAATATTCAAATACCAACTTAATATTCAAATACGAACACACACACACCCTCATGCATACGCTCTTGACTTCATTGCAGAATCAGATCGTTACTTAATGGTGTGGATGAAAAAAAAAAAAACGAAATGTTTTTTTTTAATTCCGATTCGATTATACTTCGATATTATTTAAGATCACTTTTACATAATAATTTTGCCCGATTCATGAATAATTCTGGATCGTAACGAGATTACGAATCGCGGGAGGTGTTCGTGAACAGCAGCGAAATTGCCACCCGCTGCCGATGTAAGATCGCGTGACGAGCGATCGTTACACCGCGCGATCGGGCAGGAAGAACACGTGCGTCGTGAATTACTAGCTCGAAACGCCGTTGAAGCCGAGACACGATAACGGAACTAGGGTGCCGGTGATAAGCGTGTCAGGTGTTTTCATTTTCATTTCTTTGGCGTTGATTGCATTGTGAAAAAATGTGTGTTTTGACAATTTGCGTTTTTTTTTTTTCAAAATTTGATCGATCGTAAGCTTTTAAGGGGTTATATACAATTAAAATTTTTGAAAAATCGATTTTTTTAAATTTTGTTTTCGTAATGTACATATATTTAAGTACAGACACAGAAAATTTCTTGTCGATCCGGCGAACATTCTCGAAGTTACACGCACATTTGTAATGACCTGTCAGAGCGTTCGAAAGTGCTTTTGAAACTTCAAACGCGTTTTTCTCAAAACCGGGTTTTTAAAGTCGGTGAGCAAGATTTCATGGAAACGGCTAAACGGATCAATCACAAATTTTAACACAATCTTTTCAAGTATATTTTTCAGTAATTAATCGACGGTTTTTTCTCACCGATGAATATTTTTCATTTTATAAACAATTTAAGCGCTAAGTTGTTGTCAAAAATCGATTTTTTTTGTTGAGAAGCCGCCATTTTGTCGAAAATTATTATTTTGCTTATTCCTTCGATCAATTACAAGATCCATTATATTAATAAAATATTTTTAGTTTTTTTTGTTTTTTCATTTTAGATGATCGAGTCCAGAGATATCGTGCTCACCATAAGACATATTTTTTAAGGTGTTTCCGGAGATCAGCTATAGCAGCTTTCAAATAATTATTTTTGCAAATAAAAAATGTTCAAATACAGTTAAAAATTACCATAATATATATGTACGACTTTTTACGTTAATACATTTAAAGCTATTCTCAAGAAAAATTCTTGAAAAATCAATCTTTTTGGGCCTCCTGACTGTATATAACCCCTTAAGTACATTTTTCTGTCTTTCATTTTTATTATTTTACGAAGAATTATAATTATCTGAGAATAGAGCATAATGATCTAAGAAAAGATTTATCATGTAAGGAAACATGAATTATTCCTGTGTAGTTAGGACGTAATTGCTCAATGAAATTTGTACCAACAATAGCACACAACCTACAATTCATTCTCAATTATACAATTATAATTAATTATACGTTGTGCCTTATTATTAGTACAAATATCATCGTGCAATGTGCTTGTTCAGAATCAATACTGAACCACTCTTTTTTCTACAAAAATTAAGGGAACAAACGTTTTTTCGTCATTTTTAGGTCATCAGCAAATTGCCCTAACTTCATCTAACAAAATCATTTACGGAGAATTTTTTATTTTTATTTCAAAGCTTGTAATCTCTACTTTTCGAAAGTTGACTCTTAAATATTTTCGGACCCTTTGTTGCTAATGAATCAAAAGAAAAATGTGGAAGGAAAGATTCTCGATTTTTCGTTTTAAAAAAAGGTGTACAGACGATGATATTTTTTTTGTTTAATGACGCAATCAGTTATTTTTTCTTTGTTTTTTTTTCCTTTAATTTGGGCTTTGAAAGATGTCCGTACGATGATTGCTCGCAAAGTTAAGGAGTATCAAAACGAAAATTACGCTTTTGACTTTGATAATCAATATCCGTTTCGGAAAACTGAAAGTATCTCCTTCTTAGGAAAAAGATCAATTTTTAATTTACAAAATGTATGGATGAGAGATATTTATGTAAAAAAATGTAAAACAGTATTGTTTGTTCCTTAAATTATAAAAGTTACAACATCTTCGCAGATAACCATTGGGACCATTTTGATTAGGCGTTTTTTTTTCAAGTTCATAGTGGCCACAACAAGTTCGCAAAACGTTAAGTTGCTTCGATTTTTTCCCCTGTAACCGAAATAATTAGAGTTTGGAATTCCTGTAAAAAAATGCAAAGCATTGTCATTATTATTTTCAAACATGATTATTCCGTGTTAGCGTTGAGAATTTTCTTTGTTCAAGATTTATTGGTATTTGACTCATGTAAAGTGAAGTCAAAACTCGAAAATTACCGATTTCACGTTTTTAAATGCTGTTTTTAAATTTTCTCCTACACTGATTTTTCGCGGAGAATCAGCAACTTAAAAACGACCTAAAAAAGTCTCCACTTTCTCGTTCCCTTAATCTTTGTCAGAAGTGTAATTCGTAATAATATTACGAAAAATTAACGTATTCAATTGTTTGAGGAAAGATCCTCAGCCGTTCAAATTGACCACACCATTTTTTTCTCAATATTCTTTGCTTGTCATTCAATTATTATTATATCAGCTAATTGTTCTCACGTTATTACCGAGACATCACTATACATTTATGGATGATCGATTGAAAGTAAAGAATTATTACACGTATATACTACTTACGTTTCAATTACTAAATACTGATATCTAATGAATAACTATATAAACGATTGATGAATATAAATTAATATCATTATCGTCAATGTATAATGATAATTAATCACGATATTAAATAATGAAAATAATGGCACATGTAAATAATTGAACGAAAAATGTATAACTATTATATGTATACATTAATTATGTTTTAATTACTAGATTCTAGTATTTAAGCGATACTTACTTATTGCTTACACATGCATAAATATCAATATCTGTTAATTAAACGTTGAAATCCGTTTTTCGGAGACGCAGTCATAAAAATTTGTCGAAATGGTCGAAGGGCTGGTTTTTTTAACACAGTGGATTATTGAGAATTGTTCGCATCCAGAATAGTACAATCAATCGAATTCTAGTGCGTGAACAGCGATGTCAACGGTCGGTATAGGGTTGTGTATATATAATAAATATTTATGTGTATATATATATGTGTGTGTGTGTGTGTGTGTGTGTGTGTGTGTGTGTGTGTGTGTGTGTGTGTGTGTGTGTGTGTGTGTGTGTGTGTGTGTGTGTGTGTGTGTGTGTGTGTGTGTGTGTGTGTGTGTGTGTGTGCGTGTGTGTGTGTGTGTGTGTGTGTGTGTGTGTGTGTGTGTGTGTATATATATATATATACACAAAAGTGTGAAATTCCTTCCGTGTTAAAGAGGGAAAGTGACATGACGTTTAAAAAGAGTATTTGTACGCAGTCAAATTCGGGGCACTTTTATTCTCGATCACCAACATTCACGATCCACGACAAAAGAGATCGCGCGTTCCCGTAACAAAGGGCTTGTTCAGTATGTGTGTGTGTGTGTTACTGAGTGGTACACGTCCCAAGAGTAAACTCGATAATTCGTCGACACACACGTTTTCCTCTGTGTATGCATACCGATGAAAGAGATCGTTATGCCCGCGATCGATCGATCAAAGATCGACATAACCACGTGCTTTTCGCCCGATTTTTTGTATTGCGGAGGCGCGGTTCAGAATATACGCCCCTCTGCCTCTCTCTCTCTCTCTCTCTCTCTCTCTCTCTCTCTCGCCTTCTCTCGTTTGCTCGGATTAGACGAGGTCCACTCGCGTGCTCTTTACTTCCCTCGGGCCATTGTGCGCCAGGGATTCCCACCTATACGTATGCTCTCTTGGCGGTGCTGGTAATTCAACCATCGGGACACTTTTCACTTCCGATCGATCGATCTCGGCTATTGTTTCAGCGTTATTACTATGGTGCTACGTTGTATGGGAGGGTTTTTTTCCTTTTTCTCCATGAGGTCCCTTGCTTTCCCAACTATGCATACACTCTCTCTCTCACACACACACACGCACACACACACACAACACACACACACACACAAATACCCCACACACACACACACACACACACACACACACACACACACACACACACACGCACGCACGCACGCACGCACGCACACACACACGCACACACACACGCACGCGCACACACACACACACACACACACAAACAACCCAAACAAACACACAACACACACACACACACACACACACACACACGCACACACACACACAAACATGCACGCACGCACACACACCAGTATCAGGTCGCAAAAGGGACGCGGCAACTCTTTGAACCCGAGTCAACGACGTCCCGGCAATGAAGTTCAAGAAAGAAGGGTCAGTCCGGGTCGATAGGTTCGATTGGCCCGAGTAGGACATCAGCGTTCCGTGCCAGTCATTCCGATTTACGAGCTACTCTACGTCATATATGTGGCGCACATTTATATATATATATATAATATTTTTATTATAATTTTAATAAATTATATTGAGATATTATATTTAAATTATATTAGAATACTAAAATTCATTTTATGGAGCTGTAGTATCTCCGTAAAATAAGAAATGAAATGAATTATATTATTTTAATATAATTTTGCAATTACCCGTAGCAATCGAAATCTATGGGGTTGAAGTGCACCGTGCATTCGTTGCATCGTGGTGATGCAACGAAAATGCATTTTAATTCCCCATTTTCATTATTATCCGAAATGATAATTTGCAGATTTGAGGTAGATCGCTAAATAAAAGTCCGAAAAATTGTTTGCGTCATTTACGTAGCTCAAATCTGCCAAGGGAAATTTGCGAAAACGAAAAAAAACCAATTTTTTTTGCATTTCAATGATGTAAACTTCAACGTCGTCCAAAAGTTCGACCGTACCGTGTATATATTTATAACGAGCGTGTGTGTGTGGCTCGAAAAGTGACGTCGAAAAGAAAAATCTAGATGCCTCTTATCAATACTCATCTGCATCAAACCTATGTATGTTCTACGATCTTTTTTAGTTTTCGAGTTTTTAAAATTTGTCTCTTTTGTATGTGTGTACTTTCTTCGGGATTTCGTCTAATGAAGTCATCGGTATGTAGTGCAATCTTGAGCAATAAATAAATCATCAACGAACAAGAGCGTAAATGCCTTATATTTCGATCAAAAGTATAAACAAATAGGCAACCTTCAATAATGTATTTCGGACGATGAATGTAAAATACTTATACTCGTGTAAATGAATGTCAATTGATTTTGAAAACTTGTAACTTCTGTGCATACACTATAGAAAAAAGATATAAAAATCTAGGCTGCAGAATAAGTTGAACAATGCGTTTTTCTCGAAAAGTAAAAAAGATCGTAGAACATACAGTTGCATGCAAACGTTCCCGGCCAATGATGATTTTATGAGGGAGTAACGTTTAAAGGATGCAAATGGAAACACAAACATATTATCGTAAAGTTCTTTTATTATGCAAACGAAACGTGTTATTGAAAAATTATATATAACTATTCATAATTATTTATAACCAAAATCACAATTTTCGCTTTTGCATGACTATCCGGCCAAGTACGAATTACGGACTATATACGAAGAAAGTATATCGTAACTCACGAAAAAGAATTGAAAACTGTAATAAATGTAAGATTTTCATCAATACTTGGTAGCCATGCGCTTCGAAGCTGTCACTGCAGCACATCGGTGAGGCGTCGATTCAATAAGTTTGATTGTATCTTGAGAGATATTTTTCCACTCTTCAAACTTTTCCCCACAAAGCAGCTTTATTGGCACAATTCTCTTTTTCTGCTCTTAGTTTTAACGGAGACTTTGTCCTTGAAATTTAGCGGAAGATGTTAGCGGCTCAACATGAGCAGCTAGAAGAAGAGGAGGGATGCCTCTATGGACCAGGCATTGCCGATTAGCGGTAATTATAAACACATTTGTGTAAACACATTACAAAACTTTAAACGCGTTTTTCTCGAAAACACGTTTTTAAAAATGGCTGACATTCTCCTGACCGCTGTAATTAACATATCGACCTGAAATTTGGAAAGCATACTCAGAAAATATGTCTTCACGGAATGACGGATCGTTTTTTCGAAAGATACATTTTTGCATTTATTATTTATGTTTTTATGCGAAAAAAACGCGAAAATTCGATTTTTTTTTAAATTGCCGCCATTTTCCGAAATGTGTACTAAACGAAAAACCCATCCGTCATTCCATGACCAAAGGGTCGCAGATTCATAATATGCTTTGAATTTGTGTTTCAGATCAACAAAGAGGGGGCAGTGATGTCAGCCGTTTACCTCCCGCGATTTGAGGACCTGTTTTCGCGGAGCTGCAACGGCCGCCAGTTTGGTTTAAAAAAAAAAAATTTTTTTTAACGTTCTGTATATCATGAATAAAAGCAAGAAAAAAACCGCACTCAAAAAGCTTTACTCGCCACAATTTTAGCTATTCCACATGAAACTTTTCCTTCGTCGTGCAACTTGATAACCACTTTACGTATATCTAAATACGTGCGTTTCGACATCTTGACCGAGTGTTACTGATCGTACAATGCAAATGGAACAGAGCTCTCGATATTTACATGATTTCGCGACTGATAAGGTAAACAAAGCGAATTATATCATCTTGGAATTGGGCCGGACATTTATGAAGCAGCAAAACGTGTTATTTTTCTTACAAATAATTGTTAATCGTTATGAACAATTTTTGAATTATATCTTTTGATTGCATAATAAAAGAACTTTACGATGATTTGTGTTTCCATTTTGCATCCTTTGAACGTTACTTAATCATAAAATTATCTTTGGCCGGACACTTTTGCATGCAACTGTACATGAGGTTGATTGGCATTGATACAAGGCATCTAGATTTTTATTTCAGGCGTGACTTTTTGCCCCCCCCCCCCCCCCCCCCTATATATATATATATATGTCTGTGGGTGGAGGTTCGTTTACAAGGGATACGTCACAGTGCATTTGGGAGAAGTCAACTGAATCAATACGAAACTGCGGTAAACCTAGCTCCCATCAATCTATTTATCAGGTAGGAAAGACCCGTGCAGGTGTGACCAATTTTTTTATCCCTCGAGTGTCGCTTCTTCGGAGAATATTCACGCGCTCTGTATCTCTAATTTTAAATAAATACAAGACATTATTTTTTTTTAATATATATTTTCATCAAATTCCCATTGCATTTATGAGGTGCGGTGGATTATTTTTTCTTTATCGAAGACATTCTGCGTGCTCGCCTTGAATGATCGATATTTGTTGAACTGTCCAATTATTCACTGGTGAGATCGTAGAACTTCATGGAAACGGTGAACATTTTGTTTGATTTGAATACACGTACATTTCATCGGGATGGTATTATTCGTTCGAGCTGGGGCACGTGAACCTTTTATAAAACACGTTTATTGACGTAGGGAGAAAGAGGTAAGGATAGGCGGATACTTTATAATCACCTATAGGTTTGATACCTGACTAACGTTAATCTGGGGCCCTTTTTTCTTTTAAGGGGTTATGCCTGGTTATAAAAGTTGAGGAATCATTTTTTTTCTAAACCAATATATTTTGACGGTATATCATCTTACAAATGTTCCCGGAAAATTTCAAGGTGATCGGACGAAAATTGACAGATTTATAGGCTGTTATGTTGTCGCCCGTCGGTAGGCTCGGAGCGTCGTTTGAAAATTTAAGGCCTTAGGTCACTCTAGAGGCAAAAAAGGGCATATTTAGTGATTTTTTTTTCAGCGAAACCATAAAATAGATCGAAATTACGAAATAGGGGTTTTTTTATATACGTAATTGACTATACAAAATTATTTGGCGACTGTGCAGCATTTTGCGATGTCGCCTTTATTCCTGGAAGGTCAACGACCGAACCAACAGCTCCTATAGTTTTTTAGTTATAATGAGACAATAAAGTTTAGGATTTTAATACGTAGGATTTTTTTGATCCATTGTTTTTTTTGTCGAAATGGCGCAAACACAAAGTATAAAATGACATGAGAAAATCGTCAGAAAATTGTTTATAAAAAAAGAACTATGGAATATCATTTTAAAAACCTACGTTGTGCCTTAGAAAATGTAATTCTAAATATACAGTTAAAATTTCAAGTGAATCGGTTGAAATTTGTTCGAGTTGTAAGTCCGGCCGACTTGGAAAATGTAGTTTTGAGATAAACGCGTTTAAGGAGAGATATACACCTAGATGGTCGAGGTCCAGGATTTACAAGCTATGAACATTCCGTCGACCGTAGAAGACCTACACTATGGGCCTGGTATCGATGATTCCATGTAAGTTGACAAATTTCATGATTTATTCATTCCCAAATTTTCAAACGCGTTTTTCTCAAAACTACGTTTTTCAAATCGGTACCCAAAATTTCTCGA
Organism: Ophion obscuratus; assembly: GCA_964007375.1. Taxonomy (NCBI): domain Eukaryota; kingdom Metazoa; phylum Arthropoda; class Insecta; order Hymenoptera; family Ichneumonidae; genus Ophion; species Ophion obscuratus. Next base: position 5,548,085 of record OZ023312.1, read on the forward strand.
AAACCGATGAACCGATTGCCTTGAGGTTTTTTGTGGTCATTCTATACACCATTATCTAGTACTTGTCATAGGATTTTTTTTCCGGTACTTAGTTTTCGTTTTATAGGCAAAATAATAACTAATTTTTGCCAAAAATCACTATTTATGTTCAAACGTCCGCCATTTTGTCATAAATCGATATTTTCAAAATCGGCTATGACAAGTACTAGATTATAGTATCTAATATAATAATCTTTTTGGTTTTTTTTTTCAGATGATTTTTGAAGAAACGCCAGTGGGTACCGTATACGAAGATTTTTTTACGAAGTTCCAAGGATCATACAATATCCTTGTATATTTTTGATATTTTTTAATAAAGAAATTTAAACATATTTTCGAATGTATATACTTTTAGATAATTAAAACCCCAATCCGAAATTTTAAATAGTTTTCCTTGAAAACATTCACAAAAATGACCCTTTTTCCGGCTCCTAGGTGTATATCTCCCCTTAAAGTTAGTAGAAAGTCACGACATGAATAATGTTTCAATACCTTTAATCTGCGACGCCTGCAGATGAATTCAAAAATCGAGTACTTAGAGATTTTTCACACGCATCATCTTTTAGAATATAATTTTATAGCTACTTTTAGAATATAATTTTATTAATTCATATAATTTATAATTTCTAATTTCTAATTTATCCAATTTATAATTTCATCATTCATATAATTTATAATTCGAAAATCGAGTACTTGGAGATTTTTCACACGCATACTCTTTTAGAATATAATTTTATAAGGTACCTTTTTAACAAACAAAATTTTTTTTGGAAAATCCCAAAGTGGCCTAAGGCCTTAAACGCGTTTTTCTCGAAAGTATGTTTTCAAAGTCAGTGAGTAATATATCTAAAAAAACGACTGGGTCGATCTTTCTGAAATTTTAGGGCTTGTTCTAGATGCGAAAATATAATATTCGGTCGAAGGATTTTTTTCCGCTGTATACTTTCGATTCGATGAAGGAAAAATACCCATTTTTTTTCGCAAAAATCAAGATTCGCATTCTGAACACGTGCCATTTTCTTATGTTTGATATTTCGGAAATTCCTCCGACACATCACAGGATAAACTGATATACTATCGAATCTGTTCGATTTTTTGTTATTAGATAAGCTGGTTCAGAAAGGCATTGCTCACTGCAAAATACGTTTTTGAGAGGGGCTTCCCGGACATCAGCGTTAAATAGATTCTAATTAAATATTTTCACCCAAAAATGTCAAAGAGTGTTCTTCAGATGATACTTTGTCAAAAACCCAATTTCCATAGAAAATCATCACGATTTTCTAAAAAAATCCCAAAAATTGAGATATTTCAGACTGTTACAACTAGCCATAACCCGTTAACTCAACATCCCTATGATATGCATATGGGGCATTCCATGCCGATTCGACCTGGGTCTGACCCGTCACCTCTCCGATTTGACCCGCGATTTTTTATTTTATTGTACTATCTCTGAAAGGTACTCGAGAATTTTTTCAGATTTTTTTGGAACGATTTGACTTCACAATATTTTTTATAAACAAAAAATGAACGCCCAAATTAAAAAATCTGAAAAAAAACCATAAAAATCCTGTGTCACATATCAAACACTATGAGCGTTGAGAAAAAGTGGGCGCACGTTTCGTTTGGACTAAAATGCGCTTTTTTCACAAAAAAATAATTTTTTTTAATTAAAAAATATAGCATCAATAGCCCACCCAATCGTTAAAGAGGAAAAACAAATTACATGACATTATGTAGAATTGACCAGAATTTTTTCAGATTTTTTTCACATTTTTTGTCAGATTTTTTTCAGACTTTTTGTCCAAGATTTTTTTTTCATCATTTTTAGTCAAATTGCCGACAATTCAAGTGGCCAAGTGGCCAACCCAACTCAAGTATCATAGGACTTGGGCTACAATGTCAAGAGAGAAAATATTCTTAATTAAACATTTTGAATCCATTTGAATTTTTTCAGAATTTTTTAGTGAATTTCTTGTTTGTTTAAACTTGAAAAAATAACAATCGTTTCTATGAAAGAAATTAAACGCTATAAAATTCAGAAAAAAATTCGAATGGATTGAAAATGTTTAATTAAGAATGTTTTCTCTCTTGACATTGTAGCCCAAGCCCTATGATATTTGAGTTGGGTTGGTCACTTGGCCACTTGAATTGTCGGCAATTTGACTAAAATTGATGAAAAAAAATCTTAGACAAAAATTCTGAAAAAAATCTGGTCAATTCTACATAATGTCATGCAATTTTTTTTCCTCTTTAACGACTGGGTGGGCTATTGATTCGATTTTTTTTAATTAAATTTTTTTTTGCGATAGAACCGTATTGTAGGCCAAACGAAATGCGCGCCCACTTTTTCTAAACGCTCATAGTATTTGATATGTGACACAGCATTTTCGTGATTTTTTCAGGTTTTTAAATTTGGGCGTTAATTTTTCGTTTATAAAAAATATTGTGAAGTCAAATCGTTCCAAAAAAATCTGAAAAAATTCTCCAGTGCCTTTCAGAGATAGTACAATAACATGAAAAATGGCGGGTCAAATCGGAGAGGTGACGGGTCAGACCCACGTCGAATCGGTATGGAATGCCCCATATGCATATATTAGATAGCTCCGTATGAAACTTCCGGGGTCGGGTTGAAATTCCGAACTTTGAATGCTCCGACGGTTTTAAGTTTCGAATTTTAATATTCCGCAATTCAAGATGGGGCCGGGTTGAAATTTCGAACTTTGAATGATCAGAACGCTCAAAACTCCGAAAGAATTCTACCCCGAAAGATCGAAGCTCCGAAAATCAGACCAACGTCAAAATAATTCCGCCATGAAAGTTTTCGAAATTTCAAAATTTTCAATAAATCGACGAATTATTTAAAGAATTTATTGATCGAGTTATGACAATTTCTTCCATTTACGTCGTAGCTCAAAATCCATTCGTCCTATTCAATTCAAATTCCTGCAGCGAATAGTTTATCAAATTTTCTATCGTACGACCAGATGATTTCTTTATACACTTATCCATTTGTTAATAAAAATGTGTAAAGTTGTTTTTTGTTGACAAAAGTCAAAAAAAAATTCTACAGTCAGCCATTTTCGTAATTTTCGAAGTTTCGAAATACTGTCTGGTCATTCACGAAACTTCTTGTACAAAAATGCATTTTTTTTAAATTCAGATGGCAGCACTTAGTTAAAATAATAATAACTTCATTATTTACCAATATTTTTCAATAAAAAAAATGCTCAACCATGACAAGACTACGTATTAATTGTGTGTAAAATTCCGACCTCGTCATCCCAATACTCTCATCATAAAAAAATGGCAAAAACCAAACTGTTTTAAGGCCCCAAACTTACGAATTGATGGACGGACTTTTTTTTCTTCAAAATTCGATTTTTCTCTTTATTTCATTTTCTCCTCATAATCTGTCAAGAAATGTTGTGAATATGAAAAAATGCAAGCGAAACAACCCTTAAAATTGTATTGCATGTATAGATATAGGGATGCTGTAAGGTATATCTTCGTATCACGTATGCACGAAGTTTCAAAGTGGAAGGTAAACACACACGCCCATGGCGATAACATTTTCCGCTTGTTCATGCTCTATGAAACACAAGTTAAGGGGTAGCCCGCCCGATATACATTCGAGCTATCGAGTATCGACATAAATTTCCATGGAAAATGTACGATAAAAGCTTGGGAACGTCGAACGTGGAGACGAGGAGTATTGGAACTGCTACACGTGATTTATTGATTCGTACATATATTTCGTGTATACACAGTGCCGTATCGGAACGTCGCGCATACGATGCAGTATTGTCTCTTCGCTCGAAGAACTGCGCTGGATTGAGTGACGAATTCGAAAGGGGTGGATAAACCCTTGCTCCGTGAGCTTTGATCGCGTTTTCATCTTCGCTATGTACTCTTGTCAGATGCTGTCTCTTTGCGTCGGTGACTCCGATTCGTTGTATTATGCATTTTTATATTTTTGTGCGATGCAATGTTTATCGTAAGTTGAAAGGCATGCAAATTTAAGAGGGAAAGAATATCGGCGGGAGGTAGAAAGAAAGAGAGAGAGAGAGAGAGAGAGAGAGAGAGAGAGAGAGAGAGAGAGAGAGAGAGATTACAGAATGATACAAAATAAAAAAATAGAATCCTAAAGTATATATACATAGATATTAATCCTATTTTTTTCATTAAAAAAAAATATTTTGTAATTATATTTTCCGCCGTAGTTCTCTAGGAGCAAAATATATATATATATATATATATATATATATATATATATACGTGTATAATTCCTTACCGAACTGAGGCAATCATTTAATCTAGAAATCGCAATAAAAACCCAAAAAAGATACAAAGATAAAATAACAAAGGAGAACTCGATAAATTAAGCCCACAAAATAATGTGAAAAATGAAAATGCAAAAATCGCAGACACAATAATGAATAATAAAAAGCCCCATGCACATTGATACGAAATTAGGAATGAGAGTATAGTTAATACGATTTTGGAAGAATACCAATTTGCGCACAGAATAATAAAGATCAAGACAGACAGAGATTATGTTCATTAGTGCTCTGGGACTAAGACGTCCTTTGGCATACAATCCTCGCCCTTCGTGCAGTACAAAGGAATAAAAAAGAGACTCTTGAGAAAAACAAAATAAATATAAAATTGCAAGGTAAAGAAAAGTAAAAATGCAGTTGAAAAACGAAAAAATTAGAGCGAGAGAGAGAGAGAGAGAGAGAGAGAGAGAGAGAGAGAGAGAAAGTGACGGAAATAGACGAAAATGCTCGAGAGGAATTCACTGCTCTCGAGCTTTTCTACACGCATTTCTACTTTACTCAATGCAGATGGTAATTTTGCGAGCTAACTTGTATATCTCCCATGGAAGAGTGCATGCAGAAAAGCCTCGCTTGTCAACAAAGGGAGAGAGAGAGCGAGCGAGAGAGAGAGAGAGAGAAAGAGGAAGAGAAAGAGAGAGAGAGAGAGAGAGAAACCGGAGTGCATCGAGATTTAACCGACCTACGCGCAATTCGACCCATTAACTTGCTTACGACAAAAGGGGCACGAAACAAAAAAGTCCCTCGCATCACGTGTACCATCCAACTCGTTTTCTCATACGCGAGGAGAGCAATTTGACAACACTCGGCAATGGTAATCGCTCTCTTTTCGCATTCCCCTCCTCGTTTTACTCTACGAGCTTTTTGCCTTGACAGAGCCGCGCAATTCGTTCTTTACACACACAGCTCTCCCGAGACGAGAGAAACGTTTATCGGTACGAGCTCCCTCGATAATTGGAGATGTTTCTCTCGTACTCGAGTATCGATTCGAAAATCGCCGCGAGATCGAGAATTTCTATTACGTGAATTATATCTGCAGATTATTATTATACCGGAGTGTGACGTTTTGTTTTTATTGATATGCATTTTGAAGAGAAAGTGTTTTTTGTGGGCTTTTTTCGTTCTGAAATTCTCCCAGCTCGATTTCGGATTCTGGACAATTTTTTTCATTTCCATTCAGAAGCAGTTTGAGAACGAAGGGATCTTTGAGGGAATTTTTGCTCGGTTTCGGGTGAATAATCATTTTTTTAACTTTCATTCCTATGTAGTTCGGGGACGAAATGATTTTCATGGGAATTTTCCATTCTCGAAATTCTGTTCTAAGCCCGACGAAAAAAAGACAAAACAGCGGTGTAATTTTTGCGGCTGAAGTCGTAAGCTGACCTTATTATATGTGTAAAAAAGACTCTTTGAATATAAAAATAAAAAGAATCTTTGATATTTAAAAAAAAGTTGATCACCAAACCCAATCGTCTTTAACGGCGGGGTAAAGTTAATTCGGCGAAAAAAAGGCATGTTTTTAAGATTTTTTTTTCGCGTAACGAATAGTGTTCGTTTATTGAAAAATTTACATATAATAAAGTAACATTTGAACAACATTCTCCTAAATTTGCATTGCAAAATATTCAAAATTGAGCGAGTGAAAATTAAACCCCGGAGGCGCCTCGAAAAAAAGTTGGTTTGCGGTGTGCACCATAACTCGCAATAGAATCATTTGAAACAAAAAAATCAAAATGCATTTGTTAAAGGAGATGTTTCTCGAGGTAATGACGGGAGGATTTTTTTTTTCGATTTTTCGATTTTTCGTAGCACTTGGGAGCGAAAAACCCGATTTTCGCTAAAAAAAATCGGCTAATTTGTTGTTGAAAAAGTAGTAATTATTAGAAAAAACAAAAAAGCTCTCGACAATACCTGGTGAATTATGTGAAGAAGTACTGTGCAAAATTTCAAAGCGATTGGTCCAGTAGATTTTGAGTTATCGTGCACATCATCATGACATGTGCACATCATCGTGCACGTCAAATATGACAAGTCTCAGAAAAACGGTTTGAAAAAGGCAGAAGAGAAGAGAACGGCATGGAGCAGTAGACGCTCAAATACTCATAACTTCGTCAATTTTACTCCGATCGACTTGAAATTTTAACACAATATTCTTTATATATTATGCATTCATTTAAAAAATTAAACAAAAATGAAAAAAAAAAGTTAATACTTTACCCCGCCCTTAACGTTTCGAAAGTAATCGTAATAGTACCATGTATATTGTAAATACAATAAATATCATACAGCAATAAATTACCAAGAAAAAATCGTAATAATAATACCACTGATGTAAGCTTCGGTTTGAATTATATATCGTTAATTGCCTATAACATGTAACATAAACTTTAGTTAACATTTTCATTCTTACTATGAAAACAATTATGATGTTTTTCCTGACACTTTATTGCCATTGAATCTAGCAACATTAATATCAACACAAAATATTCAGGCACCCTGGAGCCCGCATTTCATAGAAATTTTTTTTAAGGCATACTTTTTGCCAATTTTACACTCCGAATAATTTTGGGTCTCACATGGGACTATTTTCAAGGTACAAAGAGATTGGAAGAGCGGTTCGCAATTGAGTTCTGCCTCTTTGACTTCGGCCAAAAGTGTGTGTGTGTGTGTGCTTGTGGTGAGCTTTTCGGTTGAAAAATCGTCTCTCGTGAGATTCATATGGATACTTATACAGGGTGTCCGAGAACTGAATGCGTTCCCTGAAATGGGGCGTTGGGGGTGAAATTCTGAGTCCATTGATATAAGCATGTGTGGGTCTCAGATCAACCCCTGAATTATTATTGATTTTTTAAAGCGGGCCAATCAGATACGCCGGTTCATTGGGCGCACCCGATTGGCTCGCCGTTAAAAATCAATAATAATTCAGGGTTTGATCTGAGACCCACACATGCTTATATCAATCGACTCAGAATTTCACCCCCAACCCCCCATTTCGGGGAACGCATTCAGTTCTCGGACACCCTGTATATATAGATATGTGGGTGGGTGTGTATATACATGTTCATGTCTCGATTGCATACGCATTGTATTGTGGTGTACTTTTAGCACGATATACATGACAATGCATATATAGATACACGTCCACAGCAGCACAGTTTTTCAGACTTTTGTTAGCCGGAAGTTAATTCTCATGTGACCCAATTCTCAAGGGCTTTCGGACTGAGGGAGTATTAGTGGTCCGGGACGAGATGACTCTCGTTGAAGGTCCGAGTCGAAAGAGTTGGAGAGAGAGTGAGAGAGAGAGAGAGAGAGGGAGAGAGAGAGAGAGAGAGAGAGAGAGAGAGGGAGAGAGAGAGAGAGAGAAAATTGTCTCTCTTATTCTCTTTCCCTCTCTCGCTCTACCTTTTTCTCTACCATTTTTTCTTTCTCTCTCTACCTTACGCTCTCAGCCCCACCTCTCTCTCTCTCTCTCTCTCTCTCTCTCTCTCTCTCTCTGTCCATCACCCTCTCTCTACCACAGTCGAGGAGAAAAAAAGCACCGCTAATTTCGGAAAAAATACACCACTCTCCCGTGTACTACTGCGTACACTCGATGAAAGAACCAACAAAACTCTTTTTTCGTCGTCGGTGCTCCCGCGTACTCCGCAATCGCTTTCGGAGTACGCGATGTTATTACTTTGATACTTCTCATTCCTCGGCTCGTTCGGTCTTTTTTGTATGGGTGTTTTATTTTTCCTTTTCTGTTTTATTCAAGCGCTATACCGTCTCATTGGCAATTTTCCTTTTTTGCTTTAATACGAAAACGCGCTGGTTATTTGATTAAACGTTGCCTGCACCGAAAAAGATTAAATTTGTGAAATTTTAATGGCAACATTTTTGGCTCAGCTTTCCTTTTATTGGGGACTCGTTTTCTTGCTCGCTGCTGCTTTACATACGGCTGGTGAATTTTCCAATTACGTTTGCGCTTAAAGCTCTTGGCCGCGCACGATTTGGTTGGAGGGAAGATTAATAAATTCTACTATGCCCATCTATCTTTTCCCCTTTCAGCTCATCGTAGTTCTCTCTCTCTCTCTCTCTCTCTCTCTCTCTTTCTCTCTCTCTCTCTCTCTATTTCTCTAGATCTTCGTTTCTTCTCGCACTCCTCATCCACGTTCGTACTTGACGTATTCTTATTTTTTACAAAACGAGGATACTCACACTTTACGTATACTGGGTGGTTTATGTTGCCATATATATATATATATATATATATATATATATATATATATATATATATATATGAGAAGCGTCACGGTGGAAAGAAAGAGGCAGCACAAGGCTCGCAGACCCAAGTGCCCTTAATTAACCCCTTTATAAATAACCTCACAAGGCATCCCTAATTTCCCGAGGCCGGTGGTTTTATTAGTTGCGTTTTGGTATCAACTCGCGCCCGAGTGGAGACCGCGCGAAGAGAGAGAGAGAGAGAGAGAGAGAGAGAGAGAGAGAGAGAGAGAGAGAGAGAGAGAGAGAGAGAGAGAGAGAGAGAGAGAGAGAGAATGCCGAGAGATCGACGAGTGAAGAATAATTAAGATAAATAAATTCACAAAACACGGAAGGAAAGTCGTGAAAGAGGAAAAGAATTTGTGAAGAAGAGATTCAAGCGACGTGACCTGTGTGACCAACAAAGCGATATGTACGCTGATACTCTGAGAAGCGCAATTGAGGACGATAATTAAAAGGGAGAAAAATGAGTTAATTAATTGTTTATGCCTAGTCGTAAAAGTCGAAAAATCACATTTTTTTCAAAACCAATATATTTTGCCAGTCAATAATCTCATCTGGTCCTTGTTTCCTGTTCCCTGAAAATGTCAAAATGATCGGACCAAAATTGACAGTTTTATAGGCTGTTATGTTGACGCCCGTCGGAACATTCGGAGCGTCGTTGCCAAAGTTTAAACGTTTTTTTTCCTCGAAAGGACGTTTTCAAAATCGACGAGCAAAATATCTGAAAAACTTCAGCATCGATATTTCTGAAATTTTGAAGCTTTCTTCTAGATGCAAACATATAGTATTTGATGGAAGGATTTTTTTTCCCGATGTATACTTTCAATTTGATGAACGAAGTATGCCCATTTTTCCGTCAAAATCAAGACTCACTTTCAACCGGCGAAATTTTTTTTTAAATTTTATACTTCGCAAATTCCTTTGATTAATCACAGGATAAACTAATATGCTAACGAAGTCTGTTTGATTTTTCGATATTAGATTACCTGTTTCAGAAGGGCATGCTCATGGCAAAAATGTTATTGAGAGCTGTAAATCGAGTACTATTAAATATCTGCAGACAAAAAAAATACAAAGTATTCTTCAGATGACAGTCTTTCAAATAGCTCATTTTGTAGAACTTTATCATCACGATTTTCGAGAAAAAAATACCGAAAAATGAGATGTTTTCGACTGTTATAAATAATCATAACCCAATGAGGGGAGGGTAGGGGTTTCAGCGTGAAAAAAAAAACACTTTTTTGCGAATTTTTTTCATCTATATGGATAGAGTAAATTTATTGAAACCTTTTGTACATTGTTAAGTGTCATTTCAAGAACATTCCGTGAAATTTGTACGCGAAAATATCCACAAACAAGACGGTGACAAAGCTTTTCCAAGAAGGCCTTTAGAAAAACACGATTTGCTGTGTTCGCTGTATCTCAGCTAGAAATTATCTGAAATCAAGTACCATTTAAATTTATTCAAAGTATCATCAAATCCTCTCCCCGACGGTCTTAGATATTTTTGTTTTTCATTTCTAAATTTTTGGTCGTCATGTAAAGTAAAAAAGTGCTATTTTTCACGTAAAATTCCGCCATTTTGGGGATGGAAAAACCCCTCAATGCAAAAACAAATCTCAAACTAACCGTTGGGGGGAGGTATTTTATATTTAGAAAGTGTGTACCAAGTTTGAAATAAATCGGTCATGTAGTTTTCAAATGGCAGTGAACACGGACTTTGAAAAAGTGGATTCGAGAAAAACGCGGCATCGGCTTGTTTGTGGATATTTTCGCGTACAAATTTCACGAAATGTTCTTGAAATGACACTTAACAATGTACAAAAGGTTTCAATAAATTTACTCGATCCATATAGATGAAAAAAATTCGCAAAAAAGTGTTTTTTTTTCACGCTGAAACCCTTACCCTCCCCTTAAGAGATCTTTCAGCTTGGAGTTAAAAAACATCCATTTTCAATATTCTTCTGACAACAATACTACGATGACGAGGTTTGGATTTCATACACAATTGGTACATGGCGTTGCGCAGTATGAATCTTTCACAATTGAAAAATATTGATAAACAATGAAGTTGTTCCTATTTTAAAAAAGGCCGCCGTTGCCCCATGGCCAATAGGTTTAGGTGATTCTGGCAACTATGGCCATGTGAAATGAAAAATACACATGTACTTTTAGTACAATAATAAAACTTTCGTGTGGTCTGAACTTTTTTGAAATTTTGAGAGTTACGAAAATCGCAAGCTGTAAAAAAAATTGATGTTCAACCAAAAAAAATTACTTAAGGGGTCTCACTTGAGACGCTAAGAAAAGGCTATTTTCATGATTGTTTTGATGGGTTTATATTATAGAAATTGATATGAAAGTTGTTACACTGAATAAATCCACTTTCCAAATACATTTTTTTAATGTAATTATTTAAGTCACGATTTATAGACGAAAAGTTAAAAAAAAGTTTTAAAAATTTCGTAAAAAAATTGTAGATCAGCACTGTTGATGAAATCTCAGAGATGGATCATCCGCAACAAAAAAAAATCAAACGGTTTTAGTATGTTAATCGCTATAGCGCATACCGCACGATTTTTGATATATGCAAAAATAACAAAATGGCGGACATTTTTCGAAAAAACAAAAAAAAAGTGTTTTTCACCGTTTTTGGCAAAAAAATAGTAAATATCAAAATTTAGAAAATCCTTGATATGCGCTATAACTATAGTTCTAAAGAAAATCGGTCAAAATTTGAAATTCTGAACGGTTGAAAAACGTTGTTTCGAGAAAAGCGCGTTAACATTTTTTCTGGGTTACATAAATACATGATTTTTTTAAAATGCATTTCGAAAGTGTATTTATTAAGTATAACAACTTTTATATCAATATCTATAATATCAACCTATAAAAAAATAATGAAAATAGCCATTTTCAGCATCTAAAGTAAGAAGACCTCTTAATAATGAACAAATGGTTAATTATGCTTAGTAATTAACAAATGGATAAACAAATAGAAAAATCAGCCGGTCAAATGACAGAAAATGTTACAAACTATGCGCTATGTCCGAATTTGAAGTGAACAGAGCAAATAGATTTTGAGGCCTAGCACCGTTTCTTAAACCATAATTTCGAGAGAAAAGCAAAAGAAAAAAAAGTAAATCACAGCGGAGCGTTTTTACTGTAGCGCAGTGGGCGATCTGATGCTACACAAAAGTTTTCATAACGCGGTCAATTTTTTTATTTCTACAAAATATTTGTTGAAAATTAAAGTTAACACCCCAGGTTATGAAACGGAACAATAAAAAAATCGTATCTCTGAAATTTCAATATTATGCACATTCTTAAACTAAAAATGTCGTTTTGGAATAACTTCCCCTCTCTTTCTCCCTCTCTTTTTCATTCTCTGTATTTCTCTTTGCCCCTTTAATTTTCTTCGCTTTCTCGCCGTAAATTTCTCATCTACGGAGCCCGCTCGGTCCCTCGCAAGTAAATATAGAACACATCACCGGTGCTGTGCGGCGGAGGTGGGGAGAGTGGCTCGTGTTAATTATCCCCAGAGTGTATGAGACACATTTTGCCCCTGACCCCTTGCCAAGAGTGTGGCAAAGAGCGCGAGAAAGAGAAAGAGCTAGAAAGGGAGAAACGGAGAAAAAAACAGAAAACGAAAGATGGAAACAAATTAGAAAGCGAGAAAATGTATTGCATGATGAGAAAATGGGGAAAGACACGTGACGAGTTAAAAAAAAAACTTGTATACTTACCCGCAGACCCGAGAATTTTTCGGTTATAATCTGTCTGACGTGTGTTTCGTCGTCTCGTCAACGGAACCGCGTTGACGGAGAACAACTTTTTAATTCGGCACAGCGTGTCCCTTTTATATATATATATATATATATATATATATATTTCTACAGGATGTCCCAGAAGTGAATGCGTTCTCTGAAATGGGGGGTTGGGGGTGAAATTCCAAGTCGATTGATATAAATATGTGTGGGTCTCAGATCAACCACTGAATTATTATTAATTTTTCCAAGGCGGGCCAATCAGATGCGCCCGATGATCTGGCGTATGTCGGTGAGCGATACGCGGGTGTAGTGGCGCCTGTAGATGCGTGCTTCCGCCAGGCACACACTTTCGACTTGACGAATCTTGAGGCGGGATACACATCTAGACAGGTAAAAAATAAGCAATATTAAGGAATTTTTTAAGCTACGAAATAATTATTCCATAATTATCAAACTTTAGGTATATTTTAATAGTATATTTAAGTATGCAAAACAATTTTCTTTTTCAAATTAATTCATCATTAATATGGCGGAGCTGTGGCAGAGTGTTACAGGAAGGTCGCCGCGGGAGTTGTGAATCGGCGTGCAGTCTCGCTTCCCCTAGACTGTGATTAGCAAAAAAATTCAAACATTTTTTCAGTTGGAACATGTACAGTTTCTATGTGACGGTAATTAAAATGAAGAAAATGCAAATTCAAGAGAATGGCACACATTTACAAAAAAAAACCAACATTTTTAGTAGTTTAGTAGTTTTTAGTAGAAAAGTAGTTTTTTTTTCAATTTTTCAAAAACAATCCTCGTCAAGTAGAAGGTACCAATATTGTCAATATTTCTACCAAGTTTCAACTCAATCGGCTTAATAGTTTTTGAGTAATCCTACACGGCAATTTCGACGCCCGCTCCGAATACGAGCGGTGAGACACAGCGTTGACGGGCTGTAACGTTTAAAGTTTTTCAAATTTTACTTTGGAACTTTGGGAAAATATTCTACATATATAGTTCCACCGTTTAAAGAAGAATAAGAAGAAATCGATTTTTTTATCGTTGTAAATGTATATCCCGCCTTAATGAGAATATTGCGGGAGATTTGGAAATAGAAAAATGAACGAGGCGATGAAAGGACCGAGTAAATATGAGGCAAAACATATGAACATTTCCATGCGAGAGCGTGGACGGGGAGAAAGCGAAAAAGGATTCATGGGGATGCACAAAAATCGAATATGTAGTGTGTTTATGCAAAAAAAATTTGCCGAAGCGGCGAGCGGTCACAAAACATTCAGAGGTCGCTCAAGCCTCCCAAAAATTCAAATTATCATTAAAAAATTGATTTAAAAAAAAAGAGAACAAATATATTACATATTGGGTTAGAAGTGTGAGGTAAATTTGAAAAACCTGTTTCAGAAGAAAAAAGGATTAATTATTTTGAAAATTTTACAAAACGTCAAATTTATGAGTAAGAAGAGTGAAAAAAAAATTAGCGAAAGTTGGCAAGTTCGAAGCTCTCGAGCGACGACTAAATATTCATTGGCCGGCTAGAGCTTTCGCGAGGTTAATTTAAAAATTATAAAGCATCCCCTTCTTTCCCATTCACGGGTGAGAAGGGGATGAAAAAAGTCGTTTTTTAAATGAAAATTTCAAATTTTCGGAGCCTTCAGCGACCTCTAAATATTTTTTGACCGCTCGCAGCTTTCTCGACAATTTTTTTTTCCTTAACGAAGATAATTGGACGGTGAGAAAAAGGGAAAAAAATGGAGCTCAAATTTGTGCCACCCTAATACCCATATACAGGGTGCCCCAAAACTGAACGCGTGCCTTGAAATGAGATGGTTGGCTGTGCGATTCTGAGTCGATTGATATAAGCATGTGTGGGTCTCAGATCAACCCGCGAATTATTATTAATTTTTAAACGCGAGCCAATCTGGTGCGACCGATGAGCCAGCGTACGTCGGTGAGCGTTACGCTCGTCGGGCGCACCTGATTGGCCCGCCTTCAAAAATCAATAATAATTCAGCGGTTGGTCTGAGACCCATACACGCTTATATCAATCGACTCAGAATTTCATCCCCAACCCCCCAATTTCCGGGAACGCATTCAGTTTTGGGACACCATATATATATGAACTGTATAATCGCCAGTTGGT
>OZ023312.1:5565130-5580130 GCA_964007375.1 Ophion obscuratus
TTCTCAATATTATAGATTATATTGTATTCAATGACAAAAGTCGTATTTTTCGAATTTCAAGCTTACGCAGACGCCTTAAATGCTTCTCGAGGGTACGTTATTTGGTGTGAGTAATTGTTCGCTATGAACGCACTGAGGAGACATAAAGACGTCAATTCTGGTCTTTCAAAGTGGGACCCCACTGTGACGGGTAAAGAAAGCGATGTTTTTGTTCGATTTTCTCAAAATCTACATATTCCAGAAAATGTGAAAAAATGTCCAACTTAAGGGGTAAGGGGTAAGGGGTAAATTTTTTGAAAAATCGATTTTTTTTATTGGCTTAAAAAATAGTTTAAACCCTCTAGAATAAGAAAAAACTTTTTACTTTTAACTTCTTTTTTAAATTTTTTCCAATAAAAAACTATTCGCAAAACTTTAAACGCGTTTTTCTCGAAACATGGTTTTTCAAAATGGCACGCAGCATAACTCGAACAATTTTCATTTTTTTTACTTGAAATTTTAACCAGATGTGAACATTATATTATCTTGAGAATGTCGATCGGAATTTTCAAGAACTTTATTTATTGATTTTTTATTAACAAAAAACTTGCCGTTTTTTTCGTCAAAAATCAATTTTTTTTTTCAAACGCACGCCAAATCCACAAAAATTGATACTTTTTAAAATCCGATCGACATTCTCTAGCTATAGCCCTCTAGATTAATGGTTTTTTTTTTGTTCTAGATTCAAAAGTGCACCAGTGGTGCTGCGTGCCGCGGAGCCCTGGAAGCAAAACATGTCCCGGGAAGATAGCTGTGGAACCGCCATTTTGTTTTTTTTTTACTGTCAAAAAATTTTATAATAAAGTTTAATGTATGCCCGATCACACCATTAAAAGTTTTTTTTCAAATACCTTCAATTTCGGGAGCAAAAAATTAGTGAAAAAACCTTTTTTTTTGGGCCGTTACAGTGGCCTTACCCCTTAAATGATTGAAAATGGATCAAGTCACAGACGATTTAGTGAGAGCAGGTAATGCAACAATTTACGTATACTAAAACGTTCAACAGCATTTTTTTCTCCCGAAATTCAGCATTTTTGAAGCCCCCAAAAATAAGGAAAAATTTCGGCAACATTGCACTTTTATTCGCACACCGGCTATTTTGTAATTTTTTTCGATAAACGGCCACTTACAACGATAAATACATTTATATAGATTATAAAACTTTTTTTATTTGTATTTTTCAGACCAATCATTGTCATGTTTTTTTTAATCCGGCCATTGGACCACATTTTTTATACAGAGGCTCAATTATTCCTCAATAAAGTTGTCAATTTTTAATTTTTCTTAAATTAAAATTGACATAAAATAAGTTCAACGTATGATTAATAACATACGTTTTTTTCCCAAATCCCAAATAAATAATCTAGTAGGCAAAAAAAATTAGAGAAAACGATATTTTTCGACGCGTTACAGTGGTGTCGTCCCTCGAATGAAATTATTCATTTTTTAATGCCCTAATCGATGCTTTATTATATCGTTATTCGTCAGAAAAAAGTATCGCATTTAAAAAATGCATTGAATGCATTAAAAAAATTAATGTTTTTGTTTTAACTTGACCTATAAATGTTTTGCGCGTTCAAGTAGAATAATTTCACTCAGCCGAGATAGGACGCGCCCTTAACTTTTGTCTCAAACATTTTTTCGTATCATTGTCAGCATCGAAGTTACTAGAGTGGGTCGATTTGAATGGGACACCCTGTATATGTCTATGCACGATAAAGTTTTTTCGTTCGAGTGTTCAAAGTCTTGTCGGACCACACCTACGATCTGAGAAAATATGTAAATCCAATGAGCCCAAAACCTTGTAGATCCTTTTCCTTCTTTCTCTTCTTTTTTTCGCTTCGTTTGATTTTCTGACATTGTCGGGGCTCTAATGATTATGGGATTGCCTCCGATACAGATCGCTCGCCCAAAACGTTCTCTCGTCGTGGGCATCTCCACGCCCTTTCTGGAATTCACTCCCTTCCCCGTGAGGTCGATCGACAAAAAAATCATCACTTGATAATAATTAAGGGGTCGTCTCACTTTAGACACTATATTCATGAATTTTTGGATAGGTTTATATTATAGATATTGATATAACACTTGTTACGCTTAATAAATACACTTTCGAAATACATTTTAAAAAATGTATTTAAGTCACTATTTATCTACGAAAATGGTAGTTAAAAAAATTTCCTGTAGGTCTGCGATGTTGATGAACACTTCGAGATGGATCATACGAAACAAAAAAAAATGAGTTTTAGATTCAGTATATTAATGGCTATAGCGCATATCATACGATATTTTATATATGCAAAAATAGCAAAATGGCGGACATTTTTCAAAAAATAAAAAAAAGTGTGTTCTCACCGTTTTTGGCAGAAAAGTAAGTATCAAAAAAATTCATGAACTTTTTTAGCCTCTAAAGTGAGAAGACCCCTTAAGGAAAAAAAAGCTCTACGATGCTCGAGAAGAAATCCGAAAAATTAAAAAGAAAAATACTTAAACAAAATCGTCAAATTGAACCATACTAATTCTCAAAAATACCACTGGATATTTCAATAAACATCAAGTGATGAAAAGTTCTGAAACACGATCATTTTATCAAAACAAAGAGATAAAAAATCAGGGAAATCCATTACATTATATCTTTATCAAAATAAAATGATAATAGTGAAAATTAATCATTGAATATTGGAATGGGTATCAAATTATGAAAAAAACCAAGAAAAGAATCACTGCATATTT
Organism: Ophion obscuratus; assembly: GCA_964007375.1. Lineage (NCBI taxonomy): Eukaryota > Metazoa > Arthropoda > Insecta > Hymenoptera > Ichneumonidae > Ophion > Ophion obscuratus. The sequence continues at coordinate 5,567,900 of OZ023312.1, forward strand.
TGATTAAAATGAAATGATCAAATATAGTTTTAAAAAAATCACTTTATCTCCTTATCAGAATGAAAAAGTTAGAAAATCGGAAAAGGCAATCACTCCATGTTTTGATAAAAATAAAAAGATGAAAAATCGAGAAAAACATTAATTTCATATTTTTATAAAAGTAAATTAATTAAAAACTCGGAAAAACAAATGTTCCACATTTTTATCCAAATGAAATAATTAAAAAATCAGAAAAAAACAATCACTTCGTATGTTAATCAAAACAAAATGATAAAAAATAAAGAAAAATAATGACTACTTTTGTACAGAAATCAAATAATAAACAATCCAGAAAAACAAGTTCTACCTGTCATTCCTCGTACCAAAAAACAAGAAGCCACGATTTCTCTGAGAAAAAAATCAAAGCCCATCCTCAAAGCAACGAGATATGCTGGTAGTCGAAAGTTCTTAGATATTACGATCTAAAAATTTCCTTTTCCCATCGTTCTTTATAATTCCTGATTTCCTCTTCATTTGCATTTCGCTTGGGCTTGTTTGAATTTTGGATTTTCGTTTTTACGTTTTGAAGAGAAGTCCCCTTTGTCCTTGTCAAAATGCGTCTTGTTTTATTTCTTCATATATTTTCGTCGTACGATAAACAAGGATTTCGTGCCACAGGACTTTTCGGTCCCAAAGCACTAATGAGCCTTATCTAATCATTTAAGGGGTTACCCCCACTTGTGATTTTGAAAAAATCGATTTTTTTTATTGCATTTTTTTGAAGTATAAGTATCTGAGAATATGTCCTGAAAATTTCAAGTCGATCCGAACAAAATTGACTGAGATATAAGCGTTGAAAGAGAAGAATCCGTTGTGTAAGCGACCGGCTAATTGAAACTTTAAACGCGTTTTTCTCAAAATGGCATTTCTGAAGTCGGTGACCAAGATTGCTCGAACACTAATGAACCGATCTTCTTGAAATTTTGCAGGCTTATTTAATGCATAAAAATGTAGTCTTTAATCGTTCGATTTTTTTTTTCGAAAAAATGGTCTTTTTATAGCCAAAAAACGGCCGTTTTCTTTCGTTAAAATCGAACCATTAACTTTGACTGTCCGCCATTTTGTGAAAAATGAATATTTTTTAAAATCCTTCGATTAAAGACTAGTTTATACTTATATTTGACTAAATCCATCCGCATTTTTTTTTCAGATGATCCACTTCACCGCAATGTTGATCACCGCAAACCGTGTATATAAAAACATTATTTCATTGACGGCCATTTGCCACTAAACAATGTAATATTTTTCAATAAAAAAATTGCTGAAAATTCTTCGAGATGTGTTCGTTAAGATGGTATATTGATCGATTAAAAAAGTTTTGTAGTTTTCTTTGAAAAAATTCACGAAAAAGGCCTTTTTTGCGCTACAAGTGGGAGTAACGCCTTAATAACCTCCATCATGGCGGAGCAATTGTCACAATTTACTGGCATCGATGTCAATTTCTCATTTGGAAAATGCGAATATCACCAGACGTGGAAATTTTTCAGGCCTTTTTTCCGTTGTATCCATTCCGATGAAAAAACCGAAGCATTACCGTTTTTTTCTTTCAATAATTCCTCAAGTCCCGTGGAGGCCGCATCGCGTGATCAGTCGACGGCGAGAAGAAGGACCTGGGTGAATAAAATACGAGCGAAGAGAGCGAGATAAAAAATGCAAGATGGATGGATGGGAAAGGGACTCGACGATGCAGAGAAGGGTGAAGGCCCTCTCACAGGACCTTCTGAAGTAAGAAAACGAAAAAAAGGCAAGATATTGCATATCTACGTGGGGGAGAACGAGAGAGAAGCAATGATGCTGGGCGGGTCGTGGGGATGATTCGGAGGCTGAGTTTAGTCAAATGCACGCGCTCCGGGGGATCTTGGCATAACATGTCGACCACAGCACCCGCGTGCTCTTCTCCATGGCTCTCTTTCGCCTCCTGTCGCTTGGACTCGTCTTTCTTGGACGCTCCTCGGGGACCGTTTCTCGTCTGGCACGTGGCCGCAAAATTTAGTCCTCTGCGCGTCATCGGACAGGTCCTAGCTCGGGATAAACGCGGCTTCATCGACCAGCGATCGGTACACGGAGAAAATAATCATTGATCCAATAACATTCGTATTATTGAATCAAATTGTTCGACTCAATTGCAAAATTGTTGGTGTAAATAATCGGATTTATTATTCCAAACAAAACGCTATTGACTTTAACGGAGACTTTGTCCTTGAAATTTAGCGGGAGATGTTAGCTGCTCAACATGAGCAGCTAGAAGAAGAGGAGGGATGCCTCTATGGACCAGGCATTGCCGATTAGCGTTAATTATAAACACATTTGTGTAAACACATTACAAAACTTTAAACCGCGTTTTTCTCGAAAACACGTTTTTAAAAATGGCTGACATTCTCCTGACCGCTGTAATTAACATAACGATCTGAAGTTTGGAGAGCATACTCAGAAAATATGTCTTCACGGAATGACGGATCGTTTTTTCGATAGATACATTTTTGCATTTATTATTTATCTTTTTATGCGAAAAAAAAGCGAAAATTCGATTTTTTTTAATTGCCGCCATTTTCCGAAATTTGTACTAAACGAAAAACCCATCCGTCATTCCATGACCAAAGGGTCACAGATTGATAATATGCTTTGAATTTGTGTTTCAGATCAACAAAGAGGGGGCAGTGATGTCAGCCGTTTGCCTCCCGCGATTTGAGGACCTGTTTTCGCGGAGCTGCAACCGCTGCCATTTTGGTTTTTTTTTTGAAAAAAAAAATTTTTTAACGTTCCGTATATCATGAATAAAAGCAAGAAAAAACCGCACTCAAAAAGCTTTACTCGTTGCCTTTAAAAAAAAAAAAATTTAAACGACTGAAATATGGCACTCCAAGGACAAAGTCTCCCTTAATAACATGATAAAATTAAAAGTCTTTTTCATTCAAAATATTAATATTGTTAGCCGAGAACAATACATTATTGAAACTATCTAAATTTTATCGCGAACAAATGATATAGTATTGAATGCATTTTCTGCAACGAACGAAAAAAAAAGCGTTTCAATTCGTAACACCAATATTGTTGATTCGAGTACACAAGAAAAATTGAATTTCGCTGGTTTGATTCAGATGAAATTTCTATTGAGTAAATGTGTTATTTTTTTTTCACCATATCCGATATTGATTTTCAAGTACATTATTCGTTAAAATATTAATATTTAATTTCGATTGAAAAATATTAAGTAAATGTCTGAATTGGTTAAAAAATTATGCGAAAATAAAGTTCGTTTCTTGTGCATTTGGTTGAAAAAATTCCACCAAATCATGGCCAAGCGCCACCGAAATTATAGATGTGAGGAAACCCGTAGTTCTCGGAGCTACCGCTAGAAGCCGCACGCGCGCTCGTTTCTCGTAAGCGTAGCGCGAACCGAAAATCTACTCAAAAGTGTAGTATCTGTTCTTATTAGTTGAATATTTGATTTTCTCTCCATGGATATTCCATTAGATATCTGATATTCGCTCCACTATTATCGTGGCTGATCATTCTAATGCTCATTTTTTATTTCAGATAAAAAAATGAAAAACTTTCAATTTTTTTAATAAAAGGAATTCGATCAAACACTTTATTGCAACAATTCTGTCCTATTCTAAAGAAATGCATGCGATTTTTCAAATATTTTCAGCAATTCTCGTGAGTGTACATTTATTTGAACCAACAATCAAGAAATCTTTGCAAGTGCACATAGAATCATATTAAAAACATGACTTTTCGAATTCGCAAATATGTTCTTTTGATTGCAATGAACATTTATTACATCGAATATTAATTTTTTTTCTATCGGAGACTAGATGCGGTGCTACAGATGACACCTGTACTTTGTGGCAAAAAATACCATTATTTCGGATTCATATTGTTCATATTTCAATCATGATATACGCTTGCCTCTATCTCATACTAGTTGCATGATATTACCCTTTTGATATTGTACGGAGTACGAAAATGTTACGTCCAATGGCATATTCGTTTTGATGTAGTAACGAAATAATCCATTCTAATGAAATTTTTGTACAAAATAAAAATTGTTGCAGCAATCGCGTAATTATTTCATCCATAAATCTGCAGAATGTATATAGAATGATTTCAATAGATTATCATTACATTTTAAGGATAATGAAGATATGGAGAGAACAGAAGAGATTTTCAAATAAAATAATATCTTATTTAAATTAATCACATTTCCCAATATTTTATAGTATTGTAACAATGTCATATATCGGTGGCACTCTGTCATCAGACATTTATTTGGGTTAACCAATGTATTTTTTTTTAAATTCAAGTGGTTTTTTTTCTCAGTGTATAGATCGTGTTTTGCAAATATGGGGACATTCCTCACGTCTCGTTCGAGAGCGAATCGCTTGCGCGAGGAAGGTCACGACAGGACGACTGCTCAGAGAGAATATCCGCATTTAGAAAACCCTTTTTGAAAACTTTGAAAAAGTAATAAAAGAACGCCAAGTAATGAAAGTGCCGCTGAAAACATTGTCGCTTTTACCATTCGAAAAATTCTGATCTATCTTAGAATATTGGGATCATCCCACTTTGGGCGGCTGGAAAATTAGGTATTTTTGGGAATTTGAAAATAAGATTGACAGATTTATAGGCTATTATGTCAACGCCCGTCGGAACGTTTTCAAAGTCAGTAAGAAAATGACTCAAAAACTACTGCATAGATCTTTCTGAAATTTGACAGGCTTTTTCTAGATGTAAGAATATAGTATTTGAACAATGCATTTTTTTCCGATATGTACTTTCCATTTGATGAACGAACAATGTCCATTTTTCGCAAAAATCGAGACTCAGTTTGAACACCCGCCACTTTTTTTAATTTGTTTTTTTTTCGGAAATTCCTCCGATTAAGGGATCATCCCACATTATCAACTTTTGACAACTCGATATTTTCTTAACGGCGGGGTAAAGTTAATTCGGCGAAAAAAAGGCATGTTTTTAAGATTTTTTTGGCGTAACGAATAGTGTTCGTTTATTGAAAAATTTACATATAATAAAGTAACATTTGACCAACATTCTCCTAAATTTGCATTGCAAAATATTCAAAATTGAGCGAGTGAAAATTAAACCCCGGAGGCGCCTCGAAAAAAAGTTGGTTTGCGGTGTGCACCATAACTCGCAACAGAATCATTTGAAACAAAAAAATCAAAATGCATTTGTTAAAGGAGATGTTTCTCGAGGTAATGACGGGAGGATTTTTTTTTTCGATTTTTCGATTTTTCGTAGCACTTGGGAGCCAAAAACCCGATTTTCGCTAAAAAAATCGGCTAATTTGTTGTTGAAAAATTAGTAATTATTAAAAAAAAAAAAAAAAAAGCTCTCGGCAATACCTGGTGAATTATGTGAAGAAGTACTGTGCAAAATTTCAAAGCGATTGGTCCAGTAGATTTTGAGTTATCGTGCACACGGACTTCAAATATGGCAAGTCTCAGAAAAACGGTTTCAAAAACGCAGAAGAGAAGAGAACGGCATGGAGCAATAGACGCTCAAATACTCATAACTTCGTCAATTTTACTCCGATCGACTTGAAATTTTAACACAATATTCTTGATATATTACGCATTCATTAAAATTTTTTTTTTTTAATGAAAAAAAGTGTTAATACTTTACCCCGCCCTTAATGGATTTCGATAATAAACCACTTCAAATATATTGTGTGGAAACTTCAAAAAGATCGGAGCGGTGTGAGTATCATTTTTCGAGTTTATTTGAGCGTGCTCTCTGGCGGTTTAAACGCGTTTTTCTCAAAAACTTTAAACTTTTCTCAAAAACTTCAAACTCGTTTTTCTCAAAAACACTTTTTTCTCTTGCTACGTTGATTTTTTCTCCGGAACTACTGAACCGATTTATACGAAATTTTAACTACATATTTGTCAAATATATGGCTACTGCTGAAACTAGAATTTTTTGTAAATGTTGATTTTAAGTACTTTTTTTGAACCAAAATATCACTCAAAAAATCTTATTTCTGAGACTTTTTCTTTCACCAGCCGCCATTTTGTCATGTTTCTATAAAAATTGATAATTCTAGTTCGGACAGTAGCCATGACCATACTAAACTCAAATCTTTTTTATTTTTGCATTTCGAACCAATCTACTCAGAAATAACATCAACGAAGCTGAATAAATTATGGGAAATTAATAAAGAATGTATGTTCCTATACTTTAAGAGTTATTCTGTCAAGCCTAAAAAGATTTCCATCAATTTCTTTTATAGGAACCATACAAAAAATTGACAAAAATACCTAATTATTTAGCCGTCTAAAGTGCGATGATCCCTTAATCATAGGATAAAATATTAGTCCAGTAAATGAAGCGAAAACCCCGCACTTGTTTAGCGTAGAATATGAATTTTTACTGAAAATTGCATACTGCATATTGCAATTGCATACTGAAAACAACCCCAATAAAATATTGCCCCTCAACTCACCCCTTCAACCCCTAAGAAATAGGGGTTGAAAGCTTAAAAATCGCTGTATCTCGATAATTAATGGCCCGATCAAAAATGGTTTCAAACAAAAGTTGTTCGAATGACCTTGAACGACTTTGACCCTCTAGTGTTTTTTTATGCGACTTGAGGTGCTGCACAAGATGGTTGAAAAAATATCTACTATTCCATTTAAAAAAGTGAAGGTGAGCTTCACTGTGGGTCAGCGCCTCCACCGAAATAAAAAAAAATTGGTGCTATTTGATGGCGCCCTTGACACCGTACAATTTTTATCTGGAACATTTTTTCGTGACGTCGATAATTACCGAACTATTTCGGGTGACAGAGATAAGAGGTATACACAGATAAGGGTATCCCTGTATACACACTTCTGACCAAAAGTTTGGGGCACCCTGCAATTTTTCTTTCCGGACAAAAACTTGAATATCTCTGCCAAAAAAAATCGGAAACCAATTTACCAAACGGAGTTTCGAAGAGAATAGAGTCAGCTTCAGTTTGCTTTTTTAATTTTTTTTTTTCGTTTTTTTGTGCCCGGTACGTCATTTTGAAAATGGCGGTTTTTCACGATTTCCGCACCTTGAAAAGTCGTTCGTTGGACTTCAGAAAAATAGAAATCTCGCTATTTAGTGTAATGATGATGAAAAGGGAAGCTTAAGTTTTGTTTTTTTTTTTTTTACATTTGCAGTTTTTTCACCGAGAAATTTAATGTTTCTTGAAAAAAAAAAAAACGGCAGGCTTCCGTGAAGTTGAGAATATTTGTCCTAAGGACTAAAAAGTTTTGTCTCGTCATTTTGGAGTTGTTAGATTTTTCAGATTTTTTAGCAATATTTTCAGCAATATTTTTTTCATAGCTAGTTTTGGTTGATCATCGACGATTAAGGAGAGATATACACCTAGATGGTCGTGTTCGAGGATTTAGAAGCTATGGACATTCCGTTGATCGTAGAAGACCTATACTACGGGCCTGGTATCGATGATTCCATCTAAGTTGACAAATTTCATGATTTATTCATTCCCAAATTTTCAAACGCATTTTTCTCAAAACCACGTTTTTCAAATCGGTACCCAATATTTCTCGAAAACCAATGAACCGTTTGCTATGAGGTTTTTTGTGGTTATTCTATACACCGTTATCCAGTACTTGTCATAGGATTTTTTTCCGTTACTTAGTTTTTGTTTTAAAGGCAAAATAACTAATTGTTTGCCCGAAAATCACTATTTATGTTCAAACGTCCGCCATTTTGTCATAAATCGATATTTTTAAAATCGGCTATGACAAGTACTAGATTATAGTATCTAATTTAATAATCTTTTTGCTTTTTTTCAGATGATTTTTGACGAAACGGCAGGATCATACAATATCCTTCTATATTGTTGATATTTTTAAATAAAGGAAATTTGACATATTTTTGAATGTACATACTTTTAGATAATTAAAACCCCAATCAGAAATTTCAAATAGTTTTCCTTGAAAAAATTCACAAAAATGACCTTTTTTCCGGCTCCTTGGTGTATATCTCCCCTTAATCTAATTAATTTCTCGCCATTACATTGAAACGAAGATGTTTTAATGAAAATATCTTCGTTTCGAAGTAACGTTTCAAGAAAACGGACACAATTGACATAATTTTTTTTGCCCGAGATATTCAATTTTTTGTCCGGAAAGAAAAATTGCAGGGTACCCCAAACTTTTGGCCAAGGGTGTGGATAGATAACCTGCTTCAGAATGGCATTCCACACCGCAAAAGGCGTTTTCGAAAGGCACTTTTCGGACGTCAGCCGTAAATCGACTATTATTAATTATCTATAAACAAAAAAAATTACAGAGTATTCTTCAGAACACACTTTTTCCGACACCAAATTTGTGTATAAACTTACCATCACGACTTTCTATCAGGTTGATAAAAAAGTTTTGTCGCAATAATTTCAATATAATTTATTTATTTATATATCCTATACAAAACATTTCTAATCAACAATATATTCGCCATCGGTTTCTATGACACTCGACCATCTAGTTGGCAACTCATTTATTCCCTTTGCCCAAAACTGCGGCGGCTGGAACTCAAAGAAATTTGAAATATCCCTTCTGAGATCATCGACGTTTTTGCAAGTTTCGTTTCTCAAATATGCCTTCAAATGTCTGAACAAATAGTAGTCATATGGCGCGATGTCGGGAGATTATGGTGAATGAGGAACGGTATTCCAGTGAAGCGCAGTGATTGTTTTGTGGGTTTCCTTTGCGACACGGGGTCTCGCGTTGTCGTGGAGAAGGTGGACAGTCGCGCGTCTTGGCCGTTTTTTTTTTCTTATAGCCTCTGCCAATTCCTGGAGATTCTCGATGTATCGTGTAGAGGAGATCGTCTTACCTACAGGGAGAAAATTGTGAAACAGCATTCCCTTTGCGTCCCAGAAACAGCACAACCCGAGTCGAAATTTAGACCCTCCTTTGAATGCGCGAGAACCTATTTGTAACGCACAGACCCCTTTGTAACGCACAGACCGCCGCCCTCCTTTGACTCCCCTTGAACCTATATGGAGAAATTTGCACCGTTGGCGACCCTCCTTTAGCCCTACTGAACCTTCTATTTAACCTCCTGAGCCTCCTTTAGGCCTATGGGCTCGGCTTGCGTGAACCTACACAACCTCGTTTTGGCCTAAAGTCATATCTGTACCCTACAGAACCTCCTTTGAATCCAAAGCAGAAGGAAAATGAAAGATTGGATCCAAAGGAGGTTCTGTAGGGTGAAGCTATGTCTGAAAAATAAATTATATGTGTGAATTAAAAATATGATGTTTGATTATTTATTATAAGATAGATTTATTAATTCGAAACATATACATACATTGTCACAACTATAAATTATTTCGTGTAACTTAAAAAAACGTTATATTAAACGTATACTATATATGCACTATAGTATAGTACAAATATAGTATACGTTAGTAGTCCAGTAAAGTACGCTGGTACTACATTTGTTTGTGTGTTTTCAAGTTTATTTCATTATTATAAATAAATTATATATAGTTTATCTGAAAATATTTTTCAATTATAATTATCCCTTCTTTGGAATATCGGTGAACTGCGGATGGGAGAGGGGGGGGGGGGGGAGCGGAGGGCAGCATATTGAAGTAGGCTTAAAGGAGGGTTAGTAGGGTCAGAAGAGGTTTAAAGGAGGGCTAGGAGGCTCTGCGAGCCACCGGTGAAAGGAGTCAAAGGAGAGTTAGTAGGGCGAAAGGAGGTTTAAAAGAGGGTCTGTAGGTTTGCGTAAGCATTAAATCAGGCTCACTAGGGTTTAAAGGAGATTCAGATGAACCTACTAAACCTCCTTTGAGTGAAAAAGTCCAATTTCTGCCACTTTTGGAGGTTCAGTAGGTTCTGATATACATGTTTTTGAGATTTCCATTTGAACCTCTTGAACCTCCATTGAATGACAAATTGGGATCGAAAGGAGGTTTAAAGGAGGGTCTAAATTTCGACTCGGGAACAAAACCTTTTGTGAGTGACGATCAGATTTCGGTTGGTGTGGCGGTTTTTCTCCGATAGGAAGCCAGTAGGCTAAACGCGTTCTGTTGTCATACAAGACCCAGCTTTCTTCTCCCGTCACAAGATCTTCTAAAAACTCCTTGCGATGGTGGCGAAGCAGGAGAGACTGGCAGATGGTCAGGCGACAGTTCTTATTGTCGTCGGTGAGACGGTGGTGGTATCCATTGAGCTAGAACCTTCCTGTATCCCAAGTTGCGTAAGTGATTGACTATTGACGGTTGGGTGCAGCCAAGTTCTCTTGCTAGCTCGTGCGCACTTGCTTCCGGTTTTTCTTTGATGCAGCGGAGTAATGCTTCATCATCGATGGTCGATGGTTGTCCGGAACGTTCCTTATCTTCAAGGCTTGTGTCTCCAGATTTAAAACGATTGAACCAACGCTGGACTGTTCGATGAGAAACTACGTTCTCGCTGAATGCATCCTGTATATTTTTAGCAGTTGTGCTTGCGTTCGTGCTGCGCCGCCACTCGTAAAAAAAATGATCGCTCGACGTTGCTCCCGCGAGATCGAAGCCATTTCTGTCCATTAGAACGCGCGCTCGCCCTTTTATACCCTGTCACGCGGAAGAGTAGAAAACATTCTAGAATATTCTCGACGTAGCTCGATGTCATGTTGCGTCAATACGTAAAAAGACATTTTTAAAATTTTTGCGACAAAACTTTTTTTATCAACCTGATATTTAAAAAATCCTAAATATGAGCTATTTCGATTGTTACAACTGGGAGCGTTAAACATCGAGCTCTGCGAGAAACGAAGCAAAGTCTCGCGCCCTCGAGAAACTTGCCTTCGGACTGCCCTCCCTGATATTCTCTCTGGGATCAATATTTCCCGATGGAAGCCACATCAGGCTCTATCAAAGTGTCCATCTATTCTACACCTCGAATAATGTGCTGTATAATGGAGTAACCGCGAGAGTGCAGGCACAAAAGTACGAGACACCGGCTGACCGGTATAGTCAGCAATGCGAGCCTCGACCGCAGCTTTGGTGAAATTGCCCCGGGGAACGTGCGCGCGGTCTGGCGGCGGAAAGAAAGTTAACCCCTACGTCGTTGAGGTGCCCATCGTCTGTTCCTGGTACCGTGACGTGATCGGGCCATTAAGGTTGGGGTCAAACAGCCTATCAAAAAAAGCGTGTAACCGAATCTGTCAGCGAATTTTCGGTACGCGTTCATCACCTCAATCACGGAACGTGCGATCGTGACCTAATGTTATTTTCTGAATTGCCAATATATACATACATACATACGTACATACATACATACAGACACATACATATATAGTTATATAGAATTTTTATGTTGTTTTATTATTTTGTATTTAAATATTTATATATATATATATAGTAAGCATAATAAGCATATCCAGTAAAGAGGAAAAAAAGTTCAAGTGGGAATCTGATGTATGGACCTAACCTCAAGTTCGTATAGATATGTGCGTTACAACAACATATGTATCATGTATACTTTATTCGTTATACGTATGAGACTGGGGGCGTCGTTCTCACACGCCTCTTAAAATGCCTTTCCCACAGGTCGCTGGTCCTCGAGCCCTCTTTACGGTTCCCTATGGCATATATACATATGTACATATTTTTCAGCATATATATATATATACATATATACATATATACATATATGTATATATGTATATATATATATATATATATATATATATACATATACATATATATATATATATATATATATATATATATATATATATATATATATATATATATATACATATATATATACATATATATATATACATATATATATATATATATATATATATATATATATATATATATATATATATAGAGAGAGAGAGAGAGAGAGAGAGAGGGGAGACAGCGAGATAGAAGGGCCACGTACGTATCACAACTTTGCGAGCCAAAGAAAAGCCCAAGAGAGCATGGAGAATCCAGCATGGATTATTAATTACCAGATAGACAGAGTGAGAAGATCTTGATTATATATATATATGCGTATATAGACATACATATACGGGGTGGGCCGAAAAGTGAGGTCCAAAAAAAAAATTCAGATGCCTCGTGTCAATACTTACCGAACCAGCCCCACGTGTACTCTACCATTTTTTTTTAATTTCTAAAGAGAAAAAAAAAACTTCTTGCGTTTTCTCGTAGCGTAGGTTTTTATTTTT
>OZ023312.1:5587630-5590130 GCA_964007375.1 Ophion obscuratus
CAGCGAAAAAAAAACACTTTTTTGCGAATTTTTTTTATCTATATTGATAGAGTAAATTTATTGAAACCTTTTGTACATTGTTAAGTGTTATTTCAAGAACAGTCCGTGAAATTTGTACGCGAAAATATCCACAAACAAGCCGGTGACAAAGCTTTTCTAAGGACGCATTTGGAAAAACACGATTTGCGGTGTTCGCTGTATCTCAGCTTGAAATTATGTGAAATCAAATATCATAAAAATTTTGTTAAAGTATCATCAAATCCTCCGCCCAACGGTCTTGGATAATTTTTTTTCCATTTCTAAATTTTTGGTGGTCATGTAAAGTGAAAAGTGCTATTTTGCACGAAACATTCCACCATTTTGGGGGTGGAAAACCCCATCAATGTAAAAAAAAATCTCAAACTAAACGTTGGGGGGAGGTATTTTATATGTAGAAAGTGTGCACCAAGTTTGAAATAAATCGGTCATGTAGTTTTCAAATGGCAGTGAACAAGGAATTTGAAAAAGTGGTTTCGAGAAAAACGCGGCACCGGCTTCTTTGTGGATATTTTCGCGTATAAATTTCACGGAATGTTCCTGAAATGACACTTAACAATGTACAAAAGGTTTCAATACATTTACTCTGTCCATATGGATGAAAAAAAATCGCAAAAAAGTGTTTTTTTTTACGCTGAAACCCCTACCCTCCCCTTAAGTATAATTTTTTCACGCTGAAACCCCTACCCTCTCCTTAAATAACATTTTTTTATTTTTCATTTAAGATTCCAATTGTCAAAACCGACGATTGGCCGTGCAGCGACGGCGGCACTTTGTTTAGATAATAATAACTTCATTGTTTATCGATATTTTTCAATAAAAAAATAACTCAAACTTGGCAAGACTGCGTGTTAATTGTCTGTAAAGCTCCGACCTCGTCATCCTAATACTCTCAACGAAAAAAATATTGATAGTTTACCTGTTTTTAGGCTCCCAGACTTATGCAGACTCGTTGGGCGGCAAAATAAAGTGCAGAGGTTTTTTTACCTGCATAGAAAATGTATATTTACTTATCAAAACGTGGAAATTAATTTATCAACGTATTCTAATTTCTAAAAGTTTTTTTTAAAATATACGTAATACCCAAACACACACACACACACACACACACACACACACACACACACACATACATATTTATATAGAAATACATATATATACATATATATATATATATATATATATATATATATATATATATATATGCACATATATAATCCTTGATGCGAGATCGCTCTAAAATCCGTTCCCGTCTTACGCACGAACCAAACTTCGAACATACGAGCGAGCGAAGCCGCAGGCAAAAAAGCTCGTGCATACTCATATATCCTCGCATACGACGTATTGCGAAACAAATCCGTGAAAAATTCTGCTCATAAGCACTTGCGCGCCAGCATCCATAATAACGAAGCGGGAAGAATCGCGGTGGGTGCAAGAAAAAAAAACAACATTGAAACGGTCTGTTATATAGCTCACCGAAATCGAGGGAGTGCAATTTCGCACGGGTGCACCGAGTTTAACGCGACAAAGCTCGAAACGTCCCCGTGTATGCGTAGCACTCTCCAGAACCGAATAAAAATCTCATTTCCGTCTCGGTGTGCGCGAATCGTTCTTCGAGCAAGACAAAGAGAAACAACGAATGAGGGAGGGAGAGAGAGAGCGAGAGAGAGCCCTCCCGTGCACATATATAATTTTCCTCAGCTCCGTAAACGATCGTAAAAGCGCCCTTAAATTAAAACCAACTTGCCCGTTCTCGTCCCTACCTTTCCGTCGACGAGAGCAACGTGATTCTTTGCTACACGCAGTTCCATGTGTACAGGTATGTCCACTTACTGATTACAGTATCGACGAGCAAAGAAACAGCTAAAATCGCGAATGGGAGAGAAAGAGAGAGACTTACTTCTTGATCTTCGCACCATCTGTAATATATATATATTAGGGTGGCCCTTAATATGGGTCACAAAAAATTGATCGCGCCGCCCCCCAAAACGGTTCCAAATAATTTTAAAAAACCTACGCGAAGCCCCAGCTATTTCCGTTAAGAGGAAGTTGCAAGAGGAAGAGGAAGCCTGCAAGCATGAACTTAAATTTAAATATCAACTTTTCTTCATGATTGGAGAAATGTCGATTTTTTTTATCTAATCTATTTGTCAATTTTTCAACACGATGTTTCTGTGGTTTAAATAAAAAATTCGTACTGAACGAAATAGTATCGATATCTTATGTGTACATTTTTTAAATATTATGTTTTTTCCGACCAATTGCATGACTTGTGCGAATAAATAATTTCTTTGTTTTCAATAAAATAAACAAGCTCGCCAAGTTTAAAATCCTGCCAAGTTTAAAATGTCCCTATGCATTTTTGCGAAAGTAATTTTCAAATACATTTTTTATCCACAGCACTGGAAGTCTGATCTCAGTGAAATATTAATATGTTTGTATATCAGCAAGCAAGGAATATTTC
>OZ023312.1:5595130-5606100 GCA_964007375.1 Ophion obscuratus
TGTAATGTAATCTGATTTGTTAAGAATGACTGTTGAATTTCCTTTGTCAGCTCGCGTAACTAAATGTTGAGGGTTGTTATTTAAGAATGAGGACGTGTGTTTTATAATTTGATTATTGTTGGAAAATGATGTTGTAATATTTATTTTGTTTAAGATTTTAGTGAATCTGGTTCTAATTTCGATTTGTCTAGGTTTGTCGAGTAAAAAATCCAATTTGGACTCAAGTTCGAAGATTGATTTGTGGATATGAGTTTTTATGTTTGAGAGGTTGAGGTAAGGAAAACAAAACTTTTTACTTAATGACAAGAATGTGGAAATGTGTAGCAGAATGTCAATGTTGGAGAGATTTATAAGCCATTCTTTCGTTTTATTTAATGCGATTGTCGAATTTATATTATTCAGAGGATCATTGGAAAGATTATTATTTGTGTCCTGTTGTCTATTAGTAAGAGTTGAGTATAAGATGTTGTGATTTTGTGTTGTTTGATTTATGTTTTGATAATTTAGGTGATGTATATTGTTTTGGTTCAGATGTGTTTCTGGTGATATTGTTCTTACAAATTCGTCATGGTTGAAAATGTGACGATTCTTGGTCCGTTGAAATCTAAGATTTTGGAGTTTTTTTTTTTGTGTTTTTCATATGAGAGTTTTGACAGTTTGTTTAGTTTTATTTGTTCCAAAGTGAATTTTTTTTCTTCATTGTTTTGAGTTTTGTTGATTGTTTCAGCGTTCTTTTCTATCTTTTGGTTTAGTATTTTTATTCGAAAGTTGAGATCATCAATTTCTATGTTTAGTAATGATTTGTGAAATTTGTGTGTTATTCTGTTAAGCTTTAATTTACCTTTGTTACCGGAAATTTGAATATTCAAGTGTTTGGAAAAAATGTGTTTCGGTATCAAACCTTCTTGTCTATATAAGTAAAAAACGATGTTGTCGTTTTAGGCGAGTCTTCGTAGCAGCGTCGTGTTTCCAAATCTTGAAAGCTGCTAAGGTGATGTATCCGCAGAGTTGTAGTATCTCGCCAAAGAAGGTCATTATGTCTGTTTATAGCCAGTCGATTTGAAATGACTCAAAGATGTGTGCGGCCGTGTTGATGACAAGTTGCCAGTTGAAGATTCGGCTTCAGTCCGGCCAATAGAGGTTTTCCAAGGTCAGCGATGGAAATAAATGATGCTTTCTTACGGTTCGACCCTTTGGTTCGGGTACTCTTCAAAAATTATATTTAACGTACGAAAGCATCATTTATTTCCATCGCTGACCTTGGAAAATCGCTGTTGGCCGGACTGAAGCCGAATCTTCAACTAGCACCTTTTTTCTGAGCCTATTGAATTTACGCATAATTGGAAATACAAGTTGTTATAATATTTAAAATAAATACTTAAGGATAATAGATAGCGGAACATTTTTTTAATCATATTTTATTAATTAAGGCAGTGCGACTGGTCTAGAGCGAGATTTTTTACGTCATTTTTGGGTTGGCATAACTTTCAAACCGTTGAAGTTGTCTTGATGAAATTTTACACATGTATTTATTGTTCCTTTGAGGATGTATCTACATAAAAAAAAAAACTTTTTTAATACTTTCATGTAGTTTTTTTATGGGTGATGTTGTGGGCATCTGAAAAAAATATATACATATTCTCAAACCGGGAGGACGGTGTGCCAAATAGGATTGACGTGATATCCTCCATCTCTGTTTAGATTGTCCGGATGTTTTCTTCCGGGTTGAATTTAGATTCCCTAAAAACTCCTCTCTATGAGTTAATACAAAGAATATTATTAAAACGAATGACTTTCTATCGAAACAAATAAATTGAAATAATATGAATATATCGATGTACTAAAAAATGCAAACTCAATAACTTGTCTACTAATTGTAAGCTAACTTCAATTTAACTGTAAACTCGCCTCTCCTTGACATAACTGAAAGGAAAGCTTATACGAAACAAATAAATAAATAAATGCTCCAATAAATAAATTTTATCAAAGAAGCCGAATTAAAAACGGCAGTCCAATTTTCCCTAAAATAACCTTCCAAAAGTAAACCAAAATTCAATAAAAACAATCCTCGATTTTTCTCCCATTGTTAATTTTGTCTAATACTCAAATCATGTGAAAATAAATATACTAAAAAAACCGTCTCCCTAAGTAAGAACGACTCGTGTCCCTTCTCATTCGTCCACCTTGCGATACAAACGCGCGCGAATGTCTCACCGAGTCTTCCCGTTTTCTTGAATGTCGGAGGGATTCGTCCCGAGTACGTTACCTAGGTACGTGCAATAAACAGACTTGTCATTCGCATTCCACGCGCAAACGGACAAAAGTATAGAAAGGACCCTCGCCTGCATAAGAAAAAATAGTGTATAATTATAATTCGCGAAAAATAACCTATTAATTATTTGGGCATCCACGTATGATACACGTGTGTCGTTGGGAAAATGCAAAATGTCTGTATGTATGCGCCTTGTCACACATCTCATCTTGGCTGTGCCGTTGCAAAATTCACGTTATCGCATTGCAGATTGGAAATACAGGCGTATACATGTACCAAACACTAGTATACTTCTATATATATATATATATATATATATATATATATATATATATATATATATATATAGGGTGTCCTCTTATGATTGAGAAATCCTGCAACTGTCGATACATCAGATCATGTCCTACTATATGTCGGAATTTCACTTCAATAAAAGTGCCACAATTTCGTTATATAAATCAAATCTACTTTTGGTTTTTCGCATGCTATTTTTACAAATGATAACTTTTTTAACCCGATTTTTCTAAAAAGTACTCTTGGTTATTTGTTTCAGCTAGAAAAGTCTTCTTTTTAATCTTAAGTGTTAAGGAAACTTTATCAAAAAAGATCTTGTGCAGAATTTTCATACAAACCAATTCGAACATCTGACTTTGATAGCCTGCGGTATAAAAAAAATGTACTACGCATATCGTGGCAATTACTTTGAAAAGCTGCTTAGTTATATGTGGATTCATTTGTAGAAATGGCATGCAAAAAACCAAAAGCAGATAATTTTTTGCAAACAATAACATAATGGCGTAAATCTCGAAAACCGTGGGACTTTTAATAAACTGAAATTCCAGCATATAGAAGGACATGATCTGACCTATCGACAGTTGTAGGATTATTTATTTATAACAGGACACCCGGTATGTATATACGTATGTAGACACACATTGCCTTAGCGAATTTTCTTCGTTGTAGGGAGAGATTCACCGCAGGCTGTGCGCTCCTGCAGCACGGTATATGAGAAGAAAACAGAATCGTTATCTCGTATGCATACAAGCTTCTACGTGTATATATATATATATATATATATATATATATATATATATATATATATATATATATATATATATATATAGGCAGATGCGAAGTTGCATTTATAGCCATGGCATACGTATTCACTTCGGATAATTGCAAAATTACATGACTATAGTATAATTCATTATTTAGAGCTATATAGTATCAGGTGTACAAATGAGTTCTGGGCCTGGCAATAAAAACATCTGTATTGAATATTTGAATGAGAAAATATTCCCCCCCGGCCTGGTGTCATATAATACTAACCTAGTAGACTATTTTATCTAGGACTAGTAACCTAGTAACCTAGTAACCTAGGACCAACATAACCTAGGCGTAACATAACCTCAAAATATACATCGTCAGCACAGTGCGCAAAATAATTTGCAATAAATTCGAATTAAGAAAAAATATACTTCCGAGGCTAATGAGTTTATTTGTCAGGCATTGGGGGAAGATGTGGTATTCATCACTACTATGATGAAGGTGTTTCAAAGGTTCCGGAGTGGACATCGCAACCTCAGGGATGGCGAGAAAACCGGACGACTAAACAAATTGGAAGATGAGTATTTGGAGGAGTTGCTGTCCAGCAGCTGAGGATCCTTGTCAAACGCAATCGAAACTTGCTACTAAATACATTAGGAATTACTCCATGAGATATTTCCAGTCGTTAAGGACAGCTCGGCGAGATTCAAAAGACCACTGGGTTCCGCACGTGCTTTCGGAAAGCAACAAAACTAGACGATGCGTCACAGCTTTGCCTTTGTCGTTTCGCTTCAGAAGGAAATACTTTTTGCACTGGCGATGAGAAGTAGGCGCTGAATGATAATAAAAAAAAAAAAAAAACATAAATCGTGGGTTAACCCGGGTGAACCATTCAGATCGACCGCTTAACCCAATATTTTCGATGAGAAACTCCTTCTGTGCATATGATGGGATTTCCAGGGTGGTCTGTACTTGGAGCTGCTCGAAACTGGTCAAACCATCACACCTGAGTACTATAAACTCGACTGCAGCATTTCAAGGGGGTACTTTTTAGATACCTTTAAACAAGGAAAATTTCGCTGACGTTCTTGATTTTTTTTTTTTTTTCAAGGACAGAATTCTTCACCATTTTTGTAACTTAGGGTATGTTTTATTACTACGTTTGGGTAAAGTTCGGAAAATCTCCAACCTCCGATCGAGCTGAAATTTTACACAGATCTCCCTTTTAATATTTTAAGGGGTATCACCACTCTAGAGTCAACGAAAAAAGCCCTAGATTTGATAATTTTTTTCTAAAGAATATTGGAAAAGGGATCGGGTCACTTTTTTCAGGGTTTATTAAAAACAGATTAAAGTAAGTAAAAAAAATGTATTGCTTTTTTCATTAAAAAAAATGGCGGCGACTAAGACAGTCTTCAAGAACGTTTTTTTTTCGATACCTCTACGAGCGGACGTGGATCTTCGAAAGCATAAGAGCGAGAACAAAAAAAATCTTAATCAATAGGTCATTGGCTAGAGAAGTACATAGGGATTTTTTTAATCAATTTTTTGCGAAAACGGCACACGTTTTAAGAAAAATTCATTTTTTCAGCAAAAAAAGTTGCAGTAATTTATTTGTAAAGAAAAGTTTACATTCAATCAAAAAACGGCTATGTACTTCTTTAGATAATGTGATTGTGAAGCTACAGTGAACATTTCAAAGCGATTCGTCGAATGGTTTTAGAGCAGCGCTTCCGCCCAGTTTGAAAAAAGTGATTTCAAGAAAAATTCGTTTAAAGTTTTATACGTACTTAAGGGGTAAGGCCACTGTAACGGCCCAAAAAAAAAAGGTTTTTTCACTAATTTTTTGCTCCCGAAATTGAAGGTATTTGAAAAAAAACTTTTAATGGTGTTATCGGGCATACATCAAACTTTATTATAAATTTTTTTTACAGTAAAAAAAAACAAAATGGCGGTTCCACAGCTATCTTCCCGGGACATGTTTTGCTTCCAGGGCTCCGCGGCACGCAGCACCACTGGTGCACTTTTGAATCTAGAACAAAAAAAAAACCATTAATCTAGAGGGCTATAGCTAGAGAATGTCGATCGGATTTTAAAAAGTATCAATTTTTGTGGAATTGGCGTGCGTTTGAAAAAAAAATTGATTTTTGACGAAAAAAACGGCAAGTTTTTTGTTAATAAAAAATCAATAAATAAAGTTCTTGAAAATTCCGATCGACATTCTCAAGATAATGTAAATGTTCACATCTGGTTAAAATTTCAAGTAAAAAAAATGAAAATTGTTCGAGTTATGCTGCGTGCCATTTTGAAAAACCATGTTTCGAGAAAAACGCGTTTAAAGTTTTGCGAATAGTTTTTTGAAAACTATTATATAGAAAGTGCGATATAGTTTTTTGAAAACTATTATATAGAAATTGCGAAAACTATTTTTTAAGCCAATAAAAAAAAATCGATTTTTCAAAAAATGTACAGTGGCCTTACCCCTTAAGGGAAGATATACACCTAGAAGCTGGAAAGAAGGTCATTTTTGTGAATTTTTTCAAGGAAAACTATTTGTAATTTCGGATTGGGGTTTTAATTATCTAAAAGTATGTACATTCAAAAATATGTTTAATTTTCTTTATTTAAAAATATTATAAATATACAAGTATATTGTATGATCCTTGGAGCGTCGTAAAAAAATCTGCGTATACGGTACCCACTGGCGTTTCTTGAATAATCATCTGAAAAAAAAAAACCAAAAAGATTATTAAATTAGATACTATAATCTAGTACTTGTCATAGCCGATTTTGAAAATATCGATTTATGACAAAATGGCCGACGTTTGAACGAAAATAGTGATTTTTGGGCCAAAAATTAGTTATTATTTTGGCTATAAAACAAAAACTGAGTAACGGAAAAAAATCCTATGACAAGTACCAGATAATGGTGTATAGAATAACCACAAAAAATCTCAAGGCATTCGGTTTATTGGTTTTCGAGAAATTTTGGGTACCAATTTGAAAAACGTGGTTTTGAGAAAAACGGGTTTGAAAATTTGGGAATGAATAAGTGATGAAATTTGTCAACTTACATGGAATCATCGATACCAGGCCCATAGTGTAGGTCTTCTACGGTCGACGGAATGTTCATAGCTTTTAAATATTCGACCTCGACCATCTAGGTGTATATCTCTCCTTAAACCTTTGAAAATTTCGTTTTACCTCTAATCCGCGATGCCGGCACCATACAGAAGAAACTTTTGCTTACCTTTAAGGGGAGGTACCTGAGTAAACGGCGAGAAAAACAGGTAAACTTCGGAAATTTTTATCTCAAAAACTAGTGTCTCGATTGGATCCGGGTTTTTTTAAATGCGAAATATGTACATTGAGGTATGTTTAGGAATTTTTCAAAATAAATTCGTTGACTGGAAGCGATTCAAACGCGATTATCTCGAAACATAGTTTTCAAAGTCAGTGCCAGATGTATCTCGAAAACGGCTTGTCCTATTTTGTCCAAATTTCGATACAATATTCTTCGATAGTTTTTCTCGCTCGCCAAGTAGGGGTTTTTCATTTGATTGAACCATTGATTTTATATGCAATCTGTATGAAATCCAAAATCGTCGGAAATTGCGAACGAAAAACGAATGTTAAATTAAAACGGTCGCAACTTCGTCAAAAATGAAAAATTTAAAAAAAAACCCTAAGTGGCGAACGAGAAAAACTATCGAAGAGATATTTCATCCAAATTTGGACAAAATCGGACAAGCTGTTTTCGAGATACATCTGGCACCGACTATGAAAACTACGATTCGAGATAATCGTGTTTGCATCGCTTGCAGTCAACGAATTTATTTTAAAAAATTCCTAAACACACGATTAAAGGGATTAAAGCTACATTTTACACTAAGAATACTTGTAAAAAATTTCTGAAACATTTAGAATTACGTTTTAGATGATAAGGTGCGAAAGGTTTATATCAAATTTCTTTATCAAACTTTATCAAAAAAGATCTTATGCAGATTTTTCATACAAACCAATTCGAACATCTGACTTTGATAACCTGCGGTGTAAAAAAATGTACTACGCATATCGTGCCAATTTCTCTAAAAAGTTGCTTAGTTATTGTCGAAAGAAAGAAGAGCAACTGATTGTACGCATTTGCCAGACTTGCATAAGACTGAATGCCAAACTTGCACAAGTTATTGTCGAAAGAAAGAAAGAAACGAAAGAAGATGATATTTTCCAAAGATAATATAAAAGCCAAAATCTCGAAAACCGTGGGACTTTTATTCAACTGAAATTCCAGCATATCGTAGCACATGATCTGACCTATCGACAGCTGCAGGATTATCCATTCATAACAGTACACCCTGTGTGTGTGTGTATATATGTGTGTGTGTGTGTGTGTGTGTGTGTGTGTGTGTGTGTGTGTGTGTGTGTGTGTGTGTGTTTGTGTGTGTGTGTGTATACGAGGGTGGGGTGAAAAGTTTCAAAATACAGATTTACAGCTTCGATAATTTCTTCGTTGCTCTTAAATCTTTTTCCGCCAAGCCATTTTTTGAGGTTAGGAAACAGGTAATAGTCGCTGGGGGCTAAGTCTGGAGAGTAGGGAGGATGCGGCATCAATTCAAACTTCAATTCGTGGATTTTGGACATGGCAACAATCGACGAATGGGCTGGTGCGTTATCGTGATGAAATAAAACTTTTTTTTTCGCCAAATGAGGTCGTTTAATTTGCACCTCGTGCTTCAAACGTTGCAATAACTCTGCGTAGTATTGACCAGTGATAGTCTTACTCTTTTCAAGGTAATCAATGTATATAATTCCTCTCGCATCCCAAAAAACAGTAGCCATAACCTTGTTTGCCGATAAAATTGTTTTTGCCTTCTTTGGGGTTGGTTCCCGTTTTCCAACCCACTGTTTTGACTGTTCTTTATTTTCAGGAGTGTAGTGGTGGACCCATGTCTTATCAACAGTTATGAATCGACGCAAAAATTCGTTTGGATTACGCCTATACAGCGCCAAATTGTCGGTAGAAATGGTTTTTCGAAGCAGTTTTTGGTCGAGCGTTAGCAAACGCGGCACCCACCTTCCACACAGCTTTTCCATGTTCAAATGGTTGTGCAAAATATTTCGCACACGTTCAGCTGACATCCTACAGGTCTCAGCTATCTCATGCACTTTCAACCTGCGGTCTTCCAACACTATTTTATGGATTTTTTCAATCATCTCTGAAGTTGTGACTTCAACGGGCCGTCCTGAGCGAGGCTCGTCAGAGGTGCTCACACGACCCATTTTAAATTCAGAAACCCACTGCTTAATAGTTGAATATGATGGGGAGAAGTGTCCTAGTGTTGAATCCATCTCTTCTTTTATTTGTTTTGGTGTAAAAGCTTTGAAATGGAAGTATTTGATGACAGCACGTTTTTCCAATTTTTCCATTTTTACGAAAACAACGGAAGCGTCTCGCGCAATGTGCTCTCAAATGCAAACTAACGTAGCGATTGGCCTGAAACTGTTCATACAAACTCGGTAGGAATGGTACTGTAGGACGCCGCTGCAAAACTAGATCTAGTGGCACCATCTCTTGGTCAGGCCGGAAACTTATATATATATATATATATATATATATATATATATATATATATATATATATATATATGTGTGTGTGTGTGTGTGTGTGTGTATGTATATATATGTATATATATGTAGCGACGTATGGGATACAGCCATCAAGCACACATATCAGAGTGTTTCGGGAGTCGGTGCCGTTGCACACTTGGCTTCACGTAACCAGAAGGAAATGCACGCGCGAGCGCACGGTGAATGAACACTCTTGCTCGTCTCACCGTAAATTTATTCGCTGCTTTTCCTAGCGTGCACCAGCCGAGAACCTTCACAAGGCAGACACACAAAACTATATGCATTTACTATGTGGAACATTTGCGAATGGAGGGAGGAGAGAGAGTGCGAGAGAGAGAGAGAGTGCGAGAAAGAGAGAGAGAGAGAAAGAGAGAATGGGGAAAAAACGAGAGTAAGCTCACGTTTCCCCGGATAAACGGATGTTATATGGTTTTTATGTGCGCGCACATGGGTACATTAACCACCAGAATGCCGACGGGTATAAAGTGAGAAAGACGATTGCGCTGAATATCACCCGAATAGCCCAAGGATAACGCAACGTGTATGCTCCCTCGTAGAATAGGATTACTTCTGCATTTATTGCGACTGTGAAGTTTAATGTGTTTTTTTTGTGCCTCGGCATTTTATTTTTTGCGCGCACGATCGCTCGAGTATGCGCTTTTGTTGCTCATCTTACGTTGTGTGTCGCACGGCTTGTGAACGGCGAATGTATGGCTTGAAAAGATTTGATTCGTTTGACAGACATAAAAATGGATCGCTGAGCAACGCGCAATTTACGTATTTATTGAGATGGACGAGAGGGAAGCAACTTTACATTCGTTTCATCCAATTCTTTGTTTGTATTTATTTATTTTACTTCGGTTGTTTTGTTTGGTTTATTCATTTTATTTGGTTTATTTGTTTTGCGTATTTTATATTTTTTAAATTATTTTATTCATTTACTTTATTTTGTGTATTTTATTTTTCGAATTTTTTAAAGAAAATCATTTATTAATTTTTTTATTTACTTCGTTAGTTTTATTTCTTATATGCATTTTTCAAATATAATTCATTTTTGCAATTCTCCAAATCTCTGACTCGATGACTTTTTTGAGTCTACTTTTTCAAATTTTTTATAGTAGTATTTCAGTTTATTAATTTTAAATCTTTTTGTTACATCGCTTACTTTATTCACGTAATCATGTATTATATTTTTTTAAATATAATTCCCAACTTTGTATATTTTACTTATGTTATGCATATAATTGACTTCGACTATTTAATTTATTGTATGCATTTATTATTTCCATTTAATTCTGGAATTCCGATCATGTCTGGCTCATTGACTTTGGTCGTTTATCTAATTTCATTTAATTTATCAATGTTATACATTTTTGTTACTTATCTTCTTTCATTCCTCCAATGTATTATATTTTTCAATGTGGATTGTGCTAATTGTATTTTATTTACTAACTTTTTATTCTTTGTGTATCGTGTTCGTATCGTGCATTTAATTTACTTCGTAGATTCTTTTTTTTCTGGACTTAATGCTGTTTTCTGGTTTTCTGTGTTAATCTTCTGGCTTTATTACAATTTATTGCTGGTGATTCAAAAAGTATTGGCCCCTTGACTTTTTATAACTAACCGAGCGTAGCCATTTGAGTGAACGCGAAAACGGCAATTGCACATTAATTTAGTAAATCCCTTTTTTATTTCACCCGTTTTATTCATTTGCTTTAGACATTTTACTCATTTTGTTTCTCATATTCATATTATTCTTCCATCCGATTTCATGGTGTAACAAATTTCATTTACAATCATCATTTTAGTTATCTAATGAATTCCACGTCTCTTACGCTTTTTCTTCATTGAACTTTTTTCTCGAGTTCTAAAAATGTCCGACCACTCGGACTTTTGTAATTTCGAGCGATAACCCCGTACGTACGACGGGCTTGCAATATTCAAATGGAAAAAGGGTCGAACGAGGACCGAGGGTCTTGCGTCGCGAACGGTCTACAGGGGAAAAAATTAGATCGGTCCGAAC
>OZ023312.1:5606300-5613800 GCA_964007375.1 Ophion obscuratus
GAGAGAGAGAGAGAGAGAGAGAGAGAGAGAGAGACAGAAAACTACAGGGTGGCGTACAAATAGTACGGCATAATTATGACAAAGGATGTCGCATATGTCTTCCTTTCATCAGTTCCGAGCGTGACTTGGCCAGGCTTTTATACGTACACGCCACTTCTGCCTCTTGTACACACGTCGTCGCCCTCGTCGTTGTGTACGGTGACTTTCTCACTCGCGCACCGCGCAATTCACCGCATCGACGCGGGATACAACGAATTTATGTACCTATTCGTGAACGTGTGGGCCCGGTTTGCCCGTTCACCGCGTGCGGTAAGTAAAAGTCAGCCGTATAATATTCGTATTGCTGTACAAAAGTTTCGCGTATGAAAAAACGACGATTCTTTTTATCTCTCGCTCGTTCGAGGCTGCATCGTAGGTACAAGCGTGACCAAAGTGTGACAAAAATCTGAAGAAGGGCTTGTTATTAAACGTTTTGAAATACGAGTATGCATATACAGGGTGTCTCGATGAAGTGTTACAATTTTCAACTTCGGAAAGTATGATTACAATTAAAAATATTTTCTTTCCAGAAGGGAAAACATGGAATCGTCAATTTGACCTTGGATATGAACAGCGAGGTCATGTGAAGGTCAACTTCGAAATTTTTATCAAGAAGCCTTATTTTTTCTTGTACATTCTTATATAGATGACCGCGAAAGCTTTCAAAATGCTATGGATAAGCCGTTGGGAGGCTTAACGGGGTGATCTTTATATTATTAAAATTATCAATGAAATGAAATGAAATTTAAAAAATAAATTATTCAAATATTATTCGAAGCCGTGGGTGTTGAATTTTTTTTCTCAAGTTTATGTATATTCACATATATATATATGCATTGGGAAAAATGTACACACCCCAAGTATAAATAAGGGTATATCGAAAAAAAAGGGAATAAAACCTGATATTGAATAGTACCGAACAGTTTTGTTCGAAGTGATATATATATATATATATATATATATATATATATATATATATATAATCAGGATGTATCAGAAAGAAAAATGAATAATTTGACACACAACAAGTCTAAATATAGGGATGTATCGAAATAGAACAGAACAAAAATTGGATAATACCCAATATTGAATGGTACCAAACAATATTGTTCGAAGGCGATTAAAACTGTTTGATCAATTAAAACCGATTTTCAATTAAATGAGAGTGATATAATTGAAGTGTATAAAAAAAATCTCGTTTAATTGAAGAAAAAAAAACAGAATTCTCAAGGTACTTTTCACTATTGGATATCATTAATCGCTTTTTTTTCAATTTATTTTCGACACACCCCAATTATATCTATAAACATTTTAAGGATTTGGTGCTTATTTGGACGAGCTATCTGTCCATCCTACCGACCAATTAACCTTTCTTCCTGACTTTTCTTCTCCAACTTTTTCTTTCCTCATACTCTCTCTCCCTCTTTCTATCGCTCTCCCTATATATATCTACACACACACACACACACACACACACACACACACACACACACACACACACACACACACACACACACACACACACACACACACACACACACACACACACACATCGTGTATATATATATATATATATATATCGTGATCCTGATCCTTAGGAATATACGTCGGGGTTTGTTGGATTCAATCGGGCTGGAGATTGAAAGGGTGGCTATCCGAAGGGCACATAGCAAAGAAAGGATCAAGTCACCGGTGAATACATCGTGTGTGTGTGTGTGTGTGTGTGTGTGTGTGTGTGAGTGTGTGTGTGTGTGTGTGTGTGTGTTTGTGTGTATTTGTGTGTGTGTGTGTGTGTGTGTGTGTGTGTGTGTGTGTGTGTGTGTGTGTGTGTGTGTGTGTGTGTGTGTGTGTGTGTGTGTGTGCGCGCGCGCGTGTGTGTGTGTGTATTTGGTATAGGTATAGGCTGCTCCGAGGTGCAGCCAGCCCGAACGTCTTTATCGACTACTGATATTAGCAGCCATCAGCCATCGGATTAAAAGCTGTAGGAGCCAGCGGGATGGAACTTTATTGCGACCGTTTGGTCGCGAGGACTCGCGATTGGACGCGGGTCTGCCCAATTGGAAGAAAGCCGAGTGCGATAGCGCTGGTATATAGCTCGCCGGGAAAGCGAATGCCCCGTCGATTAATGACTTTCGATAATTGGAAACGGGATACGGTATAGAGATTGTTACCGAGACGAACACAGTCTATACTTGCGGTCCACGCGGTCTTTGCCGTCTGTGACTCGACCGATAATGAATAGCTGCGTGAAACGGTAGGCTGGCAGAATTCGACGATAGCGCACGCCAGAAATGACGTACTTCCGAAACGTCACAACCGATGAGTCTTGTATCAACGTCGAGACAAATCGAAATTGGGAAATTTGAAAAATACGATTTTTTTGCATAGTTTTATAGGCTGAGTTGTTACTTTAAATTCAAAAGGAAGATTTTGTAATTATTCAAAAAATTGATCGAGTTACGATGATTTTTTTGGTAGGGTTGGCCCAACGCGGTTTTCCCGATTTTCTTTTGCTTTTTTCTCGAAACTGTTTGATGACACGGTGTTGGTCTTATCTCAAAAACGATTCGTCCGATTTACTTCAAATTTGGACAGAGCATAGTTCATAACATTTTCCATCGTCAGGCCAGATGATTTTTTCCTACATGTTGATCCAGTTTTTAATAACAAAGGATTAAAGGTTTTTTTTTTTTCATCAAAAATCGAACTTTGTTTTCGAGAGATTGTCATTTTCGTAATTTTTCATATTCCAAAAATCTACCACGGCTTACGAAACTTTTATTATTATGCTCATAGTAAATGTTCTATTTCCCATCTTTTCGATGACCCTGGTTGCCAGAACCATCTACACCGATTGGCCGTCCAGCAACGGCAGCATTCTGTTTAAATAATAATAACGTTATCGCTTATCAATATTTTTTGATAAAATAAAAACTCAAGATTTGGGAGACTATGCATTGATTGTGTGTAAAATTCCGACCTTGTCGGCGCAATACTCTCATCGGGAAAAAATATTGAAAGTCGACTTGTTTTTGGGGCCCAATTGAAGGCAGACCCGTCTCGACCCAACATCAGTCTCTGCGTTCATTCACCACAAGTTCCCAAAGTCGTTCCTGGAATACGACATTCCTTGATTCTGGCAGCCTGCCTACCGGAACGCTGGAGTGAAAAAGTGGGAAAAATAAAAGGCAAAAAAGAAAGCCTAAGTAGCACTCGCACGTCTAAACCAACGGAACAACGTAACCCCTCAATAAGAAACGGGGACGCCTCCCAGGCGTCGCTCTCCCTCCTAGCAGCGCGAGTGAATCCCACGCTGATAAGATTATTATTAAGATCCTTCTCTTTTCCGGGGGAGCTCCGCGCGGGATTATTTTTCGCAGCCATTGTTGATCGTCCCCGGTCTAACGGGGTCCATCGCGAGATCTATCATGGTCGATAAGACACTCAATGGAGGTGCGACCTGGGAGGGTCAGGGGAGGGGGGAGACCGCGAGAACCCGAGGAGACGCGACTGAGTCAAGGAACAAGAAGAAGACAAAGAAGAGGAAGAAGACGAAGAGTGGCAGATGCTTCTTATTATGCCCGGACCCCGTACAAAAAAGGCATCAAGAGTACATACTCGGACGGAATCTCATACTTGGACGACTTTATCAAACGAAGACTTGCAGCCACGAAATGCAACTACACGTACAAAGATCTATACCTGCACTCCCCGCGGGAAAATCTTCACTAGTGTGGGACCCCTACACGTGGAGTAGAAGAATACTTTGGCTATGTGCGCGCCGCAGCGAAATCCTATCTGCGATCTGTATGTTGTGACAGTTGAGGGATGGCATAATAAGTTTCGTCGGTTCAGGCTCTCCGGTTTCACACGTTGAGAAAGATTAATTTAAGTCCGCCTATATATATATATATATATATATATATATATATATATATATATATATATATATATATATATATATATTAGGGTGGTCCTTAATATGGATAAAAAAAAATCTACGCGAAGCCCCAGCTATGTCCGTTATGAGGAAGGCGTGCCTGTAAGCATGAACTTAAATTTAAATATCGATTTTTCTACATGATTGGAGAAATTTCGATTTTTTAAATCTAGTTTATTTGTCATTTTTTTTTACTTTCCGACGCTATTGTACATTGGTAATCAATATACAAATCAAACCATAAGGTCCTCCATACTAGATTTGGTGAGCGTTTAGTTTTACCATCCTATTATTTTGGAACAATAGTTCAATTTAGCTGCTGTCGAACGCAGTTTCAATCACATCAAAATCAAACTTTAAATTTGCATCTTGTCAGAAAAATCTATTAAGTACGAAGGATGTAAATTCACGATAAACCATTCACATCGAACTTCCGGATTGGCCAGAATTGTTTTTTTTTTCTATTTTGTTAGAAATATTCCTTGCGTGCTGATATACAAACATATTAATATTTCACTGAGATCAGACTTCTAGTGCTGTGGATAAAAAATTTATTTAAAAATTACTTTCGCAAAAATGCACAGGGACATTTTAAACTTGGCAGGATTTTAAACTTGGCGAGCTTGTTTGTTTTATTGAAAACAAAGGAATTATTTATTCGCAAAAGTCATCCAATTGGTCGGAAAAAACCTAATATTTAAAAAATGTACACGTAAGATATCGATACTAGTTCGTTCAGTACGAATTTATTTATTTAAACCACAGAAATATCGTGTTGAAAAATTGACAAATAATCTAGATTTAAAAAATCGAAATTTCTCCAATCATGAAGAAAAATTGATATTTAAATTTAAGTTCATGCTTACAGGCACGCCTTCCTCTTAACGGACATTGCTGGGGCTTCGCGTAGATTTTTAAAAAATATTTCGAACTGTTTTAGAGGGCGGCGCGATCAATTTTTTTTTACCCATATCAGGCCACCCTAATATATATATACACGAGGGTGGAGTGAAAAGTTTCCGGCCTGACCAAGAGATGGTGCCACTAGGTCTAGTTTTGGAGCGGCGTTCTACAGTACCATTCCTACCGAGCTTGTATGTACAGTTTCAGCCCAATCGCTACGTTAGTTTGCGTTTGAGAGCACATTGCGTGAGACGCTTCCATCGTTTTCGTAAAAATGGAAAAATTGGAAAAACGTGCTGTCATCAAATACTTCCATTTGAAAGGTTTTATACCAAAACAAATAAAAGAAGAGATGGATTCAACACTAGGAGACTCCTCCCCATCATATTCAACTATTAAGCAGGGGGTTTCTGAATTTAAATTGGGTCGTGTGAGCACCTCTGACCAGCCTCGCTCAGGACGGCCCGTTGAAGTCACAACTTCAGAGATGATTGAAAAAATCCATAAAATAGTGTTGGAAGACCGCAGGTTGAAAGTGCATGAGATAGCTGAGACCTGTAGGATGTCAGCTGAACGTGTGCGAAATACTTTGCACACCCATTTGAACATGGAAAAGCTGTGTGCAAGGTGGGTGCCGCGTTTGCTAACGCTCGACCAAAAACTGCTTCGAAAAACCATTTCTACCGACAATTTGGCGCTGTATAGGCGTAATCCAAACGAATTTTTGCATCCATTCATAACTGTCGATGAGACATGGGTCCACCACTACACTCCTGAAAATAAAGAACAGTCAAAACAGTGGGTTGGAAAAGGGGAACCAACCCCAAAGAAGGCAAAAACAATTTTATCGGCAAACCAGGTTATGGCTACCGTTTTTTGGGATGCGAGAGGAATTATATACATTGATTACCTTGAAAAGGGTAAGACTATCACTGGTCAATACTACGCAGAGTTATTGCAACGTTTGAAGCACGAGGTGCAAATTAAACGACCTCATTTGGCGAAGAAAAAAGTTTTGTTTCATCACGATAACGCACCAGCGCATTCGTCGATTGTTGCCATGTCCAAAATCCACGAATTGAAGTTTGAATTGATGCCGCATCCTCCCTACTCTCCAGACTTAGCCCCCAGCGACTATTACCTGTTTTCTAACCTCAAAAAATGGCTTGGCGGAAAAAGATTTAAGAGCAACGAAAAAGTTATCGAAGCTGTAAATCAGTATTTTGAGGAGCTTGACGAATCTACGTTTAAAACTGGTATAACTAAATTAGAACACCGTTATGAGAAATGTATCAGTGTTGATGGAGATTATGTTGAAAAATTAAGCAAAAAAAATGTTTAAACATCGTTTTTCTTGGTCAGGCCGGAAACTTTTCACCCCACCCTCGTATATATATATATATATATATATATATATATACATACATATATGCGTGTGTGTACTCATGCACATGTACCTGTGCAAACAGATAACTATCTCCAAGAGCTTGTTCGACACTGATTCATCTCGAAAATCTCCATTCCCAGCTGCACGAATTGCTACTCGCTTTCGGTCCACCATGCTCCTTATTCCCGCCCTTACCTCATGCAGGCACCATTTGAGCACATATTTATATACAATATTCAATAATACGTTCCGGCAATGCAGGGAGCAAAGCGATCTGGCTACACGATACGCTCAAGAATGTGGTACTTGACAAACGAAAAAACAAAAGACCTGACGAAGAAGCCCTCGTAATTGCTCGCTGAGGAAATGAGAATTAAGAAGAAGAAGAGAAGAGAGAGAGAGAGAGAGAGAGAGAGAGAGAGAGAGAGACCAAACGTCGTAAAGCGAGTGCAACTACTTTTGAGAGGCGGGCGAGAAAGGAAGATCCGTAAAATGAGAGTACGAGGCCCGCGTGCAGCGAGAGAAGAGATACATCGTCCCGATAATGTCAGGATCTCGTCACCGAGCAATTTATTCTAATTAGTGGATAAAGCGTGCGTGACCGTTTGCGGCTTTGAGCTTTGGTACTTAACAGCCTATATATATATATATATATATATATATATATATATATATATATATATACAGGGTGGTCCGAAAAGTGACGTCCAAAAGGAAAATCTAAATGCGACGTATCATCACCTATTCGAACCACCCCCATGTATATTCTACGATGGTTTCTTAGTTTTTGGGAAAACACGCACCTTTTATTTTTCTCGTTTGTGTATGTACTTTGATCGCGATTTTTTTTACTAATGTTATCGTCACGTAGTGCATTCTTGAGCAATAAATAAATGACCAACTGAACACTAAGGTGCCTTAGATATGGAACACTAATGCCTTAGATATGGATCAAAAGTTCAAAAAATATGTTTGAGAGGATCAGTCGTTAAAGTTCAGATGATCAAAAAAAATACTCACACTAGTCTGAAGGGAACCGACTTTTTTTTACTTCTAACAAAGAACACTTCTTAACCCCTCATAGACACACTTATATTTGGCCACGATTTTGACGGTGGGTTTTTTCTTTTTTGAATCAGGGATAGAATTTAAACATTTTTTCAATATGTCTGCATAATTGAAATTCGGAAAATACAGAATTGAATTGCTGTGAAAAATTATGGAAAACTTT